>LR999455.1:15913595-16611783 GCA_905216605.1 Arabidopsis arenosa | reverse complement strand
GGATAGAACCTAAAACCATACTTGGATGTGCCAATGGACCTCTGGATTTGGTGGTTTATATAGTCTCCAAGTTTCTGAGAAGTTAAACCGGTCTTGGGGTTTTCCATGCGGTCTAGCCCAAAGATAGATGTCTCTTGCATCATCATTAGTTTCGATTCCAACGAGATAACTTGGTAGAAATTCTGCATTTTGACTGCGAGCACCTCTAAAAACCCATCCATCTCTTGTTCGAGCTTGAGCCACTGTCGAGTCTAAAGGGAGACCAAGTCTTTGATGCTCACCAGTTACTAAGAAAAAGAATAGCTCACCAGCTCCTAAGAAAGAGAATAGCTCACCTAAAAAAAAGGAACAACATGGTTCACAACAGCACCTCATGAAATGTAGGCTTGTGGCTGAAGTTTTCAAGTCAATCGACATATCGATCCGTGATACTATACTTGCAAGAGGTAAGAGGAAAGCTTTCGCCAATGGCCAACCTCTTATCTCTTTGGTTCACTTATGTGTAAACAAACGTTTTCTCACTACTCTGCTTCTATTAGTTTTTTTTTACCTTCTGAAGGCTTTATTATGCGCTAGCAAATGTAATTAAACCGTTCTTTTTTTGCTAGATTAATTCACGTTAAAAAAAAAAAAAAAATTGTCATTGTTTTGTTAAACATTAGGGTACCTTGGTTTCAAAGTTGGGCGGGTCACTTTAGCGATTAAAACTTAAAAGAGTATTGAATGGGCCTAAAACTTTCCGGCCCAATTTATTATATCTTCTCGACGTCCTGGAATCTGCGGCGGAGAAGGGAGGCGAGGAGATGGAGAGTTGCGGTCGGAGCAGTCTGAGCGTCATAGCTTCAAGGACGTTTCGTCTGCCGTCAAGTGGCTGTCTTTTTCCCTCCCTTAGCTTAACTCATCTCAAGCGCAAGCTATCTCTCTCCATCACCTCGTTCTCTTCCAAGATTCACTCTCCTCTGTGTAACTCTCACGCTCTCTCTCTCAATCTCTCTCTCAATCTCTCTCTTCTATATGACTTGTAATCTTTCCTAGTGGGTTGGTGTAGGCGAGTCAGATAAGGGAAATCCTCTGCCGCGAGGGGCGGGAGAAGGAGTCAAGGAAGATGCGAGGAGTAAGCTGCTTCAAGTAGTTTTGGTCTCTCCCCAGGTTTGCACTCTCACTTGCCACATATCTGAACCTCCTCAGGTTCTATCTGCTTTGGTCTTCTTAGTTTGTTTTTTCCCCAGTACATCTTGGTCCAGATCAGGATCTAAACTTATACTCTCCTTGACAGATTCCTGGGAATACAGGTTGCATTGCAAGAACATGTGCGGCCTCAGCTGTTGGGCTGCATTTAGTTGGGGTAAAGTATCCCCTTTGGATCAAGCAAACACGACTTGTTCGTTATTTCCAGTGTTCATGTTTTAATCGTCATCTGTTCCTGCTTCAGCCATTAGGTTTTCAAGTGGATGACGCCAGAGTAAAGCGAGCTGGTTTGGATTATTGGCCGTATCCGACTTTATTTGTCTAATACATAGGAATTTATTTCGGTTTCATGCGAAAAGAGAGTTTACTGGTATAGATCCCTACTGTTTTTTGTGTTGTTGGTCCCTTGCATGAGCATGAGAGCATCTCATCTGTTATTTTAAGGTTAGATGCTGTGAGATCGATGCCCTTTCATCAGCTGTTCTTCTTCTTAACTTAAAGCATAGCTTTGTGGTTGTCAGAGCGCATAGCTCATGGGCTGAGTTTCAAGAATATTTCAGGCAACAGGTTTACCACTTTTCATATATATTTTTCAGTAGCTCAAGTCCCTATGTGTGGTGTCTGCCTTGACATATATTTCTGTCTTTGGTTTAGGAGGGAGAAAAACGGATGATAGCTTTCACAAAAAGAGGAACAAGGATACATTCAGTAAGTTGCCTGTCCTTCGACCTCTGTTTTCCATATACCTCTGGTTGTCTACCAACCAGAAATAACAACAATCACTAGCATTTGGGTAGCTGAAAAAATGGTCACAACTTGATGCAGGATTTCTCTTACCGACCAGGCGATTACCTCTTGTTCGGGTCAGAGACAAGCGGTCTACCTCCTGAAGCGCTGTCAGACTGCAAACACGAACCATATGGAGGGGGGACCCTACGTATTCCTATGGTAGAAACGTATGTGAGATGTCTGAATCTTTCGGTGAGTGTAGGTATTGCTCTGTATGAAGCGTCCAGACAACTTAACTATGAGCAAATCGAGTGTGCACCTGAAGGCTGTGTGAATGGTGAAGAACCATTGTTGACAGAGGATATCTTTGCGTGATATATTGGATGATAGCAGAAAGGAAGACGAAGACGTAGAGGCATAGCCATTGGTGGTTGGTAAGCATTAGAGCTTTTTTATTCGAGAAGTCCTGGCCTTAGCTTCCTAGCAACTATTATAGACCTTAGTACTAATGACAAGAGTCTGTACTTTATATGAGGAAATTTCTGCAATCAGAAGCTCAGCTTGGTAATCAAACCACTTTGCAGCCAATTTACTTGTCGAAAGTGAAGTAAGCAGCTATCAGATATGTGAACGGTATCTCCAGTTGGTAACAGAAGGACCGCGAAACAAGCTAAAGGATTTTGACAAATATTTTAGCCCCAGTTTACATCAGTATCGCTCATGGGCCCTCCTGATTCGCCGGAAGTAGTGATATTATTTAGAAATACAAAATTAATAAAAAAGATCCCCTCTTACCGCAAGGCATCATAATGCATTGGGGTCTTAGATATAATCTTCCAACTCAAATCAAATCGTTACAATCAATGGGAAAGACACAAGAAGAGAAAAAAAAAAAAAAAAGATGTTATCACAAATCTTCGCCGTGCCAAGAGACTCTATATGTGCATGCTCTCAAGGAAGTCAGACAACCTATAAAGACGAATAACCATCCAGAGGTAAGCTGAAATCAATAGAAACAAGAGACTGGTGGTACAAGTTGTAAGCACCAATACCTTATATCTTTTGCTATCACAGTCTGCCCATCTTCTGCATCCAGATGCCGCAAAGCTACTTCCTCCAAACGACCATCATGATACGCATGCTGCAATCACACCCACAACCCCCCTTTGAGTTTTAGAGGTGCATAACACCATCAAATATACATTCCAAGAGGAAAATAGTCAAATTATACTTCACCCAAAAGATAAAAACTACCACAACCTCCCAACACCATATTATAGCTATATAACCTAAGACTCTCGCTTTAGTTAACTAACTTTGATATGGGTAGCTAATAGCTATCCTCATTGGACGAGTCCTCAGATTCTATATCCATGTGCATCAGTAACATCATCATATCAGTTGTAGTCAGTTCGTCATCGTCCGTATCTTCAAACCCAATAGGACCATATTCGCCTTCTGAAAATATATTCCCGATCATATTTACAAGTGTATCCACGTCCGAGAAGTTAGTTCCAGAGGGACGAGGACGCCTTGGAGGTGGCCTGTGGTATTTCCATGCATATGAACCTGGCTTCACAGTGTGCTGGAACACAACAACATCCATTAAGGACTAATCAAGGTTTCTAAGGACTTAGTAGAAAATTCTGCAAACCCACCCTCCCTAAATGCAGAAAACTCATCACATTATTTTATCTCAGGCCTACGGTATATCAGTAACCAGATGCTATATCACATCAATCAATTTCCTACGCTTCCTTCTATGGAGACATAAAATCTTAGCTGAACTCTCTATGTAAACTAATTGCCAAGACTCATTATAAAGCTTCAACGCTACGGTTATCAGCAAACATTTTAAATTTTCTAGATTTGGAACATCTGAGAATAAGTAGTATAGATAGGTAAGCTCAGAAATAGACAATACAAAAGGAAATGTAAAACAGCAGGGTTTGCCTATCAGTAAGAGACAGCAAGGTATAATAGTTGACGGCATCTCGAGTATAAATTATACAATTAGAATTTCAAGAGGGCGTCAATTATAGTGATTCTAAATTGCTTTCAAACAGATGCCAGAAAATATTCATGTATGAAATCAAGGCAGTAAATACAAACAATGAAACCTGATTTCAACGTAATTTTGAACAGTGGTGCTAAATGTCTACTTAAACAAGTATGTCTCTGAACTCATTTCAACCAATGGCTCCGCAAAGATACTAAGAATCAAAATTAATCCACTCAGCATGGTTTTAAATACACCCCCGGCTAAGAAAGGATTGCCTATCACTATCAGTAAAAAACAGGTACGCATATTATATAACATCATTCAAGCTTGCTTGATTTAATTAGAGTTTCAACCCTAAATGCATAAAAATACCTTGTAGAAGCAACTTGTCCCGAACGGACAATTCCCATCTCCAAAACTGAAGTGTTTACAATCGATTGACCTGGTAGACAGAGAGCATAAAACTGACTTATAAGCATACAGATTTTTCTTGCTTTGCTTGCCAATCAAGTATGATGAACACAAAGACAGCAATAAAACCACCAGAATGAAAAAAACCTTGTCCACGGTTAGTTAACTTTAGGCAATGTTCATAAAGCATGTAATTTTACCTGAGCTTTTCCCTGTAGTTATCCATAATTTCTTTTTTCTCTTCTGGAGCTGAAAACCAGATCACACTAGGAACAACAAAATATGATAACTTGCGGCATATGGGGCAAGCCCTTAGTGTGCTATTGACATCCATCCCAGTGGAAGGAGAACTGCTCCGCCAATTCCTGATACATGCTATGCAGAAAGCATGATCACATTCAGTGAGTAACCCGAACTTCCGTTCAGCTGGAGTTGCCTTAGACAATACACGTTCCAAACAGACACAACACTCGATCTCTTGACTAAGTTTTAATGCTTCAAGCTGCTTCTGCTTTTTTTCACATACTTTCTTGTGCTCCTCTCTCTCCTCGGGTCTGAAAGGATGCAAGCAACATTTCCCACAAGTCGGGCAAATATTACCATGGATGTGAGGGCATTCATTCCCACGTGGGCAATCACCAGCTGCAGCAAATGAGCAAATGGGTTGTTCTTCAGGTTTGACTGTACCGGGGTTAAAAGTGTTGACCTCGTCTAAGATATCCTGGTGAAAAGAATCCAAATTCCACGTTGGTTTTAAACATGAAGAGGGAACTGGGCTCAGATCTCTTTCCGAGACACTAGGAAGAAAAGCACAGGCAAGAGGGTTGGAAGCTGAAGCAGGAGATGACCGAGGCACAGGGGACGAAGATGAAGCAGATGGATGGGGCCGAGAAGCTTTGACATGTTCGTACCTGCATCGACTTCCATAAGAGCAGATTCCTCTCTGGTAGTAGGTGCAAATCTGTGATAGGATTGTCGTTTATTAGAGAACATTAACAATACAAAGGAATTTGCAGTTGATGAAAGCTGGTTCCCCTATACATAGGCAAGACAGAGTTAAAGCTTACATTATTTGTAGGATCCTTCCAGTCATGTGAAAATTCACAGTGCTCCCCTTTCAAGCATGCACCGTGAGCAAAGAATTTACAAAGGATTCTAAGAGGAAACAAAACAAAAGAGTGAGAAGAAACAAAATGTTGGGAGAGACAAAAAGAGCATCAATGAACAAGGAATGCTGTTTAGCAAACAGAAGATGAAACTATTGACGGACTCTTGACTGAAAATTATCACACGCTTAGATTTACGAAAAAACAGTGATAAGATCTTTCCCAGATGGCGAATTCATAACAAATTACTCAGTCTAAACCACGTAGATGAATACGTTTTTTAAGGTGAAGAAATTATAAGAGCCCACACCCTGAGATTATCTATTTATCTTCATTGGTAAGCATTGAAACAAGATGGGCAGAGACGGATCATTCTAAAAACATTACATGTATCAATTTGCAATGAAAACAAAAAAGTTGCAAGCTTTCAGACAAAGAAGTCAGCCTATGAAGAAGAGAGGAGACAAAACAAAAATGAAATGGGTAAAGCACGCACCTTTTCGACATCGGCGATCGAGAGAAGGAATCGGGGGGCTGATTATGAATGAATATCTCTCCTGAGAATAAAAAAAGATGAATGTTTAGGGTTTCGCGGTTGAGAGTCGTCGCACCAGCTTAATTGGGAATCCGGGGGGTGTCCATGTAAATATGATAAAGTTTGGGGCTTATCCGGAGATTTTAATTATTCAGTAAAAAGCATAACTCGCTGAGAGAAACAGAGGGTTGTGATTAAATAAGACAGAGAGAGGCTTTGAGATGGGAAACGTTATCCATAGAGAGTATAATGGCCACGAAAATCTTCCTGGCATCTCCTGTTATCTCCGCCACCCGAACGCCGATCGTCCCAAAGGCGATAGCATCACGTCTAGGCACCTCCCTGGCCGCCGCATTGGCCGCGACTTCCGTGCTGACTATGGTTCCGGTGCTGCCGGCGGCTGGCGAGGGAAACCAAACGTACAAAATTTACTACGGGACGGCAGCGAGCGCGGCGAACTACGGGGGATACGGGGGGAACTCGGACAGGAAGGCATCGGCGGAGTACGTGTACGATGTGCCGGAAGGGTGGAAGGAGAGGCTGGTGTCGAAGGTGGAGAAGGGGACAAACGGAACAGACAGCGAATTCTACAATCCGAAGAAGAAGACGGAGAAGGAGTACCTGACATTCCTGGCGGGATTCAGACAGCTGGCGCCGAGGGATGTGATTCTGAACAACCTTGCCTTGTCGGACGTGGAGCTGCAGGATTTGATAGCCGGCGCCGACAAAGTGGTGTCGGAGGAGAGGAAGGACGAGACAGGGCAGGTCTACTATCTGTACGAGATCGATGGGGTTGGGAAACACAGTCTGATCACAGTCACTTGCGCCAAGAACAAGCTCTACGCCCATTTCGTAAACGCCCCTGCGCCCGAGTGGAACCGCGACCACGATACATTAACCCACCTTCGCGACTCCTTCAAGACTGTCTCTTCTTCTTGAAATTCCTCCTTCAATGTTCAATGTAATCCTTCCTTGTCGGAATGTATTTAATTTGGTGAAATTGAGAGAATACATAAATTGGAGTTTGTTTGTGATCCTTTATCATCAATTTTAATATAGGTATATAAATAAATAAGCATATAGCCATATAGCAAATGCCTTGAACATAGAGAAACCAACCAAATGTGTTTGGTTTATTTATTTTTTTGTATTTGCTTGTCTGCAACTTTCCCGGCATCCACACGTAAAAGGTGCCGCCTTCTTTCTTTTATGTTAGTAGTGGAGTATTATTTACTAGTAGTACTATTCATTGGAGTTTCAATTGCCCCTACATACGACAACAGAGTAGACAAGACAAGCAAGGACATTGTCTTTTCTAATAATAAGTTACCTTCGTTTCTTCTCTCTTTTTTATCCATGGATCCAAGCACACTGTTTATACTTTATACTAGCACAGCTATACTAATTAAACCGTGGATAAAAATACAACTAGTAGCTAGTAATAAAAAGAAGAAGCATGGAAGGGAGGTTTCCTTTTGTGGGAAAACAGACAAGCAAGTTGTGGTTTTGATAATCTCAAGGCCGAGAGCTGTACTTTATGTTTTAAAAATATTTGATCCATCAATGAAGAACAAATACTCTCTCATTCCTTTTTTTTTTCTTTTCTTTTTTTAAATATAAAGAAGCAAATCTTTGTCTCTGGGTCTGAGCACGGGACTTGAAGACAGATGTAGGGTTGAGATGACATCTGGGGGTGGGTGCGTCTCCCCACACTGAACCACATATCTTTTTGCCGGCTTCTTCAACGGCTTTTTCTCTTCCCCCTTCTCTTCCCTTCCTTCGACGTCGTTTTGTCTCCTTCCACACTTTCCTCTCTCTTTCTCTTTCTTTTTCTCTCTCTCTCTCTGTCACACTCTCCCTCTGCTCCTCCGTCTCTCGTCTACAGTGCCCTCCGCTTCACCTTTTTCCTTGTCCTATGAATTTGGTCGAAATGCCCTTGTCCTCCTCCTCCTTCTTCCACTAATCTCTCAAGTAAGTCTCTTTCTTCTCTAATTTCATCCTCTTTTTTCCTTTCTCTTAATTTGTTTTGCGGTGCAGAAGATATATCATTCGAGATTCTCCCTTGCCGTCTCCAATTGCCACTCGCCGCTCTAACTCTCTTCGAATGTATGTATGCCTCCTTCCTCGTCTTTCAATTCCTTTCCTTTTTTGTTTGTTTGTATGCTTAGTTCACACCTGACCCTAAGCCACTTTCTGCATATTCCTACTTCTGCTCTCTGGACTTGTGTTTTGTTTATGCAAATCTAAAAATTTGTTTTGTTCCTTTTCCCCCTCTGGATAAGTATATATATGTCTGCACTGCAGTTGCCTAGTTGCTAGGGTCATTCGTATTTTGTAAGGCATTTCATTTCTCTGACACTGCTCACCCTCCAATGCCTACTCTTTTGTTTCAAATCTTCTTTCTTTTGTTTCAAATCCTCTAAATACATCTCACTGTCTTCTTCTTCTTCTCAATTGCAGTAGCTGAAATGAATGGAGATAGACCAGTGGAAGATGCTCATTACACGGAGACGGGTTTCCCTTATGCTGCTACTGGCAGTTACATCGATTTCTATGGTGGTCCGGCTCAGGGGCCTCTAAACTATGCTCATGCTGGAACTATGCATCCTCAGGTACTTTCTTATGTTTTTTTTTGTTTTCCTAAATAAGTTTTATGTCCCATCCGTTGTCAAATGAGCTTATCATTGTGTATGCTCACATAACGTTCCTTCTTTGCCTATTCTCAGGACAATCTGTACTGGACCATGAATACAAATGCATACAAGTTTGGGTTTTCAGGATCAGATAATGCTTCTTTCTATGGTTCTTATGACATGAACGATCATTTATCGAGGATGTCCATAGGGAGAACAAATTGGGACTACCATCCCATGGTGAACGTTGTTGATGATCCTGAAATCGCAGTTGCACGTTCTGTCCAAATCGGGGACACAGATGAGCACTCTGACGCTGAAGAATGTTAGTTATCTCTACCGATTCTTTTTATTTGATCATATTCTTTTCTTAGCTAATAATTTGTCTGTGTTTACAGGCATTGCAAATGAGCATGATCCCGACAGTCCTCAGGTATGTACACATGATCTAAACGGTTTTTAAATCTGTGTCAACTAGTTAACTCTTGCCCATCTTTGTGAAGCTAGTGGGTGTATCCGTGCAGGATGTGATCTAAACACTGATATGAATTCTATATGCTCGTTAATGCCATGTTGCCACAGGTATCCTGGCAAGATGATATTGATCCTGATTCAATGACCTATGAGGTTCGTTTCAGTTTCCTTGTGGGGGTTCCTTTTTTTTTTTTACAAATAAGTAAAAACTGACGAAGATGGTCAAGAGAGGCAGTGGATTCACATCTAGATGCGGGACAACATATAAGTTGTTTGGTTTGTGGATCAGGAATTAGTAGAGCTGGGGGAAGCAGTAGGAACAGAAAGCCGGGGGTTGTCTCAGGAACTCATAGAAACGCTTCCCACTAGAAAGTATAAGTTTGGGAGCATCTTCTCCAGGAAAAGAGCTGGGGAAAGGTAAAGAGAAAGCTTATAATAATGTTGGTCACAGGTTTATACTGATCAAGTGATAAGTGTGCGTGTGGATGAGCAGGTGTGTGATATGCCAGCTCAAGTACAAGATAGGGGAGAGGCAAATGAATCTGCCGTGCAAGCATGTGTATCATTCTGAATGCATTTCCAAATGGCTAAGCATCAACAAGGTATTTGTTATTTGACCTTACAGATATGGTTTTACATCCTCAGTTCAACTGAAACTCTCTCTATGCATATGGAACACAGGTTTGCCCAGTGTGCAACAGCGAGGTCTTTGGAGAGCCCAGCATCCATTGATCGGCAGAAGGGGCTCCTCCTCTCTTTTTTCTTTTTGGCTTTTTATAATGAGGCTCATCAAGTAATTGTTTTAGTGTAGTGAAAACCCAAAAAATAGTCTAAAAAAAGATGTCCACACTTTACTCTCTCATGTTCAGTCCTTCTCTGTACATGTAATTTTTCTTCTAGTTCCATTTTCGGTTGTGTGAGCTTTAAGTTTAACCTTCACTCGTATTGTATACCAAATGCTAAGACAATTAAAAGCTGAATCCATATATGGTGATGGTGCACATGTCCATCTTTTAAGTTTCTACCCACCCCTCCTCTACTTCTACTCATTTGATCCTTCTCGACGTATTAAGAAGATAGATCCTACTCATTTAATTAAACATGAAGAGTGGATGATGCTGCAATTCATCTAGAGATTGTAAAGAACAAAGGGCCAAGGATAGTAGAAACCTTGTTGATATTGGAGGATGAAATGTAATTATATGTAAAGAGAAACGAGGCAGTAGAATGAATACATAATGCCATACTATCTGTGTAATAGTAAATATCAGTATAACACAGTTTCCCGGTTTTGCCCTTACTTCCACATCTCTGACTCTGAAGTATCATGTGTATGCACACAGCTTGGCTTATATAAGAGTTTGTTCCTGGAGTTGTTCCTGTAAATACCAGACCCACTGGTGGTTAGAGATGCATCGCTTATGAAGAAGAAATATATGGATGTAGAGTTTCGTACCTCTGTAACAAACAAGGCATGGAAGCCATATGGGACCCTGTGCGGCAGCTCCACCACTGCCACAGGTTCAGCTGACATTGTTTTTGCGTCTATCACATGCACGCATGATTTCCTGTCCATTTTCAACCATCATATTATTTTACCAGAAGGAAACAAAAGCTACAAGTGATGACTAATAAGGAACTAACAGGAGAGCTTACCCTGTGTTTTCATCATGAACAAAGAATATCAAGTAACCGTCGTCTTCTTCTGCTGCCTCACGCGGGACATAAATAGCCTCTGAACCATATCTGCCTTGTCCCAGGTCATATATTCCTTTGATATTGCCTCCTACTTCCAGCATTCTTTTCCCTGTCTCAGCTTCTGCATGCAGATCAAACTTGATAATTCCGGTAACCTTTGCGATACTGTCCAGAATTGTTCCATATACATATCTCTGTTTCCTAAACGCACCAAACAAACAAAAAAAAAACGTTGGGCATGATGAGGTTTCCTTGTTGGAGACACAATGCATATCAACACAAAGGACAAGGGTGAACTCTTACTTTCCGGTGTAGCCCTCGTTGATTCTGGGGAAATCAACCGCAGATGCCGATAGTTTTTTTTGAGAAGCTGAGCCCGTTTTCATGTTGAATCTCATTTCGTACCTGCACAAGCAATAGTTGAGAAGGGTTTACGGTTATGAGAGAGCAGGACAGATGTAACAGGTCAGGGATTCTTACAGTTCGTTGCCAAAATTTTCGAGTTTTTCTTTCACTTTCCCACTGACCATGTCAAGATCTGGATTCTCAAGACGACAAGTGATGAGGACGACTTCATCCTCTTCTTCCCAAGCATTGGCTGAATATATGACGTCATTCACAGATGTTTGATTGGTATATATAAAATATAAAATTTGATGATATGAAAATTTAAACAGACATTAAAAAGCACACACCATTGTGGAAAATAAAGCAGTTGGGAAGCTCAAACCATCTAATCATGAGTTCATTCTTGGCATAGCGTGGAAGAACACCGAAACGAGCCTTTTTTGTGGGATCAAATGAGTATATCATTTTCTTCTCTTTCACCATTTCCTTGGGATCAATTACAAAAAAACGTGAATGTATAGGGGAGGCAATTTCTATGATTCTCGAAGGAAATTCAAAACACGCAACCTTATTTTCTGTATACTTTTACACCATTTCAAGAAAAGTATATGGGAGGCAAGAAACTCTTGTGTAACCATTAAACTTGATGAGTAACATACCTTTGGCCTGAAGTGCATAGGAAGATCCATGAAGATTGCATAAGTCTCAGTAATAGCAAAATCATGCATCATGATAGGCTCTGATATAGTAATTGGGACTGGGTCATGCATAATGCCATCTTTCGAGATCACTCTGTATGTGAGATAAGGTGGCGTATGTGAATAGCCGAATGTAAACATTTCACCTACAGAGAGAGCCCATGACAGTTTATCACGTCAACAGAAATAGTAACTTGTTTTTCCAGGGAAAAGTGAAGACATACCCGTAACCGGGTCAACTTTAGGGTGAGCAGTGAAGGAGTGGGTCAATCTCTTGTCATAATCTATCATGCCAAGAGTTTGCAGGTCTCCATCTTCCAAAACTTTGATGACATCTACAGACCAAAAGAGAGTGGCTTTGACTTTTAAGAAACGAAACATAAATCTTCCTACCTTGCATATCTTATAAATCAAAATTTGAAACAAGGAAGTGGGTGAAGAGAAAGACTGCCAACATAACAGAAGCTTCGGTTTCTAGATAGATAAGGTTCACATATTTGCTCACTTTGGACCAATGTACCCCAAAAGAAAAACGAAGAGGTCATATAGGAGGCTTACACGGCTTATCTGCCTCCTGTAATGCTAGAAGTTTTCCATGGTGATATATGAGTGCTGTATTAGCTGGTGCATGGAAAAAGAGTTATAAGATACTAGTAGAGAAAGTAGAAAGGATGAATACAAAAGTAGATGAAGTAGTAAACCAGTTCCATTTCCATAAGTGTTGTCCAATATTTTGAGTTTCGTTCTCAGCAGTTGCACATTGACCATAAGCAATCCGAAAAACCCTTTAAGGTCCCCAATCTGCAAAATCAGTACAAATGATTTCCCCCACAATTCCAGAAAGCAGAAGATGAACACACTCTTTAATATAATAGCGCACCTTCATGAATTTGGCAGCTCCGAAAAACTCTTCCTGCTTAAGACGTGATGTCTTAACAAATCGAGAAACATAAGTAGCTTTCCCATCTTTGATGCGCACCCCATGTATCATCCTGCAAAGTTATGAGACATGAAGGAAGTTGAGCAATAAAGAGGAAGCCTTATCAATTTTCAAGATGAAACATAAATCGGTTTCTCCGTCCGTCTACAGGAGATATGAAGGGAGACAAGAAGATGAAACGATTCACGTACCCATCTCCATCAAACCTGAAGAAAAGAGAGCAGAGGGAATATAAGTAGGAAGCCACCATGATGAATAATTGAATATTGTAAAGTGGAAGAAGAAGAAGAAGAGAACGTGCCAGTGATATCCAGCGACAGCATCAAACTTGGGATTTGGACCAACCCTCACAAATTCACCATTCAAGCATTCCTGGGAGACAAAAAGGAGACGATCATAATCAGAACACCCTCGGGGAAAGGATCAAAGAGTAAATGAGAGAAGTTCACGGGAAGAAATCCATGGACGGGGAGATCCTTGACGGGAGGAGTTTCTTCACGGATGGGAGCGAAGTTGCCGGAGAGGTAGTGGAGAGGGAGAGAAGCATCGTGCATGAGCTTGACAACAAGTCTCTCCAGAAGATCAACAAGCTTAGAGGAGAAACCCTTGGAGGGTTTAGGATTGACTGAGACGACGCTGCTGCCATCACTGAGCTTCTCCGCCATGATTGTTTGTTTTGCTGCAAGGAGGAGTGGATTTCAGAGAAGAAGATGGACGATGGATAATATGACCCCGCGTCCTTGGCGGAAACGCTGCCACGTCGCAACGGGCCCAGAATTATATAATGATTTCCGGCCCAAAACAAAACGAACAGATAAGCCCATCTACGAGCCCAGGACCAAATAAACAAACACAAACCTAATGAAAAGCCGCGTTCAATTTACAATTAAATCAATTTTTTAATGGACACAGACAATATAAAAGAATCACCAACACACAGATTACACAAACAACAACTAAGCACATATGATGATTCCTTCTCCAGCTGCTTCGTAGGGTGGGGGCAATACATTGTGCACATCTGCAAACACATCTTCTTCTCCACTCTCTGGACTCCCAGATATGGGTGAATCTAAGACACAGTCCGGGATCGCCCTCAAGCTTTCTTCCAGCAACGATCCCACACTCTGCAATGCATAATTCAACACTCAACACCAGTTACAAACTTTATAACATGTTACTACGAATATCACACACCCTGCACTCCTTGAAAGCTGCGTCTGCTCTCCGCTTCCACAAGCTATTTCCATTTTCTGAATGGAAAAGGTTTAGCAGAGGCTGCAATCAATTGAAACATCTTCAGTTCACACACAAGACTTGTATATTACTTTTCTTCTCAACACCTACCGCTTTCTTGTTTAAACCACACCTACCTTCACTAAATCCCTCACATTAGGCCTCCCGTTTCCATGTGTTCCTAACACAGAGTCTCCATATACTTGATATTGCTCAAGAACCTGCCCAACAACACAGATTTTGGAATTTTTTACTTAGCTTATTGATAAGTTTGACAGACAAAGCAACTCAAAAGCTGAATATTTCCACGGAACCTGTCGGCGTGTAAGGCCACTGCTTGGTACACCATAAACTGCAGTGTCAACATGTCCTAGCGTCTGCCATGGGCTGTCAAGGATAGACAGCGCATCAATAAAAGGGCTCTGATATAGAGCTCAGACCAATCGAGCTAAATTTCACATACTTGTTGTATGCAGCACGTCCTACCATGACTCCATGAGCTCCTTCCTTCAGTGCAGCGTTTACCTTACAATCACAGAAATTTTCTCAGTCTTACCCTGGTCGTGCAGAAAGAAAGCTAGTCTCTCATATCCAAGATGGGTCACCTTCGAAACAGAAGTAATGCCTCCATTAATAGTGAATCTCAAATCCGGGAAGTCACGCACGAGGGCATAGAAATACTCATACCTGAACTATGCCCACAAACAGGTGACCTTAAAAAAACAAATAGATCATACACAATTGCAGGTAATCAAGAGGCAAGTTAAGGTAAACATACTTTAGAGGAGGAATTCTCCGGTTATCAGCAGGGCTTATCCCACCGAGAAGTGCCTTGCGTGAATGTACAATGAAATGCCTGGTAGGTGATAGAGTAGAAACCTTGTAGATAAAGTCACCTAAGTGTAAAGGAAAAGCAGTATTAGCACGTAGTGCCAAATCCATACGAGACTTAGAAAACAGAAGGCCCTTGAAACCAAAAAAAAAAAACTCACAGAGCTCATCATACGAATCATGATCGTCTACACCAATTCGACATTTCACAGTAACAGGGACGTTGGTATTGGCAGCAATGGCAGACATTGCCTCTCCAACAAGCTTAAAAGAAAGTGTGAAATTAATAAAGAGAATATATTTCTTGAAATCATGAGGAGGAGTAAAGTAACGGACCTTGGGTTTGAGCATGAGGCTAACACCAAAGCAACCATGGCCGGCTACCTTAGGACTGGGGCACCCGCAGCTATGTCAACAAAACAAACCCAGTTAAGTTTGAAAGTCCACCCAAGGCGGTGTAGGTGAAAAAGAAACTGTACAAACTTGAGATTAATTTCGTCGTATCCGTAAGCATCAGAAAGCTTAGCAGCCTTTGCAAGGTTTTCCACATTGCTACCACCGAGTTGGAGAACAATAGGATGTTGTTGGGGAGAAAATGCTAAGAACCTGTCCTGAGGCAAAGTGCAGAAGAAGGGAAATGTCTAGCGAGATTCAAAGATACAAATTTAAGAACATTTTTTTTATATAAAAAAAACAGTCTACCAAATTGGCCTGCTGGTGAACAAGAGTTTCAGCGGCAATCATTTCGGTGTAAAGCCAAGCATGCTTTGTTATGATACGAGCAAGCGTCCGGTAATGATTATCTGTCCACTCCATCATCGGGGCGACGCTGGAGAGCAAAAATCTAGTGAGGACCGGAATCAAAAAGAATTAGTGGGAATTAAAGCTGAGTCTGAAAGAGAGAACAAAACCTGAAGGAAGGAGGAAGATAGGGAGAAGAAGTGGTGGAGAATCTAGCAGTGGGTTTGAGCATTGGGGACTTGAAGAACATCTCAGAGACATTTGGTCGAACAGATGGTAGGCACCACATTAGGAGGATTGGAGAAGATAATGAAACAGTTGGTTGGAACTAGCAAACCATTAATAATGTTAAATACTACTTTTCTGAAAGTACGAAGTGGTTGTGATGGGCCTTACTTTACTTATTATATAGTTATGTTGGAGTAGGAAAGGCCCACTTATAGAGCCCAGCAGCTAGTGGAGAGGATACGACGACACGCGATAAGAGTCAAAGATTAGACAGCAACGAAAATGACGTAAACACCCACGTTCTCTGGTCTTTGGAAGATGGCAGATGATGTAAATAACTGAGTAAAGGGAGGGCAAAGGGAAATGGTACTTTTCCCACTCAGTTTGACTTGTGATATTCCTTTTCGTCTTCCTCCTCCTCCTCCTTCCTCGTTGCGTGATTCCTTCCTTGGTATTAAAACAAAAAAAAAAGGCAGCTGAATCTGCAAGTTAGGGTTCTTCCGACATGAATCTTGCCCCAATCTCCAGGTACTCTCTTCTTTCTTATTTTTTGTTTCCTTTCTCCGATTTCCGATCCTCAAAAACCCTAGCTTTCTTACGAATTTTCAGCAACTAAAAAGGATGAAGAGACTAAGATCCAGCGACGACCTTGATTTTTCTAAAGATAAGAATGTTGACGGAGAACCTCCCAACTCGGACCGCCCGGCCTCTTCCTCCCACCGGGGCTTCTTCCACAAGTCCTTCTCGGGCAACAACAACCGTGACCGCGGGGAAGATGCTGCCGGCTTCTCCAGGGCTTTTTCCCGTAGGCGATCCAATCGTGACTTCGATAATCATCGGCCGGATGCCCGGTACCATCGATCTGAGAGCGCTTGTTTCCCAAGGAGGGCTTTTCCAAAGGGATTTCGTTCTGAGAGGGAGAGGCCCAACAGGGAAGCTAGTGTCTCTTCCTGGAGGAGGTTTGGTGGTCCTGGTAATGACTTTGGCGTTGAAGACCTGAAAGATAGGAGATTAAGGGACGCTGAAAGGGAAAGGACTCTCAAATCCCCTTCTTGGTCCAGAGACTCGGCTAACGACCTTTCCAAATTCAAACCTCTCGATTCCAGAAATTCCCGCTCCAGATCCAAATCTCTAGCTTCTCCAACATGGTCCAAAGATTCCGGGAGTGAGCAATCCAAAAGTGTTGGAAATGTTGTCAAGAAAACCGAGGAGGAAGTGCAGGGTAAGAGCAGTACAAGCAGTAGCGAGATGGAGGAAGGAGAGCTGGAGCCAGAGCCCCAACCGGAGACTGCCTCAGGGCTTGCTCATCAAATCAAACATGACAGTAAACTACCTCCCTGCGCTGCTGATGAGCATAAGAACGCAAGGATTGATAGTAGCTTCCAGGAGATTGGAAAAAACGCTCAACTTGATACCAACACTGAGAGTAACAGGGAACTCAGTCATGTGGGTGGTGATAGTGAAATGGAAACGGCTGGGAGCATGACGGATAAGAAAAGTGTTGCAGACGCGGAAAATGTGCCTGAGCTTGCAACTGAGTCCATGCATGTTTCTCAAAACAACGTGAACGATACTTCTACAGCTTTGGCTATTGAACACGAGCGTAGAGATGACACAACCACTGCTAGTGTCAATGAGATTACAGATACGGTTGATGATAAAGGTGACAAAGATGGGGAATATAAGGAGAACCATCATGGAGTGAAGTTGGAAGAAACTCTTTATCCAGATGTTCCTGAACGGTTTCAGGTAGAAGAGCTTAAGGGAGTGAAGGGTAATGATGGTGATGCCAACAAAGTGGACGATGAAGGCCCGGAATGTGTTCAGGAAAATGCTCTAGGTAATAGAACGCCTGCACAATACATAAGCAGTGTATCCGATAGCTCCACCCACAAATGCGAGGATAAAGGCAAAAATTCTGATGTCCCACTTACTCATTTACTAGGAAATGCCCTCTTTTCTGAAAGCAAGTCTGAGGATCTTACTGACAAGGATAAAGATGAAAAAGATGACAACTTCGGAGGACCGAGTATCAGGGGGTTTGAACTGTTCTCTAGTTCTCCGGTTAGGAGAACAACGAAAACGGAGCAGTCAGGTGTCAATAAGCCCAAGGATGAGAAGTTGTTGTTGGAGCCACTGGATCTGTCACTTAGCCTACCAGATGTATTGTTGCCGATTGGTGGCCAGGATACTAATCAGCCTCTCGGGTCACCAGTCCGTTCTGGAAGTGTTCGGTCTTTGACAGACACGTTTTGTACCAATTCTGATGGCTTCACCATGTCTATGTCCTTTTCAGGTTCCCGTTCGTTTAATCATAATCCAAGCTGTTCGTTGAATCACAATATTGGAGACAATGAGCAGTCAGTTCATAGCCGACCTATATTTCAGGGTATAGATTGGCAGGCACTGTCTCATAATGATTCAAAGTACAACGAGAATACAGTCTATCAAAGACTAATGGAAAATGGAAATGGTTCAGTTCAACCTCGAGCAATGAAAGGCAATTTAATTTCAGGTCAAGCTGATGAAGAGCATCTTAGATTGCCCGATGGGAGCTCTAAGGCAGCAAATATACTTGAGAAACAATTGAGTTTCCAGAAAAGTGTTGATGTTAGATCAGCATGTCCAAGAACGGGCTCTCTTGAAAATGGTTCAAAGTTTACTGTTGAGAAGAAAAAAGCCAAGGACTTTTTTAGTGGTAGTAATTCCTGGATAACTGGGCTGGAAGCTGGTGGGCATGATTTTGTTGAGACGGTCATCAGATACATTCTCTCCGATTCGATGCCTGTAATGACCAAGAGATTTCATGAAATGCCCACTCGATACATAACTAGCCTGAAGGAAAACATCCGGCAGATGATGCTGAACATGGATAAGAATGTACAACTTGGTGCTTTTCAGGATGCTCTGCAGAACAGGACTGATATAACACTGGAATTGCTTACAAAATCTCATCGCGCTCAGTTGGAGATCTTGGTCGCACTGAAAGCTGGGCGTTCTGATTTCCTTCTGATGGACAACAGCATCTCGTCTTCCCATTTAGCTGAGATTTACATGAACATGAGATGCAAAAATCTTTCTTGTAGGGTTCTGTTACCTGTGGATGAATGTGATTGCAGGGTTTGTTCAAGGAAGGATGGATTTTGTAGTGCTTGCATGTGTCTTGTGTGCTCAAATTTTGATATGGCATCCAACACCTGTAGCTGGGTTGGGTGTGATGTGTGCCTACACTGGTGCCATACAGATTGTGGGATAAGAGAGTCTTACATCCGGAATGGGATCAATGCTTCTGGTGCTCCAGGGATGACGGAGATGCAATTCCACTGTGTTGCCTGTAACCATCCCTCAGAGATGTTTGGCTTTGTCAAAGAAGTGTTTCTGAATTTTGCCAGGGAATGGAAATTTGAGCGCTTTTGCAAGGAACTGGAGTATGTCAATAAGATATTTTCATCAAGCAAAGACTCTCGAGGGAAACAGCTGAGACAAGCTGCTGATACGATGCTGGCAAGTTTGAAAAGTAAATTGATAGGCCTTCCTGAAGCTTGCAATCGCATATTGGGTTTCGTTTCAGGTGCGCGAAATTGTTTAAATTGTGAGCTTTTATCTGGGTATTAAATATGGCATTATTAATCTGTGTTAGTATAGATGATCACACGGTGTGCATGTGAACACATATTGGTTAAATTCTTGTGATATCTGTGCCATAGATATTCCTTGTAAAAATGGTCATTACTCATTGCTGATCATCATCAGTCGATACTTTGCTTGTTGACTGCAGACTGTGATTCGTCCACTCCTGCTGAAACTTGTGCACCGTTCAGATACGAACAGCCAAAACCCAGGCATGAGAGGGGAAGCCCTAGTCAGGACACAGCGTGGCTGAGATCGGTGTGCTCAGATAAACCGCACCATCAGCTGAAAAGGTCAGCGAGCGTAGTTGATGCGTTCCACAGAGAGAGACAAGTTGAAATATGTGGAGTGGAGATGGAGTTGAAAAGGGAATCACCAAAGGAACCTCGTTTCGAAGAGCTAGAGAGCATTGTGAGAATGAAGCAAGCAGAGGCAGAGATGTTCCAAGGACGGGCAGATGATGCACGAAGAGAAGCAGAGGGGCTGAAACGAATAGCAATAGCGAAGAAGGAGAAGATAGAGGAAGAGTACAAGCGGAGAATGGGGAAGTTGAGTATGGAGGAGGCAGAGGAGAGAAGGAGGAGGAGGTACGAGGAGTTGGAGGCAATGGAGAGAGGGCAGAGAGAGTTTTATGAAATGAAGATGAGAATGGAGGAAGAGATGAGAGGGCTTCTCACCAAAATGGAAGTGACGAAGCAGAGTCTGGCCTTGTAATATTTGTAGTAGTAAATCATATGTAATGTACACACAAACCTCCTCGTATGTAACCTAAAGATAAATGTAAGGTCTTCTTTTAGAGAGTATTAAAGAGTTTTGCGTCCTGACATGTACAGCCCCTTGCCACTTTTTAAATAGGCAATCGTAAATCAATAACGACAAGAAGCAAATGGCCATCATAGTGATACAAACTAGTGAGAAGTGAATATATAACTAACAGACTAGACTTGGTGTTTCTCCTCTCTGTCTACACTCGCATTGCCTGTCTCCCAAAAGGACCCCATTTACAAATGCGGTTGCTGGTTAGTTCGCAGTGGGAGGCTTGAAGTCAATCATCTCCCTTATGTTCAACTTGATGGAAGGCCCCATTGATGAGCATATGTGTGCGCTTTTCCAGTACACTCCTTTTGCTCCCTTTGGCTTGTTTGTCTCCACCGATTTCTGCATTTCATCATTTACCCTTCTTCATTATTTTTGTATTTTAAACCCACAGATATACGTAATAAGAATGGAGAATCAGCCTACCACTGCTGCAAGGAAGTTTATGAGAAGGTCTTCTTCTGTAAAATTAACTTTCCCAAAGGGAATGTGAACAATCCCAGTTTTGTCTGCTCTGAATTCAACTTTCCCCTTCTTGAACTCTTCAATAGCCTGAGAGATGTATGCATCTTTAAGGCATGATTACCAGAATGAGGAAAAGATGTTGCAGAGTAGGCTTACCTGGGGAATGTTAGCTGTGACCGTACCAGCCTTGGGATTTGGCATGAGTCCGCGTGGGCCAAGAATCTTTCCCAGGCCAGCAACCTAAGCGCCAAGTTAAAGAATGTTAGAAATAGATGAGGAGTTACAAGTATCTCATGTCACATAATTTGCCAAGCATGACGTTTTCATATGTTAGAGCATTATACCATCAAACACACACCTTGACCATCATATCCGGGGATGCAATCAACTTATCAAACTCCATGAAGCCTCCTTTAATCTGTTCGATTAAATCATCACTGCCCACAATATCTGCCCCTGCATTTTTGGCTTCATCGACCTTCTCACCTGGATGTTCAGCATGGAAATGGTGCAAGCCAAGATTTAGGTGAGAAGAATATAAACCACAAGAACTCCATCCAATCAAAATCGCACCAAACAATGTATCTAGAGAAGCACTGACTGAGTGAAATGGTAAGCATAATCTGTGTCCTAAGTCTAAACAGTGAATTTAAACATATATAAAATTTGGTGGGGCAATTTACCTTGTGCAAGAACAGCGACTATAACAGTCTGGCCAGTTCCCTTAGGCAGGCTCACCTATAAAAAAAGACAATGCATTGAGAATAAATGTTGTGGAATGAAGCAGCACAAGTTAGAGTGTATATCCAGCAAAGAGAAAGCAGCTGACCGTAGCACGCAGCTGCTGGTCATTGTACTTTGGATCGATGTTGAGACGGAAATGGGCTTCAACAGACTCAACAAACCTGGTGTTGGCAGTTTGTTTAAGCAAAGATATAGCAGTGATGACATCATACTCCTTTTTGGTTTCCCTTAGCTTTTGGATTTCCAAAAACCTCTTAGACCTTGTCTGTCAATGGATATGGATGACTGATGAGTAAAACAACAGAAACATCAAATTGAACATACAAGTAGGTAAAGATAGAAAGCAAAAGCATATATACTCTGTCTCTCTTGAGAACCAAAGCGGCTTTTCCCTTCTTAGGCTTGGGCGGATCAAGGACGGCGGTGGCGGTCTGCTCCAGGTCCTGTTCCTCCGTGTCGAGGTCAGCCTCAGCGGCCACGGCGGAGACAATAACCTGGAAAGCTCGGTTGGAAGCTCTGTCAATAGCAGCACATCTGCGGTCCCTGGAACCCCCAAGGAGAAGAAGCGGGACGCTCAAGTGGTTGGGTCTGGAGCTGGCAAAAGAGAAAAGAGATGGAGTAGGGGGGGTAAGGTCCTGGGAACGAGCGGCGTACGCTAGCATGAGAGAGGAGTGAGTGGCGCAGGCAGCCATTGTTGGTACAAGAAGAAGAAGAAGAAGAGTGTTGAGTCTCCCTAATCCACTTCACGCCCAAGGGGATAACAAGACCCCCTTCTTTCTCTATCTTTCTGAGCTATTATTCCCTGCGTGAGGGTGCACTTTCGCTACCGTGTTCCTAATGACACGTGTCTTGTTCTGGACCATTCGATCTTATAACAACTCACACGCACTCTACTACTCCTTCTTCCTCCTCTTTTCCCAAAAATCAGATTTCGAGTTTCTTTCCCGCCCGTAAGAAGAAACCCTACTACTCTCCAGTCTCCACTCCATATGATTTGAGAGGTAAGTTCCGATTCCTTTCTTTTTAAAAAATTTCTCTCTCAGTTTCAAATTTCCCCAATTTCATCCATATCTTCGCGACCTTCTGCTGACTGATTTTGGGTGTTTCACTGTAGACTGAGGAGCGATGTCTAACGTAACCGTCTGTGCGCGATTCAGGCCACGAAGCTCTAAAGAGATGCGCGATCCCAGCAGAGATGGTGTTTGTGCTCGACCCATCGACGCTGAAACCTTCGTTTTCCAAGTTTCTCTACTCGACGCCATGTGCTTATTGATTATTGTCTCTCTCTCTCTCTCTCTCTCAAATTCATGTATTACTTGCGTGTAGGATGACAAGGAAGATGAATTTACATTTAGCCTTGATAGAGTTTTTTATGAGGACTCTACCCAAGCTGCGCTTTATGACTTTCTGGCTCTCCCCATCATGAGAGGTACTAATTCATTCTGTTCATGAGTTTTTCGATTTTAGATCTAAACATTTGAACACCGATCTGATGATTTTACAATGTAATCAACATTTCGATTTTGTTTTCCTACCTTTGTCTTTTGCATCTTACCTTTGTGTACGACTACTTTCAGACGCTGTAAATGGTATCAACGGAACAATTATCACTTATGGACAGGTTTGTTCTCGTGATCTCTTTCCCTCTCTGGAAATGCCTTCAATGTCTTTTTTAAGCTGGCTCATTTTGATCTCAATTTGATCGTTTCATGTTATTATACCATGCAGACAGGGGCTGGGAAGACATATTCCATGGAGGTCACCTACCTCTTCCTGTAGCACAAGGACCATTCCTCCTTCTGACTAATTTTGGTTTTCTTCTATTCATTTAGGGACCAGGCATCCACGACTGTGATGACCACAATAAAGGACTACTTCCAAGAGTGGTCCATGGGATGTTTGAGCAAATCAGCTCTTCCAATGATTTTGCAAGATACACTGTTCAATTGTCTATGGTACTGATCTTAATGCACTTGCTATAACTCTCTTTACAAGCTCTCCTCTATTTATAATATCTTATGTGCCTTTTGTCTCCTGTAGGTTGAGATCTACATGGAGAAAGTCAGGTAATGTGTATGCCTATAATTCTCTCTGATTTCTTCTAGGGTTTAGCTTATCGACAGCTAAATATATCTCCAATTCTCTCAGGGACCTATTAGACTTATCAAAAGCAAACATACAGATCAAGGAGAACAAAACACAAGGAATTCTCTTGTCAGGCGTTACAGAGGCTAGCTTCATTGCCTTATGTCTTCTGTTACTGTTGAGAAAAATCTTTACTGGCTAGGCAAGTTTTAATTATTCGTTGCTTCAGGTGCCTGTATCAGATTCGGCGGAGGCATTACAACATCTATGCGTAAGATAGCAGCTACCCTGAGTTTCTTAATTTCCTTATACTGCCTTCGTATTTCTTATTTCTGATGCCAATTGCCATTTCAGACCGGTTTAGCAAACCGCGCAGTTGGAGAAACCCGTATCCTCTTAGCTTATCAGCACTTACTTGTTCAGTGTTTCCCCATTTAATGGATACTGAGATTAAGCATATGCTACTCCGAGTTGACTGAAAAGTTAAAACTGATTGAGAGTCATCTTGAAGAATGTTTCCAGTTTAACAATGAATGACAGAAATGAATATGTCCAGCAGTAGAAGCCACTGCGCCTACTTGTTCACAATCCAGCAGGATTCAGTTAAAGATAAGAGGTAAAGCTTTTTCACAATTAATCATAAAAAACTGATGCTGTTATGGTGGAGCTTATATATATGTGGCATGTGAACAGGGTAAAAACAGGAAAACTGATTCTTGTCGACCTGGCTGGCTCAGAGAAAGCAGACAAAACTGGAGCAGAAGGTAGGGTTCTTGAAGAAGCGAAGACGATCAATAAATCGCTCTCAGCCTTGGGGAACGTGATAAACGCTCTCACAAGTGGGTCATCTAGCAAAGCGAATCACATACCATATCGTGACTCCAAGCTTACTCGCATCTTACAGGATGCCCTGGTTAGTATATCTTCTTAGGTTGATTTTATTTTATAATTTTCCAGCTTGTTCTCAATTCTATCGTGGTCTTCATGCCACAGGGTGGGAATTCTCGAATGGCACTGCTTTGCTGTTGCTCACCAAGCACTTTAAATGCATCTGAGACGCTCTCAACCCTCAGGTTTGGCATGAGGTATGCATCTCAGTGTCACAGTAACGTTTTCATGTTCCATGTGTTACATTACTGAACGTGTTTAAGACAGATGTTTGCTTCCAATTACTGTACAGGGCAAAACACATAAAAGCATCACCACGTGCCAGTGAAGTGAAATCTGCGCAGGCACAGGAGGAACCCTCCTTGATAACCAAAGATGAAAAATGTGGGAGGATCCTAGAGAAGGTTAAGACTCTACGACAGCCATTTTCTCATTCTCTCTAATATTCAGAAAATGGGATCTAGAAGATAGATATGCATTATTGTTATTGTATACAGATGAAAGAGAGGATGAGCAACGAAGACATCAAGATGCTAGAAGAAGTGTTTATACAGGAAGGGATCATTTTCAGCCTAGATTCTATGGAAGAAGTGGAAACCGCATACGAAGATATTGTATCAAAAACTATACAATCCTTACAGCAGGCTGTTGATGAACTCCAACTGAAAGTCAAAAAGGTAAACTAGCGTGTTTGAAGGGGTTCATTTACACAATAGTGTATGTATAATTAGTGAGTGAGGGTGGGCATGGTCAATGATGCAAGCTGTCCTGTTGTTTCCTCTTTGCAGTTAGAAGCAGAAAACATGGGCATTCAGGTACAAGCATTGTGCAATCACGAACCTGGTCCGGTTGGAAAGATGTCAAGGTTCATCAGTTCTTGGTATGCATCGTTCTTTGCGTCCTAAAGATGATAATATGAATATACTATCTTGGTAATGTAGAAGATGTGGACAAGTAGATGGTAAAGAGATAAGTTGCTCTTTTTAGGTCGTGAGAGCAAAACAGATATTAACATTCAAAGTTATGTAATGAAATAGTAGATAAAGAATGGATGGGAGGAGGAATAAAAGCTAAATAAGAGAGAAATTACAATCTCAGATAGAATATTTAGTAACGAGAGGTGTCAGGGAGAGGAGTGTCATTGAGGAAGTGAATGAAGAGTGAAAGAGAGCGTTTTGGCTGGAAGCTGGGAACTTGATGGCCTGCCCCTCTCACGGTAGCAAATGTCAACTTCCCTTTGTACTCCTCTGTGTATCCACCCACCTCCCCCCCTAGGTACCATGGATGCCAAGCCGTTTTGGCCGTTAGATTCATCTTCTTGAGGGAGTATTTGGTGGACGTCACTGGAATTCTCCCGTCTGTGTCTCCGCTGAACACCCAGACGCGGACGCCCTGACCCATCAGCTCCTTGATGAGAGGAATCACTGTGGTAGGACTGTCGTTCCACTTCTTTATCACACTGCTGCATGGCTGCCACTCGTAAGGCAGCTTCGTAGCGTTTGCGTGCAGGGCCGCTTGGACTTCAGGTCTGTTCAGGTAGGCCTGCACGTAATGGTCACTGCAGGGATCAAACTCCCTTACTGTGGTTCCTCGCTTGGGCCTGTGAGTGAGCGTGGAGTTGAGGCACAAGGGAGCGTATATGTTGTAGATGTCGAGGTAATATGTGTCCATGTCTATTTGGTCGGACACCACTGCGCACTCCTCAGTCATTACACTCGCAGACTCCGTCTTGAGATCGCAGTTGTTCTTTAGTCTAGCCAAAGAATCTTCGGAGATCAAAGCATGACTCTCGAAAAAGTCGTACATACCCATCAAGTCGGTCTCGTCGTTGATCACCGCATTTCCTATCAGAATGCCCTTGAGATTGAGGGAGCTCCGGTGATGGAGAAGGATAGTGTGGGCAAGTTGTGGAACATAGTGGCCGGCATAGCTCTCACCGGCGATGTACAAGTCCCTGCCTTTGTACTCCGGGAACCTCTCCAGCCACTTAACCAGGAAGATGTAGTTATCAGCCGCTGTATTCCTGTCACCATGCTTCTCCAGGTCCGACGTTGTGTTGGTGTACGAGAACCCCACTCCTGCCGGCGATTCTAAGAACAAGACGTTCGCAGCTGCACCACCACACCTCGTTTGATTATTTTATAACCACAAGAATCGTTTCCCATTTATTGATTTGTTTTATAAAAAGAAAACATTAGGTACCATTGTTCCATGCATATCGGTTTCGAAAAAGCGTCTTGCCGTCGCTGTGCACTCGGAACGGCCCAAGCTCTTGTAGTGCTCCATACGCCAGTGACGAGCATCCCGGTCCTGTTTATGCATATATATGTATTAGTCACCCATATTTCTGTAATCAAATTCTCGATATTTTGTTAACAGAGCTAATTTACTGCTGAGCTTACTATTAATGTCTCTGATGAATTTGAATATACATTACATAATATAGAATTCAGTATAGATAGATACGTATTACGTAGACGTAGTGGCTGGCTAAATAATTGAGCAGTAGAGCTGTGCAACAAAGCACGCCGAGAAATCCTCAGCATGTGCCATTTTTGAAAAAGGCAAATCATTTTTCTTTTTCTTTTCTCAGTTTTCGATTGGGGCTGTGTCCTTTTTCCTTATAATATACTCCACGATTGTTGAGCGGGCCAATAATAATTAAAAATATACAAGGAAGAAGCAGGCTTAGGCATATGGTATGGTCCTCACAACTATTAAAATTCTGAAAATCGTATAACATATGATAGATTAATAAACACAGAGAAAAAGACAGCCTCGATCGATCAAACTAACATTCTTGTTCATCTTTCTACTCTTACTTAGATACATGTACATTTTATAAACCCATAACTAATTAAAGATGCAAACCACGATAAATGAAGTATATATACGTATACGTATGTGTGTGTGGAAGATGGAAACGTACCGCCGTTGAGCCAGAGAAGCAGAGGAGAAGAATCTTTAGACTTAGAGTTGGAGGCTTCCACGAAATAGTAGAAAAAGGAACGGCCCGCGGATTCGTTGACGGTGACATAGCCGCCGTACTGATCGAAACTAACGGGAGGCTGTCCGGGCAATCTCCGTATCAGATCTCTCTTTCTTAACTCCTCCTGATTAGCAACACTCCCCAGCGAAGACGGTTTCAAATCCTTAACAGCCTTAAAATGGCTTGTGTCCATGGTGGACGAACCACCAACCCCTCGCTTCGACAGGTACAGACGGCTCAGGGCGTGCACTTGGCTGCTGCATTCGATTCGAGACACCACCACACACAGTAACACCAACACCGATGCGATTACAGAGTAGGAGTAGCCCTGCCCTTTCCTCATTCTCTTATGTCTCTGAGTTATAGTAGGGCCGATCGAGGGAGAAAAGTAGAAGGTTCTGGTTTTGAAGAAGAGACAGTTAAATGAAGAAACAAGTGTGTGGGTTTGCATCTTTAAACAACTTCTTTCTTTCTTTCTTTTTGGGTCAAAACCTCCAACCATACGAATGATTGTTTTTTTTTTTTTTTCGACAACAATTGTTTTTGTTTTTCATTTTTTAAGTACTGCATTTTTTTATATAACAGATTATTGATTAATTTATATGTTTTTATTTGGGCGTCAATTAATATATGTTTCATGTAATAAAAGGTTGTGAACTATATTCAGTGACCAATCTTCGAACGTATATGGCCTTCGATTATTATTGGTCTTTTTGGAGAGAAAAACGAAACAACAAACCTTGATAGCAACTTCTATAAGTAGAAATGGTGCAATGGTTATTGGGTTTTAAAAATTAGTTATCTTTTTTCAGAAGAAAAGTTAAAAGAAGAAAATGAATTACCCTGATAACAATGTAGAAGTGGAAAAAAAAAAAAAAAAATGTAGAAGTGGAATTCTAAAAGATCTGAAGAAAATAAAAGAAAAGAAAAAAGAGCGAGGAGAGAAGATGTCAACGTCTCTGAGCGATCATGTTATGCCATGTGGTGTGTGAGTCGATGCTGATTTTCACACACTATGGGGCCGATTGGTAACGACTTTTACTTCTGACTGTTGAAGCTTTGACTGTAGAGACTTTCGCTGTAGAAACTTTGACTGTAGAAACTTTGGCTGTAAAGACTTTCGCTGTTAAAATCTGATTGGTAACAAAAAAAACTGTAGAAACTGTGACGGTTACTTTTATTATTATATATATGTTTTAAAATATTATTTATGTTAAAAATAAATTTATGTTATAATATAGTGATAAAAATAAATTTTAGAAAAAAAAATTCATAAATAAATAAATATTTAAATATTCTCAGTTTAAATATTTACCATTTTAAATATTTAAATTGGATCTCAAAAGAAAAGAAAAAATAAAATTAGTATTAATCAACTGAAATTATTTAATAATAAAATATGAATCATTTTAAAAAGAGTTTTCAAATTATATAGGGAAAGAAGAAAAGTAAAAATAATTGGAGTAAAAGCTTTAAACCACTTAAAGTCTCTAATACGTGACTTTAGAAAAAGGTGAAGTTACAAGAGTAAAAAAAAAAAGTCAGACTTTCAAGGCTGTAGAAGGAAAAAAAAAAATAACAGTCTGATTGGATAATAAAATGCTCTAAGGACTGTTAAATGCTTTTAAAGTCCTGACAGTCGGATGCCAATCACCCCCTATATCATTCCATCTTTTGTATCTTCGTAATACATTTATATAATTTGGAACGGAAAAAAATGGAAGACAATGATATGAGCCGAACATGGGACTTTCGTGTACGAGCCCCACTGGCCAGATCCGATGTTTCAGCACATTCCTTCCCAGTTATTATTTTTAACAAATCCCATTGACCATTGCAAATAATTCAGGGTAATCACATTTTATTTACTAAGTTTTTCAAAATGATGAAAACACATTATTGGGCCCAATTGTTGCGATTCAAAGTTGGGTAATCCAGCAAGCTGTTAGAGGGCCCAAATTAGATGGGTCTTAGGCCTCACTCAAAAGAAGCTGACGTGTCATATTTAGAATGGCTCTCAGAACCTTAGGGGAGTGTCCGAGATTACCCTCACTCTTTTGAGGTGAAAGTACAGTTTCACCCCTCTCGAAATAAAATAAAAAAACATTCTAATCAATCTATCTATAATGGTTAAGTAACTCCTCCTTCTTCTTCATCAGATCCCAATTTACAACAATTCAACTTCACACACACACCCTAATCTCCGATCGCCCGATTCCATTATGGCTTGCATCAAGGGGGTGGGCAGATCCGCCTCCGTTGCCCTGGCTCCCGACGCTCCTTACATGGCCGCCGGAACCATGGCCGGAGCCGTCGATCTCTCCTTTAGCTCTTCCGCCAATCTCGAGATCTTTAAGCTCGACTTTCAGTCTGACGATCGCGATTTGCCTCTCGTTGGGGAAAGCCCCAGCTCCGAGCGCTTCCATAGACTCGCCTGGGGAAGAAACGGATCTGGATCCGAGGAATTCTCCCTTGGTCTTATTGCCGGCGGCCTTGTCGACGGAAATATAGATCTATGGAATCCTCTTTCTTTGATCGGGTGCGTTTCCTTTTCTCTTATTATAAGCCTTGCTTTGCCTTGCTGCTATTGAATCGCCATTTTAATTTAATTTCCCAGTGATCACTGTTTTTTTTCTTCTTCTTAGAAGAACTCGTACAACACATATATGTATGTGGTATCCAATTTTCATCTGAACGAACGAGTCTAACTCGAACAACTCTGTCACATTTTCAGTTCCCAGCCCAGTGAAAATGCACTCGTTGGCCATCTTTCAGTTCACAAAGGCCCTGTGAGTTGTCTCTCTCTGCATTATTTTGTTGCTTATCGCTGTTTTGTTTTATTACTCCTCATTTTCATGTGTGCGTGCTACTTTTTTGCAGGTTCGTGGTCTTGAGTTTAATGCTATCAACCCAAATCTACTTGCTTCTGGGGCTGATGATGGTGAAATTTGCATTTGGGACTTATTAAAGCCTTCAGAGCCTTCTCATTTTCCACTTCTCAAGGTATACCACCACTTCTTACTAGTCAACAACCTTGGTTTTTGTATTACCTTACTCTCAGAATTGCTTGGTATATAATAAACCCAATTCCTTCAATCCTGTAGCATCTTTAACTTTATGAGAGGGTCTTTTGCAGGGTAGTGGTTCTGCTACGCAAGGTGAAATCTCCTTTATATCGTGGAATCGAAAAGTTCAACAGATATTAGCTTCTACCTCATACAATGGGACTACTGGTGAGAATTAGGGGTTTCTCTCTCTTTCTCTATCTACTTGATTACTACTTCATTTCTGTCTACTATAATTCTGCATATGCTCATCAATCTTTATTTTCTTTTCCCTCAGTAATATGGGACTTGAGGAAGCAGAAGCCTATAATTAAGTAAGTATACAATTTATTAAGTGATATTATTGAGGCTCTCGAAACTTGTTGTCAAAACCCTTATCTGGCCATTATCAATCAACAGCTTTGCAGATTCAGTTCGACGCCGGTGCTCTGTTTTACAGTGGAACCCTAACATTACTACTCAGATAATGGTTGCATCAGATGACGACAGTTCACCTACTTTGAAGGTAAGGAATCATTTAATGTGTGGCTTCATATAGTTCAAATTTGGTTCTTTTAGTGATGTAAGGTATCTGCAATCAGCTCTGGGACATGAGGAATATATTGTCACCTGTGCGCGAGTTTACTGGACACCAAAGAGGTATTTTCAAATCATTGCTATCAAAATGCTTTTGTCAGTTCTTCTCTCTAGCTTGGTACCATTTTCTATGGTTGCTAAGGGAACAGCCTTGTAGATCAGCCATCTTAGTCTTTAACCCAGTCATATTTCGGTGTCGTTATATTATAGTCCTATTGTCTTCATTCTTAGTGTTACACCTTGGTGAAATGTAGTGGTGATACTTCTTATCTATCAGGGGTGATTGCAATGGAGTGGTGTCCAAGTGACAGCTCATATCTTCTTACCTGTGCTAAGGACAACCGAACGATTTGCTGGGACACAAATACAGCAGAGGTAGTGGGAAGGAATCGATAAAAGATACAGATTTGCTGGGTCCGCTAATTTAGTTAACTATTTTCCATTTTGACTGAATTTGATCCAACCATGACAGATTGTGGCTGAGTTACCTGCTGGCAACAATTGGAATTTTGATGTTCATTGGTACCCAAAGATACCTGGAGTTATATCAGCATCATCATTTGATGGGAAAATTGGCATCTACAACATCGAGGTATCTTGGTAGTTTGCCCTTCAGTATCTGTAAATTGTTTTGTTCTATATGAATGTAAATAATGTATGAAGCATAACAAATAATGAACCTGTCAATCCAGCCCTATCAACTATTTTCCTTCCTATATATAATTTAGATTTCGGGTTCCCAGTTTGTTGTACCACTGGAGATCAAATGTTTTAGAGTTTAATCTTATGCACTTTCCAGTTGAGATTTACGTTATTAGCAAGACCTGTTGAACTGTAGATCTCCCTTTTCCCCTCCTAGAGTAGATTAAAAAATATGTATTCAACGCTTTTGGTGCAGGGTTGCAGTCGATATGGTGCTGAAGAGAATAATTTTGGTACTGGTAATTCCATTTACCCATTCTGAACCATTTGTGTACCGTTGATTACTTCTATCATTTCTATGTTGGAGGATGAATTGCTTAAGAACCAACATTACTTCTTATATTCCTCTGTATGCAGCTCCTTTAAGAGCACCAAAATGGTATAAGCGCCCGGTTGGTGCATCTTTTGGATTTGGGGGAAAGCTTGTATCATGTCACGCAAAGGCCCCTGCAAAGGGTACTTCGAGCATTCTATCCGAGGTAGGTATATAGATAGATTTATTTATCCTGTTATATCCGTTTTGTCGTCAAGTCTAATTTGACTAAGTGTCATGTTCAGGTTTTTTTGCACAGCCTGGTAACAGAACAGAGTTTGGTGAGTCGAACTTCTGAATTTGAAGCTGCAATAGAAAATGGAGATATGACTTCTCTAAGGAGTTTGTGCGAGAAGAAATCGGAAGAGACTGAGTATGCCATCCTTGTGATTGAAAATGTTCATATTCGCCCTTATAAAAACTCATCAAATAACTCAGTTTTGGACCATTTCAATTCACTGATTACACAGATCCGAAGAGGAGAAAGAGACATGGGGCTTACTGAAAATCATGTTCGAAGAGGAAGGAACTTCAAGGACAAAGTTGATCAGCCATCTTGGCTTTACTTTGCCTATTGCGGAAAAGGATCAGGCAGTAAATGGGCTCTCATCAGATCTGAGTGGCATTAGATTAGAGGATACTGCGGCGGATGCAATGGAACCTGACGACAGTAACGAGGCAGCTGCATTTGCTATGGATAATGGAGAAGACTTCTTTAACAACTTTCCTGCTAAACCGGATACACCTGTGTCTACATCTGCCAAAGATTTTATGCCTTCTGACACAGATTTTTCTACCAAAGGAGAAGAAACTCAAGAAATGCAAGAAGAAGAGGAAGAAAGTTCTGACCCAGTATTTGATAATGCCATCCAGCGTGCTTTGATTGTTGGAGATTACAAGGAGGCGGTGGATCAGTGTATATCTGCAAATAAGATGGCCGATGCTTTAGTTATTGCTCATGTTGGTGGTACAGCGTTGTGGGAGAGTACACGTGAGAAATATTTGAAGACGAGCAGTGCGCCTTACATGAAGGTATATGTATATTCTTTCCCAACTTGATATGTAGGTAAGTGCCATTTACATCCCTGTTTGTGGTCGCAAAATCTGTAAACTACTGTATGTTTATCTATTTTAGGTTGTTTCTGCCATGGTGAACAATGATCTCAGGAGCCTTATCTATACAAGGTCACATAAGTTCTGGAAAGAGACTCTTGCTCTCCTCTGTACTGTAAGTTTCTCAACTGAGGAAAAAATACTTAGAAAAAAAAAGGAAATTTATGAACTGATATTGTCTATTGATACACTCCAGTAATCATAAAGGATATGGGATCTGCTTTTTCATGTCTTACTCAGCGAAAATATTTTCTGCTATCATTTTAAACTCTTTTTAACAATATTAATGTGATATGTTATCTCCATGGACTCGTGAACCAAGATGAACAACTCGTCAGCTACACTATTCTGCTCACTATAAAACTTCTTTGTAATGAATGCTGATCTTATATTCATTGACAAACAGTTTGCACAAGGAGAACAATGGACCACCCTGTGCGATGCCCTTGCCTCGAAGTTGATGGCTGCTGGTAACACTTTGGCTGCAGTTCTCTGCTACATTTGCGCAGGCAATGTTGACAGAACAGTAGAAATTTGGTCAAGGAGCCTTGCAAGTGAGCGGGATGGAAGATCTTATGCTGAGCTTCTTCAAGTGTGTATCACTTTCTATGTTTTGTGCATAAATTGTATTGGGCTTCTCTGCTCATATTTTTCTGCCCTTATCTTGTAATAGGATCTTATGGAGAAGACTCTTGTCCTTGCTTTGGCAACTGGCAACAAAAAGTTCAGCGCATCTCTGTGTAAACTCTTTGAGAGTTATGCTGAGATACTGGCCAGCCAAGGGCTTCTTACAACGGCAATGAAGTACTTGAAAGTTCTGGATTCTGGTGGCTTGTCGCCTGAACTTTCAATATTACGTGATCGTATTTCTCTGTCTGCAGAACCTGGTGCGTATGCAGTTGTGTTTTTGATTAATGTTTAAGAGAGTTTTGATGATAAATTTAGCTTAACGTTTTTTATGCAGAGACTAACACTGCAGCTTCAGGAAACACTCAGCCTCAAAGCACCATGCCATATAATCAGGTATAAATAGTTTTAAATTTAACTTAAAATCCATTTAGCTTTGACGGATAACATACTTAGCCTTTTTACTCTTCTGTGGCTTAGGAGCCAACTCAGGCGCAACCAAACGTTCTTGCTAACCCATATGATAATCAGTATCAGCAACCATACACTGATTCTTATTATGTCCCCCAAGCTTCACATCCACCCATGCAGCAACCAACCATGTTTATGCCTCACCAAGCTCAGCCAGCTCCGCAGGTTTCTAAAGTTTTGGCTTTGCTGCATTTCCTTTTCCTTATTCTTCCTTACACACCATCATGCATTAATGATCATTCTTATTTGGCAGTTCTTGTATAGATCAGGAAAGTGTCTGTTTCTGTTATGTTTTTGTGTAAGGGTATTGGTCAAGCTTTTGAGATATGATGACATCTGGAATATGTATGTGGTGCTCAAATGCATAGTCTCTTCTTTCGTGTGAATTTTTGAGTCAGAATAGCAGATGGATATTGGTATCTGGTTCTTTGACCTAAAAAAATACTCCCCAAAACTGAACATTTTCAGCCTCTAAACCCATGTCCTGAGAAAAGGATAATGTGGACCTTTACTTTAGTTCTCTTCTGTAGAATCTATATTCTAGATGTTGTGAGAAAAGTTTGTGGTGGGGAAGTGTTTTGTTTGCTATGTACAGATTTCTTGGGCCAACTTGTTGACTATGGTATGTATATGCAGCCATCTTTCACTCCAGCTCCTGCAAGCAATGCTCAGCCAACCATGAGGACTACATTTGTTCCTTCAACTCCCCCTGCACTGAGGAATGCAGACCAATATCAGCAGCCAACCATGAGTTCTCATTCATTCACGGTATGTGAACTTTTGCCTCCAGTGTGTTTGATGTTACCCGCAGTTTTAGTTTAAACGAAGCTGACAGCTATTTCATCAGGGACCATCTAACAATGCATACCCTGTTCGCCCGGGTCCTGGTACATATGCACCTTCTGGCCCTTCACAAGCTGGGCAATATCCTAACCCTAAGATGCCCCAAGTTGTGGCTCCAGCTGGACCCATAGGATTTACGCCCATGGCAACTCCAGGAGTTGCTCCAAGATCTGTGCAACCAGCTAGTCCTCCAACACAGCAGGCAGCTGCGCAGGCAGCCCCTACGCCTGCAACCCCGCCACCAACTGTTCAGACTGCAGATACTTCCAACGTTCCAGGTATTGTACGACGTGACATTAGCGCCTTATGTCTGTTTTGTTTCTGATTAAAGTCATAATGATCACCTGTTGTAAACTGATCCAGCCCACCAGAAACCTGTGATAGCAACGTTGACAAGGCTTTTTAATGAGACATCGGAAGCACTGGGAGGCGCACGTGCAAATCCTACTAAGAAGCGTGAGATAGAAGACAACTCGAGAAAATTAGGTGCTCTGTTTGTGAAACTCAACAGCGGAGACATCTCCAAGAATGCTGCGGACAAACTCGCACAGTTGTGTCAAGCTCTGGACAACAATGACTACAGCGCAGCCCTTCAAATACAGGTAAGCTAGTGAATTGATCTCTTCTGGGTTCCTTGATACATGATTTGGTGTTTAATAATCAGTTTTATTGACTCAAAAACAAACAAACAGGTACTTCTGACGACCAACGAATGGGACGAATGCAACTTCTGGCTGGCAACACTAAAGCGGATGATGGTCAAGGCGAGGCAAAGTGTGCGATGATTATTTATTTTCTGGGCTCATGGGAAATTTTTATGAATCTAAAGGAGGGACGTGTGTATCAGACTCCTTTTGCTTTCTTAATTTTGTTCTTTTAAAAACGACGTTGCTGCTCCAATCTTTTTTTTTTTTTAACATTTATGAACCTCATCTGCTGCATCCAGTTACTCTTTTGTTTAGATAAGATAGAGATCATCAGGTTGCTTTAACATTCTCATGTTTTTGGATGTTACCTTACCGGACAAGTTTGTACGTTTCTCTTTCTACGAATTTTTTTACTCTCTTTTTTCTTGGCATATTCGAAACATGGACTAAGCAAAAAAGTAGCATTCGGAGCCACTTAATATTTCCGCCAGAATACTAATAAAGGGTGACTACGCGTAACGGGAGTATCCTAGAACGCGTTGAACAAACTTTTTGAAGAAACGCGTCCCATGCCGTGCACTCCGCAAACGCCTTCTCGTCCATCTTGCACCTCTTGAATTCCAAGAAGAAGAGCAATACCCCAGTGATGAACACGAACATGACGGTCAAAGTCCGAGCCACCGACGTGGGAGGTCGATGAGAGGTAATCGAGCGATTTGATGAAGAGAAGCATAAAGATTAAAGAGTCCCTTAACTCCATAAAACAGAGGATCCTCTCTCGTGCTCTGCTTCGAAATCGGATAATCGAGCTGCTGAACCTTGATAGGGAAGCCAGGAGAGAGAGAGGACCCTTCCTACATGCGAATAGAAAGAGCTTGATATCTACTAACTGTTTTTATAAGCGCCTGATTAAGGCAATTCTTTAGAACTAAACAAATCTGTGTTTTGTTTATCAGGAATCCAATGCATATGTAAAGTACACTAACACTTGCGTAATATATTTATCAGTAAGTCTGAATAGTGAATACACAGCTGCATGAATTCTCGGTTAGTTTTGAGAAGACAGATTTCACAATTTGACCCCATAATAAGAAGAATAGGAAGCGAGTGGTAGTAGAAAGAAAGGAGAACTGAAGCGACAGGACAAATCAAATGTGGTTGCAGCAGGTCTTGTTGATGAAAATATCTAATCTTTGGGTTTAATAAAACAGGCCCACATAGCGAGAGAATATAGGCCCATACAGTGGAGAGTGTATGTTTATGCCTTTATGGATCCAAATATCGCATTACCACCAATTGCTTGACTTGAGAGACCGTTGCTTATAAAATTAGTACTATGGACTTATGCGAGAGAGTCTGAGAGAGGTAAAGACAGTATTTAGGAAGAAACCAAAAAGGCATTGATGATTGGAACGTCGTTGACGACTGAAGTAAGGCACAGACTTTGTGTTGTGATGACTTGAAAAAGTAAGGTAAGTAGTAACTGGGGAGAGAGAGAGAAAGAGCTCAACCTCAATTGACAATTGTGGTTTCTGAAACCCAATGAATGGAGGTAACTAATAATATGAGTAGCTTTGCAATACAATGCATGTGTGATGGATCACTGGCGCGTGAGGATCACACCCAATGGCTACGTACGTGTGTGTAAATGGAGGTGTCAGAGAGGGTTGAAAGCAAGAGAACGTGCAAATGCAATCATCTTCTATATATATATATAGACGTTTCTTTTGATTTTCAAAAAGAAAAAAAAGTATTGTATGTATGTGTGTGTGTGCAGTGTGCTCAGTAATTTTAGCAATGGTGAGGGTGAGGGCCGTATAACTCATATCGACGTCATTATTTTAATGATTGCTCTCTTCTTCTTCTTTTTTTAACATTCATCAATTTTCAGCTTTATATTTTTAAACATTTAAGTAAAGTGTTTTGTTAATTTTTTTTTCTTTTTTGATAAATTTATAATCCTTGAGTATCTATAATAATAAAAGAAGACTTTCCTGCAATAAGACTGACTATTGGACCCATATGCATGTTTACTTTTGAATTATTTTTCATTTTTTCAAAAGGAGAAGCAATTTTTAGCACCAAAAAAAAGATAAGCTTAAGGAGTATAATTTAAAAATGTATGCATGGAATATTATGAAACGACAGGTCAAATCAAATAATATGTCTGCATAAAACTGATTTTGCAAATAAAAGTTTGAAAATCAGAAACCCACATTCTGTAATCTGTTGAATGCTGCTGAAACAGACAAAAATATGCTTATTTCTAGTATATTATAAAAGATGATGATACAATAGAAAATCATATGGTAAGGGTTTTGTTGTATTGTTTAAAAAAAATAAATGATAGAGAGAGAGAGAGTGTGTTGTGTTTGATTGCAAAACTCCAAAGTTTGACGCTTTGACCCACTCACTTGGGAGTTGCAGCCCAGAAGACACAGTCACTCCACTCTTTACTCTTTTGGGTTTTTTTATTTCCCCACTCCACACCACACGAGGGAAGAGGCAACTTTGAGAATTTAGAGAAGAGGAGAAAGAAGCTTAGGTATGGAGTGGAGTGGTACTGGAGTGATGATGATGATGATGATGATGGTAAGGTAGTTGAGAAAGAAAGCCTTTTTAGCTTTGCTAAAGTCCAAGACAAGAAACCAAACATCCTTTTGTACACAACACAAGACAAGAAAAGCAGTGTTTCTTTTTTCCTACCAAAGAAAAGATTAAGAGAGAGAGAGACAAGGTCTCATCGACCAAAGAGTGTGTTTCTATGGATGTGTACGAAGCAACTAGGGTCGTGCTCTCTAGAATCCAGAGCTTAGACCCAGCTAATGCTTCCAAGATCATGGGCCTCCTCCTCCTTCAGGATCACGGAGAGAAGGAGATGATAAGGTTAGCTTTCGGGCCTCAGAATCTACTTCATTCTGTCATAGCCAAGGCCAAGAAAGACCTCGACGAGCGGCTTTCTTTCTTGCCTCCGAGAACCGGCGGTTGCGTTTCCGACGATTTGGAGTCCGATTTAGGGTTCGGATGGGGACAGTGCTCCTACGCTGACTGCAAATTCGACATCCATCATCAAAGCTCTGTTCCTCCGAGACTTGCCCATCAGTTCACCGGTTATCCATTCTCCCCCAAAGGTGTTAACTTGCAGCAGAGTGAAGCCCAAAGGTTGGAGCTTTTTTTCTTTTTTAAATCATCTGGATGGATGGGTATCTGAAACTTTGGTTGGTAAAATGTGTAGCAGAGCTGCTGCTCTGATGATGGGCGATGACTTGCACAGGTTGGGAAGATGGAGGCCAGAGAGGATCGACCTTTCGGCCATGGCCTGCCCGGCTTCCAGACAGATCTATCTGACTTTCCCGGCTGACAGTATCTTCAGGGAAGAAGATGTTTCCGACTACTTCAGGTATTAATCTTGTTTGGAACCCATTCTTCTTGTTAGATTTTGTGTGTGCTAAGAGCAATGGTGGTGCAGTACCTTTGGGCCAGTTCAGGACGTGAGGATACCGTACCAGCAGAAGAGGATGTTTGGGTTCGTGACCTTCATGTACCCAGAGACGGTGAAGAGCATTCTGGGCAAAGGGAACCCTCACTTTGTGTGTGATTCCAGGGTTCTTGTTAAGCCTTACAAGGAGAAAGGCAAAGTCCCAGACAAGTACAGGTACTTTGGCTCTTCCTCCTTGAGCTGCTCCTGATTCCTCATGTCTTTATGACGCTTTGATTGTGCAGGGCTAAGCCATCTGCGACCGGCCTTGATTCCAGGGACATTATGGATTTCCAGCTTGGTATCAAGCTCTCTTTCTTTCTTTCTTTTCCCCTAAGAGTTGGGTTGGTATTGATTGCTTTGTGTGTAGGAGGGAGGGCTTTTCATGACAACACCCAAGATCTGTTGTGGAAAAGGAGGTTTGAAGAGCGAGCTCTTGAGCTTCAGAGCACAAGGCTGATGAATCTGCAGCTTCTAGACGTCAAGAAACAGTTTCAACTCAGTTTCGACCAAACATTTGTTTCTCCACGACTAGGTTCGGTTTTGCTCTGATTTAAGTAATTTATGCTTGTCTGAAATGTGTGATAACCTGATCGCTCTCTCCTGCTGGCAGTTTCAAGAAACCAGAGAGTGTGTACCAAAACCAAAGAGAATGATGAGGATGCAATCAAACTTCCAGAGAGGTATTCCCAGTTTGATAGTCGTTTTGGTGAGCTTGAAGAAGATCATCTGAGTATTTATATTTTTGCTTTCCGGTTGTTCAGCTTGGAGGATGATAGGCTGGTAGATAGCCCATTTGCATCACCCACACAGCATTGTCTCGAGTTTGAAGAGTGTGCAGACACAAACGGGTCAGGCTTGTCGTCGCCGTATTTTGATGACGATGAGTCTAGTACAAGTACATTGAAAGACTCTCTCAAGTCCTTCAACTGCCAAATACCGAGGTTATCAATGATGGGGATATCACAGGGCAGCAGCGGACCAACAACATGTCGCGTTGGGATCTAAACCCATTCAAAACAACTAACCAGTTACCAGTGGTAGGTAGGTACTCTGTTGAGAGAGAGAGGGGAGTAAATTTGGTTATAGTAATATGAATATGGAAGAGATTGTATGTATCCCAATGTAAAAAAGTCCTTTGGCATGTCATTGCAGGAAGAGAAGATTAACCACAAAAAAAAAGTGATGAGCAAGTAGTGAGAGGTGGATATGTAAGATAGAAGAAAGATGGGGGAAGGTTGTTTCTTGTACCATTCATTAAACAAGAGTGCTAGTAAATGAGTCCGTGAATGTTATGGAATGGACCACAGCCCACAGGCGACCTTAATATTAATATATAATATCACAAGAAGAGATTGATAATTCACCAGAAAAAGAAAGGTAGGTTTGTCTTGTTTTTGGTATCCCTCAATCATATATACATCTATGCTAAGTTGTAATCACTTTGAGGGAACATACCAAGAAGACTCAAGTGTGTTGTTATTTATCACTGTTATAAAAACAAGTTATTGGTTACTTGTCTACTGCAAGATAGAGATATTTTCACATCATCAGCTTGCTTGCCATACAAGAAAAGTAAAATACAGTAGCTTTAAGAAATGCAGTGGCTTGGAATCTTTTCGTTTTGTAATGGACCACATAAGGGGACTATTGGGCCTGAAAGAAAGTCAAAAGAGTATAAATAAATAAGCCCACATCATTGGAGCCCATACCAGTGGTTGCATCTTCTTTCTTCTTCATCTTCCCTGTTGGATATATACGGTACGGATCATCGGAATCAGTATGTACAATGTTTACTTATATAGAGTAGGAACAAAAGGCCTAAATAATTCCACGAAAACGACATGCATCTTTCTTTGTTCCACGGACGAGACGACGACGGGTCATGAGTATGAGACAGCCTTTTCAAAAATTCTCTGGCCAGGCGCAAGTATTGCCAATGGATCATATCTGGATTTCCTCCTCACGAATTCTCCCCACTTGGCCCCGAAATGGGATCTCCACTCTTCTCTGGTTGTGTAATGTGGCAGATACTGCTTCAACCCTATCCCTGCTTCTTCACTGAATTCAAGTATTCTTCTGTTCCGCTTCAATATCTGTTCTACTCCTCCATCCTCCTTCCCTGGGACTGCCGACGTCAGGATCGCCACCAAATAGAATACCTCTTCCTCCGGTGTTACTGCTGATGTTTGATTGTCCCACCTGCTCACCACCAAAAATGCTTTTTTTGGGTCAACAACTAACTAAGCTGTGAAACAAAAAGATCATCATTAGCTCTTTCTTTCTTTCTTACTTTGATTTGTTCACTGGGTATACGATGACTGGGCCGTTGCTTGTATCCGTTAGTATGTTTCCGAATACACCTTTTGCAAATTCTCTGATTGTGCTTCTTGGTACCAGCAGGTTCAGCCATGGATGTGGCACCTCCCATTGCCCTTTCGATCGAAGTTTTACCTCAGACACATGTACCCTGTCCAAGAATGCTTCATATGTTACCTCCGTTGAAAACAGTGTCGACGACACGTAGCTTAGTTCTGATAACGTTTCTTTCACTTCCTGGATTGGACAAAAATATTCAGTTCCAATGTCATCTACCAAAGAAGATTCTACGATTGCTTCTACTCTGTTTTCTCACCTGGTTGATTACATCTTTGTTATCTTGCTTCAAGTACTTGGCTAGCTCCAGACAATACAGAGTCCTTCCATCAGATTTGAATTGGCTTGCTTCTAAAGGCTCTTCCGGGGTGAAGGATAACCTCCAGTTGTTCAGGAGGCCTGTCCTGTTTATTATCACAAACCCTTCTATGTAATCGAATTTGTGGCCCTTGGCAGATATTAGTTGCTCTTGGTCCTTGGCAAAAGCTGAAAAATCCAGGTACAACACTCTTATCCATTTTACCTGCCCATTATACAGAGTTTGTTAGGACACCCCTTTTCGATACGTCTACAGTTTTTAAGCGACTATGGTTTTTTTGGTTACCATGGTTGGTGCTGGTTCCAATGCTATTCTTGCCCGCGTTATGATGCCAAACTGACCTAAACCACCAAGAACACCATCAAATAAGTCGCTGTTCTGCCTCTTTGAACAGTTTAGGATCTCGCCTTTTCCTGCAGTCGATAGGAATGACATTAGGGGGTAGCTCTTTGAGGAAATAAAAAAAGGGAGTAGCTCTTCTCGGAAATCTCTATAGGGTTTCATGTTAATAGTCACCAACCATATAGTCTATGCTTTCAAAACAGGAATACTGCAACTTTTTTTTATCTACTCTGAACTAACCTGTGACAATCTCCAGTTGATGAACATTGCTGATTTGTGGTCCATGTCGGAATGCCTGGCCGCTGATTCCAGCATTAGACAGAGTACCACCTACAGTTAAATGTAGGTAATCCGTCCATGATTTTGGTGCAAGCCCGTACTTGAGGGTCTCATGCAAAATGTTTATCCACAGCTCACCACCAGACACATCAACGTATGGAGCAGGAGCATCCATACTGTAGACTTGCAGCTTCTGGGGATGGAGTGATTCCATGTGTATAACAACTCCATGTCTTGTTTGTGCTTGTCCTTGGAGTGAATGTCCACGACCTCTCGCTGCCACTGTAAGCTGTGAATGAGGGCCCATCATCCAGATGTGTCGTATCGCTGAGGCGATGTCGCTTACCGATTTGGGATGTAAGACCGCCAAAGGAATCAACTGGTATCTATTCCCAAAATCTTTGGAGGCGTGATGCACATCTTCAAACTCCAAGTGGCCAACTAGGGGAAGCGCCTTCAAAGAAGAAATGCTGCTAGAGAAGCAGCAAGCCAACTTAAAGGCTATGCAGCTGAGAAGCAAGATGGTGAAGCTTCTTACTATAAGCATGGTTCTTTTCCTGAGGAGATAGCTCATATGGCCTCTTCTTGGTTTCTGAGAGACAAGAGTATAGAAACCAAAGATGGAAAAGGGTTTTGATCTTATGGAAAAAGTAGTGTGATTCTGAATGGCCGAGGCAACCAATCTTTTTGGTTGTGAGAATCCGAATGGGGACTGACTGTCTAACAAAGGGTTATAAATAGCTTTAGAAATTTTCACTTTATAGTTGAGGCCTTTAGAGAGAAACCAAACCATAAAGCAGGAGCCTAGTTGAAGGAAAAAGTCACAAGAAAGAAAGATCTCACGAATCTTTTTTTTTTTTTATCTTTTGATAACAGTTACACCCACAATCTTGGCTTTTTCAAAGAAAAGGCAGACAAGATCATACAATAACACTTTTACTTTGAAACTTACCATTTGAAGGATTCCCTTATTTATTTATCCTCTTATCCCATATGTTTGATCTCTTTTCCAGTCGTGTCGTAGGTATGGTATTGCTTTTTAGGCTGAGATGTATTATATGTGGTTGTGTTCCACACTTTTTCAGGCTTTTGACTCAGATGAAGCGCAAAAGGATTGGTTCCTGATTCATCTGTGAGAAAAAAAAAAGAATGGTGGAACGTGGAAGGGAAAAAAATCCTTGTGCTCTCTGTGGGAAAATAGGAGGCAATTTCAGTAATGTTGGGGCCCAACAACACAATCCTTGTAACGCAAAAACTAAAAGAGGCTGTGACAGCTCAAAGCAAAGCAACCAATGAGTAAGTCTTCCTGTTACTGATCCCATTGCAGCTAGCTGACAAAACTAAATGAACCATCTCTTCTTTTCCTAAATTCTTTTGATCAGACATTATTATGAGATTAGCTTTATCTTATGATTTAGTTTACTTTTGCTAAACATCCGGCAGGTGGATAACAGAGAGGGACTCACTGCTTCTTCAGACAGAATCATCTGGGCTGGTCCTTTTTTTTTATTACTACTTACGATCTCTTTGGCAAAGAGTTTCTTCAAGAGTAGGATCATTCTTCAAATAGTAACCAGAAAGGTATAATGTTATGGAGGAGGATTAAAAAAGAAAGAGAGAGGGAGAGAGAGAGACGGGTGACAAAAGGTGGCCCAGTGAAGATTGTGCACCCATTAGAAATCTCGGGTGTAGGAGTAGGGTCAGAGAGAGAGAGATGGTTTGACCAGTCCAGTTTTGAACAAAGTGAAGAAAGAAGTTGGGCTCTTTACAACTCCACTGGTGCGGTGGTGGGCATTGCAGAATGAGGTGTGTGAACTGAAAACAGAGTTGGTGGAAATGGTTGGTCTCTAGAAGCAGAGGAGAAGCGACCAGAGAGCACTAGCAGGAGAGTCGTGGGGCATAGCTTGTCCCAAGCAAAATCTTGGTCCCAATATCATCTTTACCTTTGAACATTTGTCAGCCAAAGTGTCGAAGGGACGGCTGTGGTGGTGTTGGAAGTGGACTGGTCCACGACTGTGACCTCTCTGCTGACTTGTCAGCTTATACTCTAATTGGTGCGTTCTTCCCACCTTCACGTGGCTTTGTTCCCATTAACGTTTTTTTTTCTATCCAAAAAAATAAGTGTGTGTGTTGTGATGTGTTTACCTGTCTCGTTTTCTACCGTGTAGAAGATATTATTATATGATTCTGTTTTTCAAAGAAAAGAGACTACTGTTGTATGATCCGCTTCTCTTATACTGCCTTGGCATCTTTTGCGTTATTTATCTCTCTACTCTTAAAGTGATAAAGTCAATGCCGAAAAGCCTTGTTGGGTCTGAATGGGCCACTACTGAAGTAGATGAATCTTGGGGTAGAATCTGATTAGAGATAAACGGTCCACTTGAAGCCCATAACACTTGTCCCATAACACTTGTAAACAAGTGTAAAAACGTACCAAAGTAGCCCACACAAATGAGCAGCAGTTTGATTCAGAATTACAAAAAAAAAAAAGCGGATGGTGGCATTCAGCACTGTGTAAGGTTTTAGACAACAGACGCAAGTCGCAAGTTTATGCACGGGTGATCAATCACACATTTCAATTGATAATACAAAAAGAACACAAAAGAACTATCACTCTCTCATGTTTGGTTAGACATGGTAGGTGGGTCAGAGATTTTAGTCTAGTTTGTTTGTATCAAAAGAGCAGCCTCCTACGCAGCGAGTCGGACCTGTTAAGAGCAGCTAAATGGCGTATGGTTTCACCGATGAGATCTTTGAATACAAGGCGTTCGATGTCAAGAGCCGCTTCTGACATCTCCACCTGACAATCTCGCCATCGGTCCTCTGATAGATCTCTTCCGAGGACCCCGCACACGTATCCCACAAGGTCCTCTTCTTCATCTGTGGACGACTTTTTCTCTCTTATCTTTTGAAATTCAGACCAGATCACTTGCATCTTATCAGCCTCTGCCACCATCCTCCACGGGGGCAAGCTCCTTCTCCGCGCCACAATCTCTTGCACTGCGTCGAAGATGAGCCGTCTTTCCTGAGCTGCGGCTATGGAGGCGCATTTTCCTTTGAGGTATTGCTGCTTTTCCAGGAACGAGAAGATGTCGGACTCTTGTGGAAGGCAATCTGAGGCTCGGAGGATGTCCGAAATGTATACATATTCAGAGTCGGACGATGATAATATTGAGCCACCCCAGGATTCGTCTTCGGATTCTGTCATAGAAGATAAGAAAGGGGTTACCACAATTAGTTGTTTTGACTTTGAAAGAGTTAGTTAGCGCCACAATCCCAAAAATAGAGAGCAATGGTGAGCTGAGGGAGTACCAGCAGAAAAGTCAAGGGTGCGTTTCATGACAGGAGACGGGGAAGAGTCCTCGTGGTAAATTGAGGCTTCAAGAACAGAGACGGGGCTCGGTTGTGACTCTCCGGCCTCAGCCGCCGCGGCCATTTCCGCAATGCTGTGGAGCAGCTTGTCGCATCTCTCCAGTAAGGTTTTGCCTTGTCTGTTATACACATCCACTTTCCACATCTGCATATCAGAATTTGTTTCCTCGGCTAGAGTGCTGCCACTCGTCTGGAGAGGTTCTGGTCTCCGCCAAGGGAGTGGAGCGACTCTCCTCTGTTCCTTGAGCGTTGGTCTTGGTCTCCTATTGACGCTCGGGGAAATCCGTCCCCTTCCTCTGCTGCCCCGATCCCGCCTCACTAGACCAGATCTGATGGGTTTGATCGGAGATTGATGATGGTCGAAGACGAGATTCCTGCTCTCATGTTTGTGTGAAGAGTGCAAGAGTCCTTTGAGCCTGAGAGCTTCGAGAAGCTGCTTGAGGGTTTCCAGATCGGTCGGGGGAGCGTCGTCAACTCCACTCATTTTGGAAACTCTCTCCAAATCGCGGCCACACTGCCTTGGCTCCGGGAAGAAATCACCGGAATCAAAGAAACTCTTTCGGCGTACTACTAAGGGTGGAGCTCTGGCTGGCTGGGCTCGGGCGCTCCTAAATGCCGCCGGATCTTCAGCTCCCTTGTCATCTTGAAAGTCAAATAAGTAGTCTCTGGTGACCCTGGACTCGGATGCAGATCTCTGGAGGGGCAATGGCTCCAATCCCATGAGCCGTGCGATCACGCTGGGTGAGCCTCGCAGGTTCTCATCCGCATCGGATCGGATCTGTCTGGGTTTGAGGCACCCCTTGGCATCCACGACGGCTCTGCTATCGAGGGAGAGCCGAGGAGCTTCTTTAGAGAACCTCCAAGGTGACGACGAAGACCTAGAAGAAGAAGAAGAAGATCCTTGTTGTTTAAAGTCTTCAATGACTGCTGGAAGAGTCGTCAGATTCAGTGAATCCGACGGCGGAGACCGTAGCTCTGGGGTAGAGTACACACTCTGCTGATTCCTCCGTGAGTTGAGCGGGGAACTCCTCCCAGAGGCAGATTCAGATTCAGCGCTCTGGAGAAACAGAGACATTGTTGTTTTGTTTGTAAGTCTCAATATAATTGCCGGTAGGAACAGAGCGAGTGAGAGAGAGAACTTACGGGAGAGGAAGAGAGACGCTTATTAGGAGAGAGGAGATTGGGGCGATCGAAGATGTTGAAGAAGCCGGCCATGCAACCGCCGATTTGCTTCTCGAGATCTTGCTCTTTCACTTTCTCCATTTCCATTTTTCTTCTTCTTTCACATTGGTTCCTCCCCTCCTCTTGCTGCAGCACTCTTCTCCCGCTTCTCTGCTTCTTTAAAGCACCACTCCCTAACTCAAAAGGACACTCCTACCCCTCCTATAACGTGCTTTTTCTTTTTAATTACTAACTAGATCATCACCCGTACTATAGTACGGGTTGAATTTCATTTATTACAAAATTTATATATTATATAGTTATAGAATAAAATCGTGATATATTATAATAGTAAGTAAAAAAATATTAATTTTTTTATGTCAGTCCATATATATATAATATTAGAATGAATATATTTTTATTTTTCTGTAATCCTCAATTATGGATATATTTTTAAAAGATATGAAAACGGAAAATAATATTATTTTCAAAAAAAATAATATTGTTTGAACAATGAGTTAATTTATGTTAACAACCAGAAAAATGAGAGTGCATATAATTTAGTTAGATCAAAAATCAAAGTATCATAAATGAATCGCATCTAAAACGTAGATTATTTTGAATTAGTTAAAAAAGTTAGCTATTATTTTGAATTAATTTAAGAAATTTTTTTTTCAAAATCTAATTCATTGGTTGTTGAAATAGAGATTTGTTTGAGGTAATTACGGAATTTACCAATTATTCACATAATCGAATATGTTATGAACATATATTTGGTATATAATAATACCAAATTCGATCCATGTGTGGAGTCTATATTTTCATTTTACAATCCCTATGAAAATATTGTGGCACAATCTATTATTCATTATTTCCAAAATTGCTTGCAGAATTAAATTTTCAAATATTTAGAAGTGTCAAACCTTATTTAACTCATCTCATCATAAAATCTTAAAATGTCTTCTATTATAAGGATCATAACTTTCTATCATATAATACATTACTTTTAACCCGCCGCCTACTATAAATATATTAAACATATCTTTTTAGAAAATCAAATTAGTATTTTTTTTTTTATCTTTTTAATCTATTAAATATTTATGATATTCTTTAATATATTAAATTAAAGTTTTTTTAAATGTTCCAAATTAAAATCTTTAAAAAATTTATTGTAGTATGTAAAATTATGAATTTAAAAAAATATATATGAAATTAAATATAAATATTCAAATAGTTATAAGGATCATAACTCATTTCATCATATATGAATTGTAAATATTATAAATATTTGTTTCAAAAAATCAAATTAGAGTATTTATATTTCTTAACTTTTTGATCTATTAAGTATTGATGATATTAAAAAAGAAATATATTACTCAAATATGAATTTTTGACCCGTTAAATTTGTTCTTTCATACATTGAACAATTTATATTCGTTTTTAAAAATTCAAATCTTTGTATATGCGGAAAAAATTTACTTTTTTTTTTATTATGTAGATGATATAATAATTTATTTATTTTATAGAAATAGAATAATATAAAGATGAGAGGTGAAGTATAATGATTAATAACAAATTAATGTGCTAAGTTAGATATCAAATCTTATATGTTCATTTTGATTGGTCATTCTTTTTAAAAAAATTAATAATAGATTTTCGTTTTTATAATTAAATTAAATTAATTAAATTGCATAAAATAGTATTTGACTTGTTTATCCTTAATGAGTTGAATTAATTTACTCTATAAAACTTTATTTCTAATGGCATTCTTAAGTAATTTTTTACAAAATGGAAGGTTAGTTAAGGGTATCTTATAAATTGTACTCCCCAAATAATAGTATAGGATACACTGACAATTCTGCATTAACATTTCTGAGTTAATAATGGCTAAGTTTGAGTACTAGTAATAAAGTAAAGATCAAACCCCTTTGGGCTGTATATTTATTATCTTTACTTACCCCCAGCCCGCACTACTTAGTTAAGAGTTTTCGTTTTTATTTTTTGTTTCAAGAAGAAGAAGTAAAATGCCAGGTGGAATATAAGGAACGGAAGATGAGGGGAGATGGACCCCGCTGTTGACCGCATCGACGTGGCAGTTTCAAAGTTAATAAAGTAATGACCAGACCACCGTTCGTTGTTACTCTCTCTCTCTCTCGCTCTCTCTATTCCCAAGGCAGCTCTTTATCTCTGCCTCTGGTTTCCGTTGCGGCTGCCGTTTCGGTCAATTCAAGATGTAATTAGTATTCCCTTGGTTCGCAGGCTGCTCTACGTTTTGCATTGTTTATTTCATTCATTTCCCATTTCAAAACGTTAACGTGAAGAAGATACGTTACTAGTACATTCTAGTGTTAGGGACATTGGACTTTTTTTTTAAGTTTCATAAAACGAACGGACCACTTCACTTACTCTCGAGATTTACAACTTTCAGACACAACGGCTAACTTACTTATCCTAGTCATTCTTTCTATTCAATCACCCAACCAATGTATATGGTATATTCTACTGCCAATGCCATGAAAGAAAAAGAAAAAAAAAAAAAAAAGGAAGGCGGGAACAGGGAAAAAAGGTTTGGCATTATGTGAGCATGTGAGTGAGGCTATAATGCATGTTTCAATGTTTAGGTTTCTTCACGAGGTAATTGTTTGAATCCCCAATGTTTATGTACTCTCTGACCAGATATGCTGTAGATGTTGTTACGTGTTTGTTTCGGCTGCTCAATCATTTCTCTATAGGACCAACTCACATCTATGTGTTCATTTCTCTTCTTTTTAGATAACAAATTCAAACTTTGACCAGTTTTATTTTAGGGGAGAAGAATGAGCTCTAATGAGGTCATCAACTCTGATTTGGACCAATAAGAATAGATGAAATACTGTATATTCAAATGTTGTCAGAAAACCCACATTAGCAGTATTTGTTTACTCATCACAAAGTTGAGGAATATGTTGGAAAGCAAAAACTACCTTTTTAGCTATCGAATAAACTAACGGTAAATCACTTCTACTACTACCCTCTATGATTCTCATTTTTTTTTTTAAACTCATAAATTGCTTTTATTTTTGTCACAGTGGAACCCAAGAGAAAAGAAAAAAACAAAAGGGGGTTCTACTTTTACAGACACCTACATGTAAAATGTATGTGTAAAGACTGGAAACACAGAAGTGGAGGAGAACAGTAATAAGTAATAATAAAAGACAAGAGAGGAGGCATGTGCTCTGGCCTCTGGGTTCCATTATCGCTCTATCTATAATAATAAATCATCTTAAACATAGGTGTGTGACAGTATGTATTTCTGAACCTCGAAACTAGCGTGTGTGAATCATGGAGGGTGGATGTGGACAAAAGTTAATCTAAAAAGAAAAAAAGAGAGACACACACTTAACGGTCTTCAAGATCTACCCACTTCCTCATTAGTATTATTATTACTCTATTAGCCCCCAAATATCACTATGCACTTCTTCCAACAAGATCTAGAATAAGGAGATGAGAAGCTGAAACTCTATTGCTCGCATGTCAGATTCGGATCCCATACATTACATATACATATAACACTGTTACGTACTTGTAACTAAGCCATTCTATGCAATTCCAATGCTCATTAATCTGTACGCTTTTTCTCTGTGGCAAGTGTTGAAACTGCTACAGCCACCATTTTGGAACCCATGTAAGAAGATATCTTAGCAAGAAACTATATGTAACCTTACTCTCTCTAGTGAATCAAAGTATTAAGCATCTGCAGCCTTCTCCTCCATTTGGTCCTTCAAACCACCGGTCCCATCCTAAGTTCAAAGGTCCATTGGTTCTGGCAGCACCACAACATCCATCAGTTATTCAGTCCAAACCAACACTAGAGTTTCAAGGTTTAAAAGCACTCACAGTGGCAACAGAGGATCGGGTCCTTTCTCAATGACACAGAGCAGCCTGCGAACCAAGGGAATATCAATTTGATCACCAATCAACGCACAAGTTTCAATCAAATCCAGATAACATACCTAAAACTCCTAGAGATAATAGAAAGAAAAAGAAAAAAACACAGGTTGAGTATCCCACACTTACTCCTCACACACGGTTGATACAATAGCTGTGTTCTCAACCTCTTCCAACTCTTTCTGGATATAGTACATGAAACAAGAAGAGAGAGTAAAGCTACTTAAATCACTGTTAGAGGTCCCTAGTAGGAGTAATATGAGAGGTCAGGCAAAGATGAGACAAAACACATTATGTGTGCACCAGAGAAGGTTAACTTTAATAGGCCTCGACTGAAGTATAGATGATAACCAAGAGAGAATAATACTAAATATTCTTGCACAGAATAAGATCAAGAGAGAACCATTTTCAAAAGTGGATCCAAAGAGAACCCAGCAGATATGATTTTGGGAATGCAATTCATAGAGTAATAAATTATTATTAACAAAGCAGGCAAGACAATTATCATGCTTTTCGCTTTCACAGGAAACAAGACAATTGATCTAAAAAGATTGACATGGACAGTTGCTATCAAGTAGCAAAACGCGGAGGAACTAGCCACGAGAGACCTCCTACATCGGAATTGAGAAAAAGAGATAGAGAGTTACCTCCAAGAAAACGACTTCCTGTTCAACGCGGGCAAGCTCTGCAAGGATCCTGTGCTTGCCGCCGCCGCCGAGAGATACAGGCTCCTCCTGCTCGTAAACCGCCGTTTCCTCCTGAGAATCGCCGATTCGCATCCTCTCGCTAGTCGCAGATCTGACACCGTCAGAGAGACTCTAGTCTTCTTAGTCCGTACAGGTTTGAATTGTCGTCGAAAGTCTCTCTCCCTTTCCCTTCCATTTGCAGAAAAATGGGCGTCTTTCCTCCAAAAGCCACGTCGCTTTTACAGTTGACAGTACAATTAAACCATAAAGCCCAATTCTTACAAACGGGCCCATGGGCCTCAATAAAGGATTATGTGTCATTGCAACAGACAACATAAAATATGTGGTTGGAGTCTTTGCTGACTCTGTTAGAGTTAGAGGGTTTAGTCACACTTGTCGTTTGTGTTTTTTTATTGGCGGAGAGAATTGGTGATAGATAAGCTGCTTCTTCTTCTGCTCAACTTCGATCTGTCATCGATGGCTTCTTCGTTGCTCAACGGGGCCATTACCTTCCCCAAAGGTTTAGGTTTCCCCGGTTCCAATTTGCATGCCAGATCGATTCCTCGGCCGACTTTACTCTCAGTGACCCGAACCACCACACCTAGACTCTCGGTGGCTACTAGATGCAGCAGCGTGCCGGCTTCGACTTCCCGGCCATCGGCGCAACCTAGGTTCATTCAGCACAAAAAGGAGGCTTACTGGTTCTACAGGTTCTTATCCATCGTATACGACCATATCATCAATCCTGGGCATTGGACCGAGGATATGAGGGACGACGCTCTCGAGCCGGCGGATCTCAGCCATCCCGACATGCGCGTGGTCGATGTCGGCGGCGGCACTGGTTTCACTACTCTGGGCATAGTCAAGACAGTGAAGGCTAAGAATGTCACCATTCTGGACCAGTCGCCACATCAGCTGGCCAAAGCAAAGCAAAAGGAGCCGTTGAAAGAATGCAAGATCGTCGAGGGAGATGCTGAGGATCTTCCTTTTCCCACCGATTATGCAGACAGATACGTTTCTGCTGGAAGGTATCCTCTTTTTCTTTTCTTATTGTAATCGTGTGTGTGTGTTAGGAGGTTCCTTTCTGGTGAATAATTGTGTTTTATCATCACACAGCATTGAGTACTGGCCCGACCCGCAGAGGGGAATAAGGGAAGCCTACAGGGTTCTCAAGATCGGTGGCAAAGCGTGTCTCATCGGCCCTGTCTACCCAACCTTCTGGCTCTCTCGCTTCTTTGCTGATGTATGGATGCTCTTCCCCAAGGAGGAAGAGTACATTGAGTGGTTCAAGAATGCCGGTTTCAAGGACGTTCAGCTCAAGAGGATTGGCCCCAAGTGGTACCGTGGTGTTCGCAGGCACGGCCTTATCATGGGATGTTCTGTCACTGGTGTTAAACCTGCCTCCGGTGACTCTCCTCTCCAGGTAACCTCACTTCACCTTTTCTGCTTTCTTCTCTCTTTGATTATATATGCTAAATTTATCATTCAAATAAATGCAGCTTGGTCCAAAGGAAGAGGACGTAGAAAAGCCTGTCAACAACCCCTTCTCTTTCTTGGGACGCTTCCTCCTGGGAACTCTAGCAGCTGCCTGGTTTGTGCTAGTCCCGATCTACATGTGGATCAAGGATCAGATCGTTCCCAAAGACCAACCCATCTGATCCATCTCTTCTACGACATGATCATTGTAATCCCCTCTTGTGGTAAAGAAAGATTTGAGTCCTATCTATGAACATGCGGAATATCATGAACCTTCTTTCTTTACGATTCTATTACTTGATTTCATGTTGAGATATCTATGCTACTTGTTCGATACTGTTTCGCCAAACTATGATTCCCAAACTTAATTCTGCCAACATATATCAGTCTGAATTTGATCAATGTTCCACCACAATCTGTAATGCAACTAAAGTAGAGTATTACATCCGACCAACATCATAAATTTCATTACCTATTATTGCTTGCACTAAAACACTGAAATTACAACAAAAACTCGCAAGTCACCAGAGAAAACAATGGATGAGTGATCATCAATCCGCATAGCTAACCAGACCTCTCTGTCCTGCTGGAGATGATGAGTGAGAAGGGCTGAGTGATCCTGCAGGAGAGGTGCGTCCTCCTCTGATGGGGGATCTCTGTGGCCCGAGACGGGATTTAAGGTCTTGGCTAATTGGCTGCCTCTTTCTAGGGCTCTTGCTAGGGCTACGATGCCTCGGACTCTGGCTCCTGCTTCCGTCTCTCAAGCGTCTACGGTACCCATCTGGACTCCGAGAAGTGCTCCTTCTCCTCCGGTTGTACCTATGCAAGAAGACAACACTCAATTTCAGAGGGCATCCAACATTGCTATAAAGTTGTTCTTTTCAACTTTCAGCATTGAATAAGAATGTTTTGCTTAACCAAAATAATATCACAAAAAGGGTCGTTCTAGGATATAAATTTAATTAAGTGGCTCTAGGTGGTGGTTTAGAAGCTATATCGTCCCACGCCAGAAATCTGTATAAAGATAAGAGAGCGAACCTTGGAGGGCTCCTTCTGGGTGGGCTTCTAAAGCGTCCCCTCGGTGAGCGCTTAGAGTAACTTCTGTTGCTCGGATACCTACAAAATTAAACAAAATGAGGCTTTGGTACTATCTGCAGAGCTGTCTTCCTTTGTTGTAAGTATGTATAGATCAAGTTACCTATCCCTGTTCCTATCCTGAAAGCTTCTTCTGTCAGGCCAATGTCTAGGAGGAGAACGCTCAGGAGAAGGCGTATGGTACTTCCGAGCAAAGGAATAGCGTTCGGTGAACCCACGCCCCTTTCGGATGCGCTTGGGCACACCACTTGGAGATGGGCTTCTGGAAGATTTCCCCACAGTTCCCTCTGTTGGCTTCTCATGAGGACTTCTGCTTCCATTTCCAAGATCTCTCACAGGGCTCCTACTAGGACTTTTGCTCCTGCTGTTTTGGTTAGTCCTACGAATTGGGCTCCTGCTCCTGTATAGCAATAAAAAATGGCAAAGTTTGTCAGTGACCACCAAATCGCAGAAGCAAAGCTGATATACATAAAGCCAGGGAGATAAACCTTGATTTCAATGAGTCATCCAAATTGGCGTGTTGATCAGCGTTATCTGCTTTGGTGGCCTTTCCATTACCCACAGGTTCATCGTTCTTCAGGAAAGAAATTGGTTCCTCTCTCAGAAAGCTCTTCTCTGCAGGACTAGAATCAGCAGCAGGCACAGTTGTTGAAACTTTTCCACCATCTGTTCCAAGAAGAGTAAGATTCTCATATATACAGAACAGCCTACTTGCAGGAGGTAACACAAATGCATTTCAGATACGAAAAGTAGTTGCCAAGGGTAGGTTGAAAGAACCAAGATCCTTAACAAGCACACTTACCTTTAGCTATCACTGACTTTCTTGCTTTATCGTGGCCCACTTTCTCATCATCAGAACTGCTGCTACTCTCCGTGTCACTTGAACTATCCGTGCTTCTGTAAGGAACCACTAATAATCAAGCAAAACAACTGGCAGCGAATAAACTAAATTACCAATGAACTAATAGTCAAACCTGCGCCGAGCTTTCTTTTTCCCGTTTCGTCCTTTAATCTTTCTTTCCCCGCGTCGGCCTTTGTGTCTCTTTGTTGACTTCCTCTTCCTATGCTTCCCATCACTGGAAGAACTAGACTCATAGGAGGAGGATGAATATGTTTCTGATTCCGAATCTGAATCTGAGTCAGAACTTGAGCTATATGAATCCGACGGAGAGTATCTTCTTTTTCGCTTTATCCTTTTCTCCTTTGATTGCTTTTTGCGTGTCCCCCTAGCTTCACGGTCAGATATGTCACCAGAAGAAAGGCCCTTGTTTGATTTTTTCGATTTCCCTAAAAAACATTATAAGTATCCACATCAATAATCTAGAAACTCCACAGTCAAAGATTTAACTTCATTACCTTTTTCTCTTTCAGCATCATGTGCTCTTATCTGAGACGTTTCGCCACAGTCAATTATCTTAACTGGGCTAGTAGGTTTCCCATCACTCGTCCCCACAAGTTCCATTTTCTTGATTACTCCCATCCCCTCAACAACTTTGCCAAATACAACATGCTTCCTACAATATGATGATAATAAAAATCAGGACCCTTGACAATGCATTAATAAACCTTTTGAGTGCCCTTTACAAGGAACTTGAATTTCTCAAAACAACAAAATCTAGGAGCAGAGATTACCCATCAAGATGTGGTTGGCGTTTAAAAAGTATAAAAAATTGGGACCCATTGGTATTTGGGCCACAATTTGCCATTGAAAGGACTCCAGCTCCATCATGATCCAATCTAAAATTCTCATCTGTAAAAGAAGAACGGGATATAATGAGAAAAAAAATCAATAGCAGAAAGCTGAAAACAGAGAAAACAATATTATACCTGAAAACTTCCCACCATAGATGCTCTCCCCACCAGTGCCTGCAAATCAACCAAACTCCTTACAAATCTGGGCATTATCATCAGGTTAAGCTGAGTACATCAGTAATAGCATTCCAAGAGTATCTCTACGGCATTATAGCAAGAAGTACTTCATTCAGAAGATGAAAAGGGAACCTAATTCGCCTTTCCATAGTTGCCATTTTTCATTCTATAAACTTAGCTCCTTGTGTCAATTCCTAAACTTATGTGTTAATTAACTACAAACTAGATCATGACTACGTCCCGGAGGTATCTACATCACACAAAAAGATATGATTGCAAATAGTGCATATTGTGATGTCAAGGAATATATACGGTTTGGAAACTGGAAAATAATATGATTTCGTGTGTAAAGGATAACAGGTTTGAAGAATACCATTTCCACTGGAAAAATCACCACCCTGCAAGAAAGAGACCACTAATGAATCTCGTTTACCATCAAATAAAAAAATAAGAGGGTTGCAAAAGAATACCTGAGCCATGAATCCTTTGATAACTCGATGGAAAGATGATCCTTTGAAATGTAGAGGCTTCCCAGTGGCCTTTCCAACTCCCGCCTCACCTGCACCAAGTAAAAACATCATAACAATGAAATTTGAAGCCCGCAGGGTCCAGAGCAATCTGGGGAGATAAAATGGCAGAGATAGATGCAGAAAGTGTTGTGAGCAAGCCCAAGGTACCTGTGCAGAGGGCACGGAAGTTTTCCGCTGTCTTGGGGACAACATCAGAAAAAAGCTGCCATCGACAGAAGAAAAAAAAAAACTTAAGAAGCTGGAGACGGAAAAGAATCGGGAAAGCAAAAAAAACAAACAAAAAAAGCAGAGGTAGAGGTAATACCTCAATGACAATCCGTTGAACGGGATCCCCACCAATAGAGACATCCAAGAAAACATTAGGATTCTTTTTTTTACTCATCGCTGCAAAAGGAAAACATACATGGTGAGAGGAGAGAGCAATGGAATCAAGTGTAGATGATGATGTGCTAATTTAGAAGGAGAACTACAAGTTTCCTAAAAAATATGAGCACAGGAAAGCATACCCAGCTCGATTGAAACCAACAGATCTTGAAAAAACCTAGAACCCTAAACCCCAAAAATAAACACCATGAAGAAAAGTAGAAGAGAAAGATATGAATGCTCCCTCCCTAAAAACAACACCAAGGATAACTAACTAACACACACAAGTGCATCATTGAAATTCCACAACAAAAGGGTCGAGAACTCCAAAAACAAAATCGAGTTCCAGAAAAACAAAAAAAACGAAGCCTGACCTAGGAAACAGAAGCAGGAAAGAAGCGAGGTCAAGATTCTCGGAGATACCTACTACTAGGCGGATCAAGCCGGAGACGGAGACGGCGTAGCGGCAGCTATAGTTATCGAGAGAGAGACCAGAGGATATCAAGTAAGAAGAATCTAGTAGTATTTGGATCCCCCAAAATTAATTAATTAATTAAATAAATAAATATAAAGGTGGGTGGGTTGGCCTCAAGCAAGCCCGATGGGCCTTTGAAGAGATATTATTGAATTGATGGACGATGATGATTACTCGGCGGCTGCGACTACCGTCGTCTTCGACCGTCCGATTCCGCTGCTCCGGGGACCTGTACCCTCCGGTGGCTCATACGTTCTAGCTTTCCGATCCCTAGATTCATGGTCAGCCGCTTTCAAGCGTTGCGAAACCCTAATCAAGGACCAGTGCCAGGAAGGTGCTAGAATTGGGTGCGCCGTCTCCGCCTCCAACAACTGTAAGCCGCCGTGGTGGCGGGGCTCCGGTGACATGAGGGAGCGGGCCAAGTGCGAAGAGCGGGAATTCCAGGCATGTGTGGCTGCCTCCATGGGCAAGTGCGCTGCTTTCGCCAAAGACAAGTGCTCTGGTGCGTTTTTAGATGCGCGAATCTCCAAGGAGGTTGAGGGATTGGTGTGCCTAGCTTCAATGCCGGAGCGCAGCAGGTGGAGGGATCTCATGGGGATTGGTTCACTGCTTCTGCACACCAACAACTGCTGCACTGCCAGGGATCTTCTTCTTAACCATCATCATAAACCATAGCTAACTACCTTTCAGGCTGAGAGCCTTGTTATTATTAGTTCTGAGCTTAATTAGTTGTATTCTTCTCTTTTACTTATTCTTGAATCATTGTTTAACTTCATAAGATGATGATGCTCAATCTATCTATTCTCGATCCCAAGCCATTGTTGGTTGAGATTTTGTTAAGTTTGGTGCTACTGCTTTTGGTGCAAAGACTCTTGTTACTTATCCTGTCCACATACAAGAGCTACCAAAGCCTCTCTGTGTGTATATGATTTGAGGAGTTTCTTATTAGTGCTTTTATCATTCACTTGTATCGGAATTTTATGCCAAATCTTGTCTCACCTACACACTATAGTAAGATGTTGAATCTGCAGAGCTCTTTCTTTGGTGATCTCACCTCACGTCTAGTTATAGTGGAAGTCAACTTATTTTGTTTGTTTACAAAGTCAACTGCTTTATGTCTTGCTCTCGTCACATAAACAAAGAAAGAGATGACAGCGAAACTGGAAAGTGCTACGAAGTTTCGGTGATCAAACTGATAATGCCTTCGTCGTCATTTTATTATTTGTAAAAATGGATTTGTGGAAAAGTAGTCGGTTTTTGAGTTTGAGAAGTATAAATTCACTTGATAGATATTATACCAAACTAGTTGGTGTGGAAGATTCAATAGATCTAATCCTTTTCTTCTTCTTTCTTTTTACTATATTGCCCATTTCTTTTCATTTGTCCGTGCGGACTAAGCAAGTTGGTACACGCACGCTATTGCTCCTCATTCTACAATGACGGCTTGTCCACACCAGATTCTATTATTTACATCCTACGGCTGCTTTAGACCAAATCTCAGACTAACTCTCTCTTTTAGGGCACAATGGTTCGAAACCGAAACACGAGACAATAGATAAGTCAAACACAAGTACAAAAGGATGTGCGGACATGACATCTTCGTGTTTACAACGTTTCTTGAGTGGGTTACACCGCCTCAAAATATTAAACTAGGACAACTTACTTAACATGAGAGTTTTCAATATTTTAAAGCAGATAAATAGCAATCAAAAGGCGGCCAATACGGATTTAAATAGTAGCACGAAGCTCAGTGTTTTAGAAAGAGATCATTACTTGCGAGTCTTGAGTGTCTTACAAGTCACACCACATTTAGGTGAGAGAGAGCGAGACTCCTTTTTTTCCTTCTAAAAACTCTCTTTCTTTTACACACAAATTAAGCATGAGAGACCTCAAGGAATATGATTACAGTGCTCTTTTGCTCAACCTTACCACCTCCAGCCTCAACAAGGCCCAGAGGCGTTGGCGTTTTGCCTACGCTGCCATCTACTCTGTGAGGGCTATGCTCTCTCTCGTTAAGGAGATTGTTCCCGCAAGGATTGATCCCAAAACCTCAGATGCCTCTCTCTCTCTCTCCTACACAGCCCTCGAGTCCGGTGATGGAGCAAAGATCAACTCTATGCCTCTCTCTTACGTTCCTGACATCGATCAAGAGCAACTTGTGGAGATCATGAAGGGTAAGGACTTACCGCGCATCCGAGCGCTGGGCGGCGTGGAGGGTGTGGCCGCTTCCCTAAGGACAAACACCACCAAAGGGATCCATGGGAATGAGCAAGAAGTCAGTAGACGCCGTGACCTCTTTGGCTCTAACACCTACCATAAGCCACCGCCTAAAGGACTTCTCTTCTTTGTGTATGAAGCTTTCAAAGACCCAACCATCTTGATCTTGTTGGTCTGCGCCACTTTCGCCCTTGGCTTCGGTATCAAAGAACATGGCATCAAAGAAGGTTGGTATGAAGGCGGAAGCATCTTCGTAGCAGTCTTCTTGGTTATAGTTGTCTCTGCTCTCAGCAACTTCAGGCAGGAGAGACAGTTCGACAAGCTGTCCAAGATAAGCAATAATATCAAAGTGGAAGTCCTTAGGGACAGCAGGCGGCAACATATCTCCATCTTTGACGTTGTTGTTGGTGATGTTGTCTTCTTGAAGATCGGAGATCAGATTCCTGCTGATGGTCTGTTCTTGGATGGGCATTCACTTCAGGTGGACGAGTCTAGTATGACAGGAGAGAGTGACCATCTTGAAGTGAATCACAAGGATAATCCCTTCTTGTTCTCTGGGACAAAGATAGTCGACGGGTTTGCTCAGATGCTGGTTGTCTCTGTGGGTATGAGCACAACCTGGGGACAGACGATGAGCTCCATAAACCAAGATTCCAGCGAGAGAACACCTTTGCAGGTCCGTCTTAACACGCTGACCTCCACCATCGGAAAAATTGGTCTTACGGTGGCAGCACTTGTTCTGGTAGTTTTATTAGTCCGTTACTTCACTGGAAACACAGAGAAAGAGGGCAAAAGAGAATACAACGGGAGCAAAACACCTGTGGACACTGTGGTTAATTCCGTTGTGCGAATCGTGGCAGCTGCAGTAACCATTGTCGTAGTAGCTATCCCAGAAGGCTTGCCATTGGCCGTGACTCTGACGCTGGCTTACTCCATGAAGAGAATGATGTCTGATCAAGCTATGGTCAGAAAGCTCTCGGCTTGCGAGACGATGGGCTCGGCGACAGTGATATGCACAGACAAAACAGGTACTTTAACACTGAACGAGATGAAGGTTACCAAGTTTTGGCTTGGCCAAGAGTCAATCCATGAAGACTCTACCAAAATGATCTCACCTGACGTTCTTGATCTGCTTTACCAAGGCACCGGTCTGAACACAACGGGAAGTGTCTGTGTATCAGACTCAGGATCAACGCCTGAGTTCTCGGGCAGTCCAACAGAGAAGGCCCTCTTGTCTTGGACTGTGCTAAATCTGGGTATGGATATGGAGTCAGTAAAGCAGAAACATGAAGTTCTCCGCGTTGAAACTTTCAATTCAGCAAAGAAACGAAGCGGAGTTTTGGTCCGAAGAAAATCTGACTATACAGTCCATGTACACTGGAAAGGAGCAGCTGAAATGGTCCTAGCTATGTGTTCTCACTACTACACAAGCACTGGGTCAGTTGACTTAATGGACTCCACCGCAAAGAACAGAATTCAGGCAATAATCCAAGGTATGGCGGCCAGTAGCCTCAGATGCATAGCATTCGCTCATAAAGTAGCGTCAAATGACTCGGTATTAGAGGAAGATGGCTTGACCTTGATGGGAATAGTAGGTCTGAAAGATCCTTGTCGACCTGGTGTCTCAAAAGCGGTGGAAACTTGCAAACTTGCAGGAGTCACCATTAAGATGATAACAGGAGATAATGTTTTCACTGCAAAAGCTATCGCTTTTGAATGTGGAATCCTCGACCACAATGACAAAGATGAAGAAGATGCTGTTGTAGAAGGTGTTCAATTCAGAAATTATACCGACGAAGAGAGAATGCAGAAAGTTGATAAGATCCGGGTCATGGCAAGGTCCTCTCCCTCCGACAAGCTTCTAATGGTAAAGTGTCTGAGACTTAAAGGCCACGTGGTAGCCGTCACAGGGGATGGCACCAACGATGCACCTGCACTAAAAGAAGCAGATATTGGACTCTCTATGGGAATTCAGGGCACTGAAGTGGCAAAAGAAAGCTCAGACATTGTAATTCTAGATGATAACTTTGCATCCGTTGCCACAGTCTTAAAATGGGGAAGGTGTGTCTACAACAATATCCAGAAATTCATTCAGTTTCAGCTAACAGTGAACGTAGCAGCTCTTGTGATCAATTTTATCGCAGCAATTTCAGCCGGTGAGGTCCCTTTGACAGCAGTTCAACTGCTGTGGGTAAACCTCATCATGGACACATTGGGAGCTCTGGCTCTCGCCACAGAGCGACCCACCAACGAGCTCCTGAAGAGAAAGCCAGTTGGCCGAACAGAGGCCCTGATAACCAATGTCATGTGGAGGAATCTCCTGGTTCAGTCATTATATCAAATAGCCGTACTCTTGATCTTACAATTCAAGGGTATGTCAATATTCAATGTGCGCAAGGAAGTGAAGGACACACTCATATTCAACACTTTCGTGCTCTGCCAAGTTTTTAACGAATTCAATGCTAGGGAGATGGAGAAGAAAAATGTGTTCAAAGGACTTCACAGAAACAGGTTGTTCATTGGAATCATAGCGATAACTATCGTGCTTCAAGTCATTATGGTGGAATTCCTAAAGAAGTTTGCGGATACAGTAAGGCTTAACGGGTGGCAATGGGGAACTTGTATAGCAATTGCATCCCTTTCATGGCCGATCGGCTTTTTCACAAAATTCATACCTGTTTCTGAGACACCGTTCCTCAGTTACTTTAAGAATCCAAGATCCTTAATTAAGGGTTCAAGAAGCCCATCTCTCAAGAAACCTTAAGAAGCCAACTATAGCAGATGCAGTTCTCTACGGATGGCTTGATAATTGATGATCAGGAGCACAGAGTGGGACTCGTCTGATAAGATAACTTTACAAGCAGTTTCCTGCTCCCTTGAACGATCAAAAGATTCAAATCTTAAACCTTGATGGTTCCCCACCAAGAGCTGCTTCTGATCAAAAGAGTCGTTGAACACGAGGTTATGGTCACTGGCTTCAAAGTTCTTTCAAACTGCTGCAACAAGTTGGTTTAGAATGTTATGATGATGGCTTAGGAAAATCAAAGAAAAATACTTGTGAGTTTGAGCTTTAGGGTAGCCATTAATGGATAGTAAGACTAACTTTGGTTTATTTGTTGTACAGCAGTGGCAAGGGTAAATTACACTGTCTGTACATTTTAAAGCTAAGTATGTATGGTAGAAGTATTGTCTTTAAATAAAGTTTATATTTGTGAAGGTATAGTTTTTCGTTTTGGTCAAACTTGTGAAAGGTATAGTTTGTCTTGTAAATGAGAGAGAGAGACCATTTTGGTTTTAAATTGTTTTCCTATTTATCAAAACGTTTGCCTTTGCACAGTCTTAAGTTCTTTGAAACACTAAAACATGATGCACCTATGGTAGATCTATAGCGCAAAAACATGAGAAAAGAAAGTGGAGAGTGTGACAAAGCAGGGAAAAACAGAGAGAACACTTACAACGGTTTCATGTAGTCTGAACTGTGTGCGTTCAAGACTTTATTTTTCTTTCAATCGGCATGTGGAATGCTTTATCAGTGAATGGTCCTAAACCAGGAAGGAGTGAGGCTGTCAAAGCATGACCTAGCTTGGGTTTAAGCAATATGTTTCCACATTCATCTCTTAACCAAAGATAGATCATGCTGGCAGCTTCACTTGTTCCCTTGTGGACTTGTCTTCAAAATACCTGAGCAACAAGTTGTGCAGATTTCACATATTTGAGGGATTAATAATGTATAAAACGGAAGAAGGTAGAAAAGTTTTGGCAATGAAAAAGAATAGAGGAAGGAGATGAGAGAAGACAGAGATGATGCTTTGTGGTTTAAGAGGCGTGATAGAGATACTTATAGAAAGAGATGAGAGAGGATTTGAGGGACAGATGTTGAAAATTTAAAGAGATGGTTGGGTAAAAAGGAGAGAGACACCACGAATTAAAGAAGCCTGGAACAGTGAATTAAAAGACGCATCATAATGCATACAGCTAAGAGAAGAAGAAAGAGAGAGAGAGGGACAAAATCAATAGGGCTATGAAGAGATTAGAGCCTCGGCCCTGCATACCTATATCTCCACCACCTGTGACCCTAATTGTGATACATCTCTTTCTTTCTCTAATCTCTTTCTCTCTCTCCCTCTCTCACGTACACAGTGTCGTACCTGATTTTAAATCTTGACCGTGAAGAAGCTTTCGCCAAGGTCCATTCTTAGTTTGACTCCATGTATCTAAAAGACCACGACTTTAGGTTTTTGCCTTAATCACCCTCCTATGTTTCCTCCTGCATTAAAATCCCACAAAACAAGCCATCATTCTCTTAGAGGATGCAAATACAAAGACGTAAAAAGTAAACAACAGAGGTACTTTGTGGTTTGTGTTTGAATGCAGAGGGATAGAGGTGTATCTATGAAAGATTCATCCACGGGTTTGGTAGGTGTGCGTTTAAAAGCAGATATAATCACAAAGAGAAAATAGAAATGAGTGTCTTGAAGACATTTACTCTCAAAAGGCTTACAAGGTCTCTGCTGAACAGCCTAGTTAGACGACTCTATCCCTAGCTTGGTGTCTAGGTCTCTGCTTCCTGCTTTTAATTGCTGATAGGCCTTAACTTTTTTCCTCTTAATCAGGTCTCCATCTTCTCTCTTAGTCTCTTACTTTGAATTCCCTTGCTATCTCTCTCTTTCCCTTCTATGGTGCAAAAAAAGGCAGTCATTCCCTCCTAAGATGACGACTTCACTTGTTTCTCTTGGTGGGACACATGCAAATAGCCATATACAACCCTTGTGAAGCTATGTGGACCTAATGACATAATTAATAATCTTGGTCTGGATTGATGAACATATGCTTTGTCAAAGTTTGGTCACCAAGAATCTCCGCAAGAACACAGTCCACTTTCAAAATGATGAAATCTGTTCGCATCCCTCATCACAATGTCTCGTCTGAATAACTTAGACACCAGCTTACAAAAAGTATGGCAATCTCTACAGACGCGCAAATTTTTTGTGATCCGGAGACAGGCTCGGTCAGGTGTTCTGAGCAGACCATAAGCAATTGCTAGCCTCTCACTATGTCCATGCAGCATCTGAACCTTCTCCCCTTCATCTACATTATGCAGAATGAACTTTGTATCGGCTAGATAACCTGATTCCCTCTCCAACTTCCTAGTAACCTCGGACAATTTCTCATATATCTCTTTGGTCTCTGGGTGAGACTTGTCTCTTGCTGTAAATTTATGAACCTTGCCGTCCATCTCAATCCAACTACATCCAGGTTGTTTCTCCATTCCACTTGCTTTCATTTTTGCCCTCACTTTTTCTACATCGTTCCATCTTCCTTGTTCAGCAAAGACATTAGATACAAGCACAAGATTTCCCGGATTCTTAGGTTCTAGCTCAAGAAGCCTCTGAGCAGCTATCTCTCCAATTTCTTTCTCTGAGTGAGATCGGCATGCCGAAAGGAGTGCACACCAGACTTCTGTAGTTGGTTCTGTTTTCATCATTTTGACGAATTCAAAGGCTTCCACTACACAATTTGCACGACCCAACATGTCAACCAGACACACGTAATGTTCAGGCCATGGTTCCAATTTATATTCAAGTTCCATGATCTTGAGAAACCTTCTACCCTCGTCAAGCAGACCTGCATGGCTGCACGCATAAAGAAGTGCCAGAAATGAAATGTGATCGGGTGAGACGTTTTCATGCCTCATTTTATCGAACAACTCAACAGATGCTTTTCCGCAGCCGTGCATTCCATATGCATTGATCATACTTGTGTATTGTAGCAAACCTTTCCTTTCTATCCGGTCAAATACAGCCTTTGCACTCTGTAAATCTCCACAGCATGCATACATGTCAACAACTGCAACTGCAATGGACCCCTCTAGGCAAAAACCCTTCCGGAGTAAGTAGCCATGAATTTCCCTCCCTTTCTTGAGGGCAGATAAACTTGCTGCAGCTGACAGTATACACAACAATGCTACAGAATCAGCTGACAAACCAGTTTCAGCCATGCGTCGAAAGAGTTCAACAGCCTCATTTTCGTTACCATTAAGAGCACTAGACGAAATCATGCTCGTCCAAGAGACAACATCTTTACCTTTGATTGATTCAAATACTCGAGTAGCATAGCCCATGTTCCTGCATTTTCCGTAAACATCTACCAACTCATTCTGTATCACAGTATCAAGTAAACCTTTTCTCAAAATGTGACAATGAATTTCTTTGACAATGAGCATGGATTTCAGCACACTACAAGCTCGAAGGATGCTTCCCAGCATCATTTCATCAATCTCCATCCTTTTCTTAGCAACATCCCGGAAGAGTTCTAAGGCCTCTACATGACAATCATTCAGGGCATAACCAGCAATGACTGTAGTCCATGAAATAAGATCTTTTTCATGCATCATAAGAAATGCACGGCCCATGTAACATGTGAGGTTGCACTTTGAATACATATCTATCAACGTATTCCCAACCAGCAAATTGGAATCCCAGCCATGTTTAATCACGTAAGCGTGCAATTCCATTCCTGCCAGCAGATTGCTTAATCTTCCTGACGCTGCAATGACACTGGTCAATGAAACCTCGTCCGGTTTGTGGCCAGCAGCGATCATATCACAAAAGAACTGTAAGGCCTCCTTGTACATGAGATTCTGTACATATCCCTTAATCAGAGAATTCCATGTGACAACGTCAGCGTTATTCATCAGACGAAGGATCTTTCCTGCCTCAAGCATTTTACCACACCTGGCATACATAGCAATCAAGGCGTTGCACACATATACTTCAAAAGAGTGAGTTGATTTCAGGACAGCAGCGTGGATCTCTTTCCCTAGCTTTGCATATGAAAAACCTTCACAGGCTGTGAGAGCAGAAACAATAGTGTAGCTGTTGGAGGCAGGACCAGTCATTTGCATTTCTCTGAATAATTGTAAAGTCTCCAGAGATTTCCCAGAGGTGGAATATGAAGACAAAATAGAATTCCAGAGAACAGCATCTCCTTTCTCTTGGGATGCGTCAAAGAGACGCCTAGCTGCGCTTAGGTCATCAGTCTTAGCATACATGGAAACCAACGCATTGACGATAAAACCTGTTGAATTGAAGCCAAGTTTAACGAGCATACAATGAAGCTCAGAGCCAGTCCTGATGTCTCGAAGTTTGCCGCAGGCTTTGAGCAAGACAGGAAAAGAATAAAGATCGAGAGGAACGCCCTCCACACGCATATTCCGGTAGATAGAGAGAGCGGAAGCAGGTTCACCATTCGAAACATAGGCTCCAATCAACGCATTCCAGGCAAAGGCAGTTCTGTCACGCATTTCGTCAAACACTTTCGCTGCGTCATCCAGAGAAGCACACTTACCGTACATAAACACAAGCTTACCGGCCAAAAAGTCAAATTCAAAAGCGGGGAAAGTCTTGAAAAGGCGGCAATGCAGCTGCCGACCTTGAGAGAGAGCTCTGCTTTTACCACAAAGCTCGAGAACGTAGGCATAGGCTTCGATTGGAGAGTTGTTTCCGCTGACGTCCAGTCGTTGAAAAGCTTCATTAAGGCCTCCATCGAAAGAAGCGAGCTTCGGAGAAGGGACTTGGACGGGCTTTCCGAGGGATGGGTTTGTCCGAATTCGGCTCAACTTGGGACGGCATGATGATAGCTCTGTCGGAATACTACAATGAAGACGAAACGTTGGAAACGAAATGGCCGAAGCAGAGTACATCGTGTTAGAAGAGACGGGGGAATTTTTGCTCAGTAGTCTCAAGTTACCGCATATCTTTCTTTCGCAGAATCCCATTGTCCAATCATCATCATCGGTAAACCATTGGTGGTGTTTCCAAATTATCTCTCGTCTTTTTTCTTTTCTTTTTTTTGGGTCAAGCTTTTGATCTGATTTCTGAGGTAGCAAGCAATAAGCTTCTATTATGGGCCAGGCCCATATTCAACAACAAACATTACATTCTGGGGGCCGTTTCTGTAAATTAATTATAGATACGATAAGGACGTGTGGACGACCGAATCAAAAACGTTATTCTAAACGCTTAAACCCAAAACATCAAGATCATAAGGTTGGCAGAGAAGATTACTTTATTCACAAGTTGGTTTCACGACGCGGGTTTCAAGGATAAATTAATCAATGGAAGAAGAGAGCCGGTGTGTCTCGCACGTCATCAGTTATCATATACTAGTATATATAATCATGTGTTCGTTTTTGATTGACATGTTCTTCTTTAATTTGGTGTAGCTTTATAAACCTAAAAGTCAACGAAGAATAAAAATGGGGAAGACGATCAGCTTCTCATCGATTATCCTCGTATTCTTATTGGTTTCCACAGGTACATGCATACTCTCTCAATCAAACTGCAACTCGATCTGGAATAACATCATCCTTTAATTGCTGTGTATACATATATATAGGACTAGTGGGGCAAGGAGACGCTCAAGCGCAAAGGTGTCAGTGGGAGTGCAAGCTTCTACCAAACTTCCCTTGCTGGTTAAAAGGTGCGGGAGAAGGCCTCTGCGACAACTTGTGCAAGTACGAAGGTGCCATTAGCGGCGTTTGCGTCTCTGACCCCCATCGCTGCCTCTGTCGCAATCCCAAGCCCGGCTGCTCCTGATTTCATCTTATGTTTTCTTATATATGTTCAGTTAAGCCCGTTTTACACCTAAGTTTCTTATAACACGCAAAATAATATATGTCTTTTGTTCTGATATGGGTTGTGAATGTGATATGGGTTATCTATTCCATTTTGTAAGATTTCCAAGCTAAAATCAAGGAATTTTAAAAAGAAATTTATTTTTAAAGCCATAACATACTCTGAATAAACATTAATTATACATTAAAAACTAGGAAAAAAAAATCAAATAAAATGAAACAAACCAAAATTTCTAACACATATCTAATAAAATGGAACAGAGTAAATACGATGGTGTAGTGTAGCCCTTTTATGTTTTTACACATAGTTCATTTTGTTGGTTCTCTGTCTTCATTTGCTTCTGATTGATCGATACTACTAATTTTCTTTTTTTCTCTCTCTCTTCACATTCGCCTCTTCTTCCTCGGAGTTGTCGTTGTTCATCAGTAACTCTTCCCAAAACCCGTCGTCAAGCTCCCTCTCCAAACCATCAGTCCGTTGCCGTCCATATCCTTGCATCTCAAGCGCCAGAGCCTCCAGCTCCGACAGGTGCTCCACCGCTTCCGTTTTGACCAGGCCAGCCTGTTCAAACATCGTAGCCTCCTCTTGGTCTTTCTTCTGCTCGAATAGCTGCAGCAGAAGCGAAGGGTCCTGCACTGCACGCCTCAAGAAGGACATCATATGCCTCTGTTTCATCTCTGCTCCATTAATCCTCTGTTCCATGGCTTGGATGTAGCCTCTCGCTCTTTGCTCCTCCTGTCTGAGCGTCGAGATATCCATCATTAGGACATGCCTCTCTTCATGGAGCTGCGGAAGCTCGACGCTTGGGTCATCACCATCGGGTTGATAGTGGTTAGGCGTAGGAGGGGAAGAGGAGGAGGTTCGTCGCTTGATGCTTTTGAGAAGGTCCCTCTGACCCATCAAGAAACCTTCATTCATAAACTCCCATCGCTCTGCCTCGATCTTCCTGAATCCCTGCAGATATATAAATAATCAAATATATTAAAATAAGTTTTTTGGTAACAGACGAAGAACCTGCAGCCACTCTAGTCTCTACTGCGCTGTAAAAAAACCAACGTTATCCTTAACTTTATATTTTATTACTTATTAAATATAATGGAAGTAAGAGCCTGCTTATTCAATATTTTATTGCAACTTGAATATGGATAAAGTTTCCAGAACTTGCGAAGAAACTTCTTCTCTTTCACTACTAGTTCACCAACCATTATTACTGAGCATAATTACTTAGTACCAAAATGTCCGGTGAAATTCACAGATAGAGAATCAAACTAATTACCCTTTCGCAGTAATTAGAGGCAGAAGGCATCGTTGAGTTCTTCCAAGACTATAAGATCAAGTGAACACAATAGCATAGTAGCAGAGAAACAGAGATTATACTTACATAAGTGTTGAGTTGTCTGACAAAGCTGGAGAAGTTGTTGTGCTTGAAGTATAGAGGCAGAATAGTGGCCGAGAAGGAATGTGGATCCCACACGACAAAACTGATGCCTCCCCTGTTCCAAGACACAATGTGGTTTGTGTTTGGATCACCAACCATCTCGAACGTCTTTGTTAGAAACGGAGAAGGCCCTGCTTCCTGCAATCCCTCCATAGGCACTGGAGGCGGCATTGACCGTGCTCTGGAGCTTGACGACGGGTCCATTCTTGTAGCAATGCTAATGCTAGAACTCTAATGATCTATGATTGGATTTTTTGTAAATTGGAATTGATGAAAGGAAACGATGCATTTGGGTTCCTGAATTGGAGATTACCAAGAAAGCAAAGAACCAAGAAAAGAAAAGAAAAAGAAAAGAGCGGGAAGGGTGTATTTTTTTTTAAAAAAACAGAGTACTCTGCTTTTGGTGGTGGTTAGTTACTTATGGCAGTTGAGGGAGGAGATGTGGTGAAGGCAATGGCCACGTAGGTGCTTAAATAGATAATATATAGGGGGGAGCTCGTGACACTCAAATTTTTGATCACCAAGTGGACTTGGAACTTTCTAGAACTAATTACAAGAGGAAGGGTGCATATCTTCTTAGAACGTTCCGGAACTTGTGTTTTTGAGGAGAGTAAGGTAAAATCGAATGTGGATCCCATCGAAGTAATATTATACAGTATATTTTTTATACTAAAAATAAAGGTATACAAAAAGTTGCACACCTCACCGGACCGGTCGTGACTACGTGGCATCAATCGGATAGAGAGTAAAACTATAGAGGTAAAAAAAAATGAGCCTTTTCAGGTCTTGGTAAATCGAAAACACGATATACACAAAAGTGATTGGTACAATTGGATTTTTCCAAGGAGTAGTAAAGTCCAAAGTTTCCTTGTGATTTGGGGAACTAACCTGAGACACGTCACAAAAGGTAGAAATTGCCACGTCGTATGATGGTGTCTCGTGGAGTGTGCTTGCGAACATGGTGACCATGTGGCCGCTTACGCCTCTATCTTAATGCAACTTTTTGGATTATGCGAAAAAGAAGAAGAAGTAGAAACCTTAAAAATTAAGAAAGAAAAGAAAACACATTTAACGACGATTGGATTCCTCCTTAACGCAACAGAACATTCCAAGCCTCATCATCACTAGTCCATGTTTCCTTTTTGACAATCGGCAACCAACATATCCCCGCGTAGTCCTAGTGGACTGGGCTTCTAACGAACCCTTGGCCCATATTTTACTAAACCCGAAATAATTAAATGGCCTAAAAGGAACCCTTTCGATGAAGGCAAAGGTTCAATTTCAGAAAGAAAAAAACTGGGCATGCTTCTTTCTTCTTCTTCTTCTCTCAGAGAGTTTTCAGGCGGAGAAGCTCAGAGTCAGAGTCAGAGCCTTCCTTCCAGGTAATCAACCAACCTTTGATTTCAATAGATTTCTCTTTACCGACCAGATTAACTTTGCTACTGCTAGAGAATTAATTTTTGTTTCCATTATCCATGTTTACGAGCAAAGAGCTCAAAGGGGAGGAGCTTGATTTTTTCTACTCAAAATTGGTTCCATATTACTAAGTATTACATAGTACTTCTTCTATCATAGACTTGAAAAAGGGTGGATCTAGCTTCATTTTCTGGCTATTAGAGGCTTTCGACCTTTACTTGAGATTTAACTGGCAACCATTTTGCTCCACTCTTCCTTCTTCTTAAGCTTCCCAAATCTTTCCCATAATATATAGAGAAGAGTTTGGAATGTCAATAGGTTAGGACTCTCCGATTCTGTTTTCATTTCATTTCTTGTTGTTGGTTAGGAATTTGTTATGTTTATCCTTTTTAATCCAGAAATAGATTTTTTCTGTTTATTTTCAGAGAAATCCCTCAAATCTCACCCAAGCCATGCAGGGAAGAAGATGACCTCCATCATCAATTCATGGCTCCTTATTACATCTTTCGTCCTCTTCTTATTGGCTATTAACTGTCGAGGGGAATCTTCGACGTGTTTGGCCGTTTACAAACAAGGCGGAGCTCCAGCCGTGTTTCAATCACCCAAATGCCCTCGTTGGAATCTCCACAATTGGGGTCAAAGTGGAGCTGGTCGTTGCCATACTGCAGCTATTAAAGGTCGGAGGAACTACCAAGAGGATCGTCTCCTCTGTGCTCTTGATCTTCGCATTCCATTTCCCGGTATGGAACATTTGGATTTTGTATCTATGTGCTTTGTTAGGCCTGTCGAGTTAAAATTCTTAGTTCTAAGAATTAAAATTGAAAGTTTCATTCTCTAACTAGCTAAACTCACTTGTGGAGGAAATATTGATGGCATTGTCTCATTATTTGAGCAGGCAAGACTGGAACAAAGGATGTTTTGGTTGGAATTGCAGCAGTCTTTGATGGACATAATGGTGCAGAAGCCAGTGAAATGGCTTCAAAACTTTTATTGGATTACTTTGCTTTGCATATCAACTTTCTCTTGGACGCAACTTTTTCTGCTATGACGAGGAAGATGATTGGACGACTACCAACTAAAGGGGAGCACGGTGTTATTTTGCATGGCGTAAGTCGGGATGATATCATGCATCTATACAACCTGGATTTTCAAATGCAGTTGAGTGCTTTTTCATTTTATTTCTCTATCGTATATCAACTAGTCATTTTTGACAAATTATGATGAACATATAAAGGTGCTACGAGGGCTTTCCGTGTGTGAGGAAATGTGATTTTGAAATGTGTGGCATGTTCGCCTCATTGTAGGGTCCCAATTTTCTTGCAGGTTTCGAGACTCATTGCCACTTAATTTTGATGATTCTCTTCACTTGGATATTATGAAGGAAGCATTGCTGAGAGCGATCCATGACATTGATGCCACATTTACTAAGGTATAGTGGATATCTTCTACTCAATCCGTCGAGCTTTGTTAAAAATATTTCCTTTTTAGTATCATGATAAGGATATAACCAGCTACACTTTGTTTTTCTCCAGGAAGCATCAGCCCGAAAGCTTAATTCAGGTTCAACTGCTACAATTGCACTTATAGCTGATGGTCAACTAATGGTTGCTAGTATCGGTGACTCAAAGGCACTTCTGTGTTCTGAAAAATTTGAGACTCTCGAAGAAGCTAGAGGTTTAGCAACATCTGTTTCTAAAATCTAGTTGCCTAACAGAAAGCCAGTATTGTATTATTTATAAACAGTTTGTTGCAATGGTGTTTGTTTATTGCAGCTACTTTGGTGAAGTTGTACAGAGAGCGAAGGCGCAATCGAGGCTCTTCACCATCAAGGTTCTCTGACTTTAAACTGGAACATGGCAATGGACTACTGCATTTCATTGCCAAAGAATTGACAAAGGACCATCACCCAAATAGGGAGGATGAAAAGATTCGTGTTGAAGCTGCAGGAGGTTATGTCACAGAGTGGGCCGGTGTGCCACGAGTGAATGGCCAGCTGACTGTCTCCCGTTCAATTGGTGACCTTACTTATAAAAGGTAGGCATTGCTTGTTGTATGTTAGTGTCTCTCTGTTCAGCTGAACATGATTATTGCTGAAAGTCGTGTTTCTTTTGTTATACTTACTCTCGTTTACATGATAAAGTGTGAGTTTTGATATCTCTTTCAGTTACGGTGTCATCTCTGCACCTGAGGTGATGGACTGGCAGCCTCTACTGGCTAATGACAGCTACTTGGTAGTATCATCGGATGGCATCTTTGAGAAGTTGGAGGTGCAAGAAGTATGTGATCGTCTGTGGGAAGTAAACAATCAAACTAGCTCTGGAGCAGGAGTGCCTTCATACTGCTCAATTTCTTTGGCAGACTGCTTGGTTAATACTGCCTTTGAGAAGGGAAGTATGGATAATATGGCTGCTGTTGTTGTTCCTCTAAAATCGAATCTAGTTACGCAGCTCCAATGGAAAGAGCAGAGCATGAATGACAACAAAGATAAGATTGCTTCAGCACTACCCACTAACAACTGTGCGCTTCCATGTGAGTTTCTCTGGTTGCAATCAAATTCCCTAACATCCTGATTATGAAATGTAGGGTTTTAAGCTTTGTTGATAATCGTCCATACAATTTATGTGCTAATCAAGTTTTTTTCTTTTCGACAGTGCCTAATGATATAAATTTGGGTCCATTGCAATTGAAACAGGCTCAACCACTTGCAACCATGTTTAACAGGTTATTGGTATGACCCACTTGACACAATGTCACTATTCCAATATTCCCAGATTAAGCTTATGACTTCTATTGTAAAATGTACCTTCTTATAACTGTTGATGTTGAATTGCAAGAATGAGGGGGTGGTCAGCTCTATTTTTTTTTTATCAACCGTTACAAAAGTTTACATCACTGACCTGGAAGATCTTATAACTTATATGATCTGGGCCATGCTTCTTGTGCTAGGTTGAAGTTAAAAACGGAAGTTTTTGCCGCTTTTATATGTCAGAGAACCTTATTGGGGCGTCTCAAGGGCAAATGGACAATTTGAACGGTTACATGGGTGACTTACCTCAGGTTCTACCTGCATCTGCCGAGCCATTCCCTGGTAAATGAAAAAAAATTCACAGTGGAATCCTCTTTTATATCAGAAACCTTATTGTTGTCGGTTTTTGGTTCCAATGAACTAGCGTTTAGTCATAATAAAATCCCTGATTTTCCCCCTTTTTTGTGCATCTGAATTTTTTTCCGATGAAAAAGGCTGGTGTTTATCTTCTGGAACGACTACCAACGAGAATCAAGATCAGTGCATCAATCCTGATAGTTTTGCTACTTTCCTTGGGTTACTTGAATCTGTACCCTTACATGGTTTTGGTGCTAATAACGGGACGGATGAGATTCCATTTCCTGACTCAAGGTGCCTTTTCTTTTTCTTGATCAGTTATTTCATTTCCGGACTTGAGTGCCTTCTTCTTTTCCTTTGGCATTGTTCATTTTTTCCCTCTTTTGTATCATCGTTGATAGCTGAGATCCTTTTACATGATCTTAGGTAGTCCTGTGATTAGCAACCTATGCCAAATGCTTTGTTTTTCATGCTCTTGTTTTTTCTTCAGTGCACTTGGCTATGTAGTCAAATGGCATTTTTTTTGCGCATGTCATGTCTTCTTGTTGCCTTTTGGTTAGATGGTTTCTACACGGAGAAACATGATGGTTTATCATTAGTGTCTCCATATTATGGAAACAATTGTTTCAAAATAGGAAAAAGAAATTTCTTTTAAAATGGCTGATAAAATTGTATAATACCATGTGATTTTTTAGCTATGTGCTGAAGAAAAAATTTGGGCGTGGTGCATTTGGTGAGGTATGGTTGGCATTTCACTGGAATTGCTATGAAGGAAATAACGCTACTAGTTCGATCGATGAAGATAAAAATACATCGAAAAATGGTGTTCATTATGATGCTGATGGTCCTAATAACTCCTTCATTCTGAAGCGGATAATGGTATGTGTTCTTTTTGGGATTTTTTCAAAATTTTCCTTCGAAAATGATGTGTCTGCAACTTTCGTTTCGCTTTTCTCTGGCTTTGTATGCTTAGAGTGATGGTGAGAAGTCATGTATCTGTGATGTGGGCACCTCTCTTTAGTTTAGTTTTCCTGTGTTAATTGCTTATAATAAAAATAATGTTTCAAATTGACCTATTCGTTATGTCATCTATTCGACCTATATAAGGACATGTAGATGCAAATCCTTCTAAAACTTAATTACTTCATTTTCCCATTATTTTTCCTAAACAGGTAGAGAGAGGACCAACTGTTTATTTAAGTGGTCTAAGGGAGAAGCATTTTGGTGAACTGTTTCTAAATGCATATAATATAAGTGAGAGTTCTTCTGCAACGCAAACGTCAAGTTCTCAACCAGCGTCATCAGGATTGGGTCTCTCTGAAGAGGGTTTGAAACATATTGCTAGATACATAGAGTATTTTGAATCTCGATATAATGACATATGGCTTGTGTTTCACCACGAGGGTGTATCTTTATCAAAGCTGATGTACACTGCCGAAGAAGCAGAGAATAGCTCTGCTGGTGAAAAGGCTGAAGAAGCAAGTCACGGGCAGATACTTCGTCCGTCGAAGTGGTGGACCTGGTTGAAGACGACAGAATCAGGAAAAGAAGAAATGCGGAGAATAATATGGCAATTGGTATGTGCATAGGAATTTGAGAAGTTCTGATTTCCTTCCTTTGTTTGAATCTAATTCTATTTGTGCTTACTATATTCCTTTATGTTTTATTCTTCTTTTCAGTTGCTAGGTCTAAAGGCATGCCATGATCGCAACATTACTCACAGAGATATAAAACCCGGTAAGAAACTTGTTGATTTTTATGATAGTTCATATAGTGTGCAATCTGTGGCAGATGATTATTCTCACGGAAATTAATTTACAATGTTCCTAAGAGAATATGGTGATATGCATTGAAGACATCAAGTCCGGAAGATGCTTAAAGGGTGTACCAAATGGAGATCATAACTTCAAAACTAAAATGTACTTAGATTACTCTTCAGTTTCTAGTTTATTCATTTTGCTCCATGTATTTCTACACTTCTGCAGCACTTAAGTCTTTTGGTCCTCCACTTATGTGATTTCTTGTTTCCTGGTAACTTATGGTCGTATAATCACTGTTTAGGCGCATCATCGACTTTGGCAGTGCACTTGATGAGTATACAATGAAACATTTATATGGGTCAACAGGTCCATCAAGGTACTTCCTTTTCTATGTATGTTTTTTTTTTTGGGAAATTTAACCTCGTCCGGTTTGTGAATCCTGATCATCATAATACTTTGGATTATCTTGAATTCAGAGCAGAACAAACTCATGATTATGCACCACCCGAAGCCATTATGAACAGTAGCTGGCACCATGGACCGACCAGTTTGACACTGAAGTATGAGAGATCCTGCTATTTTTAATTAAGCGTGGCTGCAACTGCCCTCGCCAAATATAGATATGACACCCTTTTTTCTTGCAGATACGACATGTGGAGTGTTGGGGTTGTGATGTTAGAGATGATTTTAGGATCACCCAATGTTTTTGAGATTAGTTCTGTTACACGTGCCCTTTTGGATCAACATATCAGAGGTTGGAGTGAAAATTTTAAAGAGCTTGCATACAAGTAAGTTTAACTTAGGAGTAAATCATTTCGTTTTGAAATTGACCACCACAATGCTTTCTGGACAACTATTTATCTGTTCGAGTTTCAATTTCGGTGACAGGCTTCGATCCCTTATGGAGATGTGCATCTTAATCCCAGGTAGTTCTTTAAAACATGGTGGCGCCAGCTCAAAGCAGGTAAAGGACAGTTTGTTCTTTTGGCTGAGATTGGTTATTAAATTTGATACGAGATTATGTTTCTGAGATATTCTTGCTAAGCACATTCAGCTTTTTTTTGTTCTTTTGTTTGGTCTCATAGCGATCCATGCATATTTTATCGAATATATCCTGTGATGTATGTAGGGTGGGATTTCACTTGCGTCATGGAAATGCTCTGAAGAGTTTTTTGCAGAACAGATAAAGAGTAGAGACCCTCTGAAGATTGGGTGGGTGTGATGATTCCTTAAATTGATGGTGTTGACAGGAATTTGTTACATATTCAAATGTGCATATGGTGGAAAATGCAGGTTTCCAAATGTTTGGGCTTTAAGGTTGGTGAGGGGTCTATTACAGTGGTACCCTGTGAGATCCTCTGTCTTTTCTCCATTAAACCTTATAGCATAGTTGTGGAATTGGAATGGGCATGTTGACACATAAGAATTTATATTGTGGGAGTGCAGGAGGACAGAGTAACCGTAGATGAGGCTCTGCAGCACCCTTATTTCCAGCCCCCTCCCAGCTCCTAAGTGTAGAGAAGAGTAAGACATTTATATCTTCTTGCTACATTTTACCAAACGATGAGTCTGCTTAGAAGATCGAGAATGATAAAATATTGACAAACAAGTGGTGGCTGAATATAATGGGAACAATAGGCTGTAATGCTGAAATATTAGAGTTCCCAGTAACTGAAATTATAAGAAGCAAAACTCTAGTGTGTAAAGTTAAATAACGATGAATGTAAAAAAGGAATATGAGCTACTGTGGATTATGTAGGAACAAGGTTGGAACGAGCAAGGGAAGATTTTGTAGATATCAAAGGGCATCCATCCAAGTTACCTGAAAAATAACTCTTTTTTTTTTTTTTTTTTCTTTTTTCTAAAAGCTTCTTGTCTTTCGTATAAGGGAGAGAAATTAATTTACCTTTTGTAACTAATTTGTTGTCCATAATTTTTTTTTTGTAAATTGATACCTAAAATTAGGTTGGTAAAGAAAAATAAGCGTGGTAGAAAATATGAGTTGTTTTTTTTTTTCACGGGAGATGACGTCGGTGGTGAAAAATGTTGAAACTTTGTTTATTTATGCTTGTAATTATTAACAACGTTGCCGCGGAATCTTCAACAACCTGTTTGAGTATTTACAAACATGGTGGAGCTCCTGCTGTGTTCCGATCTCCCAATTGCCCTCTTTGGAATCTCCAGAATCGCCGATCCTTGTCCTCCTCCACCAGTCGTTGCCATACGGCGGCGATTCAAGGTCGGAGGAAATACCAGGAGGATCGTCTTCTCTGCGCTCTTGATCTTCGCATTCCCTTTCCCGGTATGCATCAGTTGCTTGATTTGGGATCGCCAAGAGAATTAGTTGTTTTTGATTCCCCAAAGATAAGATGATTCATTCGCAGGCAAGAAGACTGGAACACCAACGGATGTTGTGGTTGGAATCGCCGCTGTCTTTGACGGCCACAATGGTGCAGAAGCCAGTGAGATGGCTTCACAACTTTTGTTGGATTATTTTGCTCTCCACACTTACTTTCTCCTCGACGCCACATTTTCCAAGGAGCTCTCTGGAACGCTACCAAATCCTCTCATGCATCTATACGACCTCAATTTCCAAAGGTAGTCGTGACACTGACAGGGAATGTTTACTCTCTCCCACCAGATGTGGTTTTGAATCCCTGTCTCAATTTTTCACAGGTTCCAAGATTCATTGCCGCTCAATTTTGGTGATTCTCTTCACTTGGATATTCTGAAAGAAGCCTTGCTCAGAGCTATCCACGATATTGATGCAACATTTACTAAGGTGTAGTAGTCACGCCTTCTACTCTATCCTTTCTTTTTTTTTCCAGTAGCGTGATTAGACTCTGTTGTAATACAGGAAGCATCTAACCGAAAGTTGGATTCAGGTTCAACGGCCACAGTTGCACTTACCGCAGATGGTCAACTACTGGTTGCTAGCATCGGTGATTCTAAGGCACTTTTGTGTTCCGAAAAATTTGAGACTCCTGAAGAGGCTAGAGGTTTGCAAAATCCCTTTTTAGACTATAACCAACCTTGTGAAGCCACTATTGTACTTAAGAGTATAGGGGAATGAATGAATGTTTCTTCTTTGGTGTTTGTTTATTGCAGCTACTTCAATAAAGTTGTACAGAGAGCGTAAGCGCAATCGAGACTCTTCCTCATCAAGGTTCTCTGATTTTAAGCTGGAACATCGCAATGGACTCATACGTTTTATTGCCAAAGAATTGACTAAGGACCATCACCCAGATAGAGAGGATGAAATGCTCCGCGTTAAAGCTGCAGGAGGTTATGTCACTGAGTGGGCCGGTGTGCCACGGGTAAATGGTCAGCTGGCCGTCTCCCATTCAATTGGTGACCTTACTTATAAAAGGTAGGCATTGCTAGTTGTATCTTAGAATCTCTCAGAACTTGATTCTAGCTGCTTTACACTATGAGAAGATGAAATGTGAGTTTTGAAATCTATTTCAGTTACGGTGTCATCTCTGCACCTGAGGTGATGGACTGGCAGCCTCTACTGGCTAATGACAGCTACTTGGTAGTGTCATCTGATGGTATCTTTGAGAAGTTAGAGGTGCAAGATGTATGCGATCGTCTGTGGGAAGTAAAGAATCAAACTAGCTTTGGAGCAGGAGTGCCTTCATATTGCTCAGTTTCTTTGGCAGACTGCTTGGTTAATACTGCCTTTGAGAAGGGAAGTATGGATAATATGGCTGCAGTCGTGGTTCCTCTACAATCCAATATAGACTGGCAGAGCCAACCAAAAGAGCAATATGTGGGTGGCAACATAGATGAGTTTGCTTCGGGATTGCAGATGAAGAGTACATATGCACTGCCATGTGAGTTTCTCTGATCACAACGGGGTTGCCCAACATGTTCCTTATGGGATAGAGAGTGATCTTTCACGTAGTCAGTCATGTTTATATATATATATATATATCTTTTTTCAACAGATAGAACTTTTGGTGCATTGCAATTGAAGCAGGCTCAACCAGTTCCAACCATGTTTAACGAGTTATTGGTATGTTCCCAAGAAATTACAAAACAAATGTGTACAGCTAACTCGAGAAGCTTGTACTATCGGCCAGGGAAAGGGTACAAGTTAATAATAAAATTGGTCAACCTTGTAATTGTAGGTTGAAGTAGAAAACAAGAGCTTTCATATGGCAGAGAACCTTAATGCATCATATGGGTGAGTTGCATACTGGTAGTCTCTTCCGCTTCATTCTCTGGTAAGTGAAGTGACTGACTACTGTCACCTCGTTGCAATCTTGTTTTATGTTTTTTTTTTTTCGTGGATCTAATGCACTAACATTCAATTACAACTCATACCTTGTAGGTGCATCTAATTTTTTTTACCAGGAAAATCAAGATTACTGAACTAATCATGAAAGCTAAGCTATGACCAAATATGTGTGCATTCTTTTCTTATCATTGACTTCGTTAATTTTTTTGGTCTAAGCCATAATTGTTTTGTTTGTAAGTTGGAACATGATAGTATAAGAAGTCAATTTTAGTTCAAAGTATGTATATGTATGTGGACGGGGAATGTGAACAAGTTGGTTTTTATTTAAGGGGAACTCATAATGATTGGATTTGGCAAAATCCAACCCACGCCAATGAATGATGTGAAAAGAAGCAAATCCAATGGATATGGGCCGAATTAAATGCATCATTAACGTTGTTTCTCTCTTCAGAGTCCGGCCCACCGAATATTTAAATCCAGGTGTCAAGATCAGAGCCGTCTGATTAAATTGTTAATTGCGCGACGTATCGGGAAGGTTCTCTCTTCGTCTATACATATCTTCTTCTTCAAGGAGGAACCGGGATCGCTCTCAATCGCCGGCGTTGACAAAACAAAAAAAACGAATTGGGAAGATGTGGAACCAGAAGCATGATTTGGAGTCGGCTCAGACGCCTCTATACCCGATGATGTTGGAGAGCCCCGAGCTCCGATGGTCTTTCATCCGCAAGGTCTATTCAATCATCTCCATCCAGTTACTCGTTACAATCGCCGTCGCTGCCACCGTCGTGAAGGTTCATTCTATTTCTGTTTTCTTCACCACCACCACCGCCGGCTTCGCTCTCTACATACTTGTTATTTTCACTCCATTGATTGGTACTACTCACTCTGAAACGGGATTTTGACCCTTCAATTCCATCTCTCCTCCGACTCTCTTTGATCTGCTTTGTCGTTTTTGCGTGCAGTTATGTGTCCATTGTATTACTATCACCAGAAGCACCCTGTGAACTATCTCTTGCTCGGCATTTTCACCGTCGCTCTTGCCTTTGCGGTTGGCTTGACCTGCGCCTTTACAAGCGGTATGTATGATCCACTGACAAAGAAGATGCTGTTTTCGTTCCTCCCTATTCATTCCCTAACGTGCGTGATTGGTTTGATTACAGGGAAGGTGATTCTGGAATCTGTGATTTTGACCTCTGTTGTGGTCATATCCCTCACTCTCTACACTTTCTGGGCTGCCAAAAGAGGCCATGACTTCAACTTCCTCGGACCTTTCTTGTTCGGTGCTGTCATTGTCCTCATGGTGTTTTCCTTCATCCAGGTATCTATCGTATCCGTCATCTTCTTCTCTTCTTCCACAATTACAGCCTAATTCTATCCTGGCTGCAGATTCTCTTCCCTTTAGGAAAGATCTCAGTGATGATCTATGGTTGTTTGGCATCCATCATCTTCTGTGGCTACATTGTATATGATACCGACAACTTGATCAAGAGGCACTCCTATGACGAGTACATCTGGGCTGCAGTTTCTCTTTATTTGGATGTCATTAATCTTTTCCTATCTCTGCTCACTCTTTTAAGGGCTGCTGATAGTTAAGGCACTCTTGTCTTTTTCAGATTGCTCGTAAGACTATGTTATTATTGCTATCTTCTAAAATTCTTTTGTCTGCAAAAACAAATTTGGCTTGTAAAGATAAGTTGATCGCTGCCTGTAACATGATAGTGGAATCCAATACATTGTACTTCTGAATGTTGTTAGCTTTAGAAGTCATGTCTCTTCAATCAATGGAATAAACAAGATATTACAAAAGGGAATGTCTTCTGCTCCATTATGTTTAAACCTATTCTTATCATAAGCACTTCGTTCGACAAAGCATCTACTTCTCTCCTAGTTTATGTTGTTAAGGTGCCATCCATTTGGACATGGAACTTTTATGCTTCCTCTCAGCAGCAATGGCAAGTAGGCGGCAAACGCCCTGAGTCCATATCTCGTATTCCCTTTGGTTTCTGCACTCAAATTCAACGACCCTCTTTGTTTCCGTCTTTAAGCCAAAGTAATGATACTTGTCTCCGTTGAAAAGATCCCTGCCTGCCCATGCAGGTATATCCTTTCTCACTTCAAGCACCATATCTGCATTACAAGGCCAAATCAATTATGAGTTGTATTATCTTTTTAGCTCTAGTTCAAAAGCCAGGCTAGTGTAAGAGAGGAGATGTTTGTGCAAAGAAGAACCTACGTTTCTTCTTCTTTGTGAAGGTCCCTCCAACGTGTTTACTTTTCATTTTCAGCACAACCTGGCCTGCTTTGTTGATGTAGACAGAGACAATCTTCCAGTGGAGATCACCTGCTTTCAAAGTTCAAGGTCAGCGACCCTTCTTTTATACTCTGTTCACAAATCATTTATACGAGTGTAGCTTGGGAGTACCTCCACGAGTTCGTTTGAGGAGCTCAGTGCCTTTAGCTAGTAGTTCCTGGTTACAGACGCCAAGGAAGTCTTCCCCAGCAACAGGTAATTCTCCACTAAAGCTGCTATCACTGTGCTTTGTGTCAACCTGGCCACACAAAGCTGAACTTGTTCCTTTCTCGGCTGGTAATACTGCAGCTATGTTCCATACTTCTTTAAGCGCTCTTGCCTTGAGTGTAGCTGCTCCTCGCAGAGCTGCAAAATAAAAAGGGTGAATTCACGTATGGAATCTCTACAGAAGTAACTTTGACTACCTTGTCATGCAGTACCTGTTGCAGCAGCTGCAGTAAGGGTGACAATATCGTCATGGGACTTAACATTCACTGCAGAGCTCACAACGGAAGTCAGAAAATCCCTTTCTGCTCCCATGATTTCTGCAGCCTCCACACACTGAGCAGCCACCAGAGCAGCCGCAGAAGCCATGGCCATATCGATTCTGGCCATCTGCTCGTTTTTACCAGGTGAAGAAGCAGCTGTGGCTGCTGCAACAGCTGCCACGGCAGATGCAACCGCTGCAACAGAAACAGCTGCGTGGACCTGTGCATTCTGAGCTCTAGTCTCTTCTTTCTTCTTTTCCTTACGGTCCTTGAGCCACCTACCAACTGTCTTTGGGCCGGTTCCAGCCATGGGGGTATTGCTCCCATTTCCAGTGGTACCACGGCTGCCTCCTGTGCCGGAGAAGAGAGGCTGTATGGTGTTGTGGGTGCGAAAATACTGCATTAGGATTGGATTAGATAAGCTAAGTTAATGAACATTCGAACAAGTTGATCGCATTATATTTGACTACAAAAGCAAAGGAAGGGTTATTAATTGCTTGGAAAAGGAGGTAAAGTGACTGCCCTCTAAGAGCATTTCCCGACAAGTTTCTTAAAATGAGCCAGACATAGAGTTCTAGGCGTTATGGTCACATTCCTATTCCTGTGTCTAAATATGTCTTTAATCTTTTATGAATCCCAATTCATCTAGTAAATGCAGTAGAGACAGAGCATTCAATAGAAGAAAAAAAACTTTGAAACTGCATAACTATCAATCTATCGCTTTAATGATCGCCGACCGGCTTTACTTTATAGTCCCAAGACCCAGAAGGCTAATCCCTGGCAGCATTTCCTTAAATTTAAGGAGACTTTCTACCAACTAAAGATTGGTCATCTATTAGTACTAACTACTAATATACATGAATGAATGGGAAGCAAACAAATATTTAATTTTTTTTTATGTGGGTGAAGTGAGTGATAGGCTAAAGTAAACAAACACAGGTTGTAAAGTGGAGAGTCAAAGTCAAATCTGTTCTTGTCTGTAAAAAATAAAAGAAAGTTTCTTCTGCCTCTGCTTTTTCTCTTGACTATCATATATTTTCTTTACTTTGATAACAAACTCTAAAGTACTGTATGCGACTTACGTTCAAAGTACAAGAGATAAAAATGATGAACAAGGTTTATAGTGCACAAGTACCTTGACGACGTCGTCGAAGTCATCAGAGGGGGAGATGGGAGGACTGTCTGTCTCCGTAAAAGAACCGCCGCCGTTGAGTGGGCCGCTGCTGTGTGATAGCCTCCCCGACGTTAACGGTGACACCTCCTTCATTTTTCAAAACAGAAACTCATCAAGATCGCTGCTACAAAAACAGAGTGTATCCAAAACTATGTAACCGTACCGATTGAGACATTATGCGCTCAAGAACAAGCTGTGAAGTGGCCGAGGCAGCGAACGAGAACTGGCTACTAACACTACTATTGTTGCTTGTGTTCTCCGGCGGACATTCTTCTTTCTCAGGGTTTAACGTTTCTTCCGGTATCGGAGTGTTAATGGATGAGGGAGGCCTGTTGGTGGCCGAAGCTGATTTGGCTGTGTGGAGAGCTCTGGAGACTTCCAAGGCGGAGACACTCCAGGATCTAGACAAGAACTCCATTGGGCCTCGTGGGCTTTCCGGTAGTTGAGTACTACTAGCGCCAGAAGAAAATATCTCCGGCCGGCGAGAGCTGTTGATTGGGTTCGGTCGTCTAAGTTCTCTCTCCATCCTTTTTTTTGTCTCTCTCTCTCTCTTGACTTTGCTTCGACTTCAGAGCTTGACTAGGAAACTTGTGTGTGTAAATATATATAGAAACTATAGATAGACAAAGAACGTATAGGTGGTGTTTTACCTTTTCTTTTTCTCCTAAAGAAAATGTGATTATTTCGATGAGAGTAGTAGTAGTACTCTTGGCATATATAGTCGTTGCGTAAATAATGGATACTAAAAAAGACGTCCCTTTTCAATAATAAGGCCGCATCTTTGCCAATTGTTTATTACACAAATTTTACTTTATCAAAGAGTCTTGAAAAAAAGGAGGGAATAAAGTCATCCATGTGTTTGCCTTTCTTAATTTAATCAAATAAATAATCACAACATTGGTATACCTGAGTAATAGGTTATAAGACATTTATGTTTCAATTGACAAAAAAAAAAAAGAGAGTTGAATCTGCGTTTAGTGTTGTGTTTCAAAAATCAAGAAAAGCATAAATGTTTACTTTTTAGTGTCTTAATCAATCAAGGATGAAATTGGTTTATTGTTATAGACAATGGACCAAAGAGTAAAGATGAGATTACTCTCTGGATTTGTACCCGACTAGAGAATGTTTTGTTGGTTAACTAATGGATATGGCTGAAAATTGGTGTGAGAATATGGGAGGAAGACAAAAGATGAGAGTAAAGAAGTGAAACGACTGTGTTTGATGATCAATCAGTCTCAGAATTTGGTCCCTTTTGCTTCGGTTTTGAAACACAAAGCTGCGACCTTTGCGTACATTCACACATGCTGCCTTGGCGTGCTTTCCCTTACGTCACCTTCTTCTCTCTGTCTCTTTTCCACTTCAATGACACAACTTGGCAATTATTCATTCCAATACTATATATCCAAGGTTTTCTTCAGGCTACACAATCAAAACTTTTGATTTTCTTTCATCTTTGCACAAATTAACATGTGATTGTTGATCAATATATATATATACACATTAATATTAGAGCATTTTGATATCTATAAACACGTATATTATCGGATAATTCAAAATATCATCATGTGTATCTATATTAAATATATATGCACTTTGGAAACTATAGGTGGATGACCACTTAATAAAGATACATCCTTTATTCCCTTTTGCTCTGTCTAATTTCTAGGGATACCCACATTTTCCATTCTTTATAATCAAATCCCTTAGAAAAATGTCATTTTGTCTCTCTGATTATTCCTTTGCCTTGCAATCATTGTTCTTGTTTGGACGTTTTGTATTTTATACCTATTAACATTGAATGTATCTGCACTTTGAATGATGAACCCTCTTTTCCATTTTATTGTTTCTTTAAAGTACTTTCAGTTTTAGCTACTATCTTCTTTTGCTTTTGATTTACTTACAATAGACACCTACATACCTACACCATATCCGTTTCTATGGTTAGATTAGAGTTTTGAAACCAAGGTCCCCTTTGGATGCAAAAAGCACCTCTCAAGTCAAAGCAAGCATCTTTGAAAGGAGAAAGTTTGAAACTTTGTTTTGAATTCACAAAAGAAAAGACTTGCGAGCTAAACCCTTTTGTCGATTTGATCTACACGTACAAAAACCATTCATGAAAAAACGATATATCAAAAATGACAAAAAAAAAAGATTGATTCCCTAAAGGAATCTGTGTAGAGGCAGCTTTTACTTTAATAACACCACTTTGTCTCAATGCGACGCTTGAAAGCACACAAACAAACAAAGAGATGTAAGTTTGGAACAGCATCGGGGGAGACACAACAGGAACATAAACTGAGTCACAGAGAGACTAAAGAAGAGCAACAACAACAACAAAAAAGCATGTTTGAAAGAGAGAGCTTTTGACTGTGAAAATGATGTAACAGCTTCCCCTGTTTTGGCTCCAACATCGAAGTACACATAACGAATCCCAACTCTCCCTTTAATCTAATCTCTATTAGTACTAAACCTCGTGGCTCATTCTTCTTGCCTTCAACTACTCATTACCTAAAGATTATTCTGAATTTAACTACCTAAAGATTAGACAAGCTATTTACCTGGGGTACGAACTAGGACGGCTATCTATTAGATTGCAAACCACTCCCTCCATAGTACTGCTTTGTGGTTTCGCGAGAAAACTCGGCAAAAGTCATCCCATCCCTTAACCGAGACGATAGAGGTGTAACAATTTTCTGTATATCTGGTCTAGGGACCTCATCCGTATCAGGGAGCTGTCTCTGTAGAGAATCTGACCTTAGATGTTCCATTGTATATTCTGAGACTGAGAAAGTTTGGGTCCACTTTGGCTGCAAGAACACCACAAATGTCTCACGGCTTATGTGATCCAGCTTCTCTGGTTTGCACACACAGTGAAGGGTCGACCGTAGCTTCCCTTTGGACAAAATATCAGCAGATTCTCCAATTTGAACTATAAAACTATCCTGTGGAGTCTTGACCATGTAGAACTTGTTCTTGCTGGGATGATAGATCTGCAGATAAGAGTGGCTGCTCATCAAAGTGCATTCCTGGTAGGAATACGATGATAGAAACATAGGATCCGTGAGAACAGTAAAGATTCCATAATCGAAATGCCACTGTTGCCACAGATTGAAGTGACTCCCACTCAAACCAGCTCCATTTCTATGGTTCCCCTCTTGCTCAGCAGCATTCTGGACTCTCCTCTTACTCGATACTCGTTTACCAGATTGGTTTCTCCTCTCGGCTTCTCTGAGAGCATATTTATCTGCAGCTGAGTGGTAATGTATGAGACGTCCTTTGGCTGTGCAAGATTCCAGTAGACTCTCCTCCAGCAAGCCTCCACCAATCTCCCTGTCGCAAAGACGAGCTATAGACAAGCCCAATTCCCTCATGCAGAACCCTAGCTCTTTGAAAGCACCACCAAGATTAGTGAACTCATCATCCTCCTGGTGCAAGTCCAGTTTTGCTACAGCCTCATCGAACCACAGCTTTCCCAGTGAAGATTTACAAGTTGTTCTTTCATAATTGAGCTGCATTGCAAAAGAGGAGACATCTCGTTCTGGATTCTTGAGAGGAACGTCGCTACCCAAGTGGTGCTCCTTTTTGGCAGTAACGAAGAATGAAACACACAGAATCAGTCAGTATCACTGATGAACCAACTATTAATCAAAGTTCCAATCAACTTGGATATAATGGAAATCTGTGAAATAGGGTTGAAATTGCCGGCGGAGTACCTTGAGAATGCGTATCCGCTTGTCCGGATCAAGCAGAGCCAGCTTCCGAGCCATAGGAAGGAGTTTACGGCGGAGAAGGGCGGAGCCAAGAACGCCGGTGATACAAAGCAGACCAGGACCGGTGGGGCCAAGAGCGTCCATCACATTTCTCGAGATCCATTGACAGCGATTACGGTCGTCTCTGGGAGAGGAAGAATGAAAGCGAGAGGACAAAAGAAGATCCGAGAAGGACAGTTGATAGGGCTCAAGAATCTCTGCTTCTGCCATTTCTTCTCCCTCCTTTCACTATCAGTGGGTCCCGATTTCCTCGTTTCTGCTAAATTCTCTCACACACAAGTTTTGTAATGTTTATCACTTTATTGCAAAAAGAAAGAAGCCCGCTTTTTTTTTTTTTTTTTTATCAACCTTTACGAAACGACCCACACATTTTCAAAATGTCCAAAACAATCCACTAACGTAGTGGCCCAACACGGCCCAAATCGCAAGCTTAGCCAATCGGATAACATGCCGTTTTAAGCAGTCAGAACCGAACCGAACACAGGAAGGACAAAAGCAAGCCAAGCCAAGAGAGAAAGCGCTGGTTGTGGTTGCTTCGTCTACACGGAAGCTTCTTTGAAGCTCTTGGTCAGCCATATGGCCGTCTCCCTCGAAGATACCCTCTCGGCTCCAAAGGGTTTAAGCAGAACCCCAAGCTCATCGTACCGTTCCTGCTGCAAAAGCCTTGCACTGAACTCCAGCAGTCCCTCCAGAGCCTCCGCACGCTGCTGATACGATGACGTGTCGAACCTTCTCTGTTTTACCTCCGAAACTGACCTTGTCTGTACAGTACATTTGTCCTTCGTGATCGAACGGTTGGTATTGTCCTCACCATGAGGCCGAGGAGGAGAAGAAAAAGAGCGCCTAGCTACTGCTCTTGAGGCTGTCTCTCTGTGTTGGTTTTGGAAGACATCTTCAGGGAATTCAGCGATCTTGTCGAATCTTGGAGCGTTTACAGAAACATCCGGTGAATTTAGGCCACAAAGAGCAGTGACATCCGATTCATAAGTGTAAGGATTTTCCACGACCAACGGAAGAGATGCTCTCCTTCTCATGTCTGTAGGATTCGATACCTTCATCTGTACACAGCACAGAACATATATAGATCACTCCCTGATTGTATCTCAACTACTTTAAGCTTTGAGTTTTTTTTCTTACCACTTCATGTTTGGAAACAGTACGCGGCGTGCTTGACGGTGTTTCAAGCCTCCTTAGCATGCCAGACGCTTTAACTGAGGTCCCAGCCACTCTTGGTGTTCTGGCTGCACCTGATTGCTTCTTGACTCCCTCTTGCCTTTGAGGAACAATTTCTTCTCTCACGACACCCACAGTAGTTACTTCTGACACTTTTCTTCCATTAAACATTGGTGAATAAGATGCTTTTCCTGAAGAAGAAACAGAGCCTGCTTCTGTATCAGAGGCACTCGGATTCAATCTCCTGTCATTGCTGAATGACGAACGCCTTTTTTCCTTCACTGTAGCGCAACTCTCAGAAAATTGGAGTGGAAAAGTGCTTCTTCTGGGGCTCTCTAGCTTCAGATAAACCATACTGATGTAAGGCTGAAGATGAGGATGGTTAAGCAGCTCGTTAGCCTGCAGTGAGTTAAAAACAATGCTTAGTTCATCTACAGATTAACCAGAAACGGATTACTCATCATCAAAATCAAATAAGCATTACAGGAGCCATACACTTGGCCTGAGTTCAGGATTTTTCCTCAACATGCTTTTGATAAGGCCTCGGCTGCAGATAAGGGAGGATTAGGGGTTGGTACAGCAACGCCGCTTAATGTTAACAGAGGAAATGATTTCAGGCTTACAATGAGCCGGAATACATGGCGGGAATAGGATCCATTATCAACTTGTGTATTTTGGTGATCAATGTCTGCACATCCTGCAATCAAGATTTCACATTTTAGATTATGTATATTAATGCCAAAATCAAGATTAAAAGATCAACAAACTTTAAGGATACTTACGGAAGCTTTGAATGGAGGTTTATGAGCAGCCATTTCATACATGCAGCATCCTGTTTGCCATGATGATGCATTAAGCGTTAGTCACAAGGTGAACAAGTGTGGATTATAAGTAAAAAAAAAAATCAAAGAAGAATGTATAGTTATTATACCCAAAGACCAAATGTCTGACTTTGATCCGTAAGGTATGTCAGCAAGAAGCTCAGGACACATGTAGCTTGGAGTTCCAACAACCTATGAACACACTGACTTATCATAACTCTGTCTCAAAAACAACACAAGATTTGCTTAATGTCACTGTTCAAAACTTACAGAGGATGTAAGGTCATCAGAAGTTAGAATCTTAGCGAGTCCAAAGTCACCTGAGACCGAAATTGTGGATGCGTTAGTAACTGACAAAAAGGCTTAAAGATAAATGAATCTACAAACTTACCAAGCCGTATGTCTTGCTCTTTTGTCAAGAATATGTTAGAACACTGAAAAGACATGTGAGCGAGATTTAGATGGTTGGAACATGAAAGGAGCAAAATTCTGAAAGTTAATGAAGTTGCATGTTTACCTTGACATCACGGTGAAGAATATGGTTGGTGTGAAGATAATCGAGTGCCATTAATAGTTGGACAAGCCATTGGCAGAGTTTCTGCAACATTTAGTGGTTGTTTCTCATAGATCGTAAGATCGGAAGAGTTAGCAAAGAAAAGATGGGTGAGACGAACCTCTTCAGGAAAATGAACACCACATGCTCTTTTTATGGTCTCTGTCCTGCAAAATTCAAGTTGAAAATAAGAGTCAATTTGTTAAAATAAAAAAAAAATTGTTATGGGGAAAAACTGTGTGTTACATGTCTCCGCCTTCACAATATCCAATAACGATGCAGACATAGCAACCCTGGAAACAAGAAAGATGATGATTAGAGCAAGCAGCGAGAAGAAGAATGAGCAAAAGGAGATGATGAGAAGAAGAGACCTTTTCAACCCATGAATCTTTGTACTCGACAACAAATGGATTGCGGACAGTAGAAATGAGCTCCATCTGAAACATGAGTGGGGGGAGGTCCAAACTCATCATCTTAATCCAAGACCACCAACTTTGGTGGAATAAAAAAAAGAAAAAAAAAACAGCAAACCTCCTGATGAGCTGATAGGCGAGCCCTATCAGACTGGCGGGCGAGACGAATCTTTTTCAAAACGTATCTGTAAAGTAGTGAAGATGACAAGAGCAATGGAATCACCAGGAGCAACAAGAGCGATAGAGAGAGAAGCAAAAGAAGAGAATGAATGAGAGAGAATAGAATACTTCTTGCGTTCTTGTTTGTGTCTGACAAGAAGAGCAGAGCCAAAGGACCCTTTCCCGATCTGCTCCAAGACTTCGTACCGCTCCATCTAACAAACACACACTTGCTTGAAATTTCACCAGAGAAGTCTTCAAAACAAAAACCATATAACAAAACAAGTCCGACTTATCAGATGAAAACTACACACAAATTAAAAAGAAAAGAAAAAAAGAGTATACATACATGGACAAAGTGCTAGATACAGAGGTGAGGAGGCAATCCAATCAGTGTCAAGTCATGCACCAAATTAAAGATTAAAACAAATAAAGGGTAGCTTTCAGCGAGATTTATGATTGCTTTCATCAAACAGTGAGAGTAAATTTCATAAACAGCGAAAAAGTGGGAACCAGCTCCTGTCCGTAATCATCATCATTAATAAAATATTATAGTATACCTCTACGGCTCTTGGAGGAGCTTCAATCGTACCGACACCGTGGTGGATGAGCACAAGGGAATCAAATTACTACTCTATTTGTATTATATCACCAAAGATGGAAACTTTATCAAAAGATTAAATCATTTTCTTAAGGCCAAAAAAAAGTTGAAAGTTGAGAGAGAGAGAAAAGCAAAGACGAAGAAGAAGGAAAAAAGAACCAGACCAGACGATTCGTCCGAGAGCGGCAAAAGAACAATTTCCCCTTCTAAATTTCAAATTATGAGATTTTCCTTGGAATTTGCTCAATTTCTATTTTAGAAAAATACAAAACTTTCCTTTTTTCAGTCCTCTTTTCTAGTAAAAATGATTTTGCTGCTCCAGTAGCTTAAGTAACGTACAGCCATTTTTTGTATGCAATTATTATCTGTAACTGAAAATTGTAGGTTTTTTTTGGTTGTTGAAAAAGCGATTCCAATTAGCAAAAACATATTTTTTTAAAGATGGGCTATATAATATAATGAATTTTAAAGGTAATTTTTATTTAAATGTTTTTTTGAAAACTATTAAAGATGTGCACGAATCGAGATGGCCCAGTGGGCTCGTTAGGAGGTGAAAGCCCACTGGAGTCCAGCAAGCAAGCGACGTTCAAATTCCCATTTTTACCCTTCTTCTTCCACCTCCGTCCGTCGACTCTCTCCTGTCGTGTCCTGGGAAACGAACCGCTTCTCTCCCGGCTCGACCCGTCGTCGTCGATGGCTCCGGTGAAGAAGAAGAAGAAGCCTCTGGATAAGGCGAAAAATTTGGCGAAGAAATCGAAGAAGAAAGACAAGAAGAGAGTCAACGCAGTGCCTTTGGATCCGGAGGCTATCGACTGCGACTGGTGGGATACTTTCTGGCTCCGAAACTCTTCTCTCTCAGGTTCTCTTCTATTTCCCTCCCCTCGCTTTTGAGATAATTCCTCTTCTCCCCTCAGTTACCACAAGTCAATGTCGTTGCTAATCCTTCTCTAGATTGTTCCATGCTTTTTCATAGACTCCCTCCTGTTAGCTTCGAGATGGTGAAATTCTTGTAGCTCTAGGGTTGTTTGAACTGAGATTGTAGTTATTTTCAGGTGTTTCGATCCCCTTAGACGAAGATGATGCGTTCAAGCACTTCTTTAGGGCTTCTAAGACTACCTTTAGCTACATTTGTTCCCTCGTCAGGGAGGATCTTATCTCTAGACCTCCCTCTGGACTCATCAACATCGAAGGAAGGCTTCTTAGTGTTGAGAAACAAGTCGCCATTGCTCTTAGAAGGTTGGCCTCCGGTGATTCTCAGGTCTCCGTAGGTGCTGCCTTTGGTGTTGGCCAATCCACTGTTTCTCAGGTAGCAAAACTCCCCAGGTAGAAATTGTGATTTGAATAAATTCTGCATCCTGACAACATTTGTTTTCCCCAGGTTACATGGAGATTCATCGAGGCACTTGAAGAACGTGCCAAGCATCATCTTAGATGGCCAGATTCTGACCGAATCGAAGAGATCAAGTCAAAGTTCGAGGAGATGTACGGTCTCCCCAATTGCTGCGGAGCCATTGATACAACGCACATCATCATGACTCTCCCTGCTGTGCAAGCATCTGATGACTGGTGTGACCAGGAGAAGAACTACAGCATGTTCTTACAAGGAGTCTTTGATCACGAAATGAGATTTCTCAACATGGTTACCGGCTGGCCTGGCGGCATGACCGTCTCCAAGCTTCTCAAGTTCTCTGGCTTCTTCAAACTCTGTGAAAACGGTCAGATTTTAGACGGAAATGCTAAAACTCTATGTGAAGGAGCCGAGATAAGAGAATACGTAGTTGGAGGGATCAGTTACCCGCTTCTTCCTTGGCTTATAACTCCTCATGACAGCAATGATCCCTCTGATTCCATGATGGCGTTCAGTGACAGGCATGAGAAGGTCAGGTCAGTCGCAACTACTGCCTTTCAACAGCTTAAGGGAAGCTGGAGGATTCTGAGCAAAGTAATGTGGAGACCAGACAGGAGGAAGCTACCTAGTATAATACTGGTGTGTTGTTTGTTGCATAACATCATAATCGACTGTGGGGATTATCTTCAAGACGATGTTCCTTTGTCTGGTCATCACGACTCCGGTTATGCAGACCGGTACTGCAAGCAGAGCGAGCCGCTTGGTAGTGAGCTCAGAGGATATCTGACTGAGTATTTGCTTAGGTGAGGATCTTAACCTTGGGAATTTGACATGTTCATCTCTTCTCAAAAGGCCGTACTAAGCCGGTCGAACCATCCAGCGTCACTTTACTGGTGGCCGGAGAAATATCCGACAAAAGGAATGTTATGAAACTTTTCTTCAGGTATCAAACACCAGATCAACATCATGCTTGATGAAAACATTGCCAGTTGGACCCACACAAATCGATTCATCCTTAAGTGTGATTTTACCTTACCTTGTGAACCAATCTTTTGAGAGGAGTTGGGTTTGGCAATGTAAATATTGTTTTGTTTATAAAAAATTTGGTGTTTTCTTTTTAGTATTGACTATTGAGTTGTTGGGTTATTCTCTGTCTGCGTTGAAAAGGTTATTCTACAAAAAGGTATATGCTCTGGTGGATGCGTCTCGGTTTTGGTTCTTTGTGCTGACAAGTAAAGACGGACGAAGATTCCCAACATATTCACATGACAAACTATAAAAGTATAGTCTATAACAATTACGTAATCTGATTACATATCTTTATTATTATGAATATATAATTAAGTAGTAATCTTAAAGAGAGAGTCGTGATGCGGTTATCAAAGTGGACCTTTGGTTTCGATAGATTGCGTCACAAACCAAAAAAAGTTGTTCGTTTCTCGATGTATAAATACTAGTATTTTAAGTCGAATGTAAATTTACAAGAAATTGATAAATAACTTTCACGGTTTCACTTGTTCCATTGTTCGAAAGAGACGTTGAAAATTGGGGGAAAACGAATAAACGGCGACGGAGGGGATGTCACTAGACCGATAAAAATCAGAAGCCAACGAAAGACAGACAACAGCTCTGTTTTTGCAAGAGAGAGTTTTTTTTTATAAAATTGGAAAAGGGCAACAAAACGATTCATTGGCCGGTGAAACTGTCAAAAAGACATTAAAGATTTGGTCTCTCCCACTCCACCGCCGATCCGATCCTCTCTTCTTCTCAAAGACAACTATAAAAAGGGCTTCTTTTTTTTTATTTTGTGGAGACCACCACCTTCAATCGATTTAACTTGTTCTTCTTCTTTCTCAACTCTTTTGTCTTTTGTCCTGTTCTCTCTCCACCACATAATTTTGAAATTCTCAAAAAAAAAAAAAAACCAACCCTAGGTTTGTCCCCTCAACTCACTGATTGAACAGCTTAATTTAGGGTTTTGGATCGAAGAGTATTGTATTACTGGTGGGTGGTTCTTCAAGCCCTACTCCAGCAAAGGAGGAAGCCGGAGAGAAACCAATGGCCTCTGGCGGCGGAGAGGCGGATAAATCACTTGAAATCGGGTCCGGGTCCGCGGATCCCAAATTAGGCGGTGCTGGGAGCAGGAGCGCCGGAGAAGAACGATACTTCAGGGCCGATAAACTGGATTTCAGTAAATGGGATTTGCATATGGGTCAAACCTCTAGTAGCAGCGTCGTCACCAATAATTCCGCTTCGACGAGCGCTCCGGCACCGGCGATGCAGGAATGGGAGATTGACCTCTCCAAACTCGATATGAAGCACGTCCTCGCTCACGGCACTTACGGCACTGTCTACCGCGGTGTCTACGCCGGCCAAGACGTCGCAGGTCCTAAGTCTTTTCTCTCGTTAGAAAGATATGAGATTGATTTAGATAATTTTCCCATCTGATGAGATATGATTTTGCAGTCAAAGTATTAGATTGGGGAGAAGATGGTTACGCCACCGCAGCTGAAACTGCAGCTCTGCGTACTTCCTTCGAGCAAGAGGTCGCCGTCTGGCAGAAGCTCGATCATCCCAACGTTACTAAGGTATTCCTTCTTTTTACATTCACTCCACTCCAATGGTAGAAGTCCTTTGATCAAACCAACGACTTATTCGTGTTTTAACTCTCTCTCTCTCTCTCTCTCTCTCTCTCTCTGGCAGTTTATAGGAGCATCCATGGGAACCTCTGATCTGCGGATCCCTCCTGCTGGTGATACTGGCGGACGTGGTAACGGTGCACATCCTGCGAGGGCCTGTTGTGTTGTGGTTGAATATGTTGCCGGAGGCACGCTCAAGAAGTTCCTCATCAAGAAATATAGGGCCAAACTACCCATCAAGGATGTCATTCAGCTCGCTTTGGATCTCGCCAGAGGGTAATCTCTCTCTTCTCTTCTTTGCTTAAACTCCTGATTTGGCATTCATATCTGAAACTATTCAGACAAAGATGCATCCTTTATCAACAAAACTCTTCCTACCTTTTTTTCTTTGTCTCAGGCTTAGCTACCTCCACTCCAAGGCGATTGTACATCGGGACGTCAAGTCAGAGAACATGCTGTTACAACCTAACAAGACGCTGAAGATCGCTGATTTCGGGGTAGCTAGAGTCGAAGCTCAGAACCCTCAAGACATGACGGGTGAAACTGGAACACTTGGATACATGGCACCAGAGGTATGTATTTTCCTGTACAGCCAAAACCCTTGTGTTTCGTAATAGGGAAATGAAAATGTTAGCTTTTGGTGCATAGGTTCTTGAAGGAAAGCCTTACAACAGGAAATGCGATGTCTATAGCTTTGGGGTATGCCTCTGGGAAATATACTGCTGTGACATGCCCTATGCTGATTGTAGTTTTGCTGAGATCTCTCACGCCGTCGTTCATAAGGTTTCATCTCTCTCTCTAGTCTCTACAATCTCTCCAATGTTAAAGCTAATCAGGAAATCTAATGACCTCACTGTTTGGTGCATCTTTTACTCAGAATCTGAGACCAGAGATTCCGAAATGCTGCCCGAATGCGGTGGCAAACATCATGAAGAGATGCTGGGACCCGAATCCAGACAAGCGTCCGGAGATGGAGGAGGTGGTGAAGCTGCTGGAAGCCATAGACACAAGCAAAGGCGGTGGAATGATAGCTCCAGACCAGTTTCAGGGGTGCCTCTGTTTCTTCAAACCTCGGGGCCCCTGAATCCTGATCTCTCTCTCTCTCTTTCCTTTTGCTCCGTGTCTGATGATATTCTTGAGAGCTGCGTGATTCTTTGGATTTTTGTAAAACTTTGAGATATGGGAGTTGGATTGGTGTGGGTTTTGTCATAAGAATCTTACTGCTCTCTATGTATTTTATACTAAACACAGTCTGTGTATAAATCGATAAAGCTTGATTTTTTTTGATGGGGTCATGTCTCACTCCTTGCAGGTCTGATGATGTTGATTCTAATTTCATAGATGTACACGTAAACTGATGATCAAAATCTGATAAGAAAAACAGAGAGTTAAAACTTACTAAGCAGAGGGGGTCTGGAGGTAAGAGAGAAAAGGATTGGGCCGATTTTGTTATTAGTATTGGAGATAAAGGTCTAAAACTACAATTTGTAACGCTTGTAAACAAAACTAGTTACCTTTTTTGGTTGTTTCTCTACAGAGAGTAATTGTTTTCTCGTACACAGTAGCAGACGCTTCTTGAGTGGGAGTTGTTGGGAAAGAAATAGGGTCCGAGTCGACTCCTCAGAAGATGACCGGAAACTCTTTTTGCTCGATGAAAGATTTCCTGAAGCAGACAGGCGGCTATGCGGTAATAGACGGCGGGCTTGCAACGGAGTTCGAGAGACATGGAGCAGATCTCAACGATCCTCTCTGGAGCGCCAAATGCCTCCTCACTTCTCCTCACCTCATTCACACAGTAAGTAAATCCTTTCTCTTTCTTTCTATCTCTATCCTTTTCATTTCTCCAAGTCTGTTGTCAGTGAAATCTCTAAATCGAACGTTTCCGGAAAATCCAGCTGCTGCACAAAAGCCTTTTTTTGTCTTTGAATAAACCCTAGATTTTTAGGTTTACTTTGATTCATTTGATTGAATGCCATGGGTACCCAAAAGTTGGAGCATTCTCATTTCCATTAATGGTTGGTTGCTCCAGGGACGTTTGAACACTTTTGCTATTAAGCAGATATAGAAGATTACTGATTCAACTGCCATTGATAATATTTAAACTTGTGAACCCTAAGCCCTTTTGGTTGTTTTTAGTCTTCATATTGCTTCATAGTGTGGTAAAATCTCATTTTCAATTTCCAAATTTCTTTTGCATTTTGAGTCAGGAAGGTAGCTATATTTAAGTTCAAAACTTTATAGAACAGGTTTACAATTTGGTTTTGCTATCCAGTGATCGCATTGCCATTTGATATGATGGATTATATAGCTTGCTTAGCTGCTTGTATTTCCTGATGGAGCAGGTGCATCTCGATTACCTTGAAGCTGGTGCTGATATCATCTCCAGCGCTTCTTATCAGGTTCTTTCTCCCTCCCTTTCTCCCTCTCTTTCTATCTTCCTTTGTTTATCTATCTCTTTTTTGGACACTAACAACGTGGTTTGATGATAAATCTGAACAGGCCACGATTCAGGGGTTTGAAGCAAAGGGCTTTTCAAGAGAAAAGAGCGAATCTTTGCTTAGAAAGAGCGTGGAAATAGCTTGTGAAGCTCGGAACACGTATTATGACAAATGCGGAACTAGCTCCTCCATGGATGATAAGATTCTTAAAAAGCGGCCTATATTAGTTGCAGCATCAGTTGGTAGCTACGGTGCATACTTGGCTGATGGGTCTGAATACAGGTCATTGCTTCATTTTTCTTTTACACATTTAAACTAGTAGATGATATGAGTTTCGGTTGGAACCAGTTTCAAAAGCTCTTATCACTTGTCCTATTCAGATTTGATTTTTGCTTTTTGTGGATTTCATATACTCCTGCACTATCTCCTTTAAAAACTATCTTTAACTCTTGGTAGTTGTGTTATTCTATCAGTGGAGTCTATGGTGATTCGATCACGCTGGAAAAGCTGAAAGATTTTCACCGCAGACGACTCCAAGTTCTGGCGGAATCTGGTGCTGATTTAATAGCATTTGAGACCATTCCAAACAAGATAGAGGCTCAGGTACCGATGGTTCCTCAGCATCGTGATAATTGACATATTGTAGTAGATTTATCCTTTCATATCGAGCTTCCCATTTTTGATGTTAGCTGCTGATGGGTGTTTCTTTCTGTGATATGCAAGGCATTTGCTGAGCTGTTAGAGGAGGGAGATGTGAAGATTCCTGGGTGGTTTTCATTCAACTCGAAGGATGGCGTAAACGTGGTTAGCGGGGATTCCATCAAGGAGTGTATCTCCATAGCTGAAAATTGTGAGAAAGTAGTGGCGGTTGGAATCAACTGTACCCCTCCAAGATTCATCGAGGGGCTAGTTTTGGAGATAGAAAAGGTGCGGCTTGGAATGGATCCCCTTTCATTAGGTATTTGTATTTATAGAGAGACCCTAAAAGGTACATGCATAACTTGTAGGTGACAAGCAAGCCCATACTAGTGTACCCAAACAGCGGAGAAAGCTATGATGCTGATAGAAAGGAGTGGGTGGTAAGTCGTCATATATACAGTATTTGGTTAGAGAGGAACGAGCAGAGTTGTCTGAGCTGCTCAAAAACTGTTGCAGGAAAACACAGGAGTTGGGGATGAAGACTTTGTGTCATACGTAGAGAAATGGATGGATGCAGGTGTGTCTCTCCTGGGAGGTTGCTGCCGCACAACACCAACCACCATCAGAGCCATCCACAAGAGACTTGTCAACCGCAGATCTCATTAGCTTTCAACCACTCTCTTCTATGAATCTCTTGGCAATAGATATGTACCAAAACATGAATGTTTGTTTTCCCTTTGCCAATTACAAATCTAATTCCAAGGATAGGCGTGACTGCATTTTAGCTTTTCTTTTTACCCCTGTTATGCGATCAAGACTCAATATAGAGGATTATTCCATTTTAGATGCTTATTAGTGTTAATACTACTGAATTGGTATATAAAAAGAAATCCAAAATTTTCCGACTCTGGTTTTATGGCCCAACACAACTACTCCAAAAGGGAAGCTTACTCTGCAATCGACGTCGCCTTGCTGTCCCCTTCCCTGAGTTAGGGGAACGGTTGGATGATGTTGCTGCTCAGATTGGGGAGGCCATCGCTATTCGCTAAGCTCCATGACGGTGGCTTGGCTAACAGTGACTTAACCACATCAAACATGTTAGTCAGGAGCAGCAAAAATCAGCTGGTAAATGTCTTCAGAGAGTCTGAAATATATGTTCTCTGGATCAGTGATGATTCCTGGTAAATGTACTCATTGATTTCGGATTGAGTTTCACATCGACCTTGCCTGGAGACAAGGCTGTTGATTAATATGTACTTGAGAGAGCTTTGATCACAATGCATTCTTCATGCGGAAATGTGGTGAGAGCGATTGCATCATACCCTTTCTTGATCCTTTTATTTCAAGTTTCCTCTTTACATTCACTGCTTAAGACACAGCGGGTCGCAAATTTCCACGATCATTTGAGTGCCTTTCTTGATCCTGTTAAAATGAACTCACTGTTCAAAACGTAACACAAAGTCTTGCTTTGGTATGCAGTGAGACAACGAGGGCGAAAGCAGACTATGATTGGATGAGCCGATACATGTTTTTGGATGGAACAGAAGTAGAAATTTAGGCTTTTAATGTATAAAGACGTACACCACGCCCTGTTTCAGGGAGCGTTGGGCTTGTAGTTGTACCGTACGGTTGGGAATAATGAGTTTTGATGAATAAGAAGACCACACAATTAATTATTTGATGTGTGATCGGATTTTTGCAACTATACCAGATAACTATGCAGAAAGAGATAAAAACAGTAACATCATCATTTAACCTTTTTACCCCTAAACCCTAAAATCTCTCCATGTTCATGAAAGTGATGTTTTACCCACACACCCAAAGGACCTCTTTCTTTCTTCTTCTAAGTTAATAACTTTCACATCACCCATCCTTCCTTCCAACTTTCCCCTTCGATAAAACCCGAAAAACGTCTCATTTCATTGCATCTATTACATAGTTTCTTTCGCATCATGAGTATATGAATTTGTATATGCATTGACATAAATTAACATATGTATTGATATGATTTGGTAAGCCAGGCAAAAAAGATTGAGGGGTAATAATAATTAAGTACTAATTGTCTGTCTACTCATTGAGATAAATTATTTATAATCAAAAAACAGGCTTACCAAATCATATCTTAATGTTCTTATAGGTGTTATCATGAATCTTTATATATACCCAACATGTGCCGGTTATTATACAAAGTCGCCTTCAACCATTTTGTTTTTCTCAGTTTAATAAATGGTTCGTTTTATTCGAATAAATAGTTCGTTCCGGTATCTTTAATTGCAATGTTCGAATTCTTTATTGTTGGGTGTACTTGTGTTGACGTGACAGAATAAACTATGCTATTAAGTATCTAACCCTTTAACTAATCAGTACGTTTCTCTAATCACAGAGGAGTCATACGCTTTTAACAAAAAAACAATGAAGGCGTAATTATATAATTACTTATTACAACTGGCACAGGGTTTCGTAGAGCCAGATAAAGTTATTGAGCCTTGATTTCTTTTTTCGTTTTTAATTACAAAACAAAAAGAAATGGCTGTTGAAATGTACAAATGTGTGTATATGATACATTTTGAAAGGAAAAAAGAATAAAATTACTATTTACTAAACCTAAGTATTGGTCTGAACAAAACAGACACGGTCTCCCACATGCAGCATGTGTCATCTTAACTTTACCTTACAAAATTTTAGTATCGCATAAATTCATCAAACAATGTCTTAAAAGTGAAAACTCGATTTTATAATCATAAAATTTTAGATAAAGCAAAATCTGAGAGCATTGGCCCCCATAAGTTAACCCTACAAGATCACAACTTTATTATGTGTAGAAAAAAATTAAACAGAAGTTAGCTTCGAGATTATAGTATTTCAATATAACTTTTGCACAAATACTATTTCTCAGTTTGAACTCGACTCTACCCAAACCCTAAGGCACAGTAATTCAAACCCATCTTATGTTCGTACCATATGTTATTCATAGGTAGCATTCACATCACATGGATGGATATATGCAATGTCACATTGTATTCTTACAATAATTAGTACAGTTTGAATTAAACGTTTGATCAATTAAAAGTTTAATAAAGTAATAGATCGAAGAGGACGAGGCAGAGTCTCGCAAAGGGGATGGTCCCTTAGAGACATTAGTCTAGATTTTGGGTCAAAAAGAAGCCCCTCCTCTTTCCAAATAACAAAACTCAATTTTTATAAATCTCACATTTTACTAAAAAGTGCCTTGCAAATAAGTTTTGGTAAACGTGTTAATTCCCTTTTCCTATGATAAAAATGATAAATACGAATCCAAAAACATAAAGTGACAATTGTTGTTGGTGTCTCCCGAAACCTCAAACTTCACCCTTTAAACATGCATACATGCATCTACCTTAGCTAACCAATCCACTCTCTCGTTTTGCTTTGATTACTATATTTTAGTTTCCTTTTAGTACATTAATAATAACTAGTATTGTTTCTTGGCGACATATTCCCAAGAATTGAGATTTCGTTTTTTGTTTGTTTTTGTTTATTGGGTTTGTTCCAATTGCCAAAATCCGGGATTTGTATTGCAATATATGGAATGGAATAAACCAAAAGTGTCTATTTTGATGTAATGGATTGGATTGTAACTCTTATGATTAATGTTTTATATCATATTTCCGCAATTCATTATATATACACATGCATATCCTTGATTTGTTAGTTTCTATAAGAGTATATTTGGATTATTATTGAACAATCTACAAGTCTATCTCTATTAATATGATCTAGTATAAATATTTGAACAAAGAAGGAAGAATTACATTGCGGCAACAAATTAAATACACTGAATAGTGTAAAATTTGAACATAAAAGGGAAATGAACATTTTTAATTCCAGGAAGTAGTGAATCAGAGCTTTTAGGAGGATATAGATTAGTATTCCATAATAAGGTAAAGTTAAAATATTTTATGGGAAGAAAATGAGATACGTCAAAATCAATGAGATATGAAAACAAAAGTTTGAGGGAAAGTGCAATAACTCTCTGTATGCAATGCAACTAGCAATTTTTTTGGTGATAATTAGAATATGTAAATTGAGAAAGTTAACGGGTCGTCTGTCCCGACCCGATACAGGAAAAAGCGGGTACAAATCGGATTTAATAATACATTTCTTTAAAACGGGTCGGACCCACAATTTTGTATAAGCAAGAGAGAGAGAGAGAGAGATGCAGAAGAAGAAGAAGCTGTGGAGAGAGAATCATATGGCAGTTTCATGATCCGTTCTTCTTTAAAGACACAGAAAGAGAGAGAGAGAGAGAGAGAGAGAGAGAGCAAGAATACGGATACATTTAAGAAATCAAGAACAAGTAGAAGAAGAGGAAAATCCGGGCAGTACCCGAATACCCATCTCTCTGAACTCGGGTTCCAAAGTTGTTGTCTTTCTTTTGCCCCTTCTTGGATTTGGCGTTCAAAGAGAGAGAGAGAAAAGAAACAAACAGCAAACCAACAACAAGCAGTTTGGTCCTGAAACGAGGTTCCTTGTTTCTGCATAGGCAGAGTGAGAATCCCTATCTCCTCTGTATAAGAAGAAGAAGAAGAAGAAGTAGTCTCACATTGACTTCTTCCATTCTCAGAATCTCAACCATCTCTCTTGGGTCTTGGCTTCAGGGGATGCTTATCTATTGACTTTTTTTTTGCTAATAAAAAGATTAAAAATAGTGAATCAGAGATCTAGCCATCTCTGTATGAAGGTGAAGAACAATGGGTGATGGTAGCCTCAAGAAAAGCAAGGTTTTTATTTCCCGTTATCTCTCTCTCTTTCAATTGATTATGATCTCTTAAAAGAAGTCTTCTTAGATGAACTCTATCTAAATCTCGTTTGTTTCTGCTGCAGCTTTCATGGCCCAAAACGTTGGTCAAGAAATGGCTCAACATCAAGAGCAAATCAGAAAACTTTCACGCAGACGACTTGGACAGAGGTAAGAAACTAACTCAGACAATGTTTTAATTATAAGTAGTAATATGTCCATCTTGGGAATGTGAGAAGAGAAAAGCTGTAACGGGTTTCTCTTTTTGGTGAAGGTGGAGGAGATTGGAGGAACAATGTCATTGAAAGAGAGGAAGCATGCTCTGTCCACAAAAGCAAAACTGGTCAGTCAGTCTGTCATAAACCATGCCTTCTCTTCTTCCCTTTTTTTTTTGATAAAAACTTTGGGCCATTTATTCATTCCTTTTATTCCTTTTTATCATTAAAGAAAATGAATTTGATATCAAAAATCGTATGCAGAGACTCCGAGCAAAAGGAACAGCGGAAGAGCCAGACGAAACAAACTCGATGTCGATCCACCACTTGATCATCTTAGGTATGTATTTATATATTTCTTGTGTCTTCTTGATTTATTGGGATTTTTTTATCTAACATACACACGCTTTATACATAAAAGGGTTTTTACTGCTACATGGAATGTCGCCGGAAAATCTCCGCCGAGTAATTTAAATCTCGATGATTGGCTTCACACTTCTCCTCCTTCCGACATTTACGTTCTTGGGTACTTACACACACCTTTTCTTTCTTTCATTCGATTCGCAATCTCGAAAAGCCTCTCATGACTTGGATTTTTACAGCTTCCAAGAGATCGTTCCTTTGAACGCCGGCAACGTTTTAGGCACCGAGGACAACGGACCCGCCAGGAAATGGGTCTCTCTCATCAGGAGAACCTTGAACAGCCTTCCCGGCGGAAACTGCCGGACTCCTTCTCCAGTTCCCCACCCGGTCGCCGAGCTCGACTCTGACTTCGAAGGTGACTCAGCCGCTGGGGCTAACTCGTTATTCTACCATCGGAGCAGGAGCATGAGGATGGACATGTCTGCATCATCCTTGCCACCGCAGTTTGACCGGAGATTCAGCGTCTGTGACCGTTTCATGCTGGGCGACAGACCTGACGACTTCTACGACCAGAGCTTTAGGTATTGCTCCTCTGAGGACGAGCCAGATTCTCCTTCTCATGATCACTATTCCCCTGTCTCGAGGACTGGATCCTTTGTGGCTGACGACAGAGATAAGGGAAGAGACAAGTCTAAGTACTGTTTAGTGGCCAGTAAGCAGATGGTTGGGATATTCTTAACCGTTTGGGTCAAGAGTGATCTAAGGGACAGTGTCAAGAACCTCAAAGTGTCCTGTGTTGGCAGAGGCTTGATGGGTTATCTTGGAAACAAGGTTAATTCCACATTCCCAAATCCTGTTTTGATATGCTTCCTATGTCTTTCAGCTTGTCAAATTTTGGATCTTTTATTATCTGCAGGGCTCCATTTCGATCAGCATGTCCGTTCACCAGACAAGCTTCTGCTTTGTCTGCAGCCACTTGACGTCTGGTCAGAAAGAAGGCGACGAGCTAAGAAGAAACTCTGATGTTTTGGAGATTCTAAGGAAAACCAGATTTCCTAGAGTTAACAATGCAGGCGACGACAAGTCTCCTCAGACGATTTTAGAACACGAGTGAGTTATCTGTTGCGCTCTTTACTTGTTGAATTTTGATTCTTGCAATCAACTTAGCGAAATCTGTTTTTCTTCAGTCGGGTAATCTGGCTTGGAGACTTGAACTACCGTATAGCTCTTTCTTACCGGTCTGCAAAAGCTCTTGTCGAGATGAGAAATTGGAGTGCCTTGCTTGAGAAAGACCAGGTAGTTACATTTAGACAACCATTCAAAGACCAACAAAATTTACATACTATGAAAGATAAGAAATTTTATCTAAATGTCACTTCTTTTTGTTGTTACAGCTACGGATAGAACAACGAAAAGGCTGTGTCTTTGAAGGATGGAACGAAGGGACTATATATTTTCCACCCACTTACAAATACTCTAACAATTCAGATATATATGCTGGCGATGATCGGCTTCCCAAGGCCAAGAGACGGACTCCAGCATGGTTAGTACTTATCTCTCTAGTCTAATTTTTAACTTGATGGCATAGCAAACATACTGAGTTTGATCACTGAATTGAAGGTGTGATCGCATACTCTGGTACGGAAGTGGTATTAATCAGCTGTCATATGTTCGCGGGGAATCAAGATTCTCTGATCACAGACCAGTCTACAGTTTGTTCTCAGTAGAGATTGAATCGGTATATAGAAACCGTATCAAGAAAAGCTCCAGTTACTCCAGCTCTAGGATAGAAGTTGAGGAACTTCTTCCTCAACGGTATGGATATTCTGAGCTTAACCCGTACTGATTCATCATCGGTCCAGAATCCATTTGAAGACAGATCCCGAGGGAGGATTCAATGTTTCTAAAGCCTTAACAAAAAGAAAACTGGTAACTAAATCTTTTGATGATTATAGAATAATTTCGTTTGGTGTTGCTCATGGTTTTCTGATATCATCTGGTCTTGCAGGATTTTTCAGGGGTTGGAGATATGTGAATCAAAGAGTCATTGAAAGTTAGATCTTGGTCAAGATCTCTGGTGCCTAAGCACAGGAGAAGATTCGAGTGAAAACAGAAGAGAGTATATCTTTAGGATTATAGAGAAGTGACCATTTTTTTTGGTTTTCAAACCATTAGTTTCTTCCCATAGATTAGTAGGATTCGTCAAACTTGTGTATAGTTTGTAAATATAATGGATTCTTTGTAAGGACCAACGGGTTTAGATTGGAAAGAGCAGAGTTAAAAGCTTTTTTTGTTATTTGTCATTTTTTTGTCCTATTAGTTTTGTGCCCATACACCTATAATATTGAATGAAACAAATCCAATTTGTGTCACAATGTAAAGGGGTAAAACAAAATATTAATAATCGATCTTGAAAGTGAGAATTCGAAAAAGAGAGTCAAACTCGAAGAATGATCTTTTGTACTTTCGATTCTACAATAGGCTTTTTTTCTTTCCCTAAAACAAAAAGCACTTTTTCTGGTCAAGATATGTATGTATGATTGTATATGTTTATTTTAATAGCCGAATCATATACTAAACCTAAAACACAATTCCAAAAGAAGAAAAAAAGGTGAAAATGTGTTGAACATCAGAGTGTAAGACAAAAATCACCAACAATAAAACCAGTTGGAATGGTGAGTAGTCGGTATATTTACCGAGTTTTCACATCAATATTATACATAATTTTCCATTTGTTTGCAAGAAAATGACAATAATAATGATAGTTATGTAATTCCGTGCATTCTCTCAATGTACTTTATGAAGAGGCAGAAGCGAGTGAAGTAAACGAATGTATATGAGTGGAGCTCTTTCAGTAAGTAAGTAAAATAAAGAGGAGAGGATCAGATAAAGAGTCGTGTCTCGCTTTGGATTGCCTTTAACCCTACATTATTCGCCACGTCGGATATATCTTTATTTTTCCACAGAGATCTTTGTCTCCTCCCAGTAATCTATTTTCGCCGGAGCTCCCTTCAATTTATACTATGGGTCTAAATGGTAACCGAATAGTGTATTATCTACATATAAATGATACCGATGGCTCGTAGAAATTCAAACAATAAAAAATACTATCGAAGAGAAAACATTCATATCATCTAACAAGAGTCATATCCGACGGTAGATATTTTGGTCTGAGCAACGGTGGAGATTAGAAGGTTAGGAGGACGCATATGCCCACTCACTTTCACTGCCCATCCTCTCCTTCTCTTATTTGCTTCATCTTCTTTTCCTATGTTTAATATCTTTTGTCTTATTATACCAGTTTCTTTTTTCTATTTCTATTTTTTTCTACTATATAGTGGAATACAGAACTACGGCATGTACGAATATTATAATGAATTTTGTTGTTCCATGGTTTGTGATGGATCTACATATTAGATAAAGAAGCTTCTTCGCAAATGGATATGATGAGAAGATCCTATAAACTAGATCACAACCACATGCTATGTCGTAACATCACTCGACCCTTTCTGCCAAAATACCAAATCAATTCATTGTTCCACTTGGATCTAGTCTCTTTCACTTTCTTATAACTCCATTTAACTTTACTTTTATAAATTATATAATCATATACTTATATCCATTCGATTACATTACTATATATATGTTGATTTTGGAAGATATTAACTAATACACTGAACAACATTTATTTAGAAAGACAGTGACACATTAACTAATACACCCAACATAATTTTGTTTTTTATATATATAGGACTCTAGGCTTGTAGGCAAGTTCCATAATAGCAATTTAGAAAACGATATTTCCATGTGATCCTCATCCCTCGAAGCTTCTAATAATTGATTATCGTGTATAGGATTATATATTAAAACGAATGACTGATCTTAAGGTTAGTCTTTTATTACCCAAATTAAAAAGAAAGAAAGTTTTGTGAAGGATATATAGTTAACCTACGACCCCGATCCGTGTTTGATTGTTGTATTGGATCTGTTGTTAATGACAAATATATGGCTATGTTATATATTAATTGGTTCCTTCTTTTGTCAACATTTTATATATTAGCTTTGTTATGAGTAATTTATCTTTTAATAAAGAGAATCAAAATGCACATATATATATATATATATATATATATATATATATATATATATATATATATATATTATATCATATCCCTACACGTGAATCCCTGACGAATGGGATTTGCGAGTAAATCAATCATAAAAACAAAGTAAAGGCTATTCAAATTGATTGTTAGGCAAGTTGATGACAACAATTTGTAACATAAGATTTGATCCTTGGACTCTTGTAGAGACATTAGGTAATATATATTGGCGATAAAGAAATGTATTTAATATATATATAACGGTGGGTGAGTGTTGTGTTGATTAATGAAAAACTAAAATTAATCATGTAACTACAAATTTGAGTAGTTGGCAGCACACTATATATGCTATCTGCCTTAAATTTTAAACGTAAGGAATTGTATCATTATAGTACTTTAGTAATGAACAAGTCGTTACAATAGAGAAATTAGAGATACAGTTAGAGAAATTAAGATGGAAAAAATAGTGTTTGTCATAATTGGCTTGGTCGAAGTGGAAGAGAAGTATTGAGAGTTGCGGTGCACGTGGAGAGAAAGCTCAACGTCAGCGTCTGCAATAGAGAGGTTGACGTCAGTGGATATAGAACAGAACAGAACTTGCATGTAAACTGAATGGGGAGTTGTCGAGAACAAGTGAGATGCGACGTGTATATGCCTCTCTCTCTCTCTTTTTACATCTTTGTGAATTGTGATGAGCTATTTAGTCAAAACATCAATAAGTAATTAACAAAAATTCGTAAAGGGAACTAATAATTTGTGAAAGAGAAAAAAAGAAGGGTAAAGTGGCAGAGAAGAGGTCAGGGGGTGGTGCGTCATGGATTTGGTCCAACCATTATTCTCAAAAAAAGAAAAGAGGAAACATTAATACAGTTAAAATTAAAGAGTTACCATAACAAGTAAGAGAATCAATAAGCTGTTTTGAGGGGGAATGACGTCGTCTTCTACTAAATGATTTGCCTCGACGTTTGCTTCTGTTCCAAGTTTCCTGTCAGTAGTAGTAATTAACTACGTCAGATGAGGTCATTGCCTATCTAATAACTGCTTCCCCACACGAGAGGCCTAAGAAAGATACGGTCAAACACTTCTCCTTTTTTTTTGTTTTTTGGCAACCAATTAAATTCTTGTTTCCTTTTTATCTATTAAGAAAAATAGTACTATTGGATTTCGTCATACCTCCAAATAACGGGAAATAACGCCATGATTCTTGCAATTTCCTTTTTTATGTAAGAATCTAGAAATATTCCTTCGTTCTTATAATATTTTACCATATTTAATTCCAGCAAAGAGGGTTTACGTATGGCTGGCTATTTTCTCAAGGATTCGAATATCCCGCATTAAACAAACTAATACGGCCACGGATTTAGCGAGAAATAGATGTTTATTACCAACGGTAAGAGATTACCAGCTTTAATTTGTTTACTATAAATGGCATGTAAATTATAATGAAATTGTTATAAAATATAACTTAAACATATATGTAATATAATAATATATATGTATATGACTTTAGCTAAATAATTAAAAGAGAGGAAGTGGACGAGAGAAACAACATAACACAACTCTCTCTTCTTATTATTATCTCTCTCTTACTCTCTACGTACCATACATCTCAAAGTCATGAGTTTATATAGTGCTAGAAAACTTGGTGAGCAAGTGCCTTGCATCCCAAGCTACATATGGATAATGTATATATATTATTTAGATGGATAATTATATATTTTTCAACACTCCCCCTTAATTATCCATCATTATTAACGTATTGCGTACTGCCTCATTAAAAACCTTATCATGGAAAAACCGTATAGGATAAAAACCATGATAAGGGGAAAAGAGTACAGTGACGCAATCTCCCCCTGGAATAGACGAGTCTTGTTCTCTCCATAGCTTTCATAGATGACTCGATCATTCTCTGCGCTTCTTCTGATCTCGTCAATCTATGACAAAGATTTTTGTAGAGAGGTAGACCTTCACTTTGATGTCTATCTTTTGCGTGTTATTTGCTGCCTCGTTAAAAACCTTGTCATGGAAAAACCCAGTGGGATAAAAACCATGATAAGGGAAAAAGAGTGCAGCCACACTCATCATCATATGTCTCCCCCTGGAAGCATCATCTTCAAAAGAGATCTTTTGATCTGCGAAGATGCTTTGAATGTTGTAGCTGGAAGCGCCTTTGTAAATCTGCTACATTGTTACTTGGCCGGATGTACTGGACATCAACTTCTTGCTTCTTCTCAGATTCTTGAGTGCATGAGAAGAATATTGGGGAAATATGTCTTGTCATCTCGCTTTTGACATATCTTTCTTTGAGTTAGGAAACATATGTAACAACATCTTGTTGTTGGCTCTTCACTGGTGCATATATTTCTTGTTACTTGTATATGTTCAAGGCATCAATCTGAGCCATACAGATTCTCGACATGCTTCATGGAGCGCAATAATTTTAGCATGGCTTGAGCAAGCGGCGGCCAAAATTTGTTGTTGGAAACGCCACGTAGTTGTTGTTTTGCGATATATATTCATATAGATCATCCATCTGCAAAACCAACTAAACCAAACTCGGGGTTTCTAGAATAAAATAAACCCAAGTCAATCGTACCTTGCAGATAATGGAAGACACATTTGAACTCATTCAAAAGGTCTAGTCGGAGAAAATGAATTAATCCTGCAAGTAGATCAGTAGCAAATGCTAGGTACAATATATTCACTAGATATATAAATGCTCGTCAGCATTTATATATGCTATCTACAATTCACAAAATATATAAATACTCGTCAGCATTTATATATAGTGCTTTATATAGAGTCAACTTCCTTTAGAAGTGACTTATATAACATCTATTTCTTTAGATGTTTAGTTGGAATATCTGGAATTACTTTTGTCTTTCTAAGATCTTTTATTCCAAATAACTCTTTAAGAGTTTTGATGATGTTCAAAAACATCATGCGTATAAGTTCCCGGGAATATAACTATGATATCATATATCTTTCAAGGATTAGTCCTACAGACATCCCATGAGGCGCAATTCAAGTCATTTATTCATCAACTCAATATTGAGTGATTTTGACAAAATCCGGCGCGACACACCGTCTTGTCTTAAGCATCATAATACTCTTTTGATGCTTGGACCATGTGTCCAGGAATTACTCGTTTCTTATACGAGATTATTATAGACTTGGCTGCGTCTTTGTTTATTGGCCAATATATATCTCTTTACGCTCACAGAGCAGAGATTTATGATCCTCATTAATTTTATTTGCGCGCTAGATCATTTTTCTTGTCGACATTGTATTGTCTTTGGTTCCATATTTGCCGTAGTGACATGGTTAATCGAGATCTCTTAATCATTATAAATGATTTTATTCAGTTACCTGATTTCATCTTTAACCATGTCAATCGGTCTTTTTACTCCTCTTTAGGAGTCTCTTTGCTTCTCTTGAGGAGTCTCTAGGCTCCTCTTTAGAAGTGTATATGCTCCTCTTTTAAGAGTTTAATCCTCTTTTTAGTAATAATATGCTCATTTTTTATTTTCGAGAATTTTCTTTATATTTGGAACCAAGTTGTCTATCACGTTCTTTTACGTGTTATAGACAATAGTATGTCATCCGCCAGAGACATATTTTTATAGAGCATTTTTAGCTAGGACGAGAGATTTCTATGAACTTTAAGTTCATATGTATTTATACGAGGATCAATAATTTATGAAATCTCATCCATCAGCTTTTTGCATTTGATTTGCAATTTATTATGAATAGTGATCTATTTGAACTTTGAACTCTTAAGTTCATATTTATTATAGTCATTTGTTCAAAGATCTTAACTATTCAATGATTCTCCCATAATGATGGGAAACTTTTATCATCAACAAGATGATATGCAAATCTTGCAATAGGCACATCTCTCATAAGATGGCTCAATATTATAGAGCAGAGACTCATCTCTAGCGTCTATATATTTCATCCTTTTAGGATGTTAATTTTTATGCGGTGCAGAGGAGCATTTATAACAAATATCTCACACCCGTAAAATTCAAAATTAGAAATATTTGATCTCCAATCATGTATATATAACATGAGAGAAATATTTCTTATAAATCGTTGGCCTTGTATATAATCATTACTATATGCAAAACTGCATGTTGCATGTAAAAACATGAAGATTAAATCACCATGAATCGTTTTGCAATCTCTTGGATTTGCGTTATGAACGATTCGCTTAAAGCTTATTTTGAGAGTGAACATCATTTTAGATGTTGCACTTTATCACAAAGCGATAAATTTTAGGATATGACTTCACCAGAGTTATCTCGCTCTGGAGTGTCAAATTCACCAAAATTTATCGACTTATTGTCGATATGGGATTCCTTTAATTCTCCCCCTCGAGATAATAACTCTTTGAGTTCATTCATCTCGAAATGAATCCCACTTTAGGACACTTTAGGATCAATAACATATCCAATATGGATCATGTATTTAATCTTAGATCCTTAAAAAAAAATGTGGGACTCGTAATAACCCCTTCTCAAGATGACGGCTTTTCAAGCCTATTTATCTTGGACCGAATCTAATTTTTAGATCGGTTATATTCGGGGCTTAATTTGGGGATTATTAGGAAATCAACCATCATATATAATGAGCTTAAATAAAAAAAAAATGGTGATTTGCCATCTTTATTTTTTGCATGATATAATCATACATATGCGTGTCTCCATTGTGGTTAAACATTCGATACCACATTTATTTATACTCTCAATATAATAATTATAAAGAAAAATATTTTAGAAACTACACGAGTTTCTTTGAGACTTTGGAGAACACAAAGCATCGATTATTATGAATCTGATGCATTTGGAAGTCGAGAGACTAGCTCATCTAGACTTTCCAATTATTTTGCACTGTCTAAAAATATTTTGTCACGTGCTTTATATATTCTCATAAGAGAAATATATTTTTGATTTTAAAGACATACAATGTCTTTAAATCTCATATAACACATATTTATTATTTACGAATAAAATAAATTAAATTAATTAAACACATAAATTCATAAAATTAATAATATAGAGACAAAGGCCTTTTTATATATACGAGAATTCAGGAGGCATCGCCTTCCATTAAGAATTCAATAGGCATAGCTTTTATTTGATCGTAGAGAAGAAGGCAGAGCCTACCATATATATCGATCAATCCGGAAAAATATAAATTTTTATTTGATCGTTAGGAAGGTAAAACCTACCATATATAACGATCGATCCGGAAAAAGCATAGCCATTTATTTGATCGTAAAGGAGGCATAGCCTACCATATATAACGATCTATCCGGAAAAGATATAGCTTTTTATTTGATCGTAAAGAAGGCATAGCCTACCATTTATAACGATCAAACCGGAAAAAGGCATAGTCTCACGATGTCTATAATATTTCTGTTCTACAAACATAAATGAATTTAAATAACAGAAATTATAACTTACCTCGTAAACGCTCAAGCGGTAAAGACATCGTGCTGATAACGTGTTATAAAATATAACTTAAACATATATGTAATATAATAATATATATGTATATGACTTTAGCTAAATAATTAAAAGAGAGGAAGTGGACGAGAGAAACAACATAACACAACTCTCTCTTCTTATTATTATCTCTCTCTTACTCTCTACGTACCATACATCTCAAAGTCATGAGTTTATATAGTGCTAGAAAACTTGGTGAGCAAGTGCCTTGCATCCCAAGCTACATATGGATAATGTATATATATTATTTAGATGGATAATTATATATTTTTCAACAGAAATGTTATTTAACCCATTAATTATTATTTTATTTTTTTAAAACATTTTTGGTCCTATAAATTGACAGGGCGAGATAAATGATAATGTGCCCAAATACAGGCCCACTCAACGATCCCTCTTATTACCCATTTTTGAATTATGGGCTTTCCGATACACGGCCCGTTTATAAAAATTCATTCTTGTTGAATCTCCTTGATAATATAGTCCATGATAGACATAGAAAGCTCTTGAGTCTAGGGCATAAAGCCATAAAGTAGCATTCGAAAGCCTCTCTGAGTTCACGAGACAGCCAAAATCCAAAAGTGTAAACGCCAAAGACATACTTTTTGGATTAATGAAAAAGAAAAAATCAGAGGCTGTGATACCCACCCTAAGAAAACACACTTGTACATCAAATTGGTTTGTTCAAACAAGACTTAAAAAAGAGAGTCCTAAAAAAAACAAAGAGAAAGTTTGATCATCGACAGATGTAATAACAATGCCGATGCAAACTTGTGAGAGTGGTAAGCCAATTCCCCCTAAAAAAAACGAGACAAAGGGCTTTGTTGCACATATCCATCTACACTGAATCATCATTAAATACAAAATCATATATAAAAGCGTGATGATGATGATGATGATGAGATCCTCTCTAACACTTCATCTTTGGAGGTTCTTCCCTTCTTAGCAATTGCTTTCTGTCGCGGGAATTCCCTAAAGATGTCCAACGCCATCTGTTTTGCTCTGCATTGTTTTGAACAGAATGCCCCCAAGTATCTGCATTTTGGCCCAAAGAATCAGATATGGTTGCAACAAGAATTTTCACTATGTAATCATCCACGAAGAACAACCTTCTCTAACTGTGATACTAGAATGTATGTGACACTATCATATCAATTCGAGAGTCGGAATTTAAACAACTAGGATGAATCAATTCATAAGAGAGAATCAGACAAGGAAATGTCCAAGAGGGAGCAACCAGACAAGATAAAAGAGGAAGACTAATAGTATATATATATGAGAGCAGAGAGGGAAAGTGAAAAAAAACTGACCCGTACATGAAAACGTCCTCGTCGTGACGCAGGTTCTTGTTGCAGAAACGGCATAGCTCAAGGAAGTTATTGACCTGAACCTGAGGCTTGTCTTTCTCGGCCGGCAACCAATCCGAAGAACCTACGTACTCATCAGGATGCTTATCGGAGAAGCTTGGGGCTCGCGGTCTCTTGCTCGGAACCATTAGATCTGTCATCTATTGAGAGAGGAGGGTAGGCAATTCGAGTGAAATTTTAGGGTTTTGGGAAATTCCCTGATTTTTTGGGTTTATTATGATTTATGAGACAAGTGAGAAAGTTTTGGTAAGCGAGAAAGAGCCGTCAAGGAGCGCCTCTATATATATATATAGGCACTGTGGGGACCACGTTGGATTTCCTATGTGGACCAATTATAATTCACAGAATAGACGCGTCATCAAAACTAATGACTCCATTCTTTGATCCTCTGCGCCCAGGTGTAGGTACGACTGACTACGCACACGTGTATTCTTTTTGGTCTTTTGAATACAAAGATTTCTTGCCTTTAACAACCTTATAGCCTTTTTTAAAAAGAATTCTTTAATGGGCTTTGTAGCCTTTTAATTTGATAAATGCCACGTCTCCCCCATTTGATTTGGATACCCATTTCTGAATAGCATTTTTACATTTTCATTTTGGAAATTTATTCCATTTGTGTTTGTCTAAGTACATTAGTTGGTAGTATTCAAGAACAAAATTAGTGTCATTGTATGTATATTAGTCATTTTAAGATTCTGATATTCAAAAGATCAAGATTTGTTGACTTCATAACTTTGACTAAAAACTAAGCCAGAATTTGACTTCCAAATACAATAGTAAACATTAAAACTTGCGGTGTATTTTAGACTAGACTCTACTATTTTCTAACCCACACCGGTCACCGGGTAGCTTAATTACTTTTGCATTCATTCTTATTTCAACTATCTATTATTTCTTTTTCTTTTTTTGTTTTGAATACCAGGAGGTTCTGGGCCGAAACCCGTAATTCCCCCAGGCCCGAAACCACAGCATGTAATATTAGTTTCGTCTCAAGCGTCACTCGAACCGGCGACCTCTAAGCTTCGCCTAAAGTCTTTACCAGTTGAGCTAACGACACTTGGTAACTATCTATTATTTCACTGTTAATCGTTTTATTTTTTTAAAGGATTCTTAAGAGTTATTAATTGCATCGAAAATCACAAACCTTTAAAAGAAATAGGAAGTAACATATTTTATAAAATTTTGAAGTATATAGAATGAAAAAATTATTGAAGAATATGCATTAAAGGGAATTTGAACTTGGATGATGTGCTTGTAAAAAATAACAAATGACAAAAAGTAAAATATGTATTATTTGATGTTAGGAAGGATGAGATTTATAAAGATACCAAAATAGAGAATTTGGGATGAGAGAATATCCCAATCGACATTTATTGTATGTTTGTTTTCTACTAACTTGGTGTCAATATCTCCCATGTGAACGTAAAGAATATTATTATGTGTTGATGAAATGAAAACGGTAAGGGGCAAAAGAAAAAAACGGAGAATGATAATGATGATTATCGATCGGTTTAGTAATAAAACGACGTTGCTTCTTCATTAAAACAACCAATCATAATAAACCTTCTTCTTCTCTCCTTGCTTGCTGTTCCTTAACCTCGATTTCGATTCGATTCTCGTCTCTCTCTCTCCGGCAAAATCATAAGGCTAACTTTCTCCAGAGATATCAGAATCTCCTTCGCGTTTCATCAATTTCCCTCCCTCTTGTAGCGCTTCAGGTAAATTACTCCCCAAATCGATTTATTATGCTAATCTAATCATTCTCTGAGCTTCTTTGATTTATCTCTCTTGTAATTCGACTCCAGTGTCTAAGTTTCCCCATATGTTGTTCTGCTTTGCTTTGCATTGGATTCGATTTAATGCTTTGCTCGGACCCCAATCTTGATTCTTTCTCTCTCTCTCTCGCCTCCAATTTTTAGGGTTTTTTAATCCAATTTTGTGTCTTCTGAAATCGATTATTTGCTGTGTGATTACGTCTGGTGCGGCGGTCTCATTTCGTCTGAAAAAGAAAGAGAGAAGAATTTAGGTCTTACGGTGAAAAAAGTTTCTCCCTTTGAAAGCTTTACTTCACACATTATCAATCCCCCAAATCTTCTTCACTTTATACGCTTTTAATTTCTTGTATTCGGATTCATCGATATGCAATTTCTTGTATCTCATGTGATTAATCAATGTGTTTCAGATTTCTTTTGTGTAGCGACAACAATGTCTGGGCTGCTGGAAAGTATTCCAGACGCAGTGGCTCTGAGATGCCTTGCTCATGTGCCTTTACACCTTCATCCCAATTTAGAACTCGTGTCTCGCTCCTGGCGAGCAGCTATCCGCAGTGATGAGCTCTTCAGAGTCCGTCAAGAGGTCCGATCAACAGAGGATCTTCTCTGCGTCTGTGCTTTCGATCCCGAGAACATCTGGCAAGTCTACAGTCCCAACTGCGATCGCTGGCTCACTCTCCCTCTCCTTCCTTCCAGAATCCGCCACCTTGCCCATTTTGGGGCCGTCACTACCGCCGGGAAGCTCTTTGTCTTAGGCGGAGGCAGCGATGCTGTCAATCCCTTAACCGGGGATCACGACGGTACCTTTGCAACCGATGAGGTCTGGTCTTACGACTTTGTACAGAGACGATGGACTCCTCTCGCACCAATGCTCTTGCCTCGTGCTATGTTTGCCTGTTGCGTTCTTGAAGGGAAGATTGTTGTTGCGGGTGGGTTCACGACTTGCAGGAAATCTATATCTGGAGCGGAGATGTATGATCCTGAGAATGACGTCTGGACATCCATCCCAGATCTCCACCGGACACATAACTCTGCCTGCTCGGGTCTAGTGGTAAACGGGAAAGTTCACGTCTTGCACAAAGGCTTATCGACAGTGCAGGTTCTTGAGAGCGTTAAACTCGGATGGGCTGTGAAAGACTATGGCTGGCCGCAAGGTCCAATGGCGGTTGTTGAGGACGTGCTTTACGTGATGAGCCATGGGCTGGTGTTCAAGCAAGAAGGTGACACGTGGAAGATGGTTGCATCGGCCTCAGAGTTTAAGCGGAGGATTGGAATGGCAATGACGAGTTTGAGCGAAGAGGTTTTGATCGTAGGAGGAGTGATTGGACCTGATAGGCTTAATTGGGACATCAAACCGTTGTCAGACGTTGACGTTTTGACAGTTGGGAATGATCGTCCGGCGTGGCGGAGGGTGGCCCCGATGACAAGGTGTCGGGGGACGATCCTTGGTTGCACGCAGTTGACAATCTGATGGGAATGTGGCTTCAAGATGACGTCTTTCTGTCTTTTTTTTCGTTTTGTTTTGTATGTCTTTAATGTTCTTCCTGTTTGTTAAATGTTTTGATTATCTTATTGTTTCTAAATCTTTTTGAGAAAATAAAATAAACGAATGGCAGATGAGAAAATACCATCAAAGCATATTACATATAGATAAAACTTACCATGACATATATAGCCTGGTTGGTATTAGTGTAGTATACAGTTCTTAAAACAATCAATCCATGTCCTAATAAAAAATTACTTTTGTAGTTAGAATAAAAAAATTCACGGAAAATTTCATTGATATGGGTTTGCTCTATTAGTCGGGTCCTATTGATTGGGCTATATGTCGGGATGTTATCAGGTTGGGTTTGTACATGTTGCACATATTATTTAGTGTTGGGCTTACACAATCAAAAAGAGCAATATGGGTTTGAACATGTAGATATTTGGTCATTAACACAGAGAAATTTTTTTGGTATTCAAGCTCTGAGTAATGATTCGGATTTAAGACATGTTAAACAAAGAAGCAATGATTTAAGAAAAGGGACCTCTCCTTCATTATCTAGCTCATGCTTTCGATGCCACTTTGTCACTTTCGAATTAATAATAACCAAGATTAAAGATGGCGAGTCATCAAAGAAATCATGAAAGGGAAAGAAATATAATTATTCAATATCGAATCAAATGAATGATTTGTGCTAATTCCACTCCAATATCTACTATTTTCTAACCTCTACGTCAGGTGATTTAGAAGGTAATCAATCTTTAAATAGTCACGTCTATGAATTGGGAGTCAAACATATTCGTATGCTTATGGTAAAAGTAGTAGTGATTAAGGGATCAAAGTTGTTGACTGAATGGGTTACAAAAACAATTACGGAATCGATGGACACACTCATTACATAATCAAAAAAAGAAAAAAAGAAAAAAAAACAAATTACACATTCAATGGCATAGATGGATGAGTTAGTAGTCGCTATTTGTTTCTTCTTATTTGTAAGAAATTCAATCGGATCGCGCTGTTCTGCCTATTCATAAAATTAGATTTATCCGAAAAAAGAAAAAGAGAACACCAATTGAGGCAAGAAGACCTTGAGAGTTAAGGCATGAAAACAAGACACGCACACACACACACAAAATTTCTTTGGTAAACAAACATAAAAATAAAAGCTCAAATCGACCAGGGGCCCACTAGTAGAGAAGAAAAGCCCAATATAATCACAACGTAAATAGAATAGCGAAAACCGTAGAGGAGAGGACCTACACACTCCTGTCTACATCATCATCCTTAGCCCCACGGGCCTATCACTAACTCCTTCCTCTATCGTGATAAACAAATACACTACTATAGTATTAACGGGTTTTTTCTTATCTCCGACTACATTACTTTTCATTCCCTACTAACAATTATGTTTGCTTTTCCGTTGATTAATGGTTGACAATAACCATTTTATTATTATATGTAGGTTCAATTACGTGGCTGATTATACATAATCTTGCAAATTGAAACTCCTTTTTTCTTGAATCTTGGTATCTATCATCCGTTAAAGAAAAACAAATGAAGAAACGAATTTATTAGTTATGTATGATAGATTGCTTACAAAAATTTTAGAATTATTCAGAAGTTGACGAGCTTAAACAATAAAAATGCGATAGTTAGATGGGATTCGAGAAAAACAAGATCAACAACAATAAAAGTAGTTGCATTGCATCGACGAGTTATATAATTTCTTGGTCAAATTAGTGGTTTATTATTATTTAATTTGTCTTGTAATGGAGCAAAACGCATCAAGACCATTCAATCAAACGTTTATTGGTGGACAAGCACACGTGGCGCTTATCCAGATCTTAATTATTGGATTAAGCAAAGCAGGTGCAACTGTGGGCCCTCCTCTGATTACATTTGTTTTTTATCCACGCAACTGTTTAGTAGTAGTATAGATTAACATGTACATTATTCACTCCTACATTTTTTAAATAACGTCACTGATTCTTTGATTAATAAAACAAGAAATCCAAATGAAAGTGAATTATGATTTGAGAAAGACAAACGAAATAATGACAAAATGCTGTATATAATAATGGATACAAATTGTAAGAAATAAAATAACTCAGAATAAAGAAAAATGAAAAGAAAAAATGATAGTATAAAAAAACGAAAGCCTGTGTTTTTATAGAGGCCCAAACATCAATGCACAAATAATGAATGTATCGCCGTTAAGTGTACCAAAACAAATTCGATTATCCTGCAAGATGTTTCCAATCTTTTATTGTCGACCCAAAATGTATGTTGTTAATCCACGACGGGAAAAAAATAAAGTACGATATAGTTACACTCAACCTTATGAATAATGTATCGAAAATTATTGAAATGAATGAGAGCAATCTCTCTGTGTGCTAATAAATGTAAGGGGTAAATCGGTAAAGTTGCATACATTTCTTGGTTAAATCCACAACGTCCCTTCTCTCGAGATCACTCTCTCTCTCACTCTTTGGAATAAAGAAGAGAAAAAAGAGACAAGTGAAAGCAACTTTCAATCTGATTTTTGTGAGAGAGGAGATGATCATCATTTCATAGGAGTGAGAGAGAGACCCCATTAAGACCAGAAGCAGTCAGAAATTTTCAATTATTGTACCAATTCTCTCTATTCTTCTCACTCTCTCTTTCGTTTTAGATATTTTCTCTTACGAACACTGAAATCCTCATTGATTTCCTCTCTCCATGGAAGCTACTGAGTTATGATCCTTACCCTCACCGGTCTTTAACTATGCTTAGAAACAAACCTAGAGCTGCCGTGACCAAGAAACAAACATCTCTATTAATGGCTGAGCAACCCCCACCTTCAAAGCCTAACACTTGCCAGTGCTCATCATCTCTCTTTAGCTCTCCAAAGTTTAGGTTTTTCACATCAAAGATGATGACTACTCCTTTTGACTCTGATTTCTCCCTCGTCAGCCCTACGTCGATCCTCGAAGCTAACCCATCCATCTTCTCCTCCAAAAACCCTAAACCCGTTTCCTATTTCGAGCCCACTATCCCTAATCCCCAACGTTTTCACCCACCAGACGTCTTTGGCCTCGCCGACCTCGTCAAATACGGAGACAGTAACAGAGACCACTCGAGAAAACCTGTCAACAAGATGGTCCTCTTCGGGTCGAAGCTCAGAGTCCAGATCCCATCAGCTGATTTTGGAACTAAAACCGGCATGAGATATCCTGGTCATGCACAGGGACAACTCAGTCCTTGTGTCCAAACAAAGGTCTTAGCCGTGAGCGAGATAGACCACACGGAGGACTACACGCGCGTCATATCCCACGGTCCAAACCCAACCATCACTCATATCTTCGACAACTCTGTTTTCGTGGAGGCTACTCCTTTTTGCTCTGTTCCTTTACACCCACCAGCCATGGAGACCAAGAACACGGAGAGTTTTCTAAGCTATTGCTTCACCTGCAAGAAGAATCTTGACCAGAAACAGGACATCTATATATACAGGTCCGTCCACAATCTTTATATATAGATGTTTGACTTTTATCAGATCATAGAGTTCCAAAACTAAACTAAATTACAATATGGTTATGGTGCAGAGGGGAGAAAGGTTTTTGCAGCAGCGAGTGTAGGTACCAGGAGATGCTTCTTGATCAAATGGAGACCTAGCACTCCTTCTCCATCTCTTTTCTTCTTTCTTTTTTTTTGCTATATTGATTTTGTCACAGCTTCATCTACTTTTGTATTATTCTTTTAGTTCTCTGCTTCTGCATCTCTTTTTCTTTTTTTGGTGGGGGTATTTGTATTTCTAGTCATAACCTTTCTCGCCTGCAGATATGTGAAAGATAGAGAGAGAGTTAATAACCTTTTTTTTCTTTGTGTCATGGGAGTGAGGGACTTGGAGGGCTGAATAATATCATAAATTTGCAGATTACTACGATCTGAATCAAAAACTCAAAAGCATCAATACTGGTTATGTGCTTCTTCTTTTTTTTGCTCTGAGGCTCAAGTTCAACATAAGATTCATTCAATGTTTAATAAAACAAAGGCTTTATCAGCCTCAACATACAAACTTAACCAAGCAGGCATCGAGACTCCTTATCTATCATTTTGAAGACAAACAAATGGTTTACCTTACCACCTCTCGTGGTGGCTCTATGCGTCTTGTAGAGGCAATGTTATTGCTATAAGGCCATTTGCTTTTGATTTAATTTTATTAACTGGACTGCGCCAACCATAGATAGATGCAGGCAGGGGAGGGGGTGTAGTGGTTAAATACCGATGGGCTAGATCAAGCATAATTAGACGGGCCGTAATATATGGGCCGTCGTTAATAGAGTCGCAAGTAATGAGGTTAGAGACCACATGAATCATCATCTCAGATTCTCAGGGCAAGACAGATATATAAATGTTGAGGACCCTTTTATATAGGCTCGTACGTAGATTTAATATTTAGAGCAGCTAGAAGGCCCAATTCACGGAACCATTTAGTAATTGTTAACAAAATAAAATAAAAAACAGTGTCAAGTTGTGTCAGTATCGTGTTAAAGTTTATTTTTCGAATTAGCCAGTCGCTTAATATTCAACATGGATGTTGGAGTAAATGTTAACACTGAAGAGAGGAAGGTCGAATATAGCCATATAGGAGATACCAAAGATGTGGTAATGTGTTCAGGCTCTGAATCTAATGTCGAATCATGCATGTTTTTTTTTTTGCATGATATTATGACACTTTATATATATAGATATTCTTTGTTGTGAATCAAGTGATTCGTGAATAATGAACATACAGATATGAGGAAACAAAGCTGTCTGTCATAAAGTAAAAAAATAAAATGTACTGTCCCTTTGGGTTTCCCGTGACAACCTCTTTAATTTCTTGAATAATAAGAAATTGGAATAAATGAATATCTTTTGTTGGTAAATCATTTGTCGTAAGAAAAATGTTACAAAAGAAAAAGGAAGAGATCTATCATCAAATAGAAAGATGGGCCGAATGGGGGTGGAGGTTTCCGGCCAGAGGTTCTCGTCCGTATTATGTTCATTGTCGTCGCTACACGACAAAAATCTATTTTTATTTTGGGGCAGTAACACACAAGTTGCCTTTATTTTCTATTTTGAAATAAAAAAAGATTTCAAGAAGACAAGAAGATCTTAGCAAAATCCATGTACTATATACATTTGCCCCTGACTTCGCTTTTATATTACAGATTCGACTTCCTTTCTTTTATTTAATTTAAACCATTTTAAGCAAAAACTGATGTCAAGTACAAAAACCCACACGTGTGCGGTCAGGTCTATTATACACTTCTTGACGGTGCCGATATTTTGTTTTTTTTTTTTTGTGCAAAAACTGATGTATTTCCTCTTCTTTCTTTTTTTTTTTTTTTGTCAACCACTTGTAATTTTCTCTTTTACTAGGTTTTAAAATTATAAGTATCTGTTCTATTTAAATACTGTAGTATCTCAGTTTAATTTTAGCTAATGGATTAACCTATTAATCAGTTCACAACAAACAAATATATATACTGAAATAGTTAAGTTCGTGATATCCAATAATCCAAAGTAAAAACATTGTGATAAATGAATCTATATAACAATTTCAAAAAACATAGTTATTTCTTGTTACTTGTACATTTATTTTAATTTGTATGAGACTGATGATGCATTCTTTTTTAAAGCAGCATGATTATTTTGATGCATATATATTTAGTACAAATCAATTATTAATTGTACGTTCAAAAAATAAAAAATTATTGTGCGTTAACATTCAACAAAAAAAGTGGTTCGATTATGTTAATATTATATTGACGTTCTTTCATTATGATATGCTCTATAACTCGCATTATTGGATCCTGAAAATGCAAGAGCTACTAAGTTTTGAATTAGTTCACGATGTAACTCAGGATTTCTCAAAACTCTTTCGATTAATAGAAAATATGTTTACAAGGTTTCTCCTTTAACACTATTTTCTATTCTCACTAAGTCTTGTTCCTTAATCACAGACCGATTAAGAACAATAACTCTCCCTAAAACCCTTAGCTCTCTTTAAGCCTCTAGTTCTCTATTTCTCTCAAACTAAGACTTAACAGCTAGGAATTCTCTCTCGTGATTGTGCTGAGCTTTCTGCAAGCCTTAGCACTCCTATTTATACTAAATAGGTTGAGACCATACAACAGGTCAATTTCCAATTCTAAAACTAATTGGAAAGGACAATTTCCTTTTTCTTTATGGAATAGGAAATTGTCCTTTGTCTTCATGTTTTCCTTTTCATCTTGCAAAAGGAAACTCTTCAGTCTTCTAGAGTCTTCTCTAAGCTTCTAGTCTTCGCTTCAAACCGCCATAACAAGATTCTGCATATTTCCTTAATCTTGTTCATGTTGCTCTGTTTTCTTGAGTAACTTTGTGAGGTATCTTGACTTAGTTCAGGAACTCCTTCAGAAGCTGCATCTTCAATCTCCCCCTTTTTAATCTTGTGTCTCTCAAGCACCTGTAATTGAAATCTTCTATCTTTTGTAGATATTTTTCATCTCAAGAAATCAGAATGTAAACACCCGAAGTTATTAAAAACTTTTAGCAACATTGTCCAACACAAAATAACTCCCCCAGAATTTGAAAATCAAGCAACAACAAAGTCTGGAGACTAGCCAAAATTATCAAATAACTACTCCCCCATAACACATGAACTCCCCCAGAATCACAGCCATATGAACTCCTTTTTCTCCCCCTGCTTGAGAGCCCAAGGTTAAAAACCAAACTTCCTACAGCCTTTTAGACAAAGGATGACTGAGAACAAGTTGTTGAATCACTCCATTCATCTTGGAGATAGCGTGAGCTGTGTCTAGCAAGGCCATAAACATACCCTCTCTATCATCCTCATCAGGGTGAGGCAGGCGGATGCTTCCAATGTCTACAACAGTATATCCTTGATACTCTGGATTAAACTGAGAAGAAGGTTCTGAGACATTTTGAGGAGCAGTTCCTGAAGTATTTGGCTGAGTGCTAGCATTTGCTTTGCCCTTCATCCTTTCAGTGTAAGCTTGACCAGTTCTGACATCCTTTTTGTAGAACTTAGGAGTCACAAACTTCTCTCCAGAATAGATGGTCACTTCTTTTTGACTTATGAGCATCCCATAGATGATTCGGGGAAACACCAACCATCTTTCATCCTTGTTCTGAACAAGTGACATCACTTGATTGAAGATCAATTTTCCAACATCAAATCTGATTCCATGAAAGATCTTGTAAATGAGCTGAGCTCTTTCTACTGATACATAATCCGGATTTGATGAAGGAATCCAATTCTGAGCAGTGATTCGTAGAAGAGCTCCAATTCGAGGAGAGAAGTTCTTGAAAACTAAATCATCCCAGCCAGTCTTTTCATCTTCACTTAGCAGATCTGCAAGTTGTTCTTTTCCAACAGAATCAGCATCACTATCTGCCTTTAGTTCCTCTTTGGTTAAATCTTTAAAACCAAGAAATTTATTGATTTTCTTTGGTGAAAACTCATAGTCATGCCCTCTGACAAACACACTGACCTTCTCAGCATTTTCTTCAGACTTTTCACAAGGAAGATTCGCATAAAATTCAGACACTACTTCCCGCACATAACTTCCAAGATTTGTTACTGTAGATTCCAATCTCGCATTCTTGATCAAGACTAAGTAGCCCCAAGAATCCTCTGTTTCTAAATCAATCAGGCGTTCCTCAATCAAGTTTCTATTTTTAAACAAATCATACCTTGCTTTAGCTTGAGGTGATGAAAATAGCTTTGATCGAAAGCTTTTCTTAGAAGGACTTTTGCCTGACCCAGAAGCCTTGATAGATTTGCTCTTCTTTGAACTTGGTTCACCCTTCTTCTGTTTCTTCGTTGGAGGAGCTAGACCTAACTGTTTAAAGACTCTTTTCTTACGAGCTTCCTTCTCCTTCTGATTCTTCTGAAACTGTTCTTCAACTGTCAACTCAGTTGCTTCGTCCCTTACAACCTCTTCAGTATTCTCTTCCTCTTTGTCAGACAAATTCGATTCTGGTTCTTTAATTTGGTTTTCCAAATTCTTAATTCCTTCCGTTGACCCAGCTTCTGTTGATTCAGCGTTTGTGAGAACCGTTTCTGTTGGCACAATCACCTCCTCCTCAAGTTTGTCATCTTCGATTTGCTCAGAAAGAACCTCAGTATCTTTGTCAGAATTTTTTGATGCTACTTCATCTTGCTTTTTCTCACCAGACGCACCATTCTTAGTTCCTTCGCTTGCAGTGGCGAATGAATCTTCTTTGCTGTCATATGGAACCAGAGAAAGTGGAGCAACTGTAGATCTGACTGGTTCTTCGATGGGTTCGTCAATCAATTGAGGATTTCCAGCACCACCATCAGACCGAACATCTCTGGCATGTCTTCTTCCTCCGATTGGTCCTCTTCGTGTGGCTTTCACCATTGTTGCGGTTTGAGAGATTTTCTCCAAGGAATTTCTTGCTTCTTCTTTTCTTAGGGTTTTCGGAAACCTTTCGTTTCTCCGTTTTGTTCTTCTCCCAACAAATATTTTCACCAAGATTTGAGAAAATCTTGTTATGATTGCATCTCCTTTTTAAAATTCAAAAACTCGATTTTTGCCAAAAACAAACCGGAATAAACCATTCTTGGAACTTTTAATGTGATACACCGAACCAGAAATTTTGAATTGAACCGTATCTTCAAAACCATATCAGCTCTCATGTTCTCTGACTGAGTCAGATCATAATTCACATACACCAAGTGAATTCCTCAAGGTAACAAATCTGTTGAAGTCCAATGCCTTAGTAAAAATATCTGCCAACTGAATTTCTGTCCCAACATGATCAATCTTGACCTTCTTTTCTTCGACCAATTCACGAATAAAGTGATGCCTCACATCAATATGTTTAGTTCTTGAATGTTGAACTGGATTTTTGGAAATATCAATAGCACTCTGATTATCACAGTAAACTTGAAGTACTCCAGAGTCTAATCTATAGTCTGATAACATCTGCTTCATCCAAAGTAATTGTGTGCAGCAACTTCCCATAGCAATGTACTCAGATTCTGCGGTAGATATTGACACAGAATTCTGCTTCTTGCTTAGCCAAGCAATCAAATTGTTTCCAAGAAAGAAACATCCTCCACTTGTACTCCTTCTGTCATTCACATTTCCTGCATAGTCAGCATCACAGTAACCAACAAGATTTTGATTTGAGTTTCTTGAATACCAAATACCAAGTTCCACAGTTCCTTTGACATACTTCAGGATTCTCTTCACTGCTTCAAGATGTGATTGTTTAGGCTTTGCTTGATATCTAGCACAAACTCCAACACTTAGGCATAGATCAGGTCTACTTGCAGTTAGATATAAGAGACTTCCAATCATTCCTCTGTAAGTTTTGACGTCTACATCTGTTCCATTCTCATCTCTAGATAATTTCAGTGAAGTACTCATAGGAGTTTTAGCTTCCTTGCATTTATCCATCTGAAACTTCTTCAAAATCTTCTTAGCATAAGTACTCTGAGAGATGTAGATTCCTTCATCTGATTGAACTATCTGCAAACCCAAAAAATACTTCAATTCACCAACCAAGCTCATCTCAAACTCTCTTGTCATGTTCTCTATAAACTGATCCACCAACTTCTGAGAAGTGCTTCCGAAAATAATGTCATCAACATAAATCTGCACCATCATGATCTCTTTGTTTTCTTCAAGAATAAACAAAGTTTTATCAACACTTCCTCTATTGTAACCTTTCTCAAGCAGAAAGTTAGTCAACCTTTCATACCATGCTCTAGGCGCTTGTTTGAGTCCATATAGAGCCTTCTTTAACTTGAAAACATACTCAGGTTTCATCATATCTTCAAATCCTTTAGGTTGCTCAACATACACTTCTTCTTGTAGAATACCATTTAGAAAAGCACTTTTAACATCCATTTGATGAACCGTGAAGTTAAGAATACAAGCCATTCCCAAAAACAGTCTGATTGATTCAAGTCTTGCTACTGGAGCAAATGTTTCTTCAAAGTCAACACCTTCGATTTGATTATACCCTTGTGCCACCAGTCTTGCTTTATTTCTAACAACTACTCCTTTTTCATCACTCTTGTTTTTAAAAATCCATTTGGTTCCTATAACATTTGTATCCGCAGGCCGTTTAACCAATTCCCAAACTTCATTTCTTTCGAACTGTTCTAGCTCTTCCTGCATAGCAATGATCCAGAAATTATCTTCGAGTGCTTCAACATGATTCTTTGGTTCAACGGATGAAACAAAGCATTGAAACTGCAAAGTTTCCCATTCTGCAAAATTACTTGTCATCTTTTTGAAATCAAGCTTTACACCTCTGGTTTTCATCGTATCCTGGAGATTTCCAATAATGTCTGACGATGAATGATTTTTGTGCACCTGAATTTTCTGAGCTTCTTTGTGACTTTCCTCTTGTTCTACCAATGAGCCATCTAATGAAGAGTTCTATTCTTCCTTTCTACAACTCCATTTTGTTGAGGTGTTCTTGGAGCTGAAAACTGATGAGCAATTCCATGATTTTCACAAAAATCTTTCATGGACTCATTCTGAAATTCTCCACCATGATCACTTCTTATTCTTTTAATACCTCCTCTCTCATTAATAAGCTGAAGAGCCCATATCCTGAAACTATCTGCTGTGTCTGACTTCTCTCGAATGAATCTCACCCATGTATATCTAGAAAAATCGTCCACCAATACAAACACATACTTCTTCCCAGCTATGCTTTCAATTTGCATTGGTCCCATTAAATCCATATGTACCAAATCAAGAGCTGACTTAGTCTGAACATCTGGAACTTTCTTGTGCTGCACTTTGACTTGTTTCCCTTGATTACATGGACCACAGATCATCTTATCTTCAACTTTAAGCTTAGGAACTCCACGGATAATTTCTTTGTCAACCAAAGTAGTCAGATTTCTTGTATTCATGTGACCTAGACGTTGATGCCATAGATTAAGGTTGTCTCGTGCAGAAAAACAGTTGGTTGTGCGATTTTCCCACATGTAACAATTGTTTCCTGTTCTCTTACCTCCTAGAACAATGTCACCGGCTTCATCAAACGCTTTGCAATCTACTTTAGTGAAAGTAACTTCTAGACCTTCGTCACACAACTGACTCACACTAATAAGATTAGCCTTTAATCCACGAACAAGATAGACATTCATCAGCTGAGGTAGCTCTGCATTACTAGTTTTTCCTTTACCTTGTATGTCTCCATGACCTCCATCACCAAAAGTTACTTTACCTCCTTTGATTTTCTTGACGTCTTGTAAGTAATCTTTTGTGCCTGTCATGTGGCGAGAACACCCACTATCAAAGTACCAAGGACTCTTTTTCTCGCATTCCTCTGTGACTAATGCCATGTTGCATCTAAAACCAAGTCCTGATCTACTTCCTGAATCTCTTTCAGCAGTACTTCTGGCTACTGTTGGATATAGATCAATTTTCTTCACCCAGATTTGACGTTTATACCCATTCCATGAAAACTTCCTTTGATACCTGAGTTTTCCCACCTTCTCCCAATACTTGTAACAATGAATCTTTATGTGCCCATTCTTTCCACAGAAATAGCATCCGATTCCTTTGAAACCACTTTTTCTTGATTCATCTTGTGTATGATGAGATATTCCTCCAGACACAAACTTGGTTTGTCCTGTGCTTGATTCTTCACGACCAATGTACCCTAGTCCTCTGTTTGATTTTTCAGTCCTTCCATAGCTCAGAATCTGATCCAGTTGTTTTGTTCCAGCAAACATGTGAATCTTTCGATGTTGTTGATTAAGTTCTGTTTGTAATCCTGCAGATATCTTCCTTTCAGCAATCAATTCTTTCTCCAAATTATCAGCTTTAGCAGACAAGCTTAGTTTTTCTTTCATCAAACTCAAGCTTTCTTTGCTAATCTTCTTCTCATCTTCTAGTTGATTCTGCAATAGTTCAACAAGTGATTCAAGACGTATCTTTTCTTTCAGCAAGTCTTGATTTTCTGTTCCAAGTTTAATCAAAGTTTCTCTCACCTCTTTGTAACTTTCAACAAAATCCACTGGTTGTTCTTCATCTGATTCAGAGTCAGTTTCTTCTTCACCTTCAACAAACTCAGTGATGCCTATTAATGCTACATAGTTTAAGATTTCTTCTTCTTCACTCTCTTCCTCAGATTCTTCTTGAATACCAACCATTGATTTCTCTTTTTGACTACTGATACATTCATCTTGAGCATGTCCCATTCCTTTGCATGTTGTGCATTTAGTTTCTCGTTTCTTGACTGTTGGACATTCACGAACAAAGTGTCCATACCCCTTACATTCATGACATTGCATGTCAGCTTTCTTTGATGGTTTGGTGTCGTCAGAATTCTTTTTGAATGATCCAAACTTCTTCTGTCCTTGCCCTTGTTCTGCCCTTCTTAAAACACGATCAAATCTTCTTACCAACAAGCTCAATGGATCTTCTTCTTCTGATTGAGATTTGTTTTCGCAAGAGGTTAGTGCTAGGCCTTTAGGTTTCGTAACTCCTCCTAATTCTAACTCATGTGCTTGAAGCATTCCCACCACTTCTGCAAAGCTAAGCGTATCCGTGTTATTTGATACTGTTAACGCAGTTTTGTAAGCCAAAAACTTTGATGGTAGACATCTCAGGAACTTCTTAACCAATTTCTTGTCTTTGTACTTCTTTCCAAGAGTTGATGCTTCTTGAGCTAGTGAGCTTAATTTGGAGCTAAAATCCGAAATTGATTCATTCTCTTCCATCTTCAGATTTTCAAATCTAGAGGCCAGCATATCTTTCCTTGATGTCTGAACTTTAGCTGTTCCTTCATAGTGAATCTGTAAGATGTCCCATGCTTCTTTAGCCGTTTCACACCCCTGAATTAAGTCAAATTGTTTCCTTCCAACACTGCAGTGAATAGCTGTGAGAGCTCTAGCATTAAATTTAGACTTTTTCTTCTCATCTTCAGTCCAGTCTGACTCGGGTTTGACAGTGAAACTTCCATCTTCATTCTTAATTTGTGGTTCTTTCCATTCTTCCAAGACAGCTTTCCAAGCTAACACATCTATCCCTTTTATCACAGATTTGATTCTTGACTTCCAAAAACCATAGTTACAATCGTCTAAAACAACCTTCGCGTTTTTAAGCAGTTCTTGATAGCTCTCCATCTTTTCCACAAGATCTCACCTGTATGTAATCTTCACAAGCGACCGCTCTGATACCAATTGAAAATGCAAGAGCTACTAAGTTTTGAATTAGTTCACGATGTAACTCAGGATTTCTCAAAACTCTTTCGATTAATAGAAAATATGTTTACAAGGTTTCTCCTTTAACACTATTTTCTATTCTCACTAAGTCTTGTTCCTTAATCACAGACCGATTAAGAACAATAACTCTCCCTAAAACCCTTAGCTCTCTTTAAGCCTCTAGTTCTCTATTTCTCTCAAACTAAGACTTAACAGCTAGGAATTCTCTCTCGTGATTGTGCTGAGCTTTCTGCAAGCCTTAGCACTCCTATTTATACTAAATAGGTTGAGACCATACAACAGGTCAATTTCCAATTCTAAAACTAATTGGAAAGGACAATTTCCTTTTTCTTTATGGAATAGGAAATTGTCCTTTGTCTTCATGTTTTCCTTTTCATCTTGCAAAAGGAAACTCTTCAGTCTTCTAGAGTCTTCTCTAAGCTTCTAGTCTTCGCTTCAAACCGCCATAACAAGATTCTCCATATTTCCTTAATCTTGTTCATGTTGCTCTGTTTTCTTGAGTAACTTTGTGAGGTATCTTGACTTAGTTCAGGAACTCCTTCAGAAGCTGCATCTTCAGATCCATCAAACATTCGACTTTATATTTGAAAATAGTTGTTGGCTAGTTGACTCGTATATTTCTTGTTTCTTTTCTCTCTCTACCGTATTTGTTGTTTGTTGATTTACTGAATCATTACGAATAAGGGACATATTTAAGGGGTGTTTATAAGTTTCGCCATTTGGCCAAAAAACTTTCAAAAATGCCATTTTCTTATATACAAAAACATAGATTTACACATGATATTTGGGTTTATTAGTTCCAGTTTTTTTTTAGGGTATAGTTTTTGTTATGAAGTATCTGTTTTATGAAAAGAAAAATCCAAAATTTTTAGTTTTTACAAGAGCTTCTTTTTTTTTAAAGAGATTAGTGATTCGTCTTAGAATCGTATATGCTTAATATCAAAATTTAGATTGAACACCATTATCAATCCTCAATACATGTTATAATATAGTTGGGGATATTAATTACACAAGGATGCCACATTTTTAAATTGAAAGCCTTTATTCAAAAAAAAAAAAAAAAAAAAAAGGATGCCACATTTCCGTTTAACGGGCTGCGTGCTTCGACGCATTGATGAGTAATTTAAACAGAAACACAACTTTAAGCTTATCAATTTATCATCAGTTTTTAATGCATTCTATTTTATCGTTTTATAATATTAAGCGGATTTTCAAAAACGGGAATCTTATGATATGTTAGGAACCGAATCACTTATGATATCCATCCTAAATTATTTTCAATTTTAATAATGACTGTTATATGTTATCTTCAAATATCATCCCGCCTAAGACCGTTAACATGGCTTTAGCGTGGTCGAGCTTAATTGTGATGAATATAATATTGACTAAAGCGTGGTATTGGTGGGCGAATATGGTCCCAAATAATTTCGTGTTTTGTGTTCGTATATTTTCTATTTCTGCATTTTGTTTTTATCACTCCCTTTCAATTTATTTTATTATTTACTTTGTCAAATAAAAAAATAAGACGAAATATTCAATTATCCAACCTATCATATTCAATGACTTTACCCGTACCATAGAACTCCAAGGAAATTCTCGAGACTTGATTACCGCCACTTCTATTTTTATTTAACTTTTTTTTTGAAGGACAATAAAATCAATAATGTCTTATATATTCCCCTGTATGTGGAATTATACCACCGCTATAAATTTAGAAGACTTTATAGATTGCTTAAATATTTCTTAAAAGAGCTGTCGGTAATGGAAGAGGAAATAAAAAGACAATAACGAACGGTCCATGAGGTGACATTGATATTATAATTAATTAACTAAGAAAAGTTGAATAATTACGTGGTCATCATCAGAGAATGAACAGTGTCTCCCACCAACTTCTTATTTACTTATTTGTGCTTCTTGGTGGGATGCATTTTGCATGGCCAAACCGACAAAGTTAATATTACAAATTAAAGATTAGTAAGCACTATTAGCTAAAGTGTTAATTAATGTACAAATTATGGTTATGTGCTTATGATGTTTCTGTACCTTCAATCTATTAAGGTCATGGTGGCTCTACCACCCCCACTGAAACCTTTTAAGTGCCGGCTAATTAGCCATTCTCCTTTTCAAAAAACTAATAAATTTGATCGGACACTTAAATAATCAAATTAGGTGGGTAAGGATAATCTTGATTTGTACCAATATTAATTTTAATATACATGGGATGGGCAAGAGATAAGCTGCTTAATTATAATCCCATATACTGTATTACAGATGAATGATTGTTGTCCTTTGGTGACACCTAAGCACATTATAACTTAACATATAAATATTTTCTTACAACAAATTAAAAGATAATTCATCATCTGTTTGTAGAATCCTTTAATAGTTATACATTTTCATCCGGAAAATTTATCACCTACATACTACAATTCAAATATCTCTTAAATTTTAGTTGTGACTCTAGATCTCTTAAAAAAGTCTCTTAAGCAGATAAGATGACATAATTAAACCAACAATACTATTAGATCTTTAAAAAAAAAACAATACTATTATATCTGAACACAAGTAAGAAAAAAAAAAAAATTAGACATACTTGTAAGACTTACAAATGATAAAAAAATGAGATTTTAACATCATCAAAATAAATATATAAATTAGTCAAGTCAAATTTTTAGGATACAAATATTTTCTTTATGAAACAAAAAATCCACACAAAGGCATGTATTCATCTAGTGCTTTACGAAAGAAGAGACATGCTTCATAATATAATAAAGAAGCATATATATGCTTTGGCAAATATAGAATCGAAGGGAGAAGCTACCAATGACAAAAGATTGAATCGAAGGAATGGAACAAAAGTATTTAAAAGATATCATTCCAATAATTTTCGTAATCGTCATATATTATTGATATTAAACATTGTCAAATGAATATTCTGTTGTTTGTTGCAACTTTTTAAAATAAAATTATTTGTCGCATCCTTGTTAATTCATTGCATCTGGCTTACAAAAATTTAGTGTTGAATTAATACATACATTTTTTTTTGTCAATTATGTGTTCAGATTCTGTAATCAAAATATGAAATAAGTACTTGACTTGTTTCTTAAATGCCATAACCAATAAAGAAGTGTAACAAAATTCTTCTTGAATCAAACGACCGACAAAATTATATACTACGGCTTTGACAAACAAAACATTCTTAAGATTGTGGTTTGGATTTAGATACGACATCATCAATATTTATACATCAGTAACTCAGTTCAAATTTTTTTTAAAAAAAAAAAAAAAAAAAACTCAGTTCAATTAATTTAAAGTTTTGTTGACGAAAGAACAAAAAGAAAAGAAAAGTGGGGAATGCATTGAACATCAATAATTCCGTTGGACGAAGGAAAGCCTTCTTGTTGTTTTATGATGAAAATTGTCTTTTAATTTCCCGTATTAATTGAAAGCAATTATTTAAGTTTGGCAGCGTATACGACATCAAGTATTTATGCCATCAGAAATGTCTATCAAACAATTTCCGATATTTTGTTGTTATTTAGGCATCTCGGGGTTCTTATAACTCACCGAGATTAATAATTACTAGTAAAACTATAGATGCAAGATAATTTTAGAAAGTAGAGTAATTTTTGGTATAATATCATTTAGAAGCTTATTGTATGTAATAATGTCTTAGCTATCTAATGAATGGAAACAATAAATGATCAGTTGAATCAACGTTAGAAAAAAGTCAACAATCTATAATAACAGAATGATGATACTAGAAAAAGAAACATAAAAATTGAAAATTAGTTAGTAGTGGAGAGATTTACAAAAGCCTCCAAAAAAATTATAAATGGATGTCTGGAGAAACAAATATCTAAATAATGTAAACCGAGAAAAAACGAGAAATACATGTAAATAAGTAGACAAGGACAATATTAACGTATCATTTGTTATAAAACGGTAACATGAGTTGCAAGAGATTAAGAAAAAGAGATGATAGAAGCTACACGTCGTCTTTTTGTCTTTATACTTTTTTTGAACGATATTCTTGTCAATTAGTTTTGAATTAAAGTTAATGAATTGTAAGATTGGTGCTGGCAATGGTTTACTTGACGTATAAAAATGGAGCAATTTTTGTGTTGCCTTGTTGGAGTATCGATTTAGAGAAGGAATGAATAATGGATGTTTTGACTTTTCATGGGCTAGAAAGGATAAGAAAGAAGGGTAAATAGTAAAAGTTAGTTACAACGATAGTCCAATTAGGTTACTGAAACAGTGAAATATGAAAATGAATAGAAAAGGCGATGGATGTGTTTATTAGACTTGTGTCCCACTCTCCTCACATTTTCGAGCTGTATTTTTATTTATTTTTTTTAAAATAAAAGAAAATATATTTTAGTGTAAATGTTATTGCTTGAAAATGACAAGTTCTAGATTTGGAACACTCTGTGCTGGCTATCTAAGGAAAGAATATCTGTTTATTTTAATGCTTTACTTCCTTCCCATCAATGATTCCTTCAAAGTTGTAAATACGTAAGAGTGTATCTCTTTTTATTTGAGATTTTCTAATTGCATATTCATAATGGCGTATCATTGCTCTACGTTGAGTTTTTGTTTTCATTTCCTTGTTTTGTTTTGGTTGGAAGAGTAAGGGCATCCACAATGGTAAAAGTGGAAGGGTGTGTGGTAGTGGAGTTATATTAATAAAATAATGTAAGAGTTAAGTTTAGAAAGTTGGTGTTATCCACAATGGTAAAAGTGGATGGGTGTGTGTTAGTGGAGTTTTATTAATAAAATAATGTAAGAGTTGAAGTTTAGAAACTTGGTGTTATTGGTAGAACCTGTTTCTTAGTAATAGTTTAATAATATAATTAAGTAATTCATAAAACATTTTTTTTTAATTAAAAATAACATTTAAATTTTAAACATAAAAACAAACAAACATATTTATTACTTAAAACACACAAACATTTTATTTAATTAATACAAAATTTAAAAACTTTAATCATCATTTGGAAGATGTCCAAATTTCGCCCATAAATGCTCAATCAAATCCTCTTTTAATTGGTGATGTGCTTGTCGATCACGAATTCTTGTGTGACCATCACCAAAACCGGCGAGATTGGTAGGCATATTGACTGAACCTTTAAAAACGGGGATGGTTTCCGTTTCTTCTCTTTGGTCTAATTCTTCTTCGAGAGTGTATGAATGTCGTTCATTTTCGACAATCATATTATGGAGTATGATACATGCTCTCATAATGTATGCTAATTTACCTTTCTTCCATAAAAGAGCTGGATTTTTAATCATGGCGAATCTAGCTTGCAGGACTCCAAATGCACGTTCAACATCTTTTCGTGCACCTTCTTGACGTTTTGCAAACAATCTATGTTTGGGGTGTTGTGGTCCTGGGATGGATTTAACAAATGTCGCCCACTCGGGATAAATCCCATCCGTAAGATAGTAAGCCAAATTATACTCCCTTCCGTTGATATAGTAGGTCAATTCAGGAGCTCGACCGTGAATAATGTCATTAAATACTGGGGATTGATCAAGAACATTTAAATCGTTACAAGTACCTGGCGCTCCAAAAAATGCGTGCCATATCCAGAGATCTTGTGAAGCTACCGCCTCCAAAACAATTGTTGGTTTTCCGGTTCCTCTTGAATACATTCCTTTCAAAGCGGTAGGGCAATTCTTCCACCTCCAATGCATACAGTCGATGCTTCCAACTATCCCTGGAAAACCGCGGTGTTCTCCAATAAAGAGTAACCTTCGAAGATCCTCTAGTGTGGGTCGTCGTAGGTATTCAGTGCCGAACAAGTCAACTATTCCGACAACAAAATGTAATAAACATTCCCGGGCCGTCGTTTCACCAAGTCGTACATACTCGTCAATTGAGTCTGCCGAACACCCATATGCTAATAGTCGAATTGCTGCAGTACATTTTTGTAGCGGTGATAACCCATCTCGGAAGGTTGCATCTTTTTTTGGTTTAAAATATGTAACTTCTTCAGTGAGACGATTGACAATACGCAAGAACAAGGACTTGTTCATTCGAAATCGTCTGCGAAATAGCGTCTCCGTGTACCTCGGATTATCACAGAAATAATCGGCCATCAACTGCTTGTGCCCTTCTTCCCGATTTCTATCGATGTATGTACGTTTATCCCTTTCGACCGGAATATCCTCTTCAGTCGTATCGCATAGATTATCGAATTGCTCTTGAAGATATTGGTCAAATTCATCATTATTGGAGTCATAATGATAATGAAAATTATTTGAAGAAGATGCCATAAAAACCGAAAAAAGAAAGAGTGTTCGCAGGAGACACTTGAATTTTAGGACGAGATACTTGTTTTTTTGGATATAATCAACTTGAAATATAAAGAAGATAAGGGAATGGGTTTGTGAGAGATTTGTCTGTGCGATCGTCAAAGGAAAGAAATACATATATAGGAAATGAAGTGTTGTGTCAAATATTTGATATTTTGGTAACCCGTGACTTCTTTCTCAATTGCGACAAGTTAAACCGTGACACAAAAATCCAACGTGCCATTATCTAATACAAAAACTCAAGTATACCCGTGATACAAAACACCAAAATATCTTCAAGTATACCCGTGACTAAAAAACTCAAGTATACCCGAGACTAAACCCATGTCTTCTTCAACCTGAAACCAAAAACACATGGGAAAACAAGTTAGATATGATCCGAGACTAAACCCAAGAACGCATGGCATATATCAACTGAGTCAATTTCATACATTGTGATAATACAAGACATATGTTTTCTAAATACTTAAAACAAGACAAAGACATAAGAAATTGATTCATATAGAGAACTTGGTTTAAAACAGCAAACACAGAAGGTACAAACTTAGTTAATAAACATAGATATTGATTCATACATCATTAAAACAACACAAATTGATCTTGATTCATACATCATTAAAACAGGAAATAGTGCATAAATAAACTTGAAATCTAAAGAGAATTGTAAACTTCAGCAATTAGCTTCTTCTTAAGAGCTATTTCCTCTTCATCAAGTGTTTCCTTCTTGGCAATCAGTGTGTCAAGAAGGGACATCTGTTGGAGCTGTTTCTTTAGCTCCATATCCTTCTGCTTGGCCTCCAAGATTTTGTTATCCTCTGCAGGTGGTGCAGCCTTCTCTTTACCCTTCTTCCTCAATTTCTTCATTGCTTTAATACCCGGAGGCCTACTCTCTTCCTCACCTATAGTAGATCCAACAGATGGTGAAGCTTCATCAGCCTTTCTTTTGTTGCTGGTTGTCTTGCTAGTAGGATTCATATCAATCCAACTACACCATTTAGGTTCATATCGCAGAACTGTCCAGGCATGCTCAAGCGTGAACTTCTTCTTGTTGTTGTTTTTTGAGTAGGTTTGGTGAGCCAACTGCAGAATGTCATTATCATTTTGACCACTAGCTTTCGCGTCCAATGCAAAAGCATATGCTCCGCAGAACTTGCTCACATCTCGACTGATTTTGGCCCACCTTTGCTTACAACTGTCACTGTCTCTTGGCTCAGCTCCTTTGCGTACATGGTCACTTGAAGCATAGTACTCAGTTATACGCCTCCAAAAGGTTCCTGACCTTTGGTCATTGCCTACAATAACATCCTTTGATGTGTTAAGCCACCCACTGATGAGGACCAAGTCATCTGGGTTTGACCATAGCCTTTTAGCCCTACGGTCAAGTGCTGATTCTTCAGGTTGAGTTTGAGCATGAGCCGGTTCAGAACTAAATGAAAGGATTTCAGGGTGACTTGGCACAAGAGACGGCTGTGAACTAAAAGAAGGGATTTCTGAAGCTCCAGCAAGAGAAAATGAATGATAAGGAAAGTTTTGAAGGCTAACATAGGAACCGGGAGACTGATTGTATGGACCATTATTTGAATCCATATCAATCACTAAAGAAAAGAGATGAAAGAAGAGATGGAAGATGGTAAAACAGATTGGTTTGGAAAGAATAATGTGCAAAGAAGAGATAATTAGAAGAAGAGATAATTAGTAGTAAGTGTTTAGGTAACTATCAACTACCAAAGTCAAATCAGGTGTAAATACAATTTATACCAACTCAGCTACCAAGTACCACAAACCAGATTCATTCAATTAAAAGTAACTTTTCAGTTATGACAGCAACTGAAACAAGACCATTACCACTAATATCACAAAAACCATACAGTGATACACTAACCCTTACAACTGAAACACTCAAATCATATCAAAACTATGAAGACAGTACTATACAACACACAAAGAACCACTGCAAACATTCACACGAGCTGGTCCAACTACTAGTTGTCTATTGCATTAACTAAATGGAGTCTTAGACATACCTTTTTTGTTTTCAGTTAGTCGTGGTAGTAGTTGTTGCTTTCCGGATTGAAGTTTCCCTGCTTAACTCACCTAGCAACCTCAGAAAGAAAGCAAAATCAAAGTTCAGGTTCACTAACAGACAAATATAACTGAATCAAAACTTGATGAACCAAAAATTTTGCAAACCCGACATCCTCTATTCACATAATCTACAAAATATAACTTTAATCTACCCTAAAACAGATATCATGAAATATATCAGTTTATATTACATCTCAAACCCGAAATTCTCATAAGAAAATCATTTCGTCTCCTATATTTCTTCATCACTACCTCACTAATCTTCGGATTCAACAACCAAATGCTACTTATAACACAAAGTTGATGACGATTTACCTACTGTGTATCGCCGGAGACAGATGTTGCGATGAGACCCAGAGGAGACGAAAGGATTTGGGGTTTTTTGGAACAGATTCTTAGTAATTGAAAGCATGGAATGCGTGAATCGTCGAATAGAGATCGATTTTCGGGTAGTTTGGTCGGAATCGGCTTCAAATTTGATGAAGAGAAGAGATCGATTTTGGGGAGAAAAGGCGATTTGGGGTTTTTTAGAACAGATTCTTACAAATTCAAAGCAGAGAAGGATTAAATCAAAGAGAAGAGATCGATTTTGGGGTTGTTTAGTCGGAAAACGGCTAGAAATCGGACTGAAATCGGCCGTCGCTTTCTCGGTTGAAGATTGGGTCTCGAGAGAGAACAGAGACCAAACACTAGAACGAGACGAACCCCTTTTTTTCCCAAATGAAATTAATTCAGTAATTACAAAAATTCTCCCCCAACCAGACACTGCCACGTCATCGGTACATCCGATTGTAACTTAACACCCGAGTTTCGGGTGTAACCCAACATTTGCATTTTTTTCCCTTTCTTTATTCTAAACACTCCACCACTTACACCCGTTGGATTGGTCCACTGCTTATGGTCTAAGGTCATTTTGGGAAAACAGTTTTGACAGAATCATCGGGCCTTGATCCAAGGGAATAGCAAATAGTATAAAAAATTGTTAGAGAAGCTAGAAAGTCAGTAGTAAATAAGTAGTTCATTATTAATTAACTAAAGTCATTAGAAAAAAGGCTAATTAATTAATTCGAAGATGCTGGGGTTAAAAATTAACCCTGAGGTTTGGTTACAAACTTACATCACGGACGGAGGGTTATATTGATAAAAATAAGAAAGAAAACTTAACGGCCGTCAGCGAGAGGGTTAACGGCAGATTCCTTGCAAGGACTTGGAGGTAGACTTGACTTTCCTGAAGCAACAAGACGTTGCACGAAACCCTCGATTCTTGCTCCGTTACTCTCCGTTAGTAACCGTTTTACCCCAAACGGCGCCGTTTCCACACCTCTCTCTTTCAGCAACTCCTCCGCTCCGCCGCTCGTCAAACCGTTCGCCTGCATGCATCACCACATTATAACATATTCGACATTTTGATCGATAATTGATGATTTAGTGACATGAAGAGTTGAAATCACAGACCTGGATTCTAACGTAATCGGTACGGTTCCAGCAGAAAGCGTTCCCCAGCATCTGATCAACGGTATCGGAAACGCCGTCAAGCACTATATCCACCACACATGACGTTGAACAGTCTCCGTTACGACGGAGTTTCCTCCCTGCTGAAGATGACATGGTCGATGAACCGTTTCCTAACGACAGTACAAGCAAGTCATCCACGCCGTTAACTGACGGGAAATCTCGTTTGTTGTGTAGCACGTGCGTCACGGCAGCTGCTGTTGGATTGTTCATCACCAAACCGCCGTCTACGGCTGAGCATGAGGTTTTACCGTCCACCGACACCACATTGAACGGCTTGAAGAGGCTAGGTGTTGCCGACGTGGCACGGCAGACTTTCCACAGCTCGAAGTCGAAGCTCGGAGACTCAGACGCGCCGGCGCGTGAGAAAACGAAAGGAGCAGAGGTTTTGAGGTCGTAGCAAGGAACAAGGAGAGGCTTACACGTGTCCTTCATCGTCAACACCTTCCCGTCTTCTCTCCGAAACGCAGCCTCCAACACCCTCTCCATGCTCTTCCCCGAGTATCTCTTGTTCCTCCTGAAAACGCCGGTGTACCTGATCTCGAAGAGCTCCGAGTTCTTCTCCGTGACAAACTGAACCGCGTCTCTGGCAGTGAACATCGGCCTGCCGGAGCCGTCGTCGGCAACAAGGAGGGCGGCGAGAATACCTCCGATGCCAGTTCCGGCGACAATGTCGAAGAAATCAGAGATGTGAGCGTGAGGGTCACCGGTTAGAAGGCGGATCTGGTGTTCGAGGTGGAGAATAGAAGCAGCGGCGACAATGGCAGTGGTAGCGCCACCGTCGATGCTAAGGATACGAGTCTTCCTGGAGGTGTCGCAGTGAGAGAGCCATTTCTGTTCAAGCTTTGTGAAGATGTCAAGAGTAACCTTGCTGAGATCCATCTCCATAAGAAAATAACAAAATAACACAAAGCAGAGGATAAAGGCAAAAGAAACAAGGTAAAGAGTATCACGGTTTGGAGCAGAGAGGCATTAATTGGTGGGAATGCGCGCGCTCTCTCTTTCTCACAGCGATATAGGAGTAAATACAATACAGATCAGGAGAGACTGTGCGTTTGAGTCGTCTCTCTCCTAGAGTGAGTGGATTTGAAGAAGAAGAAGAAAGGGTTTATGAGTGATTCAGAGATAATTCCGGAATGGTGAGTGGGTGGTGGTAGTTATATACTCCCACTGACGATGCACAGTTTGTTTTCTCTTTTTTTTTTTTTGTTTAATTTTTTTTCCATCGTTTACAAGGATTTATTTTGTTTCTTTATTTTCCCACCGTTAAAATGATATAATTCTCTGAAGAAAATTACAAATAAAATTAACATAAGAGGGAAACGTCTTTTCTCTAGTTCTTTTCTTCCTTGGGCATATAATTTTGGTAACATCCCATGACATATTATTATCTTTTAAATAACTTAATTTTGTCAACTCAATTTTTCTTTTTTTTTTTAGCCGTAGTGAATGAATCTTATTTTGACATATCTTTTTTTTGAGGCAGCTTATATTTTTTTGTTTGTTTATAACAAAATATATGGTATACTAAACAAAGAATGCGACATGTATTTGAGACATTTTTCTAGTTTTCTTATTTTTGCCAAACAAATTATACTATACATGTATTAATCTATTTTTTAAGAACTTAAAAACTTACTACTAGATACATAAATAAGTAAGGGTTAATTCACGATTTAAAAGAACATAAATCAAGTACATTCAGAATTAAAAATAAAATGGAAGGGGGGGTGGTAGGACTGTTCTCGCACGTGTGAGTAGGCATGTCAGTACGAAGGTCAAGGAGTAAGCGCGAACCTCGGCTCGGCTCCCGCTAATCACATTGTTGCCTCTTCTTTCTTACTAATCTCTTTTTAATTAAATGCCTATTAACTCGTCTTTATATCTATCCCTAATAAATGAAGGACGTGGAATCGACGTCGAACCGGCAAAAGTATTATAAATAGTTTATGATGATATCAATGCACCATTTCATTTAATATAGTATTTAATACCCTATATGACAATTTACGCTTTGATTTGGACCATGACATAAATATGTTAGAATTAAAAACCTTTTAGGTTTACATTTCTTCTACCACGGTACAAATCAGACTATTGATCATCGCACATTCAACCCAAACACAAGTATCATGGGCTCAGGCCCAAATTTTTAGGCTCAACCCCATTTCAATATGGCCTACCATGTATAGTTCATTCATCCTATTTCTTCGCAAGCATAAGTTAATCCGTTTTTTTTTTTTTTTTTTTTGGTAATTTCATCTGGTTTTGACTAAAAAATCAGTTTATGCTCTATGTACATCACTTTATATTCACCTACAAACAATAATGACACAAATAGTAAAAACAACACTGGATAATATTTTCTTATATGAAGAAACCACGCGACCGTTGCATATCTACCGACAACATAAGACCATAATCATACCGAATACTTTAATCATTATAAAATTTTCAAAAAGAAATAACAATAGGAAGTGGCTATAGGTAGAAAAGTAAAAGTAAATCACACACAAAGATGAAAATTAGGGAAACATAACAAAAACAAAACGTGAAAAAATCTCTCAATCAATAATAGACCAATGCTACCAAAAACACGACAACACTACTCAATGTTGAAGTCAAAACCGCTGACATTGACAACAAAACGGCATCATTTTGAGCGGTATCTTTGGAAGCCGTGGCTGGAGAGGGAGACGAAGACGACCCGGTGGAAGGTGACGGAACAGGGGCAAAAGCTGGGCTGAGGGTGGGACTGACTATGGCGGCGGCAACGAGGACATGGAGCTTCTGCCCGGCTTGGCAGTGGCCAGGGAAGCCACAGAGAAAGTACAAGTGGCCGGGTTTTGTAAGAGCCACTGTGTCGGAGCCAGAAGTGTAGGTGGCCATTGCTGACGTGGCGTTACACGAGAGGAAATCACGGCGGCTCACTTGCTTCACGTTGTGAAACTGGCGGTTGTACACAAATACTGTAGAGTATAATAAACCATGCAAAGTTATTAGAATAAACTCTAAACAGAAAAAAGAAAACGTTTAGATGTTTGTGTGACGTTACATAGAGAATCTCCGGTGGTGAAAGTATCGGAGGAAGTCCATTTATTGTAGCAGTGGCGGAGCTAGAACCAATTTTTATTGGGGTCAAAATTATATGTAACAAAAAATTACAAAATATACTATTTCTTAAGCAACTTTTCTATAATTATAAACCCAAATTTTAAGAAGTTTACGAGACCTAAATTACTGTATTATTGATTTGGGTTCAATTTAAAAGGATTAAATATATTTTTAGCTCAAAAATGTGGGTTTTGGATATTCTTTTAAGTAAAAGATATGTATAAGTTAGATTTATAGGGGTCAATGTAAAATTTTCAGTGGGGTCAATCTCACATTTTATCAAAAAACATAAAGAGTAATTAAACTTTGTTGGGGTCAGTTGACCCCACTCCATAAGCTTTGCCTCCGCCCCTGTATTGTAGTCGACTTTGCCGAGAATGGTCCATCCGGCAGATCCACCCACCTTGTGGACCGACGCCACTGATTCTCCTAACATACCCATTATTATCAACACCACCATAATAATTGAACACAAGAACTTTTCCCAAGAAAATCCCAATTTCATTCTTTTCCGATAACGAAGAAATAGAAAACAGAAGACACTATCGGTAGGTGTGTGGAAACAATATTATGATTTTGAAAAAGACTTGGGAGGAAATTTGCATGGACCTGATTGGTATTTATTTGTAGACTAGAATAGAGTTGCATGCCGGGATCGAGCCGTCCACGTGTCATTTACGCTGGATATTGGGTCGATAGTTGTCGATAGTTGAGCCCATTAAGGCCCAATTGAAAGATATCCCTGAAGGGATTATAGTTAGCCGTCCATCCAAACAGAGCTAGCGTTCCTTATCCCGAACAATTCGGTCATTCTTCTTCGTCTCCCTCCCTTTCAATTTCATTGACGAACCTACGAAAGGTCTTTTCTAGTTTAGTCACTTCACCTCTACGGCTACTGCCATGGCGGCTTCATTCTCTTCCACTGCTCCCACGAAACCGGTTCTTCAATTCAGAGCGAACTACTCCAAGTCTCTCCTCTCTCTCCCAGGTTCGGCCTTCGATTTTTGTTTCTTCACTGTCCTGTCTTATCTATTTGGCTCGAAATCTTTGTTGGTTAATGTTATCTACACCATTGATAGATTCGTGTTTGAGGATAATCGCTTCGGCGAGATGTCCCTCTGCACGCTTAATTGCGTGTTCGTTAAAGACCGACAAGCTTCCGCTCGGGGCTGGCGTCAGTCTCTCCGTTGGCCCCGTTGTCAAGCGGTCTCTACAAAAGAGGCAGGTTCCACTTATTAGGAAACTAATGTGGAGTTTTAGGGTTTGCTGATTTCTCTAATCCGGATGTTCTTGTTTGGAAATTCCAGATTGGTGATAAGGTCTGCTACTATTGAAGAAATAGAAGCAGAGAAGTCTGCTATTGAGACTGATGTTGTACGTTATTTTAAAAACTTTTGGTTACTGTTTAGTGGAAAACGAGGAATCACTACTTTGGATGTGATTCTGGTTTTTGTTTTGTGCACTTCAGAAATCAAAGATGGAGAAGACCATTGAAACGCTTCGGACGAGTTTCAACTCCATAAGGACAGGGAGAGCCAATGCAGCAATGCTTGACAAGATTGAGGTATTTAGATTTACAGCTGCCAAATCTGGTTCCATATGTATAACTTGATGTTTTGATCTCTGCTTCCTCAGGTGGAATACTATGGCAGTCCAGTAAGTTTGAAAAGCATTGCCCAAATCAGTACCCCCGATGGGAGTTCTCTTTTGCTGCAACCATATGACAAATCCAGGTACATGACCGATGAGTTTTCTGTACAAGAGTTTTCACGTCTGCTTTCTCTTGGTCGGTTCATGATACATCCCAATGCTTTCAGCTTGAAGGCTATAGAGAAGGCTATTGTGAATTCTGATCTTGGAGTGACCCCTAATAACGATGGAGATGTCATTCGACTGTCCTTGCCTCCCCTCACATCTGACAGAAGAAAGGTATCTCTTCCTGGCAAGCCTATTAATTAATTTCTGGTGAATCGATATGGATTTTCAATATGCTGCCTTACCTTATAATTGTACCACTGCAGGAACTATCTAAGGTTGTTGCAAAACAGTCTGAAGAAGGGAAGGTCAGTAGTAATGTTTGCCTTCTCTTTATAGTGTGACTAAAACGTATTTGGGATTTTCAATATTGTCCACAAAAGTTAGTTACTTTTAGGGTGCATAAGGGTGTGCTAAAACTTCATGTTCCTTTATTTCAGCCCTTCTTTTTTTCGTATTTGGATTCTTATAGGTTGCACTGAGGAACATTAGGAGAGATGCCTTGAAATCTTATGATAAACTCGAAAAGGTGCCGAGGCTTTTTTAGTTTTATTTTTTTCTTGTTGGCTATTCCTTGTGATCTTATTCGTTAAAAGTGAAGCTTCATTTTTGCAGGAGAAGAAGCTCTCAGAAGACAATGTGAAGGATTTGTCAAGTGATTTGCAGGTAAACCAACCACACAAGAGTTTGTGTTGTTGATAAAACAAAAAGAGAGAGAGCTTGATTATTTGATAGGTATGTGTGGCTGACTAAACTTTGATGTTATTGGTAATGGCAGAAACTAATTGATGTATACATGAAGAAGATAGAGGAGCTCTACAAACAGAAAGAGAAGGTATCAGTTTTGTGTCAATGGCTCTGGTCTACTTTTGTATTTGATCCATCTTGTAGATTGATTAGCCATTAATTACTACACACGTATATGAATCCACAGGAATTGATGAAGGTGTGACCATAATGGTTGTTAGGGGAGGAGACATAATTCTACAATCTGGTAAAATCCTTTACTATTTTCTCTGTGTTTCTTGGGGTACAAGAATGTCTTTTGGGAATTGAGAGCAACTTTGTTTAAGTCACTATTTTCGGTTGCAAAAATTTTAGAAGAAGCCTCTGATATTTTGTTTCTTTATTAAAGGATCCTCTTTGTACAGCAAAAAACTCTTGTTAATTTGGTTCAGCACCCAATTATCAAATCTTATTTTTGGCTTATTGGGTTTGGAACTGAAAATTAAAAAGTAGGTATTACAATATTAAAGTAAGATGTTCCTTGTATTATAATCTGATAAAATAGGTTATTGGAGACGGCCACTTCAAATGCATTTTCTTATTATAGTCAGTCACACCTCGCCGCATTGAGAAGTCCGTCAAACCCAAAATATGTTTGTCTACCATTATTCTATGCTTGCAAAGCATCGAAAGTTGGGATCAGTGGTTAAAAAATTAATTAAAAATATAACTCATCGAATTATTTAATTGTCGATTAAATTGTATAGTTCACGTTTTTCCCTTCGTAGCTGGCGAATTTGACTTCTCCGAACCTGAACCCTGCTAAAATTTTAAAATGATTAAATTCTTTTTTTTATTTCGTCACTAAAATGCTATTACATTACATAGTACCAACTGTTTAATTCTTTAATTTCTTAAAAATAGATCGCTATATTTATCATTCAACTTATCCATTCAATTTTCAAATCTTTCAATTTGAGAACAATGTGACAATTTCACGTTTTATACACTCACCTGTTATAGCAAACGGATGCGGATCTTGATTTTAATACTAAAAAGTCCCAAAAATGACAATTAGTTTATTCGTGGTTGTTACTTGTAAGACATGCATGCATCAATAATAGTGGTGTGTTATTTAATACTGCATATAGATTTCTTAAGAATATTAATATTCTAAAGAGTTAACAAGTGATCCCATAAACCGAGGATTAAACCCATGATGAATATTTTAATTAGTAGGCTTCATGGGAGAGTATATTTTAATTTGTCTGTTGGCACAATTAGAAAACATTTTATGTCACTAATTATTATACTATCTTTAAACAAAAGCATCGACTATTATAGTATATGACAAGTGGCTGAGATGTTGGATTCCTTACATCGGAACTCCAACGAAACTTTCGTTAATTTGTGCTTTCAAAGTTTCAATATAAGTTTCTTCTTTTAATATTTGTGTTTACTCCCTCCGTCCCACAAAGATAGATTTTTAAGAAATTTCACATTCTTTAAGAAATAATGTATAATGACAATTTTAACTTTTTAATCATTTAATACATTTTAAAGAATATATTATTTATTGTTGTTTAATGAGGGTAAAATAGGTAAATTGTATTAAATTTGACATTGGAAACCCAAAACTTCTATCTTTGTGGGACAAAATTTTTTTCTAAAACATTCATCTTTGTGGGACGGAGGGAGTATATAATACATGGTAGGGTCAAAACACTACAAAAGAACTTTAAAAATAGTTTAGTAACATGATTATAGTATTTACTTTGATTCTCTCTTCATTTAATTGCATAAGACACCGTTCGTCAGTCAACACTTAACGATAATTAAATTCAAAGTTGATATTATGATATACATATACCATCATGTAGCTCTAGTCTCTAGACGAATATTTAATTTAATCTTGATACGTTTGTTTAAGTTGCAATATCTTCGTCAATTATTTAATTCATTCGATTTTTTAAGTTGTTTAATCTTTTTACATTAAATTTAAGTTAAAGCTCGTTTTGATATGATTTAAGTCGTTTGGACCCAGTCATACACAAAAGTGGAATACAAAATAAGAAAAAAATGTGGTTAGTTGATGACGTTATATATTATGCTTGTGGCGTGGCCAACGGTAATCTAATGATGATGAGTCCATCCCATGAGAGAGCGAATCACCGTGGATCTTTGGCTTATTCGACCCGTGGCACTATGAATGTGAAAGAGTAAGTCTCGCGTGGGTACGTTTCCTCTGTACTCGCCGTGTGCCCGTGGCAAGAACGACCCATTAGAGAGAGCGTTTTCGGTTTGTGGTGGCATCAGCAGCATTCACATTCAGCATTGTCGCACACTCGCACTGACCAGTCAGTCAGTCATCCAAATATGCTACATACTTTGTACTTTTATTAAATAATCACTTTTCCAATTTTTTTTTTCTATTTAATAACATTCATGGATCAATGTGTAAATATGTTTTTACGATACTATCGTTGTATATCAGTTTTTTAAAAAATCTAAAATTTTATTGCAGTTATTTCAAATTGCATATCAATTAAAATAAATAGAAAGATACTATAAAATAAACAGTGTCTCAAAGACAAAAACTTTCAATTACAATGGTACGTGGGTGTCGTTCCCACGCGTATGGATCGCGCGTGGTTGGTAGTACAGCTGTTAACCTTCATATAAAAATTACAAAAATCTGATCTTTTAAAATGTGCACTCTTTTTTTATATAATAAGATTTGTTAATACGATCATGGAGTGAAATAATATTAAAATACAGCCATGAACATATTATAATTATATGTCTTTGGGTGGGCACAAGAAATCGATAATTATTATACATGATGGACTCGTATTAAAAAAACAAAATAAAAGGCAAAGTCATAGAATATATAATGAATTAGTATAATAATAATGTGTGACTAAACATTGAGCAGTGGCTTTATTCCATAAGAAAGTGACGTTTCTGCCATGCTGGCACCTCGAGATCGCAGCCGTCCAAATCACGGTAACATCCAACGGCTAGGATTGAGGCATTCTGGTCATTGAAGATCTTGAACCGTCTCTCTTACTTGCTTTTTCCAGGGGTAGGTTTTTTCTGTGCACAAAACATTGGAGGAGGAGGAGACGACGAGAGCACTGAAACTGAAATATACAGAGAAGAAAGCTTCAAAACTTTGAAGGAGTGAAAGATTTTACTTAGTTGATGGGAGCTTAGTCGTTGTAGCTTGCATTAATGGATAAAACCAGAGAAGCTCGAAGATCAACGACAACCATGGCTGCCTCAAATGGAGTAACAAAACGGAGACAGAGACTCTCAGGTATTGCTTCGTTCTCCTTCTCCTTTTTTTCTACCTTGATTTTTTTCGATTTTCTGACGAGCTTTTTTCTGTTTGGTTCCTGGGTTTCAGAAAACAGTCGTGAGCAGATGCATCAGGAGGTGGCGACGGTGAGAGATCGACCGGGGAAGAAAGAGCGAGATCCGGAATCGTTCAATCGGAGTAAGAGGAGAAGAAGCGAGAGGTTCGCGCCGAGGAACGAGAGAGATGTGGAAGAAGATAGCTCGGATGATAGTCAAGGAGACGAAGATGTTCAGCAAAATCATCAGAGGAAGAGCTTCCCGTCGGGTCGAATCCCCAGGCATGCGGCGTCTTTGAAGGTCACCGATAAAATGATCGGCGTAGCTGTCCCGAGAAAGGCTCGCTCAGGTTTGAGCTCAGTTGATTCTTTTTTGTTTTAAATTCGCATTTTCGAGATCTCTTAACCTCCGAATTTTTCTGTTTGTGGCGGTTGCAGCATGTATAAAGAGGTCGCATGACTGCCGGACTTCCTCGGGAAGCGGTGGAGGAGGATTTAGAGAAGACCGGCAAAGACCTCCATCTTCTCCGGGAAGCCATAGCTTTGAAGTTGTTTCACCGTCTTCTTCAACTCTTTCCGTCAAGCAGAAGGTGGGGTCCATTCACTTCTCTACATCAGCAATACAGAAATGATTCGGTCTAATTTCATTTTTTTTTTCCGATTTGCCCAGATTGTAAACGGATCCAAATCCCGGATACCCAAGCCACCGAAATCCTCCGGCACGGCTGAGGACGACTTGGAGATCGAAATAGCAGAGGTGCTCTCCGGATTGAAAAAGCAGCCTCATATCTCTAAGAGAGGAAACGATTCGGAGAATTTCCAAAAATCATCGGAGGTTAAAGGTATACTTGCACTGTTCTTTGTGTTTATTCAATCTCAGAATTTTTTACTAATATATCATTGCCTATTTTGCAGGTGTAGAGATTTGCGGTTTAATCACTTGTAAAGCGAGAATCGATTCAGCCAACATTGATAAATCTACCAACGGAACTAAAACATCGTTAGTAGTCTTCGCTGATATTCACAAGGAGAAAGAACCAAGGCAAGATAAAGAGAGGCTAGATTCGGAGGTGTCAAAAGGGTAAATAGATCAACAATTAGATATTCTGTGTTTTTTTATCCATGTTTGGAAATCTGATATCTGTTTTTCTATTTTTGGGTCTCCAGGGTTTCACATGGTCCACAATTGGAAAACAACAAAGATTTTGAGAGTCATTCTAGTAGTAGTAAGCTCGATATGGATCTCATGGTGAGAAATCTAGCCCTTTTAGATTTTAGCTATAAAGAGTGTGTGTGAATGCTGCCCAAATGTAGTAACGATCGTTGTCCTGTCAATAGGTTCCTCCAACAATGCCTTCCTCGCCAGGGAGAGTTTCTCTTCTTCCACTGGTTTCTGATTATTGCAAGGCAAGTGTAGATTTAAATAGGTTGCTTTGTTAAGCATGTCCCCATTTGGTTATTTATAACACTGCTTCTCTCTTGCTTAATGCAGCGAGATAGTTCTCTAAAGAGCAAAGAGAATGTTACTGTCAAGTCTCCAGAAGAAGTCAAACAGAAGAAGGTTGAAAAACGTGAATGGCTGAATCTTGATATAGAGGGTCCCAACCAAGAGACCGGCAGAGACTCTAATTTAAGCTTACAGAATTTGGATTGGAGCCAACCTCAGCTGGCTAAATCTGGTAATCAACCTTGAATATGATTATGAATACCAAACCAAGTTCTTGTTATTAAAGTTGATGATTTTTCTAGGATACACAGATTTACCTTGTCTGACCTATCTCTAACTTATTTTCAGCTCAGCAGAGTTCAGTCTTACCTTTGCCAGTAGCTGTAGGCAGCTCGCCTAGCGGGGTTCCTCCTCGGGGGTATGTTCTGAATGCACTAATCTGTTGTCGTAGGTTGTCTTGTGCTATAGCTTAATGGTCAGACCCTAAATGAAAAAACATTGGCAGATATGTACCCCAGACCGGTAAACCTGTGGATGGGAGCAATGGATCTTCTACTTTGGTGCAGGTATATTCTGTTCTAATTACATTTGTTCTTCATATATGATGATCATTGTTTCTTCTACTGGTTCGGACCATGATTTGTTAACAAATTCAGGGTGCTCTATTTTCTGCCTCTCAGCCTAGGCCTAAAAGGTGTGCCACACACTTTTTCATTGCTCGGAACATTCAGCTACATCAGCATTTCGTCAAAACAAACCATCTCTCTACACCAAGCAAAGGTTCTGTTTATCTGAAAGGTGGTGACTTGAGGCCAGCCGCTGGAAACCCATCCTTGCAAGGAAGCTCTCCTATTCTCAGTTTAAACTCCCAGGCACACGATAGAATCGTAGATAATATTTCTGTGCATAAGGATAAAGCCTCTGAAAGTGGTCATTTTGCCTCAACCAGACAGAATAAACCTCAACCACCCCCTGCATCAATTAGTGTAGTGGTATGTAGTTCCTTGGCTTTTTATCTTGTCATGAATTTGTGTTTATCATATTAGATTTTTATTGAAACTGCAAAAGTGCTCTCCTGAATAAAATCATCTTTCTCTCTTAACACAGCCTGCTCCAGCTTTCATCTTCCCCGCAAACCACCATTTGCAACCAGTCATGGTACCTTCTAAATCTTCTCGCCCAACAAAGAGCCCACGTGTGGCTGTTGGTTCAGCATCTGTTAACTTCACCCATCCAAGTTCATCAGCCAGCGAAGTTTCTTCTCCATATTTTACAGTTCTTCCAAACAATGCATATTCCTTTCAACTGTCATCAACCATCAGAGGTGGGACTCCAAGCCAGGCGGTGCCTTTCTACAATGGGTCTTTTTACTCGCCGCAGATGTTCCAACAACATCCTCAGCCTCTGCAGAGACAGAGTCAAGCCCAAAGGGAGTCAAAGGCTTCAGGCTGTTCCTCATCATCCCACAGGCAATTGCAACCGCAAGTTAGTGTGAATAGTCTTTCAAGCCAAGCTAATGTTCAACAACACCGTCAAATGTCACAAAAGTCTGAGGCTAAAGCAGCTGGAGATAACACTGATTCAAGGGGAAGCCACACTCAGAAAGGAGGCCCATTTGGCCAGATCATGACAGCGCCTGTTCAACCACAAAACTTTTCCATGTCGTTTGCGTCTTTCGCCAACAGTGCTGCCCCTGCAACTCTGAATTTCTCCTCCAATGGGTATCACATCATCTCTACACCTCCTGGTGTTGCTCACCAGAAAAACCATCAATCAAGTGAGGCAAAGACTGGAGGTGGAAGCTGTTCAAGCAATGCTGAAGACCCGAAAAAGAATCTTCCAGGGAAGCCTCCAGGGATGATGAATGGACAGACGCTGGTTTTTGACAATCCATCGAGAACCCTCAACTTTGTTTCTGGTACTTGGCCTCCTCCTGCAGCAACAGCAATAAATGGAGACCCTTCAGTGTTTACCCAGCATCTTACGCAGAGACAGCAGCAATCTGGTCGGAGTAAAATGATGACTCATTCGCAGGCTGACTCTGTTTCTGCCCCGTCATCCCAGTGGAAAAACCCTGCAACCTCATCATCACTCACGTCCTGTACTTCCTTAAACCTCAAGCAGTTCCAGTCGCAGCAGCAGACCAGAACTCACGGACAGACACAGATTTCTTTTGCAGCACCATCAAATCCGCAGCCTTCTCAGGGGAAACAGGGGAGATCTGGTGGCTCTTCTTCTTCGGTCACTGGGTATGCTTCACATGGCAAAGCAGCAAACCCTAAGGTCAGCAATAGCAAAGCCTTGCCATTATCACCTGTTCCTTTGTCACGGGAACAGACAGAGAATTCAGCGTCCGGGTCGTCCCAGAAAACCTCTCCCGTTTGTGGAAGGACCGTGCCACCTATTATAACTTCGTGCCCGGGTCATTTGTCTGAGCTAAAGTACTAGTTCCATTGAAGCAGACGTTTAAAGCCACCATTTTTGCAGTGTCTAGCTTCGAATAGGCTATTCCTAGATGAGGTAATACCCTAGTGCTTAGTAAAAGTACACCTCTTCTCTTTCTCTAGGGAGTGAACGCTTTCGGTCGGTATCTAAATTGTTTAATGTTTTATGGGGTCGATTGTTATATCATTATGATTGGTCTAGACTCTAGTGTAGATATTTAGACTAACAAAACCCATTTCTCCAAGCAATTTATTTCAAATACATTCCTCAACAATATGCCGTATATATAGAGAATCCGTTTAAGAAAGATAGCAACATTGTTTTTCTTCTTCTTGTGAACTAGTTGTCGAAAGCTAGAGAAGCTGCATTGTCTAGAAAATCTTCTCTTGCATTCTTATCAAACGGTTCTTCACCAATGTACAAGTCTAAGATTGATCTACACAAGAGTTGGCTCTGCACACTCCCCACGTGGTTTCCCTCAACTAACCAAACAAAAAGAAAAAAGACAAGAGTTTTAGAATCTCTCGGAAACAATTTACTTGAGAAGCTAAAAGATAGATAGAATCTTACTTGCAACGCAGAGTACATGACCTGGTTCTTTTGTCAAATCAATGGTGGAGTTTCTTGGGATCTTGTACTCATCTTTGAAGAGGCTAGTGAAGCTACAAGTGACAATCAAAGTAAACTTAATTCAGCTGCTAAACAAAAATCTGATGACTGCAACGATCATAATATGCTTTATCTTGCAAAACGAAGCTGAAATGTAAGTGTTCTAGTACCTTTGAAGCAACTCGTTGTTGTCTGAGCCACCGAACTTCTTGAGTCTGTTTCCAACAGATTCTTGAAAAGCATTGCGCACGGATCGGATGTTGAGTTTGCCGTAGACAATCTGCAGCCTTATAGTCATCTTAATATCGGATTCCATGAGATCATCCATGAATGCCTTGTTTCCCCTGATCTCCGAAGCTGGAAGATTTGCGTACTTGTCTCCCACAAGTTTCTTCACATCATCACAATCAGCATACACGCCTGCCCGATGCCAGAAAAGCTCAATCAAATCAATTGAATGATTCCAAAACATAACCTTTTCTGTTGAAAGCAATTCGTAATGACAAAAAGTGAGATCTGTTACTTAGATTTCCGACAAGTACAAAGCTCTCACCAATTCCAATTAAAGACCTACCAATCCGAATATTTGCATTTGGGAAATAGCAATCAGCTAATCACGACGGACAAGGACATTTCAACTAACAGATTCAGAAATTGATTAAAAGTTACCGAAGGCGTAGACATCGATGTTCTTCAATCCCAGTAAGCTCTTCTTCCTCAGGCCGACGCCGAGTAATCGCCGGGAATCTCCAATTGAAGCGGGAAACGAGAAACCTGTCTTAGGTTCAACAACGGATTCGGGGGTAGAGTCTGCTAGAGTTATAGATCCCCATGGTAACAGAGACGAACGGTGAGAGGATAAGGCCCACTCCACAATCGGATGATTGGGATTCCGCGACGCCGCGATCGCAGCTCCGGCGGCTGCGGCGCCAACGGTGACGGAGACAGCGACAGCGGAAATGGAGAAACCGGAGAATGACGACGTGGCACGCGGGGGCTGAGAAAACGAGAAAGGGAAGCGAAACGAAACCATCTTCTTTTGGTGTGAGTGTTGTAAGTTAGTTCACTAACTTTTTTAGTTGTTTGTTACACTCTTCTTCTTCTTTTAGCATTCTAACACTTCTTCACACGCCATTGATATGATTCAGCGACAATAACTCCTGCTTTAATTGACACCTGTATTGCACGTGACCTCGACTCTTCCGGACTGGCTCTATTTGGGCTTTCCTCGTTTTACTAAAAGGCTTTCATGTTCCGGAAAGGATCTATTTGGGCTTTCTTTTGCTCATTTTTAGACAGGCCGACGATAGATACTTTACCCTCGCTTTATTTTCCTTTTATGCTAAAATGTTTGGGAGATATTATCACGAGTCACAAAATCAGCATGTGTAACTTTCTAAAAATAAATAATATATTTTAATAAGAATAGGATTCCATTAATGAAAAATATCTTGAGAAAGCTAGAGTAGAAATTGAAAAAGGGGTCTGACTTCGTTTTGTTTCATCAAAATCCAATTAAAGATTAGGAGGATGTGTCATGAGAGGTCCACTATTTGCGTACTCTTATCTTCCTTGTTCGATTGAGATTCATTTAGAAATTAGAATCAACCAAACTTGTCTTATTCATGACACCGAGATTTGTTTTCTAGTAAGAAGCCCAACTCAGCCCATATTGGGCCCAATTGATGCATTAGCGACTACCTTTCCTCTCACCAAATTTTGACCGTCAATTATTACATCGACGGTCGAAAACGTGACCACTCGAGATATTTTGAAATTTATCGCTGCTTTTATTTTCTTTTAAAGTTGTTGAAGATAAATCAGTCTGAGGACAGAGGGTGTTTCAGTGAAAAAAGAAGAAGAAGCAGCAATGGTGGAGAAGTCAGGAGGAGAAGTCCATTTCCCAAAACTGGAGAAACCAACAGGCAAGAAACAGACAGCGACGGTTGTTGTGGGAGTGTTGGCAGTGGGACTGTTGGCGATAGAGCTCGTGTTTAAGCCATTGTTCAAGAAGCTGAGCTCATCAAAGGACAAATCCGATTCCGACGATGCCACCGCTCCTCCCCCGTCGGTCCCCTGAATATGGTCAGAATTTTTAAAAATAAGCCTCTGCGGGAGAGAGATGTCTTAATTAGTTTTCTTAATGAAACTAAGCAAATGTTGTGTTTCTTTTGTAATATCGTTCCGTTTTTACTGCTTTGATAATGCTTTTTATTTATCTCCCTTTCCCCTTTTAAATAAAATCCCGACAGGGAATAATAAAATCAATACGATGTAATTGGTTTTATTTTCCTAATTGTCTTGGGTTTTGTTGGTAATAAATAATCTTGGTTAAAAAAAAATTCTTGTTTATGAGTCATTTCGGATTTTTTTTCTTTTTGTTGGTAATATCAGTTTGATATTCAATCTTATGACTGAAAGTTGTATACATTTTACTTTACAATAAAAATATAAAAAAATTAGTTTCTAACTTGCAACATAATATCATTTTCTATAAAATGACTGATTGGCACTTGTTTAATTTTTTTGATAATTATAAGAAAATACAAAAAAAAAATATAAATAACATCGTGTGTAAAGAATAAAAAGTAAATTATTGACCACAAGAAAAATGAAAAAGAAATAATAAGGAAAATACAAGTTTGGTTGGCTAAATTCCCAAGCGCAAAGAATATAAAAGTCGGTTAAGGAAAGTTCAAATGTAGTAAAACATGCTAAATTGAGCTCCATTGTTTATGCTCTGCTTAATGAATTTATGTACCTCAATATCTACAAGCCAGTAGTGTGTAATATCAATATAAATAAAGAAAAATATGGAGATAAATGGCAATAACAGTGCATAGTGAGAAAACTGATTTAAAAAAAAAACAGTAAGTTAAATTGTAATTGATGTATTAAAAAATTTAAAAGCGTAACCGCTAAAACGGCATCGTATAGTGAATAGCTACATAATCACTTGTGGTGGTGGTTCTTGAAACTGAATATGGAAAGGCCCATTATGACTACTGGAAGATCCGTGATGGCGAAGATATAACTCCTCGAGCTTGCGGAGCACGTGGCGGGTCAACCCGAATAGATATATGGACCATCCATTCTCGGCCGGCAAGTAACAAACATCGTTGGTAGATCAATCTCATCTCCGAAACAATAACCGCCAATTTCCTCTCTAATCTCTCTCTCTCTCTCAGTTTCCGACTCCGATGATGCTCGGTGGATTCGGTGGAAAGTCCTCTACCGGTAGCCGTACAAGCCTCAGAGTCGCCGTCGCTGGCGACAAAGGAACCGGTAAATCTAGCCTGATCTCTGCCGTCGCCTCCGCAACTTTCCCGGATAATGTCCCTCGCGTCCTTCCTCCGATTACTCTCCCCGCCGACGCTTTCCCTGACTATATACCTATCACCATTGTCGATACTCCCTCAAGGTCTTCTTTCTTCCTTTCCCTTCTCTATCTGTATTTGCAAATTTTCTTTGTATTGTTATCCAAGATTGTCAATGGTCGCAAACCTTGTGAAATATCACTCCTTCATTGTTTCATTGATTTGAATTTGTACGCATGATCCTCAATCTACTGATATCTGTCATGTTTATTTGCTATCAGTATTGACAATAGGATTAAGCTCATTGAAGAATTCAGGAAGGCTGATGTGGTCATTCTCACCTATGCATGTGATCAGCCTGCAACTCTTGATCGCTTAAAATCTTATTGGCTCCCTGAGCTCCGGCGTTTAGAGGTTTTCTGATTGATTGGTGAAATATCGTATATTCATTCTCCTTCAAGTATGTTTTCATGTTATAATTATATATGTGTATGTATCTAGATCAAAGCACCAGTAATTGTGGTGGGCTGCAAGCTTGATTTACGGGATGAACGATCTCCCGCGAGACTAGAGGATATCATGGCACCAATCATGAAGGAGTACAGAGAGATAGAAACTTGTATAGAGTGTTCTGCATTGACCCTTATACAGGTATGTTCTTGCTTTTGTTCTCTGACCGAAATATCTTCTGATACAGTTTAAAGACTAGGCTATTATCTTTTGGCTAAGAGGGAAAATGTTGTAAAAGATACTAGGAACCTTTAGAGCAGATAATACTGAAAGACCGAGCAAAACCATGTGATTGAACCATGTCCAGAGAGATCCTTATTGTATGCCACTAAAATATCTGGATTCTTTTCTTTCAGGCCCCTGATGTTTTCTATTTTGCATCAAAAGCGGTCCTTCACCCAACATTTCCGTTGTTTGATCAAGAAAAACAATGTTTGAAACCTCGCCTCCGCAGGGCAGTACAAAGGATATTCAACCTCTTTGATCATGATTTGGATGGTGCCCTTAATGACGCAGAGTTGAATGATTTTCAGGTTCGCTTTCTCTGTTAGACACTGATTATTGCATTCATGAAATTCCTAATCCTTCTATAAATATGATGCTGCAAATTTGGTTAACAGGTAAATTGTTTTGGTGCCCCACTTGACCCTGTTGAACTTATGGGAGTTAAGAATGTGGTACAAGAAAGGCAACCAGATGGAGTAACTGATCTTGGTCTTACACTTCCGGGTTTCCTTTTTCTTTTTTCTCTATTCATCGAGAGAGGTCGCCCTGAGACAGCATGGGCTATCCTACGGAAATGTGGTTACAATGATTCTTTAGAACTCAGCGCCGAGTTACTACCCGTTCCAGCAAAGCAGTCTCCTGATCAGGTGTGTGTTGTTTTAGATAGTGCTTAACTATGAAAATATCTTTAAATTGTTATGTTACTTAAAGGATATAAGAAACTGGCTGGTTGCTTTTAAATAATTTATGCACTCATTTCCTGTATTTCACTTGCAGAGCATCGAGCTAACAAACGAAGCCATGGACTTTCTCAGTGGAATCTTCCAGTTATATGACCTTGATAATGTGTGTATGATCGTTTCTTCAATTATCCAACAACGATTCTGTTGTTCTCTATCACCTAAAAGCTTATTTCACCCTGAAGGAGCAGTAGTAGTTCTCTAATGCTTCTTCGTTTTGCTGCTACTTAGGATGGAGCGTTACAGCCAGCTGAGCTAGATGATTTGTTTCAAACAGCTCCAGATAGGTACTGGTGTTTTTTTTTTTTTTTTTTTTGCGTGATTCATTGCTATTCATCCCTTTGTAATCGATAGTTATCAACTGTTCATCAATGTTTGTTTAGTGAATTAACCTTCTTTCTTTTGAATTTGCCTGTCAATGTCTTTAATGCTCTTGTACATGAATACGTAATTATTTCCGGAATAAGTTCGTTTACATGTACAATCTGCTTTACGATTTCAGTCCTTGGCTTGAGGCTCCTTACAAAGATGCTGCAGAGAAAACGCCAGGCGGAAGTTTGACAATCAATGGGTTTCTGTCTGAGGTTTGTATGCTTGCTGTTATGTTGACACTGAATTAGAATCAAGCTTTCATTGTCATCAACTCATCATGATCAATTACAGATTCAACATTCTTTACGATTTTTAGTTATGCTCTGTTAATATGATGATGCAGTGGGCTCTAATGACTCTTCTAGATCCTCGAAAAAGTTTGGCAAACCTGATATATATCGGTTATGGTCACGACCCAGCTTCAACATTTTCTGTTACTAGGAAAAGATCAGTGGATCGTAAGAAGCAGCGAACAGAAAGGAATGTGTTTCAGTGCTTTGTATTTGGTCCTAAAAAATCTGGAAAGTCTGCACTCCTCGATTCTTTCTTAGGAAGGTATGCTAGTTCTAACAATTGCTATGTATCATTCTTATGCTGTGTCATCTTCAGCCCTTTGGTCTACTCGTGTTATATTTTATAAGCTGTGTTTCAACTCCAGGAAATTTTCGAACAGCTATAAGGCAACAACAGTTGAACGATATGCAGCAAATGTCATTGATCAGCCTGGGGTTAGTAGCAAAAGTCTGAACTCTTATGTTCTTTGTCACATGTGGATGGTTAATGTGGTTTTTTGTTTCCTAATTGTTGGACGCATTTTTCAGGGTTCTAAGAAAACCCTCATATTGCGGGAGATACCAGAGGACAGAGTTAAAAAGTTTCTGACAAATAAGGAATCGTTGGCAGCATGTGATGTTGCTGTGGTTGTCTATGACAGGTTAGCTCAGAAATTATTTGCACCCCGTATGTGTGGACGACAAGATGACAGACTTAGCAAGAAAATTTGATGTTTTCCAGTTCGGACGTATACTCATGGAAAAAGGCGAGGGAAATACTGATGGAGTTAGCAAGGAGGGGAGAAGAGAGCGGTTATGGGACCCCTTGTCTTCTTGTTGCGGCCAAAGATGATCTGGATCCATATCCAATGTCAGTGCAAGAGTCTGATAGGGTAATGCATCACTTAACCCTGATATGATTAGATTATATGCTCTTGGTATGATTGATGATTCTATTATCGGATAACAACAGGTTTGCATGGAATTGGGGATAGACATCCCTGTGTCATTAAGCATGAAACTTGGGGAGCCAAATAGTCTCTTCTCAAGAATCGTGAGTACAGCAGAGAACCCTCACTTGAGCATTCCAGAGACAGAGTCAGGAAGAAGAAGCAAGAATATTCGCCAACTTGTGAATAGCTCACTTCTATTTGTCTCAGGTTCTTCGTCTTCTTCACAAGATCTATATTTCCTTTTCTTGAGCAAAACCATTTAATCATCATCCAAGCTTACTATTCATTATATGAAATTTCAGTGGGTACAGCTGTTGGGTTTGCTGGATTGGCAGCTTACCGTGCTTATTCCGCAAGGAAGAATACCTGAAGATTTGCTCCCACCGAATAAATACTTGATGTTTTTCTTTAGCGACTCATCTCTTTGTATAGAATAAAGGTAAACTCTCGTAGATGGCTTCAAATCTCCGCTTCCTTCACACCAGAATTTTGGAGTTTTCAGATACAAGTATTCTACTTTGAACAACCTTGGAATTTTTGGAGTTATTAGATACAAGTGCGATAAAAGATTGAGGTGTGTGGGTTGGATTTTTGGCTCATCTTCGAGGAACCAATCTTAACATTTGTTTATTTTTCATTGAAGATATACAAGACGACTTTCAAGAACAAAAAATCCTTCTTTTTTTTTTTGGATCAACCACAAATCGTTATGAAGACACAAATGAGACAAGATGTAGACAATTTAATGTCTTCATGAGAGAATTAAAAAGAGGGGAAGAAATGCTCACGTATTGCATAAATGGGCCCAGTTGAATTATTTGGCCCAATCTAGAAAATGGTAGTGATATAACAATCACATAAAATAAAAGGCGAGATGAAATGGACCGACCGTTGGATGTTGTTATCTTGTACAAGAGCCTTACATATTTCTTCTGGTTTCTCTGAGGATCAAACCTCAAGTCAGAACAGAGTGAGGTAAATCTTAACCAACCAAAAAAATGGCGGCTTTATCATCGTCCACTCTGTTTTTCTCCTCCAAAACAACTTCTCCGATCAGTAATCTCCTGATCCCGCCATCTCTCCACCGCTTCTCTCTACCCTCTTCATCTTCCTCCTTTTCCTCTCTCTCTTCTTCTTCTTCTGCTTCTCTCTTGACATTCTCTCTGAGGACTTCTCGAAGGTTATCTCCTCAGGGATTTACCGTTAAGGCCAGCTCCGTCGGTGAGAAGAAGAATGTACTTATAGTCAACACCAACAGCGGCGGCCACGCTGTGATCGGGTTTTACTTCGCCAAAGAGCTTCTCTCCGCCGGACATGGCGTCACCATCATGACCGTCGGCGATGAATCTTCCGACAAGATGAAGAAACCTCCTTTCAACCGATTCTCCGTAAGATTTACAAATTTCCACCAGTTTTGAGTTTTTGAATCTGATTCCGACTGATGCAATCTTTGATCTTTTGACAGGAAATTATCAGTGGCGGAGGAAAGACGGTGTGGGGAAACCCTGCCGATGTTGCCAATGTGGTCGGAGGTGAAACATTTGACGTTGTCCTTGACAACAATGGCAAGGATTTGGATACTGTCAGGTCTGATTATTTAACTAGAGAGCCTCATAGGTTTTTTTAAAAAAAAAGTTCCATGGATATTGAGAATTGATGATCACATATCCTTTTGGATTTGTCGGACATAGGCCAGTGGTGGATTGGGCTAAAAGCTCCGGCGTGAAGCAATTCTTGTTCATAAGCAGCGCCGGGATCTACAAGTCCACCGAACAACCTCCTCACGTTGAAGGGGTAAATAAACACTAACCATAACATTCTCAGTTCTCACCACTTATGTCTCCTTTTTCTCCAATGTGCAGGACGCAGTTAAAGCTGACGCAGGCCACGTGGGAGTGGAGAAGTACTTAGCTGAAACATTCGGTAACTGGGCCTCGTTTCGACCACAGTACATGATCGGCTCTGGCAACAACAAAGACTGCGAAGAATGGTTCTTCGACCGTAAGTCTCTCAATCCCCAAAGATTTCATCACAAGACAAAACAAGTAATGGTTCAAATGTGTTCCCAGGGATTGTGAGGGATAGAGCAGTGCCAATCCCAGGATCAGGATTGCAGCTAACCAACATATCCCACGTGAGGGACTTGTCTTCGATGCTGACTTCTGCTGTGACCAACCCCGAGGCTGCATCCGGAAACATCTTCAACTGCGTTAGCGACAGAGCCGTCACTCTTGACGGTATGGCCAAGCTCTGTGCTGCCGCTGCTGGCAAAACAGTTGAGATCGTTCATTATGACCCTAAAGCCATTGGGGTTGACGCCAAGAAGGCTTTTCCATTCAGAAACATGGTAAACTAAACCCATTAGAAGCTCTTCTTTTACTTTATTTATTAGTTTTATAACCTTGTCTTTGTATGGTCGCAGCATTTCTACGCAGAGCCAAGAGCCGCAAAGGAGATATTAGGGTGGGAAAGTAAAACGAATCTGCCTGAAGATCTCAAGGAGAGATTTGAAGAGTATGTGAAGATTGGCAGAGACAAGAAAGAGATCAAGTTTGAGTTAGACGATAAGATACTCGAAGCCCTCAAAACTCCAGTGGCGGCTTGATCAAAATAGGCCATAAAGTTTCTTCTTCATTTGTAACTTCTAATGCTACACTGCTCTTTTTTTCCACGGCTCATATGAGAGGAACATGATTTCAGCTAAAAGATCATTTAAATATTCATAACCAAAAGAGCAACAACAATTCTGGTTTACATGAAGATAACAATTTCGCTTCAAGGAAATAGAACTGAAGACAATCTTAGATCCTTACATACCTACTTAACTAGGTTTACCAAATCCAGGGAGAGAGATAACACTGAACCTACCTACATAGCAACAAAAGCATCACATCATGTTACCTCCTCCTATTCCTCCTCTTGTTTGATTTTCAGACCTCCAAGCTTTGATTCCAATTCATTGTCTTCTTCGCCTTCCTCCTCTTCGTCTTCATCTTCAAAATCTTCTCCTTCAGGGTCATTGTCGTCCAAAGGAACAAGCTTGTCAAGAGAGTCCTTAAACATGTCATTTACCTCGTCAATACCTTCCTCAGATATGAAGTTTCCATTAATGTTGAGAAGCTTGAAAGTATTTTTCTTCACAACAGTTTGTGCCAAGGCTCTTGCCCCAGCTCTTCTGATCATGTTGGTGCTCAGGTCAACTTCAACTAACTGATCATGACCTTCAACTGCCTTTGCGATTAAGATAGTCCCTTCATCTTTGAGTTCATTCTCAGATAAATTCAGCTTTGAAAGAGACTGTTTGGAGGCGATGCAAGCTGCCAAATTTCCAGCAGATTTTACAGTAATATCGTTCCCAGCCAATTCAAGAACTTCAAGAGAAGGGGCAGACTTAAGTAGAGCTTCAGAGAGTGCCTCTGTTCCCTCATCCTCCAAATTCAGGTAACTCATATAGATCTCAGTTAAATGACTCAACACTGATACAGTCTTGGCCAAGGCAACTCCACCTTCGACTCCAAACATGTTGTCGCGAAGATCAAGTTTCTTCAAGTGGCTACAGTGTTCAAGTGCTTCAGCTAGCGCAACACCACCTTCTGAACCAATCCTTGTAGATGAACACCGGAAATCTTCCAACGATGGACACTGCCTGACAATCTCTGCAATGGCGATTGCTCCTTCATCTCCTGTCATGTTGTTATGGAACTGAAGAACCCTGATTTTGCCAGTAGAAGGAAGTAGCTCACGAACTGCACGTGCAGCATCCTCGGAAATGCCATCATTCATCAGATATAGCTCCTCCAAGTCATTCTGAGACTTGATGAGAGAAGCAAATGCCCTAATTCCCTTTTCTCCCAAAGCATTGTCCGAGAGATTCAGATACCTTAGCTTAGAACCCTCCAAAGCAGATGAAAACATATTCATGACTTCAAGTGCTTCTGCCTCTGGTCTTCCTGCAACAAAATCCGAGAGATCCACTTCCGTCAGCTGATCCTTGATGGAAGACAAAACGCTGGCAGCAAATTTGGCTGCTTCTGAGCCAAAACTCCTGTTGCTAAAACGGATTTTGGTAAAGGAGTTATGCGGCCTAGCCAAAGGCCTCAAAAGCTCGCGTGCCTCCTCTTCGTCGATAAATGCTCTGCTCCCACCAGATATATCAAAAAAGATATCCCCATCCTTGCTCACCTCAACCTCGGACTCTTCCTGAGGACCTCGTTTGATGACTTCAAGCATGAGCTTACTGGATTCTTTAGCATAGACCTGAACGGCAGAAGTTCCATCACCATCAGGCTCGTTCTGGAAGTGTTTGTTGGCAGTAGCAAAAGCCAAGTCTTCAATGCGCTTGGCGTCTTGCTCAGCCTCTTCAACAGTCAAAAGACCGTACTTCCTGGAGAAGATGGAAGGGGTGGTTATGTTCTTGGTCATCCGCTCAACAAGCATGAGGCGGGTACTCTTACTCGGTGGCCACATCTTCACTGACAAAACACGGTTCTGTGTGGTTTTCGCTGAATGATCCATTATACTACTTGGTTCTTCTGTAATTCAATACAAAGGAAAACATTACTCAATCTGACATATTAATAAGAACTCAAACCAAAACAAAAAAGAGGATAACATATAGATCCAATCGAAAGCGAGAAGAATCTAACTACATTTCTATTGTAGATACGAAAGGAGCCTAATTCAGAAGAAAATTTGCATTTTTAGACGAAGACTTCATAAAATGAAACCCTCAAAATCAACATGTACAAGGAGAAGAAGAGATTTCAAAACAAAAAGAAACCCAGAAACATGAGAGTACACGACGGTTACCTTTTTCACAGCGGATGGATGGAAATGGGTATCTCTACGACTTGGGGCTTGCCAATATCGGACGGAGAAAAAGAAAAGGAAAAGGTAATTCAGAGAAGCGTGAATGAGAAGCAGAAGAGTGAAAGAATCATTGATCTGCGTGACGATAATGGGAGCCAATGATGCCTTTTTTTGAAATATACCAAATTTCAAAAATCAAAAAGACAAAATCGGCAATTTTGAGAGCCAATCCAGGGGAGATTAGGGTTTATTCTATCACTGAAATGACAATTAAGCCCCCTTTACACAACAACAACCCTAATACAAAACCCCCCATATAAAAGCCCAAAGCCCAGTAATAACTACTTATTTTAGAAAGCCCAGTCTTCTTCTTTCGATTCAATTATGCGTAAATAATATAATGGAGAAAAAAGACAGGCTCGCAGCAGCGATAATGAAGGTGAGACGGTGGGCCACCACCACCACCAGCTGGACTCGCCGACGGTGAACTGTCTCTCTCTACCACACATCACTCCTTCCTTCTGTCCTTTTTTTTACTTTTGTTTATTCTTTTTTTTAAAATATTATTAAAAATCTAAAACCCTTCAAAAATAAATAAACGCAATAATAATGGAAACTTTCCTTCTTCTTCACAATTCTTCGCGGCTTCTTTTAGTTTTTTTTTTTTAGCTTCAGAGCAACAACAATGGAGAAGCGCCGGAGATAGATCTGTTTTCTTCCATTCTCCGGACCTTCCCTAGTTCAAGAACCAGCTTCTTCCACTTAAATCTCGTAAGTTCCTCTCCCTTCTTCCACTATATTCCTAATTCTTGATGATTCTTGGTATTTGGTAGGTATGAGAAATAATAGAGAGGATTTAGGTTCTTAATTAGATTTAGTTCACCTACTTGAATCATCTCTTTATTCACTCTACCTACGTCTTCTATTTCAAAACCCTCATAAAGATATGATTTTTTTTATGCTTAATTTTCCAAAGTTACCATTTTTATGCCATCATCCTCATTGCAGATTCGTTGGAGAGATGGAATCTCTCGCAACCGATCCAGGTTTCATTGATTCGGATGTATACCTCAGATTAGGACTTATAATTGAGGGCAAACGATTGAAAAAGCCACCTACTGTTCTCTCCCGCCTCTCTTCATCTCTGGAGAGATCTCTGTTGCTCAATCATGACAATATTCTGCTTCAATCGCCAGACTCTGTGACTCTGTTTGACGGCAGATCTCCCCCTGAGATCAGCATTTCACACTACTTGGATCGCATTTTCAAGTACTCTTGCTGCAGCCCCTCCTGCTTCGTCATTGCACATATCTACATTGATCACTTTCTCCACAAGACCCGAGCCCATCTCAAACCGCTTAATGTCCACCGCCTTATCATAACAAGTGTCATGTTAGCTGCTAAAGTCTTCGATGATAGGTATCTTACTTGAGTCCTAGGTTTGCTTTTTCCATTTCAATTGCGTAATCTGTTAAGATTGTGTTCATTCTAGTAGCACTAGCCACTAGCACTTGATAGGAACTCAGTGCACGTTTACCGTTTGGTATGAAACTGCTTATAGATCAACACACAAATAAGAAAATAGGACCGGGGAACAATTAGGAAACAGAGTCCATCACTACTTCTTTTTGCAGCTTTAAGATGTACAATGTAGTTGATGTCATATTTCATTTAAATCATAGATCCATTGATCTCTTGTGTTGTGCAGGTATTTCAACAATGCATACTACGCGAGAGTTGGAGGTGTCAGCACGAGAGAGTTAAACAGATTGGAGATGGAGTTGTTGTTCACCCTTGACTTCAAGCTTCAGGTAGATCCTCAGACGTTTCACACACATTGTTGTCAGTTAGAAAAACAGAACAGCGACGGCTTCCAGATCGAGTGGCCGATAAAAGATGCATGTCGAGCCAACAAAGAGACTTGGCAGAAGAGGACACCCGACTCAGTCTGCTCTCAAACGACAGCACGCTGATCAGGAACACGTGAGGCAAGGGTAAGATAGGATTTTGTGTTTTGGTAGTGATGATTCTTTTGCAAGATTGATTGTTTGTGACAACTGTGTAGTAGAAATTCTTAAATCTCTACGAACTCATTCTTTAAGAAGTTGCTATAATGTAGTTTCCATTGATACTAGTTAAACTAAATAGATCTGTACTTTTACATCAAACGACAACTATTCCCTCTGCTGCTGCAATTCACATTTGCAAGCGGAGGTTCTGCTGCTTTACCGTTACAAGGAGCATCGTTGATCTTGGGGGTTGGTTCAGCAGCAGTAGCAGAAGCCCCAACATTACAAGCACCTGAACCACTGGCCTCTCCACCACCGCCATTGCTATTCTTAGGGTCAGAGGACGGTGGTGCGATTGGAGACGGTGAGTCCCGTGAGTGGTCGCTACTGGGATCATCATGTGACTCCTTAAACGTTATTTTGATGACCCTCTTGTCGATAATATCCATGTGTTTGATCCCACGAGCGTTTTTATCAACCAAGTCCTGTAGGTGTACTGTCTGCTCAAAGCCGTCAAAGTTGCTGATATGGACCTGACGTCGGCAAGTTGATGGCATGGCGAGCGGAGGTGTTACCGTCGAAATGTCATCAGGAGACTCTGGTTCAGGTTCCCACAAAAGCTCGGCTCGTTTGCCGGCTTTAGCTGCCATTGCGATAAGCACTTGTGGGTCGACCTCACTGTTTACTTCTATCGTCCCCTCGTTTGCATTAACCTTTATCGAATGCACTCCTATTCATAGATCCACCATTGCTAATTAGATTCAAATCGACTAAACTTGTTAGTTATATATCACAAACGGTAAATATATGCATAAATGAATCACCTTCAACGTTTAGCATGGCTCGTTTCACTTTCCTCGCACATTCGTTACAACATTTGGGTTCCAGTTTCAGAACACGAGTCTGCTGCTGTATACAGACAACAAATAAAACCAAAATAAAAAATGATATCACAAAAACAAGTCTTGGTCATTGTATAAAGTAAAATAAGAACGAACCCGATGGAATGGGGGATGATTTGAAGGAGAATGACTTTCCATTGTTAGAGATAATTATATTTTTTGTATTAAGATGACACGAACGAAATTATGGAAATTATGTTTTATAACCGTATTAGTTTATGTATGTACGTGTGCTTAAATCATAAAAGCGCAGGCTTGGTTTTATTTTTGAATGGGACAAAGTTTATTGATCAAAGATCATGCGAAATAATGATTCTTGGAATTTTATGAGATATGTAAAATGTAAAATTATTAAGCGTGCAGGCTTGGTTTAAATTTTGAATGGAAAAAAGTTTAAGTTGCTTATGAAAAGAAATTTATTTTCGAAAACCATAAAAATTAAATTACTTAGAAAATGGAATTAAAAAAAAAAAAAAAAAACATTTAGGTATGTAGTTTCGGTTTCGGTTTTTCTGGATATGACGAAAAATATTTGTTTACTTTACTTTGTAGAGAATGCATGTTTATCTGAATTTCGAAAAAAACGTCCAAAGTAGGCATGAAGTTTTTTTGTTTGCTTTTAAAGTTTAAATGTTTGAGTGAGATAAAACCGTTAAGTTTATCCTAAAATTGGATAGCTACGCTAAATTTCCACATGCAAATTCTATTTTTGTCGTTAATATAAAAACAACAAAAATCGCAGGTGTGTATCTCTTACAAATGATTACTGAAAGAGAGAGATAAAAAGAAAGTTAATGCGCAAAGGTAGGCGTGGCGTGACTGCCTTATTGGTCGCATTATTTACTTTTTATCACGATAGATTTTTAATATTTTATTTTACAAACGTGGGTGTTGGGTTAACATCAATCAAATCATTAAGCTTCTTATCCCAATTATTTTATTTTCTTCGTATCTATCATCAACGAGCTAGCACGCATATATGTAACTATGTAAGTATCTAACCAACCTAAACAACATTTTTTATTTAAAGTTTTTATTGTTAGATGGAAATTAAATTACAAGCGACGGAATATATCTAAGAAAAGTTCTTATTTTGTTTTAGTATGTGAAAATGTTAGAAATATACAATTTTAAAAGTGAATACGTTTAAGAAAATAACGATTATATCTATTTTCTTCTTAGATTTAAGTGGTACCATTTTATATATTTTAGGTTGATGTATTCTTTCTTTATTTGAAGCTGTGTAGTGTAATTTGAGTAATCGAATGACACTTTTCTAAAAATAATATAAAGAAAACGTAATCAAGTGTACTAATCATCTGATAAGACAACAAAAAGCTAGGATTTAACAAGAAACGCATAAGCTAGCTGGCCGGTTTAGTCCACCAATTTGATTAAAACTAATTATATCAATTAAATAATTTACACAGACAAAGATATTGGTACACAAGTTTATGGTTAGTGAAGAGTGGCTACAATTTAATCAAAGCTAGCTCTAGTAAAAGTTTATAGTGAAAAATACCAGATGGGTTTAGTTGAATTTATTAAATCTTTGAGGGATATATATACATTTATGTGTTATTACGTTTTTTTTTTGTTATATAGGAATGGAGGAATCAGATACGTACATGGATGTGTGAAGGAGCATGCACGCATTACCAAGCTCGCAAGCAAAATTACATTCCTATAGCTATGACTTGTCGCTGTAAGAATAATCTTTTTAAAGGCCCTTTCTCGGACCATTATATTTCTTATCTCATCATGTGAATAATTATATTGTAAAAAAAAAGTTTTCTTTATGTTTTTTCGTCTTAAGATTTATACGTAAGTGGGGAGAGTAATAAGAGACGTTCCCGGGGCCTCTGGCCATTGCAGGTCGACAAACAATTTTGCCTCTCCGTTTCATTAATGGACGGTCCAATAGAAACTTTATATTATTCTACAAATATAAAAGACTCTATGATAATATCAAAATATGAGATAGAATCACATCTGCATAACTTTTTCTTATGAAATTAGGGCATATAGAATATCTATATATATACATATAATATTTAGTAGACCGATCATCATGAGGAGGCATCATAACCTAATTTATTAAGTGTTTTTAGATTAATAATGTCAATCCATCCAAGGTAATTAATTGCAGAGTTTTTCATTAATTGCGACTGCTCTAATAACATGAAAATAAAAATCTACTAAAAACAAATACTATTAGCTTAGACAACCCATATTTTCATATAAACATATTTTTTTTTTTTGGGAAATGCTTCTTAAAACTTTCTGCCTTGCATACAATCGTTAATTTCCTAGAAAAAATCGTATCTTAACTTCACATCAAACGCAATAGAAGTTTACGTTTGATTGAGACATTATCAATCAGTATCATCTGCATTTGCACGCGTATCAAATATTTAGCCAGCCTAAATAAAATTAGAGGAGAATATAATAAAGTAAAAAAAAAAAACAGGTTTGACCAATTAAAAAAGGGGGGGAGCCAACTTGTCGTATTTCATTCGTACAGTGTCCATTTCCAAGTGTGTGACCCTATATATATAAATCATATCCTTCATGCAAAGTCACCTGAACATTGCATAAGTAGATATACAAGCCTACCAAACATAACAAAATATATCAAAAACATCTGAAGTTTATATTGCAAAGCGCTTCATCATGATCATGAAGGTATCTATGGCTATGTGCAAACAACCATTGCCTCCTTCGCCGGCGTTAGACTTCCCTCCTGCGAGATTTGGTCCCAATATGCTAACTCTAAACCCATACGGTCCAAAGGACAAAGTTGTGGTCATAATGGGTGCTACCGGAACAGGCAAGTCACGACTCTCCGTCGATATAGCCACACGTTTTCGGGCTGAGATAATAAATTCCGACAAGATCCAAGTCCACCAAGGTCTAGACATTGTCACCAACAAGATCACGAGCGAGGAAAGCTGCGGGGTACCGCATCATCTCCTCGGCGTCTTGCCGCCTGAAGCCGACTTAACCGCCCCGAATTACTGTCACATGGCGAATCTCTCCATTGAATCCATCCTAAACCGGGGAAAGCTTCCAATCATCGTTGGAGGTTCCAACTCTTACGTGGAGGCTCTAGTGGATGACGAAGACAACAAATTCAGGTCGAGATACGACTGTTGTTTTCTATGGGTCGACGTGGCACTTCCCGTTTTGCATGGGTTCGTGTCTGAGAGAGTAGACAAGATGGTGGAAAATGGAATGGTTGAGGAAGTTAGAGATTTTTTTGACTTTTCGGATTCTGATTACTCAAGAGGGATCAAGAAAGCAATTGGAGTTCCAGAGTTTGACAGGTTTTTCAGGAACGAGCAGTTCTTGAATGTGAAAGACAGAGAAGAACTGTTAATTAAAGTGGTCGAAGACATAAAGAGGAACACATTTGAGTTAGCTTGTAGGCAGAGAGAAAAGATCGAACGGTTGAGAAAAGTGAAGAAGTGGTCCATCCAGAGAGTGGATGCAACTCCGGTCTTTACAAAGCGCAGGTCCAAGACGGATGCTGACGTGGCCTGGGAGAGGCTCGTGGCTGGACCAAGCACCGATACTGTGTCGCGGTTTCTGCTGGACATTGCCAGCCGTCGGCCGTTCCTGGAAGCTTCAACGGCCGTTGCGGCGGCCATGGAACGCGAGTTGTCGCGGTGTCTAGTGGCGTGATCAGTTGTAACCACGCAAATTAAAGAAAAGGCTGGATTCGGAAATTTACGCCAATGGTTATTGGTGATGGTGACGTGGCTATGATCAGAAAATATACGAGACTACGATGAGTGGTGGAAAAAATATAAAAAATTAAGCCTACAAAAATAAAATATACTATTATATATGCATATCGTATATAGTATTGTCAGATACTGAAAATTTTGGCATAACGGTTATTCAGTATTATCATCTACTTTTTTGGATGTAAGTGAGACTGTGAGTGGAATGCTATATTTGGAAAGTAAAGACTACCGCCTTGTAACTATTTGATTTTAATAATATAACGACGACTAAGCTGAGTGGGGCTTAAAGTTGGTACGATTTATATAGTTTATATCTCTTTATTAATTAATAGGGAAATCTAAACCAATAATAACTAAAGGGAAAAAAAGAGAGAGGTTAATCTTGACTGCAGGCACACGTATGTATATAAGTTTATAACCATAAATTATGAACAATTTTGAAAAAAAAATAATTAGTTGCTAGCTATAAACATTTTTTTTTTAATAATTAAAATGTTCTGGGTCTAGATCCATATATTTCCTCATGTTAAAGACTAAAACCTTGTATAGACAACTGCTACTACTTAAAACGTGAGTTACAGAATTTTCCAAATGACACATACATATATCTATATATATATAGAGAGAGAGAGAATTAGTTAGTAGCAAGTAAACAAATTTCTGAGCCAATTCATTTTTTCTTGCAAAAAAAAAGAGAATCAGAAAGTCGACACTGTCAATTGTTTTATTTCCAGCTTAGATTTTGCTGTTTAAAAGAACAAAAAAAGAAGCTGAACAAATAAAATTATTATAACCACTCAAATGATGATATGATATGATCAACAAAGTTTGAAAATATTGCAGCAGCTTTTGCTGTATGGAATCAGTTCAAAAATGTTAACTAGTTTGAGTCGGAACAAAAGAAGAAAAAGAAGAAGAAGAATAATACTAATAGTTATAAGATTAGAAGCAGCAATTAGCAAATAACCGTACAGTAAGAAACAGTAGGACGCGCCTGAAGCCGTACAGAGAATTAAGCCCGTTGACAAATATGTTCAAATTATTCGATTCATGTGAGTGCCCCACACACACACACATATAATTTCTTAATGCGTTCTTAATTGGAACCCATCCATTTTATTATTCTCTACTAAGCTCGTGTGCAATTGGCGTCTCTCGATGCTAGTGGCCACCTCTCTCTTTATTTTTGTCTTATTACCGTTTGCTATTTAATCGTCATAAATATATAAATATGTTTCCGAAACCAAAAAAAAATTGATCACTTATCCTCTTTTTAACTCCTCCATGTACATTGCTCTCGGCCTGGTTGGTTCTATGTATTGGAAACTTATGTAGATGTGAATAATTGCGTATACATATGATTTTGACGTAGCTTTTGAACCTATAAGATATATGGAACAAAGTGCAATAAGACAAATAACAACTTGCCTAAAAAAAAAGAAGTTCGAGTAAAAGAATCACATCTTTTTAGCATAACTGGAAAATTTAAATTCTATATATTGGTCCCATCAATGCGACCTTTTTTATAGCAACAAGATTCCATGAATCTCCATCTTCCTTTTGTTTAACATATCATCATCATCTCTTAGTTTTTTTATATTGTTTTGTTTGTTAGGACTACATATTCTTTTCTTTTCTTTTTGTCAATTGAAATTGCATTATAGAATGGATTCGATTAAATTATGTCAACGTAGAATTAGAAAACGTCCTTTAAAATCACCCCACCCACTGCGGTGTAAATACAATAAACGGGCCTGAAACTAATTTAAATATTGGGCCTAACGATAATCTCAATGCCCTATGAACTTCGGGCCATGTGGAATGGAATACGAAGCGCACACAGAGCGAGAGTGATGCTCACGCGAATGGTTTGGTTTGACTTTTTGACTAGTGTAATGTAATGTGAACGTACAATAATTAAACTAAACGGCGTGAATAAAAACTTTATGACAACTGAGAAAAGAAGATAAACAAAGGGGTTGTGATTCTCGAAGAAGAAGACATGGCAGTATAGTTTTAGAAAGGAAAGAGAATCAGCTAATGAGTCTGCCTCCACAGACGAAAGTGACGATGCATGACTCATCCACAAAGACTGTATAGTTATGAATTGGTTTGGCTAGCAATGGCGGAAGCCGGACCAGAAGGTCGCACACGCACTCGTTGTCCATTTGCTTCAACCACTTGCAGCAATCTTGTTGCGCAAACGTCTCTTCACTGTGTCGATGATGGTGTCGGTGATGGTGGCGGTGGTGTCGACGGCGGTGGTGATCGTGGTTGTTGTCGTCATTGTTGTGGTGGTCGCTGTCATGATCATGGTCATTGTGATCATTGTCATGGTCGTGGTTATTGTTATGGTCATCGTGATCACGGTCACGGTCACGGTCACGGTCGTGGTCGTGGTCATCGTCATCATCATGGTCGTGATCGTGGTCATCGTCATGGTCGTGATCGTGGTCATCATCGTGGTCGTGGTCATCATCATCGTCGTGGTCATCGTCATGGTCGTGGTCGTGGTCATGGTCATGGTCGTGATGGTCATGGTCAGGAGGCGGGGGAGCGATGGGAGGGGAAGGTGGGGTAATGGGGGCAGGTGGTGGGACAGTGTGCATTGGGAGACGTGAGCAGGCGTAGTTAGCCAGAGCGTATTGAGACGCGCACAGTGGACGTGGTGGTGGAATCTGTATCACTCTCTGGCCTCTTGTGAAAGAGGAGAGAGCGAGAGCCAGAGTAGCTGCAATAAAAAGTGTATCCATGGAGAGAGTGTGTGAAAAGATATCTTAGGTGTGTCTCTTTATATATTCAAAGTCGAGCAAGGCACAAAGAGGGTTGCAGAAGGATTTTAGGTGATTTTGAGTTATCCATTTCATTTGCGTGACCTTGGTGTTAGGTTGCTTGTAGAGCTTTCTTTCAGGAGAGTGTTTCACTTTGGTATAACAACAAGTCCTGTTCCAAATTCCACAACCAATTTAATTACTAAACTACAATTAATAGCTGCAACTCCAAATGCGTGACGAAAGAAATGTGGTATAAAACTTGGATTGATTAAAAGAAAACACATGTGAAGAAGATAAAAGATTTAAGTGTTGATTGATCATAATCTCCAAGATGATTCTTGATTTAGGATCTCAAAAATATCATATATCTCCTAAAACAAAGAACGGTATGTGAATATGTATCATTTGGTCGCTGAAACCGTTCTAACTTAAATAAACTCCCTGAGATGGAGAAAACAAGTGAATTCAAGATTGCAATTGAGACGGGTGATTAACATTTGATTCTTCTTTCTCTTATTAGCCAAAACTTACAAACTTAACCATCCACCCTAAAGACCAAACCAGGCCAAGAACTATGCCTAGAGAAAAAAACAGAGGACATAAACAGAGGCTTGATTATTAGTTAATCACAGAGACGCTCTTTAGGTTCATTGCTTTTCGTTGCTAACATCAACTCCCTATCTTTCTGAACTTGTTCCCTCTGCTGTTTCAGTCTATCTTTCCTTTCTTGCCATCCTTCCTCTAATAAGCTCAGGAACTTATCCTTAATAGCAAGCAAAGGATCTCTATCAACAAGCTCATCGTCTTTATAAGCTTCTCTCAACACTGCAGTCTTGATCCCTCCTTTTAGTGACAAGTAGAATATACCTGAATGACGAGTGAAAACACTCGAGAAGGCGTTTGAAAACCGAAATTCATCGCAGAACTTGCCAAGTGTCGGCACAGGGACTCTTTTCAAAAGCGAAAGAGACAGCAATTCGTGCACAACTGCAACAGTTCGTTTCTCCATTTCCTTAGAAGCTTGGTCTAAATGAGACACATCTTCATAGGGTGATATGTAGTCTTGCTCTAACCAATCCCTAGTCCACTCTCTCATCTCCTTCCTTAGGAAAAACCCAGACGGCAATTTCGCATTGAAATTGGGTCGAACCCGGACACCGGTTTTAAGAGCTTCGTCTTCTGCTCTCTGCTCAATCTTCGATTTGGCGAAATCAGGGTTCCAAGAGACGAGCTCAAGAAAGGACTTACCTTCTTCAGGTAAACCAGTTAGCCTGAAATAATTAGGGTATTTCTGAACCAATTTCATCAGAAAATCATTCGGAAATCCGAAATCTCTCTTCACATGAACCAGCTTATCCGCACTGATAACCTTATCTTTAGCCATCATCAACAATTTGCAGAGCTTGGAAACAATCAAGGGCTCATTCTCAGCGTAAATCCTCTGTTCTTCGTCGAGGAAAGCTCTGAGACGAGGCGTGGGGCGGATGAATTGAACGAGATCCGACTTGGGTTTGATCCGATCGTAGTAGATCTCGAACAGAGAAGGGTTCATCTCAACAAAGCTCTTAGCTTTGGAAGTGAGTCGTAACCTCTCGCGGCGTTTCTCGAGGTATCTGAGAGAAATGACTTGACCTGGCTCGTTCAGCACTTCTTTAACCACCCGAGCACAGAGCTTGTAACGCTTGTCCTGCTCGATGGCTTCGTCTAGCCTCGTGTCTTTCTTCCATACCACTTTCAAGCTCGAGATCGATCTGATTTGAAGCCCTAAACTAGGGTTTTTCAGAGATTTGATGATTTTGTAAGAAATGGTTAAGTTTCTGAACACCATTCCTGATTTGATTTTAGCAGAAGCAATTAGGGTTTTTCTACCAGAGGGAAAATGAGAAATGCCTTTAAACCCTGGAAGACCAGAACTACAAGAACACCACGCGTGTTAAGAGCGACTTTCAACCACGCGCCTCGTTTTTGGACTTTTTGTTTATTTTTGGAAAACTAGAAGGATTTAACACCGATTGAAACAAAATCCATGTAGTAGCAGTATATTTTAAGAAGACAAGACCTTATGAAGATATACACAGCTCTTTTTCTTTGTTGTTCTTATAGCATCTCTAATTACAAGACAGAACTTCTGAAAGATAACCAAATGACAGTATATATCGTTTTTCGATGATCACAATAGAATTTACATTATGGCACGTTTAAATAGCTAGTTAGTTTGGAATTCAACTAATACATATATCCAAGAAGAAAGGAACTGATGAAGGAAAGGAGATTGCTTATATATATATGGAGGATCAATCATGGGAGGAGAGAAGAAAGACAGCACATTTCCAGATGATGTAAAGACGAGCCCTTTGCTCCTTTATCTGCTTCGAACATCTTTTCCATGTCCTAACCTTGTTAACACTACTGCAACATCTCAACGCTACTGTCCCTGCCATTGATCCTCTAGCTATATCGAGAAACCTTCAAAGTTAACTATTTTTTATGGGTTTTGGCTGCTAGAGAGATAGATTGCTTATATACTAGTATACATGCTGACTCGAACTCGATTCAAATAATTTGGCAGATACTGTGTAGAGATAATTTGGTAGATATGATGTAAAATGCATATATCGGATAAATTTAAGATACATTATTGAATTGAATAATATGGAGGACCTACATGTTTCTAAGTGTGAAGGAAAGGCATGATGCTGAGCTTCGCTTTTGAACTAAAATCTTATGTTTAGTATCCATCATTGATTAAATGTTCAAAACATTTTGGTATCAATTTTTTCCCTTTTTCGAAAAAAAGCTTTTCAGTTTTCAAATTTGATTTTGCGGTGAGGATATTGTTTGAACAGAAAACTTCTGTTCATGCACACATGAGTCTTAATGATGGAGCTGTGGCTTGTGGGGCTTTATGTCTTGCTGTGTGTTAGGTGGGAATGGAATGATTAAATATCTAATTTGGTAGTTAAGACATGTGATTAATTTAATCAACTTGTTAATTATGGATTTGCTTACGGGTTTAGCATGAATGTTCATCCCACCACATCACTCGTTCATGCCTTGACTATAAGCTTTCCAATTGACCCAATGGGTATCAGTTAAACTATTAAGAAGGTTTAGTTTATAATTTCATTGTGTTGTTAAACAAGAAAAGTTTGTAGTTTCGTTGTATAATAACCATTAATTTTCCCTAAATTTCTCACTATATGCCTAAACTAAAAGACCGAAATGGGCTACACCAAAGCTCTTTAATGTATTAAGTACAATTGGATATGTTCAACCAGGATAAACCAAATCAATCCAAAAACTGAAGAACCAAAGAGAAAACGATGCAAGTAAGAGATTGCAATGGTAGTTGAGCCAGAACCTAAGGGAAGGGGATTGCATTTACACCCATCTCCAAACTTAGACTCATAGATTTCGACTCAACGTATCGTGGGCATGCAGGAAATTCGAGGGCTTGCTCACTTTCGGGAGTAGTCGGTATTGGTCCCTGTCTTCGGTTTTGAAAAATCGGTGACTGGATACCCGGTGCTAATCTAAAAAGAAAAAAAAGAAAAACATTATGCAAAGGAAAAAAAAAATGGATGAGACAGTAGACTAGTTGTAATGTCTAATTAATGATTATGGGATAGGTCGGTCGTTTGTTCACAAAATAAACCCATCAAACGTATTAATGTTAATAATCTATATTTTGAGAAATCTAACAAAAGCAAAAGAAATTGATAAGACAAGTAATTAAGAGAAAGATGAATGCATGAAAGAGTGGTCAAGGTCTCCTTTACGTACTCCTTTAGGTACTCTCTCTTTCTTTATTTGTCTTAGGCCCAAACAGAGCACGTGAGAGTGATACGCCAATTATAATCGATACATTACAGATGGAAAAAGTTCTCACTCAACACATGAGACAGATTTAAATCTTATCGTAACCGTGTAATTCGTACCATAAAAATTAAACGATGAGAGATATAACTAACAAACAAGTGACGTAGCTATAGGCGAGGGAAAATCAGTGGTGTTTTGTTTTGATCTTGCTGATTTTCGTCTAATCTTTAGCTTATCTGGTGGTTTGTATTTGTTGGAATTACTTGTGTTTTTTTTTGGGTTCAAATCAACTTATTGGAATAATCTTTGATCAAAATTCACATAAGAAATGGCTAGTAGAGTTACACATAAGATGAATACAAGGCCCATATGGAAGGGAAACTAGACAAGGTGATGGAGAGTATGAGAAGAAGTTTCTTCCAATGCCTGTGCGTGTTCATAATACTTGTGCAAGGGCTTTCTCGATGTCTTTCTGTTATGCAGAAAACAAACATGAAGTAAGCTATAAAAGAGATGAGAAGACTTAAAGAATATCTAAGAACAAGTGAGAGAGTAAGAGACCTGGATGGATAGAGGAGGCACAGTTGTGCCATAACGATCAATGACTTGGCCATCTTTGCCGACCAAGAACTTGGTGAAGTTCCATTTGATACGACTTCCAAAAAAAGAGGGTTTCTTAGATTTGAGGAATTTGTAGACTGGTGCAGCGTTTTGTCCATTGACACGCACCTACATCATGATCAAGCTTATAAAGTTACAAAATCACCTATGAAAGGCATATATAACAACAAGAGCACTACACAGATGGAGGAAAACAATTTCTTATTATTATGTGAAGCAAGCAAGAGTGCTTTGTTGTTATAATAACAAAAAAAAGAAAGAGAGAATCAAAATCTAAAATACCTTTTGGAAAACGGGGTATTCGGCCTTAAAGCGAGTACAAGCAAATTGATGAGCATCTTGGCTGGTGCCAGGCTCTTGGTACAGAAACTGGTTGCAAGGAAACGCCAATATCACAAACCCTGCCAACAAAATCTTACATAAACAACAAAATAGATGGAAACCAAATGAAGAGACAAAGAGAAGAGTCTAATTGTGACCTTGATCTTTATATTTCCGATAAAGCTCCGTCAGCTGGGTATAATTGGATTCCGTGAATCCGCTGTTGCCCAATTTAATATTTAACAAAAATTACAACCATTTCTTTAGGCAATAAAAAAAAAATCCAGAAAAAAAAACCAGAGGAGAGGAGAGGAGAGGATCTGTCCAAAGACGGACCATTTAGAAGCGACATTGACGACGAGCAACACTTTCCCTTGATATACGCTTAGGTCAACCTCCTTGCCGGAGCTATCCTAATTTCCGACCAACCCAACAACAATAATAAATCAGAAACGCGAAGAAGAAGAAGAAGTAGAAAAGGGATTCATAAATTAAAAAAACCTTGACGGTGAATTGATGGATTGATTTCTCCGACACTGATGATGATATAGAACCACCCATCTCTCTCTCTCGCTCGCGCACAGAAGAAATTAATTAGAATGATGATATGTGTCCCCTTCTTCCGTCTTCCTTATTTCATTTTATTTCGCTCATCATTCATAGCTGTTAATTCCTTGGTAACAAGTAACAACCATTTCTAATTGTTTTTTCCTTCCTGTAAGTAACCATTTCCTATTTAATTATTCCTATCGTCTCTTGTTGTAGATCCTCTTTTTCACCAACACAATTTAACCACTTTACATTATTAGAGTCGAGGTGTTCCTAGAATTGCATATTATACCACTCCCAAAAAAAAAAAAGGAAAAAAATATATGTTTACAAAAATTAAATGGCTAAATCAGTGTCAGGGGCTCAGGGCTGCCTAACTCATTTTTTGTTCTTTCTCAAATCTCTCTAGCTACAACACAAATGGCTTTTCACGACTGTGATTTTGCCTTCCTCATGAGGTTTTGGTCATCATCATATGTACACACAGCTGTGCCTTCTTTGTATATTAACATCTCTCTCTCAAGACTGCACCTTTCGCCTTCTTGACATGTCTCCCACTCACCTTTGATGCCACGTCCCTGGAGGATCTGCAATTCCACAAAAACACACTCCACTTCATTTAATTTTTTTTATTCAAGATAGACAACCATATGTTCAAGCAAAACAATCTCCAATGTCAGAGACCTAATAAGATAAGATCCCAATCAAAATCAAATGGCTCATCCTAGGATCAGAGTTTCTAAACCTAGTAAACAATTCCAGTCTACGAAACAGTTTGTGGGAGAGTAAATTATGAGTCCACTGAACAAGCATGCATTTCCACATTACCTCTCATTCCTACTGGAACAGGACCTTCCGAATGCGGCTTATAGTGAAACGAGTGTCTATTGTTATATGCACGCGGAGAATGACTCCACCTATTGTTCTGGAATCTTCCAGAGTCACGGTGATGGCCACTGTATGAGCTCGATTGATAAGGGCCTTTGTGTCTGTCATGATATCGTGGACCTGCAATATGAAAAAGCATTCACGCCTATTAGCATGCATGACCATGTGCTTGTGTGCACAGATATGCATTCATATATGCCTATGCATGCATGATAATTATAAGAAAAAAAAGAGGTTAAAGGAGTCCACCATGAGAAGAGGGCGGATGATATCTCCAATTGTCTCGATTCTCACATGGTGCAGGCCTCATTCTCTCATAGCTGTCTTGATAATTCCTTTCGTCAAATTCCAGTGTGTAATGAGATCTGTGAGGGTATGATGGACCTTCTCTCCGCGACTTTATATGGTGGTCCGGCTCCATATATGAATAATGATGTGATGGCGGAGGTGGTGGATGAGAAGACGGATAAGGCCTATGCTGGAAGTTAGAACCCTCCCCACGCGGCATGCTTTTTGACAAAGATACGCGGGAACTATAAGATGACTCGGGACTTCCATAATGCATTGGTGGATTCATCCTTGGAGGACCGGCCTGATAATCTCCCTGGAATATTTACCAGAAATTAATTTATTAATCATGTCTCAATCATCAATGTGTTTACTGCAAAAGATTCTAAAACAAGAAGGACACACATGCATGCTGGGATTTCTGCTGTAGTCAAAACCATTTGAGTAGGAATCAGACATTGCCAACTGAGCATTCTGCGAAGGGGGAGCTGGTGGAGATGAAGAGGTAACATTCTGATGTGAAGTGCCAGAGACAGGCTGACAATTTGCAGACTCTCTATTATCAGCTTGATCTGTGATCGCACTAGCACTGCTTCCACCTTCCCAAGGTGGAGCCACGTCTTCCATTTCAAGCTCACCATCAACATCTTCCAGTATACGGGTATGCCTTTCAGTAATGGAGGGTGTGACATGTTCTTCAAGGCTTCTGGACTCATGTTCAGGGGTGACAGACTCAAAATCACCCCCATCCGAGTCACTTCCTTCGTCTTCATCTCTAAGCATTGCAGGCATGCAGAATCCATGAAGCTGGAGAGTTGAATTACTGAAACACAAAGATGAATTAAGTTTTGACACTAGAGATAAAGAAATCAAGATCCCAAGACTCATTAGACTCAACTCTCACCTTCCATATTCATCCACCAGTATACCCTCCATATCTCTAACAGGGTCATCCAGCGCCCTTTCTGTTCGAGCAGATCGCCGAGAATAGAGACAAGCAGGAACATTACTAACTGAATCAAGTTCTCTTATATGGTGACGAACTATAGATTCAGGAAGGATCCGTCTTTCGAGCCAAAGCCTCAAAACCTATATAAGACCAGATAGGGTGAGAGTTAATATTCATAAGAAAAAGAAGATCTAACTAAAATCGCATACCTTCAGGCACTGTTTTCGGTTTTCTTGTGTGGTAGCTCCAGCTGGAACAGCAGCAGTTAATAGGCGAGGCAGCATAGCTTGAATGGATGAAAGATAAACACCACCAGCATCACCTGAATAGAAAGGTAGAATTCACAAAGTTAACTCGCCATTGAGAACATCAATGATGCAACTAAGCAAAAACATTACATACTCACCATTCAGACCTTTGGAGCACTGAGCAATAGAATCCACAAGGAAAAATAAATCCACCCTCCTTTGTAAATTTGACTCGCTTTCCAAAGTATGGGCCAGAATTTCCATCGCCTAATTCAAGACATAGAGATTCTTAGAGCCTCATTAACAACATAAGCCAAAAGTCTGCAAAATAGTGTTTTATAAATCGCACAAAAGCACAATGAAACAAGTCCCTTTCCTCATTAAAAAGGTAGATAAGATAATAAGGCTTGCCCTATTCCTATGCTTGTCAAGAGCTGAATGCCTACAGCATCCTAAAATCAGCACATAAAACAATATACAGAAGGGATTCTCTAATTCGTACTAATACATAAAGTTGGTTTGATTGATATGGTCCCGTTTTGATTGAAGCAATTAACTATTTGGATAACGCAAATAGGTATATACCATGGGACAGATACAGGTAATATGTTTTAACAATCTATAAGAAGAAAGTTGTCCCCGATTGGATTCCACCTCTACATAACATGTGACATCAACAAACAGATAAAACAATATCACAAGCAGGGAGAACATCTCATACCTTTGCCGACACACCAAATTTTGCCAAGTCCATAGCCAAGCGAGTTGCTCGGCCAATGGTCTCCTTTGTCCTCACCAATGAGTCAAGTGCAGTCTCAAAAGATTCAACAGTGAATTGCACATCAGAACTAATAACTTTCTTCACCTGAGTTGGGCCTGTTTCAACTTTGCTTTCTTCTTTGACAGTGTCATTATTCAATGATTTCTCCTCACCAAACTGAACATTGGTGCTGCAATTATTGTTTTCCTGCATAGCATTTGCACTTTCTGCGGTAGAAATTCGGCATACAGAGTTGCAATGTGGAGTACCCCTTGCAGGAGATGAATTCAATTTTTCACGTGAAAGGTTCTCAGATACTGAGATAGAATTGGTGGCTTGCATCTGCTCCTTCTGCTCATCAACCTCACAACTGCCAATGCACACGGACATACCATATTGTTAGTCAACCAGTTCTGTGAAGTGGAAAAACTTGACCAAGATAAAGTCTGGAGAAATTTCATCTAATTCATGTTTGGCTTAAACTCAATATGCCTATCCTCTACATAAGACTTTCAAAGCAAGAGATCTTCAATTGTAAAAGGGAAATGCAAATTACAAAGAAAGAAAGAAATAATAAAGAAATGGATTCTTATGTCAAAAACTAAGTAGATAGATTCCTAGTCATGTTCTACATCAATCTGCCTATGAGGACTCCACTCCATACATAAAATATTCCAATGTGGTTAGAAACTGAACACATGATTGTAATTTGAAAAGTTATTCTAATAAGGAACAGCAATAAGAGAAACAACATAGTATCAGATTCAGAGGTTAGTATGAGTAGAGACAAAATCAGTAGACTCACCTCTTTCCCAGCTCTCTGTTCACCACAGCATCTGCACAGTGACTATACATAGTTTCATACTGAGGTTCTGCTTCTTCAACGATCATTTCACTTTCAGTAGCACAGAGTGCTGGATTCTGTATCATGTGAGCTTGTTTGTCACTATCAAGTTCTTTACCCGGACTTACTTGGTTTTCTTTCCGTAGAGTGTTCTCAGTCTCCTGCGGGTTTTCAACCTCTTCATAATTGACCACTGAACAGAACAATGGAGGAGGTTCTAAAGCTTGGGACTGAACAACCTGAGTCATACAGTAATCAATTTTCTCACATTTTTCATTAAGAGAATCTCCACCAATGACCAATGAATGGTCACCAGAATCATACTCCTGGCTTTGGTGTTGGTGAGGAGATTGAGCAGGAACCCCTATTGTTGTCATATCCAAACTCGAGCATAAACCAGGGGACTTTGCCGATGAATCGTTGATATCAGGATTCAACGGGGTTTCATTTTTCTCATTTTGAAGTGAGCATTGCATGTCAGTAGGATCGGTCTCACTATTTAGACAGTTCCCGGTTTGCGATTCCTCAGAACATCCCTGAACTACTTCAGGAACATGAGCTTTTCTTTCTGCCAAACTGCTAAGTTGGTTAGATTGTGCTCGAGTTACTTCATCATCTAGTGTCATGGTAAACACGTTCTCATGGAATTTCACAGCAGTTTGTCTATCTCCTACAGTCTGAACAAAGGCCCTAGACAGAGACATTCTGTCTGAAGATTTCTCCATATGAGAAGGCACTACATCAACCATAACATCTGAAAGCTTAGCAGACAACTCAAAGCTGTTAAATTTTTCGGCTGCAGAAGTATCATGAACAGAAACAAAATCATTTTCATGATTCACCGAAGGGCTTGTCTGCAAAGCTGCACTTATTAGAGTGTCTTTCGATGATCTCTCTTCGACCTGTGAAGAGTTATTGACCTTTTCATCAGCATAAAAAGCTCTACTCATTCGGACTCTGGCTCGCTTAACAAGAGGCAAATGTTCATCACCATTCTCTTCACAGGGCCTCTCATTCAGCCTTTCATGAGAATTTTGAGATCTCGGGCAGCTGTCACAAGCATTGGGCCCAAGACCTTCTGCTTCAACTTTAGCAGGAGGGTCAATAATGTCACTGGTTTCACGTTTCCTGGTGGGCTTCCTCTTCTTCCTCTTAACCATGGTGCTAATTTGGAAATCAAGCCCTTTGTTGAGCTCATGACCTCCGTCACCAACAGTATCAGAATGCTCAACTTTAGAACCAGAATCCACACCATTGCCTTCATTCCTACTATTATTATCAGATTCAACTGTCGCAATTTCAGATGCGTTCTCCTCATCAGATCCGTGCAAATTTAGATCTGATGAAACAACGTCATCTGATTCAGATTGACCTGACCTACGGATCCTTTTTCTCCTTCTTATGGCTCTTTCATCTATACCATTGACAATCGGGCCACCATCACTGCATTGAAGTATGGACCTTTGAAGTCTATCCAATTCCAACCTTGATGAGATTTTAGAGTGCTCAACCGGTAATATTATACTCTGTGGAGCACACTTTAGAGCCCGCACCCTTTCATTTCTTCTCCTTGAAGAATATGTAGCTATCTCACATAGATCTTTAGCTGCTGCACTATCACAGGCTCCATTATGAGCTAGAGTGTTATGACGCAGGGCTAGCATTTGTTCAGCAGCTGCATCTTCGCTGAGAAGAGTCGATTCATCTCTACCATGACTAGAACTTGACTCTGTTTGAGTGTTAAGTCTTGAACCAATTAGATTTTCACAGGCCTGAGGCAGCTGGACAGTTTTCGCAGAACTTCCAACAGTTGTTTCTTCAGCAGATTTAGGATCACTAGCTTGGTCCTGCTGCTTCAGCTTCTCGTAACTCTCTGTAATCTCCTTGACGGCACGGACAAAATCTGAACCTTTGGCATGTCGTTTTGTCAAAAGCGATTGCTTCTTCTCCTCCGTAAATGATTCAACATCAGCAGGATTGCAGAGAGCTCTGCACATACACCAAAAAGTATTACTAACTGTATAAATAACATTTAACTGCATACACAGTTTACTACAACCTTGGACTAATTCCCTTAATCAATTAAAATTTGAAAAGCATACAGTTATGCTAAAATGCTCTCTTCATAATAATTATACATCAGTATTCACTTAACCGTGGGAATGAATGATGCAACAAAAAGAACATTCGCTAAATGTTGATGCTAATCTGCAAAGAAAATGATTAAACAGTTTTCAGAGAATTCAACATACAAAAGGCTTTAAGTAAGATAAATGATAATAAAAGTCACCATCCAACAGATGTGGAAGCTCTACCCAAATTTGCTAAAGATAAGTTCAACAAGAAGCACTGTTGCCAACTATCTGGAAAGACGAAAATCCACTCAATTATCCTTAACTCAAGTGAACACAGAAGTTAAGACAAGGAATGATTCTGATTCTAGACCAAGTAAAATTAGAGCTTAGTGGTGTCTGTTATAGAACATACATCACATCAAATCTATCCTGCCGGAACAAGAAAAGTTAAAAATGTATGGCCATAACCAAGGTACCAGCTTCTACGTCCTAAACTAGTGAGACAAGAACTAAAGTTTACCTCGTCAAATAAGAATCAAAATGAATTAATCAACTCAAATGGGGACGCAAAATTTAAGAACCTAAAATGAGTGTGGGATGACAAATAGGAACTCGGACTGAGAATGTTAGCATCTGCCAAATAAGGGAAGTATGACCAGAAAGCAAAACAATATATACGAGGGTGATAGTAAAGGCCTGAGAACTCACATCTGTTGAGTGCCAAAAAAGTGAACCAATACTTTCTTCGAATCGGCTGAGTAGCCCCATTTTTCCGGTTCGCTAACCTGAAATTACTCCAGCAATTAGCAGAGGAGCAAGTGATCCAAAAATAATAATTCAAACTTGAAGATGTAAGATGTATAGCCTACAAAATTGCTAAACGAAAGTCTGGATCAGTGGTATCTACTAACAACTAGAATAATTGATCGCGGGTATTCCTGTAATCTGCCACAAACTAGATGAGGGCACCAACCCCTCTGAAAACTATCCATATCCCTTAAGCAGTCGCTAATCCTAGAAAAGATCTTTCATCTTAATTATATACAGATGCACATACATGCAACTTCAAACCCTATATTTATAACAATTTCTACCGCCATCTGGAAAATAAATTATGAATCTAAAGAGAAGATCACATACCGCGGCAGGCCAAGCAGGAAATCCTTTGACTTTGGCAAGCACGAGATCGCCAACCTTCCCCTTCCACTCTCGGCGAGCGGATGATGCCGCCGCAGTCTTACCACCGCCTTTCTTCCGGCTCGGAGCCATTGGAATTCAGGAAAAAAAACAGCGAAAATCAGATAAGGAAAAGGTAAGGATTCTAACTCTCGAAGTTAAGCCAGAACCGCAGGCGAAAATTAGCAGCTCGGTAGTGCCTAGGGTTTTCGGTGACAGATTCCGCTATAGAACTCGCAGGCATTGAAAAATACGAACCCAATCGACGGATGTACGCACGCAAGACACAAGAAAATCGGTCCCGTAAACCCTAATTGAGACGAGCAAGAGAGACAACAGAAGATTGCTGGTGGATTTTATCGCTTTTCCGGAAGAGAATCATTCACACACGAAACCCAGAAGGGAGAAGGAAAAAAATAGCTTGATTGGAGGAGTATATTTGTTAATCGTTTGGTCGGTGTAGGGTTTGCAAATTTCCAAAGGCGATGTCTAACTTGCGCCATACACGCGTAGGTTAACTTTATTTCCTTGTTTTCTGCTGGATAAGACCTTTAAAAGTTGAAAGACCGAATCTGGCTTGTACGTAAAACAAATCCACGTGATTCAACTACTCCTCTAGGCCCATTCTATTTGAAACGGACTGTAATAAGGCCCACTCACAGCCCATTATTGGCTCAACCTCGTTATCTAATCCATCAAAACATTTTCTGCGTATAAAGTTGTCATGGGCTAATTTCATTGGAAAAAGCATCAGTTCCCGATCTTGAAAACTCGACCAAGACGTTGACCACTAAAAAAAATTCTTCCTGTTGGACGGACCTTTTGGGGATTATGCTGCCTTTCATGCGACTGCTTAGCTTTGTGTCTCTTCTTAGTTTAGAAGTTTACTTCGTACAGTATTTCGTTTGGAGCTGCCACGTTTCTCGACGGCAAATGAATCGTGACACGTGTCTTGTAAGATTTTTTCGGTTCCAGAAAAGGACGTTTCGGATTCGCGTTTGCGTCTCGACACGTGGCGCTCCCATCCCATATTTTTTTCCTTTGATACCAACCAAAGACGTCAGTTATACCCCCGATTCTCTGTTGCGGCGTATACACAATCACCAATGGACACGTGTCCCACTAAAACCAATAATATCTCGACACATTTAGTGGCGGGGAGCTCCATGGATCTCTGATTCTGGCATAAAGCCACGTGTGTCACTCTCGAGCACCGGACCAACTGATATAAATAGGTGAGATCACGACGCGCGTGTTAGACCGCAAAAACTCAATGCTTCTAGAGGGAAAATTCTCCGTCGTCCAGATGAACACGAATAAACGGCTCAGATTTAACCAACCGAGTCGATTACCCAGCTCAGGTGAGTCAGGTATAGAGAACGAGCGAGTCCTGGTTCTCGTCTTCGAGTCCATTAGCTGGGACATTCACACGCTATGCGCAATCGCATCCCTCAGCCGCAGATTTTGCGCAATCGCCAGACGAATTCTGTGGCGGCGGCTCTGCGTGAACCGTGCGCCGGGGATGGTGGCGGCATTATCCGGCTCAGATCCCAGCGGCCGGATCGACGGCGGATGGCACGCGTTAGCGAAACTCATGTTCTTCTGCGGCGGAGGTGAGTCGAACCGGTATTTCAATCTAAGTCAACCGTCGCCGGGTCACTTTGCCTGCGAGTCCAGATTCTCCAAGACATCCGGGAGATTCTTCCTGCCGAAGAATTGCCGCCGTGATCTCCTATACATGAGCGATCCGTGCGAGCATCACGCGGTGGGTGGAGATGAGCATTTAGGGGTTTTCAGAGGGGTATTTCGGGACTTCATGAGGTCAAAGACGAGGGAGTGTCTCGTGAGAAGACAAGCGGCGCTGGAGGAGAAGGTTAGGTGTCCGTATTGCGGAGGGCGCGTGTGGAGCATGACGGCGGCGCGTCTCATCCCGAAGAGTGCGGCGCGGCGGCTGGGATCACGTGAAGGTGGATTAGAGTTCTTCGTGTGTGTCAACGGTCACTTGCACGGCACCTGCTGGCTGATTCCGCTTTCAACGGAAGAAGAAGACGACGACAACAGTGACGGCAGTGTGATCTAATCCAATGGTGGTGGCGATGTCCACGTGGAATTAGGTCTCTTGGGGCATATGCAAACCACAAGAGGAAAATCTCAGTTAGATTCTCCTATGACATGTGGAGCTCACTAGTTGCAGGATGATTAGAAGATCTTTACCGATTTGTTTAGTTGTTTGGTATGGTTTTAGATTATTTTGGTACACTCCACAGTCATCAGATAAATATTTTATTGTATCTGATTATGTTTCTTGTAACTTTTGACTGCGAAATGCTGGCCATTAGTTTTGTTTAATGATAAAAAAAAATCGAAAAATAACAAGTCCCCTCTGTTTCTATGATTAACAATGGCGATATATGTTTCAAACAACAAAAACATGATCCTAGTTTTTTTATTCTTTTAAAATTTTCCCAAAAGTCTGTTTCGAATTAACTGGTTTCATTGTGATGTTACTTGCTTTTGTCATTTCTTGATCACCCCCAAGTATTTGACTAAAAGAAAACAATTGCTGGACAAAACAAACAAGAAAAAAAGGTTGGAAGATGATCGTTAATTAGGTTCGTTATGTTGACAGAATAATATATAGCCTCTTCCCTTGTGTGAATTTTGCAGACTTTCATATAAAGTGTTGTACGTAAGAAAAAAAAATGCTAATAGGAAGTTGAAGAGTATCTCTAGTAAAAGTCGTTATAACTATAAGTGTGAGAATCATTGTTTAAATTTTTAAAAACCAGATTTGATTCATTGTTTCCAATGGATGCAGCCATGGAGGTGTGTGTGTGTGGGGAATAATAAAGAAAAGGGCTCATGACAGTCACATGTGAGGATGACTCTGGTTCATAAAATTATCAAATGGAGCAGGCATTGGTAGTTCAAGCCTTTAATCCTAAATCCATGGAACGTGAAACTCAGAAGAAGAGGGACAGTCTTTTTCTTTTAGGTTGTTTCAGGAAGAAATGCATTATTAATCAAAGGTTAATCAATCAGCCTTTGGCGATGCAGAACCGAAACTCAAATGGCACTGGCTTTGGCATTCCCTATGACTATGATGGTGGCAACAACCACAAGTTCCGATGACAGGCCCTAAGCCCCTAACTCCTAAGCTGCATTATTTACTTGGGCCACATTTGCTAAATAATAAGCAGAAGAACGTTTTCGCGGACCTATGTACCTCATGCCTAAATGTTACATTTTTAATTTTACCTAAAGGCTAAGAAAGAGATTTGATTTGACTAACATTATACTAGATTTGGGTGTATTTCGTCAATGAGAAAGAATATTGGATGTGTTTTTGCTATTTTAGAAAAGTTCAGGACTAGAAAAACAAATAAAAATAATTGAGAGGGGGTTTATTATGTTTCTCGCGCTCGCCTTCCCGCTTGGTTTCCTCTTGGCTACGTCGCCAAAGCATCCGACTATTTGATCGATTTCTGCTTTCTCTGCAAAGAAGCAAGCAACAGGGGAAGAAGATGATACATTTAGGTGGATTGACATGTTGCGTAAGCGGCGGCGTTCTTTATCTTCTCAGTATGATACCAGGCAGGTTAGGGGTTTTTTCCGATCTCTTTATGCCTTTTGAAGAACGTGTATCAATCAATCTTTCTTTCTTGCGACAGCTTTTTTGAGATGCTCAATTCAGTCACTAGGGTTCACCAGATCAAGGATTTGGGTTTGTGAATCAATCTCGCTTCAATTTTAGTTTGATGGGTTTTTAGATTAAATAAGTCATTGGAATCTTTGGTTTCTTCAGAGAAATTGCTACAAGTAGAGGGAAAGATCATCGCTGTCTCAGGAATCGTTGGCTCTCACACACCTATCAAGTGTGAGCACAGTGACACACTCTGTGTTTTTCTCGAGGAAAAGGTACCTATGGATTGGATTTCCATATCTAGAGAGAAACCTTCTTCTCTCGTTTCACTGATTTTTGGCTTTTGGGTATGTCTTCAGGCACAACAACTTTTCTTGAAACGTAATTGGTTGTTTTCATGGGTTGAAGATAGTAAATGGATGCTTCCACAGACTAAGGAAGTCCCGTGGTATCTGGTATGACTCTTGGATTTCTGGTTGATTAGCCAACTATTCAACTGGCCTTGATTGGAATGTTTTCCTTTAGTCATTTATTTAATATCTGAAATCTCTATGTCATAGGACGATGGGACAGGTTGTGTGAACGTAGTGGGAGCTGAAAATGCAATAGCCTTGGCATTGAAGGCCGGAGGTGAAGTATTTGAAGGGTCAAAGCCGTCATCTGATTGTCTCAAAGGCCTCGTGGTCTATCTCCAGTTTTCTATTTAATTGCTTTTTTTTTCTGTTTTCTCAATGCTAAAATTGTGTGGCACCATTATTGTCTACAGATGCTTGGAGTAAGACGCACTGAGCATGTCCTCCCAATTGGTACACCCGTTACAGTTGTTGGTGAGGTATGTCTTTTATCTATCACCGGTACCAAAATCTTCTTATATACCAAAATACGTTTTACATCTCATTTCTGTTGTTACTTACCATGTCAACAGGCTGTTAAAGACGGTATCCGGGGTTTCAGGATTCAAAAACCCGAGAAGGGACTTTTCTTTGTCTCACCTGTACCGCTCGATAAGATCATCTCTCCGTTGGGAAAGTGGTTAAGGTTGTTTCTCTTCTCAGTATGGCTATTCTCTTCCTCGAAAACTGAGATTGAAAATGTCTAAAGATCTTTTTGGCAGGAGGTTCAAATATGTCTACGTAGGTTTAACTGTTGTTGGTGTGATTCTGATTTCAAAGCCTGTGATTGAGTATATTCTAGAGAGAAGGCGGGGGCGATTGTTACGGAAAAGGTATGTCACATATTAACCAAAGCTTTATACTTGCAAATGATTAGTCATTCCAAATTAAGTATTGAGCTATATGTTGCAGAGTTGCTGATGCAGCTGCTAAGAGAGCCAAATTAGTAGCTAGAGGTAGTATCCATTACAGTTTGCAGTAACATGTGAAAACGTTTTCTGCATATGTTTGGAATTGCTTTGCTTACAAAAATGTCTCACCAGGATTGGAAACTCAACATGAGAACAGCTTAGATAGTACAAGCAGAGATAGAAATGTACTTGATCTCTGTGTGATCTGCCTTGAGCAGAAGTATGACGCAACTTTTGTAAAGTAAGAGCACTGCTTTTCTTGTAAAACGCATAAACCTTCTCACTGATCAGACATCATAGCCTTTGATTTTTCTTTTGTTTGGTTTGCTCTTGTAGGTGTGGTCATATGTGCTGCTGCTTTACATGCTCCTTGCACGTGAAGACCTGTCCTCTTTGCCGGAGACTAATAGAACTTGTTTTGAAGATTGACCGCCGTTGAAACAGCTCTCACCTTTGGACTACTATACCTTCTGGTCTACTAAAGCCATGATCCAATAAAGTCTTGTATACGACTTTGATTAGAACCATTTTTTGCATTGGAAGACCGTGATTATAAGATGGAAGCAAAAGCTAATGGAAAGTGTGACCTTATTACCTAAATCTCATATGAAATTTCAAGCTTTTTCTGAAAAACATGAAATCAGAGTTGATTCTGTGAATCATCTTCCATGGAAGAACTTATTTAGAAGTTTCTACGTTTCCTTCCCATCTTAACCAGAAACCTCAATGATAATTAAAATTTCTTCTGAAACAGTATGATCTCAAGTAAACAAAGATATTGTTTTGGAATTACCAGAGTTTGCATTATAAAAAGAATCCCATCGAATATGATCCTCTTCTTACTGAACTTCAATTATCACCAGCTCTTCTTGGTTTACATATACGATCAAGGAAAACAACAAACATAGACAAAAGTACAAAGAAAAGCAAGACGGAGCTGTGACATGTCCTTTCCGAACCAGATGGCATCTCCGGACTCCGATTGATGATGTCATTGACTATTTCTCTTTGTTAAGAGGTTTCTGTCCCACATCGCTTAGGTAGTATTTGTGCTCTCTTTTCCCCTAAGTATAAAATAGAGGTCGAGCCCAACTTACAAATCATACCTTTCTCGGCCTTTTGGCTAAGATCAAGTGTAGTATCTGTTCTTATCAGTTTAATATCTGATATGTGGGCCATCGGTCCACACGATATTAGCTCTATTTTTTAAGGGGAAAAGCCCATTAAGATAGCTCGCTATCTGGGCTTTTGTGAGTCGTCCTTGCGTTGCACTACTGCACGGGCCTGGCTCACCCCATCAATATAAAGTCCAATTTATTTGGTTAAATTTAAATCTTTCTCTTCATCAATCCAGTAAAACAGGTTAATGAAATATTGTCTATAACGTTTAGGGAACATCCCACATCGGTAATAAGAATAATATCACGTCTAGATATAAGCACCTGGAGAGTAGTACTTATCACAACTGTCACTGGACGAAGTGAATGGGTCAACTGGGCTTGCCTAAGTTCCGACCCAGGAAAGTCCCCGGGCCACTATCCGCAGAGATGCGGCCTCTGTAACGAGAGAATCTTGCGGTGGAGAGACTCAATCGGCTGAGACGCGTGTGTGGAGCTTATGTGGTCTCTCCGCCGATGATATCATGGCCGTTCAACAGTTATTCACCTGGTCCTCAATTGACTAACTGAACGGGGCTTACGTTTTTCAATGACAAACAACTTTTTGTTCCTATTTCTTTGGTTGAGAGAAATTGTCAAAATTCAAGTCAACAGCATCATCAAAACACGTGATTCACGCGAAATGAAACGTGACAATAACAAAAGTGGCAAACATGATGAGAAGTACTTTTATAGATCAACAAGTCTTCTAAGTCTATATAGAATCTTTTCAAGTTTTCGTCCACTCAAACCAAAATTTTCAGTGATAAGGGAGCTTCATCTTTCAATAAAGAAGCGAATCTCCAGCTCCAACGGAAGAAAAACTTGCACAAAAGCAAATTTTCTTTTCAGTTAAAAGCAAAAATAAGAGTATGCAGAAGAAACTAGATAAATTCTGTTTTCTTTTGATATAGAAAAGACAAAGACAATCACATTTTCCTCAAAGCGTAGAATCAAAGCAAACCAATTGGAAAAAAAAAATCCATAATCCCACTAATTTTTTCATATAATAAAGCAACACCATAATTAAACATTCATGTAAACAAAGAGAGGATGCAGAGAGGAAAAGATGATGACAAGAGAGGTTTTTGTCGTCGGCTTTTAAGGTTGGTGGTTGTTAAACTCATGGCGGGTCACAAGGAAGATAGGTCCGTCACGAAGAAACTGATCAAGAAAGAATCAAAATCAGATATCACAATTTATTTCAAGCAAAGAGAAGACTCCGAGGATAACGCTAATAACCCCATCAATATCTCAAGAAGCTCGGAGAAAGAGAGGGTGATCATGCTGGTTAATGGTAGTAATGGCTCAAAGAAGAACTTGGCGAGTGAGCTCAGCGTTAGGCGATCAGTAGCTCAAACTGGAGCTGGTATGACACAGCCGAAGCCTCTTTTCAATGATATAAATACGAAATCGCATGCTTTCATTGAGAGTAGACTCGAGAAGATGCGAAAAGGCTTATAGCCAAAATACATGATGACCTCTCTGTTTTGCACAGAGAGACTCTTTTCTTTCTTCACTTCATACATGTCTCAAGGAATCCTATCTATGTTTTTCATCAATTCATTTTTACGATAAAAATACTAGCTGCATTCTTCATATTTTACATGTAATCTGAAATATTTTTATCGCATAATATCAAATTTATATGATTTACAAGAACTTATCTTCAAAGGTGTAGCTAAGACCTTTAGGTTCGCAATGTACTTACCATGATTGACAGGTTTCATTTTCCATGCTCATCTCACTATATTGATAAGCAGATTGGGGAATCAAATCATGCTAAGGAAATTATAACAGATTTGATTCTTCCTCTCAATTCATTGTCCATGACATGATAAGTTCATTTTTGCCTAATAAACATAGCTTGCAAAATCACTAAAACTATTTTGTGTGTGAATGAATCCATCTTTTATTTAAGAAAATGAAGAAAAGACACCTGCCTTAAACCATCTCAAATTCAATGCAAGGGTCAATTGAAGTCATTGGAACTTGTCTCCTCTCTCTCTCTCTCTTTTTTTTTTTTTTTTGAGCTTCTCTTATGTTGGATTTGGACACGACTATGCACAGGCTAAAGCATGATGTACAAGTGGATGGTAGAAGAATCTTGACCTACACGTACCCAAAACACCCGTAGAATCTTGCATGTCACAAACCAACCCCTCTATATAGTATAATACAAAAATTATCATCATAAACTATAATCTTCTAACCATGACTAGAGGCATGACACCAACAAAAGCAGAGTTAGTAGTCATCTCACTGATTTGGGCTATTCTGGTGTTGGAAAGTGCAACAGTGTCAAGTGCAGTAGAAGATTTGGTGGTGGAACAGTGCAAGCACGACTGCAAACATGATATCCACAACAGGAAAGAGTGTCAAGATAGGTGCAATGAACAGAGATGATGATGGAGATGGAGAAAGAGACAAGTGGACGACAAGAAGAAGAACACAATCCCTTCTGCGATGCATTTTGCAAACCCTTTGAAGGACTCTATCAACAATGCATGGCCGTTTGCCCTCGCACCAAGTCCATAGGAGGAGATGGGGTTGCTAACGGGGAGTTGCAGGCAAACGAGGAAGTCTGCGAGACATCGTGCAGTATTCTTCAAGAGGAACCGCTCACTATAAGGTGCATGAGGATTTGCCACGAGAGAATTCCCGGAGCTGTTGCGTCTTCTACTTAATGTTTAAAATCTCTTCCGAGGAGATTTCTATGAAATAAGTGTTATGTTGGTGTAAGAATCAAAACTGAAATACTATTAACATATTAGTTTAAAATTGAGTTCCGGTTAAAGCAGACACAAGAGATCAGCCCCAGCTTAGAGATGTTTTGATAACAGTTTTAGAGAACATCAAATCTACACATACTCAAAAAGCATTGTTTTAGGGATTATCAGAAGGAACGTAGAAAAAGGGAACAAATTGGGATACCCTGAGAACATATTAGTCTTGGATCTGCTTGAAACTGCTCTTCTCTGTAGTTGTGGTAGAAATAGGAGAGCCAAGCTTAGGATCAGGAGGAACAGTATCTTCCATGACCTTGGGGACAGTAAAATTGAAGTCTCCGAGGGGTGCGTTCTTGAATTCCGGATTGGCTTCAACAAAGGCTGCAATTTCATTGCGACTCCTCAGCTTCTTCCCGGTGGGGGTAAAATAGTAGGTATCCATCTTGGAGTAGTCTTTTCTGAGAACTAAGCTCCTCCTGAAACCTTGAGGCGTTTTGGGGAGACCAGGCTTGTCGATGACCCATGTCCTTGAGGAATCATAGTCAAGATCAGCAGGCTCTTCACAGGACATGCCCTGTTTCTTCTGACAGTTAAAAGGGTCCTCAAGCATTTTACTTCTGATATCCTCATACTCGTCTTGGCTATCAATCACCCTCCACTTGTGACAGTTTTCGCATTGTGCAGCATAGGTATCGATCAACCTCCCTGGCGCAGTGTCTCTCTGCAATTAAGTCTCAGTGAAACAACGACAAGACTTGTGAGCGTGGCAGAGATAACAACGTAAGGCAAGGACAAGGAGAGACACTAATCCAGCAAGCGTCAAAGAAAAGAACCAAGGCTTCACTTCTTAAAGCAATAATAATTGAAAGCTACGACACATTTACTCTAAGGTTAAAGAGATTGACAAAGAATCCGGAAACTAGACTCAAAAGTTTGCAAAACCAAAACCCCAAAGGCCAAAGATTTCGTGTTAACTACCAAAAATTGAAATTGATAACCTAGAATCCTCCTATGGCTTCTTCTATAACTTACTTAATCAATAATAAGATATCTGAGACAGGAAAAAGCATGCACTTAGCCTGAATTATAAGGCAGACAAGGTTCGCATCTGACCAAGAACAGAAGAAAAACGCAAAGAAGAGAACCCCACAAGTAACTGTTGTTAGAGTAACTGTTGTTAGCGTACCTTGGCTTTTGGTTTCGCTGGTTTTGCGATCTCGTCCTCCTCCATCTCACTTCCCAAGAGATTCTGTTTTAGTAAGACGAACAACGTTTTTCTCCAAATCTTGAGTGTCCCAAAAAGTGATGCTTCTCTAACTCTCAAATAGGCCTCCTGCGAACATTGATGGTAATCGCACAGCCTGGGCTAATGTATCACTGTAACGGACAAATCATTGATTAACACGTCGGTGCAAGCGTATGACTTTGGGCTTCAGCCCATATTGTTTTAGCAAAAAAATATTAATATGGGCCTAATATTCAGAAGTAGAGCCCATTTTCTTATCTGTTTCTAACGGATCAGACTACAATCTCGTTTTTTTCCCGGAAAATTAGCAGAAAAAAATCAAAATTCCACGAGGAAGATCAGTGATTCTGTTTATCATCATCATCATCTTCTCCTTCGTCGTTTTGCTGACTGATTCTCACTGTTCCGATTCTTAGTCCTTCTCTTCCACGAACACTAACGATCTCCGGTGAATCTACTGCCACGCTGGCAATCTCTAGCCTTCCTTCGCTTCTCACTCTCCTGTGATGAAATCTCGGCCGTCCATTACAATCCAGTGTCGTCAAAAATGGTGGCAGATCTCGCTTCCTCGTCACGCTTCTTCCTCTCCTCTCTTCTCCACGCGGCGACGGCGCGTTTAATCTCGACGACTCCGTTAGCAGCGGCGGTCCATACGGTCCCCACGGCGATATCTTCCCTCCTAGATAGAAACTGTAACTGTTATTTTCCGATGAGCACGAGAAATATTCGTCAAGATTAACTCCAGACACACCTCTATGTTCCCTGCACTCGTCGTCGGGATTCTCGTGATCTGATTTTATCTCCAGAGATCTGTTCACGGAGAAGCTCTGAAGAGATTCGCCTCTGGAATTCACCGGAGTGCTCCACCGCCGTCGATGAGAATGCGTAGGCGTGTCGTCCTCTGCCGAAGACGGCGTGCGGTGTTCTTCATCGTCTTCTCCGGTGAGAATCGTAGAGGATGACGTCATGATTAACATAACCGCTCTTCCTTCCTTGCTCTCTCTATGATCGCAACTACTCTGCATTTTTTTTTTGGGCCTTATAACAAGATTTATAGTATTTGGTGGGCCCTTTGCGAGAGGTTTTGCCAGCGTGGCAAACTGTGATCAGGATTTACTTATTTCACGGTCGTTTGTAAACGTTGACGCCTTCTAACGGCGTTAACCACGACGCCTTAAAATTGGTCCGCAAGGTTTAATTAAAACCTAGTCTTGAAAAAATCTTCTCACCTGTAAAAATATTAATATCACTGTCCTTGTGAACAAATCTTATTCTTATGAATTTCTTTGGGAAATACGCATACAGCACATAGAATGATTTTTGCATGAGATTTTTCTACAAAAATTTTGAAACTAGTTTCTAACATTAACTAATGGCTGCAATACCAATTGAGAGGTGATAACATTGAATTGGGTCGTAATTGCATAAAACGCTATATCTTTCCCGCAAACAATGGTACTCATTTCATTACTTTGATGGGCTTATAGAACGATTTTCAAAAACCCATTATACGGCCCAAAAGAATCCTTCGGACGGTCGACAAATGCCAATCATTAAAAGAATACCCAAAAGTCCAAAACGATATGTGATTACTCCTGAGCCATGCATGCTGTGTCGTTTTATAAGAAAACACGATACTAAAAATTGTCTTCGTTTAGACCGTTAAACGGGATGCAGTCTATTATTCTGGACTGATCCACCATGTGAATGAGTGAATCAAACATGATGACGAATTGATGATGAATGCAAAAGTGATACTACTATGAGAGAGAGAGAGATGATGATGTTAAATGGTCTTTAGGGTTTGAGATATTCGAGATGAGAAAGGTTCGTGTCTTAATGTTTGAATCTCTAGGGGTTTAGGTTAATAGGCTAATAAAGACAAAAGCATCGTTGTTCAATGCTTTTGTCTCTTCTTTTCCTTTCTTCTCTTTCGTTTTCATTTTTCTATTTTTCTTCCATTTCTATGAAATCTCTGCACATCTATTTCACTTTCCATTCAGAGTAGCTACCTCTCTACTCTTTAAATTCTTCCCATATTATATATAGTCTCCTTATTTCCCTTTACCTCTTTTCTCTTCTTCTTTTTTCTCTCTTATGATCAGGTTATTTTCTTGTGAAGTGTGGACTGGATTTCTTTTCTCAATTTGGTAATATTTTGTTTTTCTTGTGTTCTAATTGTTTATGATGTACCAAAAGAAAAAGAAAAATTCATACAAAAAATATAAATAAATAAAAACTATTATTCGATTTGGGTTGAGTTATTATGGTTTGATCGAGTTTAATATATTAAAATATATACATAACATTGTATTTATCTCTTAAGATCTCTCTTTCTATGTACTAATATTTGTATACGTTTATCGATATAGTGACCACTAAATTTAGAGATTATAGAAAAAATAAAGAATCCTCTTCTTTAATGTTGTTTCCTCCCACATACATATGATCGACACCTCATTAACATCGGATATGTTAGTCGAACGCTACCAAACGCACCGCACTCTGTAAAATCTAATGTGAACTAGAGAAAAAAAATGTAACACCCAAAAGCCAAACCTTTAAGCTCAAAGTTAGTTAGATGATGGATATTTATTTAATAAATTTGTAATTTTGGATCTAAGGCATTGAATATAGTCTACAAAGGACAAAGCCAATCCATTGACAAAAGAAAGAATCTTAGTGTAAACGACAAATTAATGAATTATGGAGAAATCAGAAGATGTTGATAAATCACCAAACATATTTAAGATTTTTTTGTCAGAATTAAAGACCACAAAACTATATGAGAGCGATCCTTTGTTACAAAAATGCAATATATTTTCCAAACACGAAACATAATTGATTTATTATTAGAAAATATTCACACAAATAAATTAAAATAAAAAACACTCTCCCCAAGTAATTGCCAAGACAATTTCATTACAAGACAAACGAGCAAGTCTTTGTCACGCACGCATCAATGAGCCAAAAGTTTGGTCATAAATACTTTGACAATATTTTTTTTAAAAAAGTATTACAAAATTTTGAAAGATGCTAGGACTAGAAAAGTCAATGTTAATCGGGGAAAAAAAATTTATATTCAAAGTAAGAAGTTACCTGTAAAATGTTATTTATATCTTCTATCATTTTTTAAAAGAAGACAACTAACTAAACAAAGGAGAAAAAATAAATCGCTTTTCCTTTTTTCTCCAAGCCTTGATGTCCCTACCACTTGGCATCACAAGAATAAGTATATATAATAAAAAGAATTACTATTTATAAAGAAATGTTGAAATATATAGAAACAAACATATGTGGACAAAAGAGATTGTTTTCTCTAAGAGGGGGTCCATGTTGATCCTCCCAAAGTTCATAACCACTACAAGGAAACTCCAAAAATACTAAATAAAATACATGCACATAAAAGAGGCAATAAGGCAAAAGATGCCAAGGAAAAACAAAAACTATTAATAATGGAATATAAAAGAAAAAACGATAGATGATTTTGACATTTTTGTCCAATCATTAATTCATATATTAATTTTGGTTGTGTAAGCTTTTTTCTCATTTGGGTGGATGGGGGGATTGGTTTTGGCATTGTGAAGCTTTTGCCACAAATGCACACACAACACTTGTCTTTTCTCTTCTTTCACACTTATTTCCTCTTCTTTCTTTCTTTACACTTCACTCCAACGCCATTGCCACATGTCTCCCTAGGGTTTTCACTCAGACCTTTGGATCTTTCTTTTTTTTGTTTTCTTTTCACAATTGTAGCAAAGATAGAGCAATTGCTTGGAGAGTTCTGTGTTGGGAGGCTAACAAGGAAAAAGAGGGGTTTAAAGAGATTTGTCTTTTGTAAGCCAAAAACTTTTTAATGCATGAACTAAAACAAGAAGAAGGTTGGAAACTACAACCACAAAGACATACTATTTCTATTAATAGCATGAGAAAGCAAAGTTAATATCAACATACAAATCCACACCAAGGATAAGTTTTTTTCACAACATGTTGAAGACAAGTTAGTTGTCTTGTAATTTACCCTCTGTACTCTAGCTAGAGCTAATTAAAGTCTACCCATACTAGTACGCAAACAAAGTACAATGTCCCGGTATAGCCCTAAACCGAGAGATGCCGATAACCGAAGTGGTCTCTCGTCAGGCGCAACCATGAGATCTCACAACAAGCCAGAAGTTATTATGCTTCCGGAGACCAAGGAACACAAAAGAAACGCTACTACACACTAGACAACACTTGTGGAAACTGTACAAAACCCCATCATAGATAGGCAAAACAAACCGATCCTCCTCTTTCTTCTTCTCTTTATGTATATATCAGCAACATGACTAGACCTTGTTGTTGTTGCTACGGAGTAAGAAGCAAAGGACTTGACTTGCTTTGAGAATCCTCTATGGGGTGCACAAACTTTTTCAACTCTTCCATAAGACAATGAAAGTGATCATTGTTAGGCAAGAAGTAAAACCCGATGGTAGCTTGTTTCAAATACAAAAGATTCACTTCAAGACCATTCTTCTTAAGGCCATCCACGTAAGCTAATTGCCAATCCTGAACAAGATCTAAACCAGCCACAACGACAAGACTCTTGGGAAAGTTGACACCTTTAAGGCTTTGACCTCTCGGGCCAAAGGGATTACATGCTGGATGATCTCTATCTTCACCTTCAGGTAAATAAGCCCTCCAATACCAATCTCGATCCTGTATAGTGACAAAGTATTTGCCATCAAGACTCTTCTCAGACTCAGTCCTCTCTTGTCCACCAAACATTGGGTGAAGAAGAATGTTCCCCAACACTTTGACTCCTTCTTTGGTTGCCCTCACAGCGACATTGTGAGCTATGTTGCCTCCTGAGCTATCACCAGCCAAATAAACATAAACATTGGAGTCATTACCACTCTGAAGCCAGACTCTTGACTTGACCCATTTGAGAGCATTCCATCCATCATCGTAAGCACAAGGGTAGCGATGCTCAGGCGATCTCCGGTAATCAACAGAGACAACAACAACACCGCAAATGGTGACAAGGCGTCGGCAGAAAGTGTCGTAGATAGCACTATTGGCCGAGGAATGAGTGAAGCTACCTCCATGGAAGAAAATGAGAACAGGGACAATCTCTGTAGTGCTGAGAGGCTTGGTAAGCTCGAGGGTGCCGTGACGGGTCAGGTCAAGGAGAGACGCGGGTTGGTAGATTCTGGTGAGAAGGTTAGTGGTAGAGTCGACGTGGTCAAAGGAGAAAACACCGTCGAGAGGGAAAGTGTTAGCGGGAACTTTACGGTCAAGAAACTCGGCGAGGTAGCGGTTGAAGGAACCGTCAGGACGACGCAGGACTTTGTAAGCAAGCTTGAAATTGGAAATGAGGACCCATGTGTTGAGTGGGACAATTCTCTACAGAGAGCAAAAAACATTAGAGAGGATATGATGGGACGTCTTAGATTTTATTATACCCCTTTTTTTTGGGAAGAAAAACAAAATTCATCCGTACGGGTGAATCTATATGATCTTCAATTTAAGCCGACGGCAAGGAAGAAGAAAACAAAAATTGCAAAAAAGGAAGAGTTTTTGGGATGAATCCTATAATAGAGGAGAAAGTAAGTACCTTGCATTCGTTAAGGTTGACTTCGTTTCCACCAGCCATAGTCACAAAAACGAGTCCCAGCAAATATTTGTAATCTTGTTGTAGTTGTGTATAATTTCAATGAAACGAAGAAGTCATACCAGTAATTGACTCTCTCCCTCACTCTATGCAGCTGATGATTATCCGGGGAGATAATTAAGCAGTGGAGATGGAAGAAGAAGAAGAAGAAGATTTAAAGGAGCTTTAAAAACAAACCCAGAAAAGAAAAAAAGGAGATTTAAAAGAGAGCTGGAGAAAAGAAGATAGCAAGTCAAGTACAGAGAAACGAGAGAGAGAGAGAGTCAAAGGTGAGAGATGAACAAGGAAGGCCAATCGGACGGTGGTGACCAATGGACCCTCCCTTTTTTACTGTTTCCATCTCTGGGTCCCACCCTTCTACTAATCCACTTTTTTTTTCTTTTTTTTTTAAAATAAATTTTGTCGACGGACGACCATAAGGTAAAATTGATTTTAGTCGGCACATTAAAAAAAAAACATTTATAAATAATAGTCGAATAAATAAATATTAGTATTAATATCAATATGAAAATAGGTGTTAAAAAAAAAAGGAGACCGCCACGGCGTCATGTGAAGAGAGAGAGAAGGGATTGCAATTGGCTAATGGGCACGCCAGTCCTGACACGCTCCCTCCTCTCTCATTAGTGCTCCTTTTGACCACCTCCCCCGCCCTTTTTTTTATTACGGATTTTCTTTTTTTATTTTTTCACGTTAATTATACGTTGGCACCCAAAATATTATGTGGCTATGTGGTTTTTTTATACAATTTTGTCATTTTGTGACATTGCACTTAATGCCCAATTATTTATTTTCTTGCATTTTCTTTAGTTTTGTTGTCTACGAGAGTGTATATATATATTCTTCCTATTACATTCCACTATTTCTTTCTATTTTACTAGCATTTTGTGATATTTTCTTTTCAATGCTACTCTTCATAATTTTATAGTGTTTCATTTGTCAATTGGTTCCATGTGATATGAAACGAATTTTAAGCACGTATTCAAAGAAAAGAATAAAAGTTGATCAAAAAGATCATTCATCATCTAATGATATATAATACAAAAAAAGGGTTATGGTTAGGCCAGCTTTAAACTATTTAAAAAGATAAAGAGAAAATTTATAACATAAAGTTTTGGATCTTGTTTTTCTTTTTTATAATTTGATGGCTGTGACTTATGATGGCTGAAAGACAGAGAGAACTTATTTTGGTTTTTGTTTTATTATATAAATGTGAATGCAAATTGTAAAATAAATAGATTAGAGAATTAATTTAATTTAAAGGAAGGAAGGAAGGTGACAAACCAAAAAAAAAAGGCTATCCAGCGTGCGACCAACGCCATGGCATGTGGCGACAAAAGGGTTGTGTTGTTTTCTTTTGGTTAATTAAAACATATGTGATATCCCGAAACTACCCTCGTCCTCTATCCAAAATTTACGAGTAATTGCCACTACTGGCTAAACGTGTTCTATTTTGGGTGGATGACATCATGCCTTCTGTCAGGGACCCTCTCTTTCAACCTTGGATTTTCACTTCTCTTTAGTTTTTTTTTTTCTTTTGTGCGTTTTATTTCTTTTCTAAATATTAATAATAATACAATTATAGGTTTTTTCAAAAGTGAAAAGAAGAAACCTCAATATATCGTTGAACGTACGACTTTACTTATATCATATGTCGCTCTATTTTTAATACGTTAATTCGAAATATGTGTGTGTATATAATTAATTTTAGCTATTTTGTACTTCTTAGGTTTGATCGTTTTCTGTCATTTACTCATTTTTCAACTGCTTTTTTACGATTCTATTAAATCAGTTGTATATGTTTGATGTTTGCATACATCCATTTGCAATGTGTACATGTTTTATTTGACTTGTCATTTTAAATCCTCTTATTGGGAGAAAATATCGCTTGCAAAATATATAAATCGGCCGCTCCAATTCAAATCCTTTGACTTGTTTAAAAAAAAAAAAACTCAATACGGGCCCATTAGGTGGAATGTGGGAATGGGCTTTTAGATTTTGTCGTGGTGTGACAAAAAGCGCGTGGCCATCACACGCCAGTAACTCTCTGTCAAAAGGACAAAACCTTCTGTCTCTACCCAAAGGTTCACTTTTCTCTCTTCCTTATCTCTGTAGCATAGTAAATTACCCTTGTTTAAACTGGGGATTCAATGCATTTGGACATAAAACCGCAATATAGAACAAATTAAACAACTACGTCTGAATTAAATTAATCGGAGTTATGATTATTCAACAGAAGGTTCGACGAAAGTTTTGCGGGTGTTAGAATCCAAACAATTAATCAACAAGTAAATTAAAAAAAATCAAGGTTAGTTAAAACGTTAGGGAACTGAGGAACAGGTCCTACTTTGGTGGCTGCGCTGCGAAACCAAAAAATAAAAAATATAACGACGTTAATTTACAAGATAGGTCCTATAATGTTGCTTTTTTGTCTATCTCTCGGATTTGACAAATCAGAACCATGAATCTCTCGATGATGGGACCAAAACAGTAGATCTCAGCCGTTGTTGTGTCCCGATTCAACTTTTTTTTCTTACAGTCTTCGAATTTTTACAACTACATACAAATATTAGGAGGTAATTGGACAAAAAGACTTTAAAGCTATAGTATCGTGTTTGAGCATTTGGTGCTTCGCATGTAATACCTAAAATGTATACTGAAATAATTCTTAAACCGTTTATCTCTAACAAAAACCAAAGACATATAACGAAATGTATTTGTCGTAATGTGAATGAAAGTATGCTTAGACCATCTCCAATGTATTTCTCTATTTTTAGCTCTATCTCTATAATAGAGGTAAGTTTTCTCTATTTTTACTCCAATGTGTTCCTCTATTTTTTCCTCTAAAAAGTTTAACTCTATATATAGAGGAAAAAATAGAGATTCTCTATTCTCACCTCTATATATAGAGAAAAAAAATAGAGATCTCTATTTTAGAGGTGAGAATAGAGGTGGATTGGAGTAGATTTACCTCTAAAATAGAGTTAAACTTTTTAGAGGAAAAAATAGAGGAACACATTGGAGTAAAAATAGAGAAAACTTACCTCTATTATAGAGATAGAGATAAAAATAGGGAAATACATTGGAGATGGTCTAAATAGAGTTAAATTTTTTAGAGGGAAAAAATAGAGGAACACATTGAAGTAAAAATAGAGAAAACTTACCTCTATTATAGAGATAGAGCTAAAAATAGGGAAATACATTGGAGATGGTCTTAGGATAAAATAATCTCCTCTATAGACCGAGAAATTGATAAATATGAAACGGGTACTTGTTTTTTATTTTCACACGTCTCTTGTTTTGCAATTTGTCTCACAATATATTGTAAAAGGCCTACCCATTTCTTATTTAATTTGCTTATGGTCTATAAATTGTATCCAGTGTTTACTTTATAATTTTCATCCATGATACTCTTTTTGGCGCTAGTTAACTTCACGTTTATAACTTCATAAGAATATTGTAGAGCTAGTTATCTTATATTATTGTTGTTTATGCATAATTTCGATACATCATTAATCAACAAAATCACAAGAATACATTTCAATATAATTTTTGATTTCTGCTATATATATATATATATATACATCACCACTCACCAGTACAAAATGTTCTAATTATTTTAAGTAACAAACAACATTTCCTTTTCACAATTAGTCTAAAATTACATGATGACAAGATATTGTTATGGTAAACCTTCTAATTTAAAAAAGATAATTTGTTATGGTAACGTGGTGATGTTGATTAATTTTTTGAATTAAAATTCCATTTCTTGTTTTAACTAAAGCAAGCAACCAAAAAAAAAAAAATAGAGGATCAAAAGGAGAACACGCTAAGGTATATGATTCGCGTGTCTATATGAGGCTTTCTTAATTTTGTCGTCATCTATTTTGTCTTTTTTGGTGCGTGTGCTCACATTTTCCACTCCTTACCTTTCCAAAATTAATAAAAGTTTCGCTCATTAATTACTATTTTCTTCCACTATCGTTTGGGAAGGGAAATAATATGGAACTCAATTAATCAGGCTTTGGAAGAAACACTAATATTCGAAACTTGAATGTTTGTCTACGTATTTATTCAGAGATTTTCATCAACCAACAATTAATAGTTCAAATAAATTAGGGTTTCTTCCCAGATTCGTAGAGATTTGGTCGAGTATGTCCAATAATTCATTTCCCTCATAGAGATTCTAGTTACACTTTTGAAATTTCGTCATATAATATAGGTTTTGATTCTGAAAATAAAGAAATAAATGGATTATGGTATATAACAAAGTATATCAAAGATATCAAAGACCAAGAAAATGTACATTTAAATAAAATATCTCAATACTATCATCAGTTTTGTAAGCATGATAATTCAATGAAGATATGCTTATCTCGAGCTCCCTTAAAAAATAATAATTAAAAAAATGAAATGGACAGACTAATTGTGTGTTGAACGAGCTTTTTAACCCAAGTCTTCCCCACTATCAGACTTTTGATTTTTGGGATAAATTTTCAAAAGTGAAAGAAGACGACAAAAAGTATTTTGTTTGCTGTCCGCTCTTAATTTGTCGTTTTTTGTCATGAAAAGCAACCGTCCAACATCGAAAGTTTGGGCTTTAAGACAGATTGACAGAAGCTGGACTGGAACAATCCAATTTTTAATATTACGTTTGCTTTTATATAGTTATACTCGACGATATAAAATCAAATGGGGATGTAGCTCAAATGGTAGAGCGCTCGCTTTGCATGCGAGAGGCACGGGGTTCGATCCCCCGCATCTCCAACACATCGTTTTTAATACAACAACTTAACTGCGAAATGTAACTAGTACGTGTTTCATGGAACTTTGAACAAGATAAATCCAATAAAAAGTACCATTTAAGAACTTAACTTTTCTAAATCTTTCTCCTTTAGTTTTTTTTTTAACTCTTCCAAATGGAAAGATAATTTAAGGGAAGAAGTAAAAGTTGTACACAAATCTGAAGGAGAGAATATGAACACACAGACTTGTAAAATTTAAGAAGTATTGGCCATGGAGTCGATGAGCAACTCATAACCCTCAGGGACATGAGACTGAAGACGGACGCACTCAGCCAACGCAGGGACGTCGGATGATACGTCTAGAAACTGAGCCACAAAGAGAAGCAGATGAAAATCAGAGATCCTCTTCACAAATGGGAGGCTCCTTGCTCGCTCCATATGCGTTTTCAAGGCCCGCATTGTTGTTTGAATGCTCCGGTTCTCTATCGGGAAGGTACACGCCAGCGATCCCTGCGTAACCAAATACACAATTATACATAACCATAAACAAAACAATCATGATACTTGTGAATTCATAACAGTCAAATGTTCTTCCTAGCAAAGGCTATCAAGCTCTTCATTCATACCAGAAAATCGCAGAAATTAAAAAATTCACAACTTATCTATCATCCGTTGATTCCTATCACCAATCAATTACCAAGTTCTGATCCTAATCATTTAAACGATTCCCACCTAAACTGTGATTCCATATGCTATAAAAAGGTAGAAAAACGAACCTGATGATCCAAGATCTTGACGAGAACAAGGAAGAAATCATTATCGACTTCTTTAACGTCCTTGACTCCAACAACAACCTCTTTCTTCAACTTGGAGAGCTTGGGATCATCCTCGGATCCAATCTCAGTCTCGAACCATCCTTCCTTAAACAACCTAACGCACATATCACTCATCTGAAACGCCTCAAAGTGAACATCAGCAGCACCATCCTCATTGATCTCAAGCTTCACAACCACAGTGACCCACTCCTTCAATTCGCTCTCAGCGTGAAGCTGCGCCGCAAGCAACACCTCAACGTTAGACAAAGTGTACTCCTTCTTGTCCTGAGTCACAGTCTGGTTGAATATAAACCCAACTTTCCTCATCCCTAACCCTAAAGCAATAGCATCAACACGTTTCTCTTCCTCAGTGTCTCTCATGAGAATCAGATTATCCTCCATCCCTTGCTGCGGTGGCTCGTAGATGAAATTCACCTCAACCTGACCTTCCTCAGAGACGTTACCGTACATGAATCCACCGCGTTTGACAGCAAACGCAAGCGACTCGTTGACGTAATGCTGAAACGCATTGGCGCAATCGCGATCGAACGAGACGGAATCGCAGTGAGACTTCTCCTGGCGACCGACGCGCATCTGTCGTGCGATTAGATCTTCAACGGTCATCTTCCTCCCGAAGGAACCAGCAGGTGTAACGGCAGGACCACCACGAATCGTACGCTCACCTTCGTAAGCAAGGTAGAGCATAGAGCCGTGGGCGAGATTGAGAGACGAGATTCGGAGGTTAGGATCGGCCATGTCGGTGAACCCGAGGAAATCAGCAGGGGTTTTGGCGAGGAGAAGGTTTCGATTGGTGGATAAGGTTTGGTTATGGATAGGGATCTGAAGCTGATCTTGGATTAGGGTTTTGAGTTGGGAGACTGTAATATGAGGTCCATCTACACTCACTCTCTCCAATCCATCTCTGCTTCGGATTCTGAGCATCGTCATCTTCTTCGTTCAAAACCCAGAAATTTTTAGGAAAAAAAAAACAAACAGATTCGAGAAAATCTCGAAAACCTGCTTAGAATTTATAAGAAACCAAAGAGAGGAAAGAACAAATACTTGAAGTGAGGATTTTCGGAAGGTATATAGGAGTTTCTTCTACCGATTAGAGAAAAAAAGCTTTGAGATTCGAAGAAGATGTAGTTTCCCAGTTAAAAGGAAGAATCGAAAAGTTCCAGAAGACCAAAAAAACTAAGGGACGATGATTGCCTAAACGGTGACGTTTAGTGAAGCGAGAGTTATCCTTTTACACACACTTAGCTTTAATGGGCTTTTACTAGTAAGCCCAATAGGGTCGACAGCTTTCTTCTTCTCTCGATTGCTTTTCTTGTCTTTCAAATTTTAACCGGAAACTAGTACTACCGGACCATTACAGTAAACGATGGCCCGTATCAACGTTTGAAATTTGTTGACGACAAACTAAAACAAATATCATATGTTTTTGTTTTTTTTTTTTTTTTTTGTAAAAATGATTGCTAATTATTACTACGTACATGATATGCGACATTAGATAAACGGGACAAAAGGGAAAAAGAAAAACATCAATATGCTATAAGTCGGGAATTCACATGTATAATACTACTACAAATTAACAACAGATGTATTTCATCAATACATTCAAACACGTAACCGATCATAAGTTTATAACTTAATGTAGAATAATACAGAAAATATCATTTTTGTTCCCAACATATATACTGTATTAAGAAGCCAAACAAGCTTCCCAAAACATTCGATTTTTTTCAATCTCACTCATCAACCTCGAAGATGAATCAACTGTCAGCTTTTCGCCGTCTCTCCGATAACTATTCACCTCTCCGTCTTCGTCATGGTCATCTTCATTTTCTCCGGCGACGTCAGCTTCTTCTTCAACCGGGTCAAAATCCGTTGACCTACTCGTCCTTTGACTCGTTGACGTCTCGCACCTGCATGACTCAGCATCTTCACCATATTCTTCACGACCTTTCACATCATCTCCATCGTGTCCACGTTCCTGATGGGTCGTCTCGGAATCTGCAGATGCTTCCATGAACAAAAATGGTGACACTTCGACGACGTTGTACTTTGTCATGTTCATTATTTGATTCTTTTTTTCTTTCCTGGAATATTACAAAAACACAAGCACAACACACAAATGAATCTCTCATTACATGTATATATATATATATATATATATATATATATATATATATATATATATATGAGAAGAGATAACGTTGCTAAATCAGATTTCTTGGCCGCTTTAATAAAGAGATTTTTTAATTATAATATAAACTAGACAAAGAGATTGTATGCAACTTATGTGGGATTCGGCTTCTAGAAGGTGTGACTTTTTATATAAATAGTAATCTTTTATGAGTGATATAGTAAATCATATATAATAATGGAAAATGATAACAATAAAATAAAGATAGTAATGTTCAATTCTTTTTTTTTGGTGTAAATGTTATAGTAATGTTCAATTCTGATAAACAAATTAATCTAATTCATACTCCCTCCGTTTTCGAATAGTTGTCGTTTTAGAGCTTCTTTTTTGTTTTAAATTAGTTGTCGTTTTAAGGTAATAATGTAATTTATGCCAATAACTACCCAAATTACCCTCATTTTATTGAACACAAATTATTTGTAAATAATTACTTGTCATTTTTATGAGGTTAATATAGTCATTGTATACATTTTCTTAATTTGTCCAAATACAGTTAAAACGACAACTTTTAAAAAACAGAGGGAGTATGAAATAAGAAAATGATCGATATATACTTGAACAGTTATCTTAGCAATTTGAATAGTATTTTCAGTTCTTATTAACTAGTATTCCTAACAAAACAATGATCCAACAATCTTCCTAAAATTGGGTTTGGTGTTATTATCTCTTTGATTGCATAATGAATGAAAGACCAAACATCATTTAGGTACGTCCAAGTGTCGAAGATGTGAGGGTTAGCTTGTCTTATGCTATAATAATGTAGCACCACTCATCTGGTTATCAGAAATCACATATATAATCCAATCCATTCATTATTTAATAATACAAACATACTTTACGTGCATGCATAAATTACAAGCGTTACATTGTGAGCCTATACACGAACCCGACAATTGTGATTTGGTAGTTAACGGCTATACGCAGAAAGTTGGAGAAGCTACCAATTTTGAAAAAATCCTCCAATCTTTTCTAAAATTCCAATTTTGCTCGCAGTTTTTTTTGGTGTTTTAAAGAATTATTTAATTTACTGGGCTGATGCCTGTTACACGCATATCCTAATGGGCTTTCATAAGGCCCGTGTTATAATACATAGGAAACTATCATTGTATTAATAGACAGATGACACAAATCGTTGAGAGCTAATTAGGTAATACGTGAAGTGATCTGATACTAGAATAGATGGGGATAATACGAGATAAGTGGTCCAATTTACATGAAAATTAAATGGTCCAAAAAGGAAAGGCTGAGAAAATTATATAGTGTGTGTCTCTTGGAGGACCACATTCCTCGATCACGCCATTTATTGAATCAAATCTATATAATTATTCAGACAAATATATTTCAAAATTAAATGCTTAAAGCTACTATAATATTTTCCAAACGAAATTGATAGTTCAGTAGCAGCAAAAGTATTAATAAAAAAGACATAAATAAAACTGGTCCCATAAAACTTTACAATAATGGCAAATGCTGTTGCTCTCTTTGCTCCGCGTTAATCTATGCAATCAAATTATGTATCAATATGATCAGTGATCCAGATTTTGTTTTCCCTTCATGTAGGCTGTAGCAAACGTGGTAAATGCTTTCGTGTAACTTCAATTTTAATGTTATGCTGTGTTTATTTTCATATATACTCGGCTTCCTTATCTGTTTTCACCACCGTACCCTACACTCTCTCTTTGGATCTTTTTAAAGCTGCTGTATTTCAAGTGTTCTCCAGTTAAATAGTCGACTTCCATATATATGCATGTACGTATGTACTAAAATCTTACTGCAATGGATTCAACAAGTATTTTGAATGATATTATAATATATATATATGGTCCCTATGTATTAATACAATAGATTTCAATGTTTTCTAAATCTAATACGATATTAAATATATGGTTTTTTTAAGTATAGTAAGAAAAGAATATGTATTTTCTTTTGTGATAGGATTCATAATAAAGTTTTTAAAGGAGATTGTGACCATGTAGCCCATCAACATTTATAGTAGATCACGATCAATAACGAATCAATTATTTTGCGTGTGTGTGTATGCGTGTATTTTAAGTTATTTTCGTTATTCAAATGAATTTTAACAAGATGCTCGAATGAGAAAAATACCTAATTTATATGATATGAAATATGAATTATCATAATGATATGCGGGATTCATATCAAATTTACATTTTTCATGATGTATATATAAATTATAAGTTTTAATATGATACATATTGTGGCAGATTAGAACGTTACAATTTTGAGATGGCCACGTCCACAAAACGCAAGTTGTTCATTGTAAACGTTTTGCGTGTATGAAGCTAGACTTGTAATTCTAGTTTATTTTATAAAACAGGTTGATCTCCTTCAACAAAAAAAATTATACAAATTTTCCACGAGTCTAGAATTTTGGAATTTAAATATATTGTTTCTTTGTATAATTTGGATTTACATATGTGTTGCTGATTGTTCTTCTTTATAGCCCGTACAATTACAGCTCTAATCACTTCTGATCTTTCTAGATAGAAAGAAAAAACAAAGTTAAAATGCTTCATATTAAGTACAAGATTTAATTGAACATGAATCAAAACCTAATACATTTGTCATTTAGTGGAACCACCAAACATCTTCATGGAACTTACACTTCCACCAAACCAATACTCTTTCAAAATATATTCATATTGGACTAACTTAATATTACTTTACTAACATATTTAATAAACCATAGAGTAATAAAATTATGTCTGGTTTGTTGAATCATATAAAACATGTTTATCTCATGGCCTGTTTTCACAATATATTAATTTTAGATTATGAGACAACGGCTATATACAAATTTAAAATGGCGAATTTTTTCCTTTCTTTAAAGTCACAACCTGTTTATTAATATCAAATTTTCTAAAGACAATACTCTAAAAATCAGCTTTAAAATTTCGAAAAAGTATATGAAATGTGAATTGGATCGCAAATTAACAAATACTATACTAATACTTACGTGAAATATAGAAGAACACTGTAGATACTGATATAGCCGGTGTGAATTGTGATGATAATTAAGAGATTGTGCACTTTGAAGAGACACGTGTAATGTAAATGATTAGACATGCTTATTTAGTTTTTGTTTAAAGGAGTTATGATTGCGAAAAGTTTCCGTCAACGTTAAAGAACCGACCAATGAGTTTCTAACACGCACGTTAGTTTTACTCCATTGGATAAAAAAGAGAGACTGAACATTGGACCAACTAAAAAAAAGAAAAAAGAAAAATGATAATAATAAGATTTGTATAACTTTTGGAAATTTTAAATTCCCTTTTTATTTTTTAACTTCAGTTTCATTCAATGACTCTCTCGTTCAATAATTCTAGTTGACTACTCTTATTATCGTCCAATGGCAAATTACAAAAAAAAAAAAAAAGATGTAATCGATGATATATAAAGGGTTGGCTAATTCCAATGGCAAATTTGTTCTATTTGATCATTTCGTTCTATATTGCAAAGAACGTTCACACACTATTAGACCATCCGCAGTGGTGTAAGATTTTTTTTATTATTATAATTTAAAGTGAGAGAGAAAAGAGAGAGAAAGAAAGAGAGAGACAGAGAGAGAGTCTCTTACACCCGAGTGTAAACTTACACCCGAGTGTGAAGAGAGAGACAATTTTTTTCTTTTTTTAATACCTACACCCGACGACTAAGACCCGAACGCTTGCCCCACTGCGGATGGCCTTAGAGTTAGACCATAGAATAATTTTATTTGATAAAGCAGAAAAAAATGTGATTGGACAAAACATGAACGGCAAGAGAAGACTCGACGTCCACCCCACCTACTCACCCCCACCCTACTTTGTGGCCCCACTAGCTCGGCCCATTGGGCCTTTCTAACTAATGAGAACATAATTACCGTACATTTTCTTTTTATCAGTTTGTCGATTTTTTTTTTGGCATCCATTTATCATTACTTTCTTAATATTTTTGGTCAAAGCTTTTCCAATTATCGCTCCTTCATATTTTTTGCTAATCCATTTATCATTCTAACTTAAAATGATATGTATCGAAACGTCGGAAGTATACAGTAACCAGAGTGCGTTGACTAAAGTTATTACCTACTGTCTTCTTCCTTAGAATGATGTGGTTTTCATGCGTAACCATGAACCATCCAATATCAATTTACAAAAGCTAATAATGAAAAAAGTTTAGTTGCGTGACGTATTTTTGCAATATGGAGAATAAAATAACATAGAAAAGGCTAGAAATTAAATGCGGAAAAAGTTACTAGTAAAATCGTGATTCGGAGGGACATGAAATAAGAAAGCGAAGATATCAGAATTACAATTGGTCAGAATTTGACAAATCATAAAACGATATAGAGAAGAGAACAATATTAATAAAAATGGAAAAAGAGGATGGCTTCCACTAATGGGGAGGTCATTATAATCAAGACATAATCCAATTTAGCTTTTTAAATCACGTGCCACTTTACTTGTACACCACCTCTTCATTAATCGCATTATCACTCATCATATATCTATCTTACATTAAACAGTAGTATTATGTAATAGTACTATAGTATGTTATTCTTTTATATGTCCGTCCACACATGCGTACACATATTTCTATCTTACATAAACAGTAGTATAATGCAGTATGTTATATTCTCTCTTTAGGTACACAATTTATATTTCATTCAGAGTTGGATCTAAAAATAATTAGGGAGATAATTAAGGGATAATAAACAGCAAAGAGCAAGCTAGTTTGAGTACGAAACCCGAGAGGAGAAATAAGAGAGATTCGCGGGGGAGCCATGCGTGGGATTATTATTCTAATCATATCCTTAAAATTAATAATCAATTAATCAATGACCTCTTATATCAAAGTTAATTAAACTAGTTTCTCTTTTTCTGACGACATTAAAACTTATAATTAAAAATCTGAGCGTATTACGTGCAAGACAACTCAGCTCCCCACTTCTCCCATCTGACCTATCCTCAGCCCTCTTTGTTTTTTCCTAATTACATCTCTTTCTTCGTTACTACCTAAATTTCTGAGCACTTATTTATAGTATATCAATTCTAAACACAAGTTCCGCCAGAAAATAATCAGAAACTAAATTTTCATGATAAATTTTAGATTTTTTGTTTGTTTGGTACAAAAACTAATCAACAGTTCATTCAAAAAGAAACTAGTAAAAAAAATTAAATAGTAGGTTAAGTGGATAAACGGTGAGGATGTTACGTAAGATGAGATAGATAGAACAGTTTGATAATGTGACAAGTTTTTTAGTTAGGAGAGGACAGACCTATCAACTCCATGCTCAGACACTGCAAAGCCCATCATTCACTGTTTCTCTCTTCTTTTTTTTCTTTATAATACCCTTCCTTCATATAACTCTCTACATAATAGTAATACGCTTCATGAGAATTAGGGTATTGTCGTCAATTCATTAACCCATTTCTTTTCCTTTTTTAGCGATTAACCCGTTGTACTTGCGACAGAACCCGAAATAATTTAGTTTTATACGTTTATTACACTCAGACGAGGTAAATTAATTAATAACTAATTATTAGTAGTATTATTTTAAGTCACGATTGTGTATATATACGTCCGTACACTGTTAAAAAGGGGTCCCAGATCTGACGGTCGTGATTAAAATGCGACGCTGCACTTTCTTTCTTTCTTCTGTACTTTATTCAAAATTTTCAGTATCCATTCTCTCTTTCTTTTTTGCTTTTATTTTCTCTACTCATAAAAAGTTGTTCACTTTAAATTATTGGATACTTCCCTCACATGTACTCTTTGCACAATACTTTCTATTTTAATTAAACATTATTCAGCCCAAAACCATACAAATAATGTTTTATCCAATCCCACAGATTATACTCAAAAACTCTGATTCATTTTATTAACACTTTAATGCTATGAGAAAGGATACAATTTAGTCAAATTAGTTACTAGATTTTACCAGAAAATAGAAAGTGTGATTAATTAGTCTTGATGGTTTATTTATCCAAGTGGTGGGTAAATAAATAAACATGAACCAATTAATAATAGGAGGAGATAGATGCTCTCAGATTCCACATCAAAACACATGATTGGACGGTTGTGATGTCATCATAAATAACAGTAATAGCTTTGGTTACCGTCAGATCATTTTATTATTTTTTAACATTCTGTTGTGGTCCCAGCAATTTACGGGGCTTCCCCTCATATCCAGCCGTGCATCGCGTATCATTAGATTCCCTCTTCCCCTACACCTTACCACACCCTATCATTTCACCTCCTTCTCGCGATAAGCCGACCCCCTCTCCAATATCTCGTCCCGTTTTCTGCGGCTGCACAGTCGATAAGATAATCTCCCGCTTTCATTCAATCGGACGGCTGGTATTTGAAGTTAATAAGACACGTGTCATCATCAGAATCGACAATCACAATCACCGAAAAGGCTCACATGGATATGTTTGACCATGGTTAACATTAAACCCAACCATAGTTGGCTTTTTTAACTTGACCTCCTTCTCCTTCCCCTATCCTTCTCTTCTCTCCCCCACTCTCTCTCTCTCTCTATCTATCTTCTTCATCTTCTTCTTCTTCTTCGAAGCTAGATTATCTCCGTTAATGGCGCCTCAGATCTAAACCTCGGATATATATACTTGTTCAACTCTTCCTCGAACTGTTATCTGTGGTTGGATCATCGAGATCTCGAGGTTATTTGGTCGCAATGCAGAAGCGAATAGCCTTGTCGTTCCCAGAAGAGGTACTAGAGCATGTATTCTCGTTTATTCAGCTGGATAAGGATAGGAACTCAGTCTCTCTGGTGTGCAAGTCATGGTACGAGATCGAGCGGTGGTGCAGGAGGAAAGTCTTCATCGGGAACTGTTACGCCGTGAGTCCAGCCACGGTGATTAGGAGGTTCCCGAAAGTGAGATCCGTGGAGCTTAAGGGGAAACCTCACTTTGCTGACTTTAATTTGGTACCTGACGGATGGGGAGGTTACGTGTATCCATGGATTGAGGCCATGTCTTCGTCTTACACGTGGCTTGAAGAGATAAGGCTGAAGAGGATGGTGGTGACCGACGATTGCTTGGAGCTCATAGCCAAGTCCTTTAAGAATTTCAAGGTTCTTGTGCTTTCTTCCTGCGAAGGCTTCTCCACCGATGGTCTCGCTGCTATCGCTGCCACTTGCAGGTATTGTTTCCCTTTTGTGTTACCTCTTGCTTTAGGAAGAATCATTTGTTTGAATTAATAAACTGTTTGATATGTGATTTGTAAATTGATTCTACTACTTGAGTAATTTGATCTGAGCATAGATGTTTTGCTGCGTTGTTCCTGCTGATGTTACTCTGTTCTTTGTTGTTTTTTTCTTGGGTCAAGATTTTGCGTATCTAAAAGATTGATGTTTGTGAAGATTCTTATTATAGCCACTCTTTTATCTCTTATTTCACGGTGGTATATATCTATTTATTCCTGGATTATTCGCTCTCAGTGAATCTCCTGAGGTGGGAAATCTAGTCAATTTGGCTTTGTGTGTGTTCCCTTTTCTTTTACTTTTTCTTTTGTGGTTTCTTTTTTTACCTTGTTGGGAAACTTTGATCTCTTTCCGGATTCCCCTTCTTTAGCTCTGTTTTAGCTTCTCTCACAATGCTTCCATGTGAAATTTTAGTAATTGGTTAAATTTTTCTATGCTTATATAGTTTCCCAAAGTGATCTATCTACATTATTGTATCAAATACAACTTTGAAGAAATTAACTACAATTATGCACATGATTTTACTTATTTATTAGGTCCCTTTTGTAGCAATGTTTATGTACTGCAAGTTGTATAACGTGGGTCACTCGATGCTAATTATGTGATTCTTATGCAGGAATCTGAAAGAGCTTGATTTACGAGAGAGTGAAGTTGACGATGTTAGTGGCCATTGGCTTAGCCATTTCCCAGATACTTACACATCTTTGGTATCACTCAATATCTCTTGCTTAGCGTCTGAGGTCAGTTTCTCTGCTCTGGAAAGGCTGGTGACTAGGTGTCCCAATCTCAAGTCTCTCAAGCTTAACCGTGCTGTTCCTCTTGAAAAATTGGCTACTTTACTTCAAAGAGCTCCTCAGTTGGAGGAATTGGGCACTGGTGGGTACACTGCAGAAGTGCGACCAGATGTTTACTCTGGTTTATCTGTAGCGCTCTCTGGATGCAAGGATTTGAAGTGCTTATCTGGATTTTGGGATGCTGTTCCTGCCTATCTTCCAGCAGTTTATTCAGTTTGCAGTCGGCTTACAACTTTGAATCTGAGTTATGCAACAGTCCAGAGCTATGATCTTGTCAAGCTACTTAGTCAATGCCCAAAACTGCAGCGCCTCTGGGTGAGTCCATTCTAACATACAATTTAACGCATGAGTTTGGAAATTTTAGGTCATTTTACCGTATGGTGTAGTTTTCTTATTGTAACTGTGATCTGACTTATTATTGACTACAGGTGCTTGACTACATTGAGGATGCTGGTCTTGAGGTGCTTGCTTCAACCTGCAAGGACCTACGCGAGCTGAGGGTGTTTCCGTCTGAGCCTTTTGTCATGGAACCAAATGTGGCATTGACGGAACAGGGGCTTGTCTCCGTCTCCATGGGCTGTCCAAAACTCGAGTCGGTTCTCTACTTCTGCCGTCAAATGACCAATGCTGCATTGATAACCATTGCTAGGAACCGTCCCAACATGACTCGCTTCCGTTTGTGCATCATTGAGCCAAAAGCTCCAGACTATCTGACTCTAGAGCCACTGGATGTTGGATTTGGAGCCATAGTAGAGCACTGCAAAGATCTCCGTCGCCTCTCTCTATCTGGCCTCTTGACCGACAAGGTTTTTGAATACATTGGGACATATGCCAAGAAGATGGAAATGCTCTCAGTGGCATTTGCAGGAGACAGTGACTTAGGCATGCATCATGTTTTGTCGGGGTGCGATAGCCTGAGGAAACTAGAGATAAGGGACTGCCCGTTTGGAGACAAGGCGCTTTTGGCCAATGCTTCAAAGCTGGAGACAATGCGATCCCTTTGGATGTCTTCTTGTTCCGTGAGTTTTGGAGCCTGCAAGTTATTAGGACAGAAGATGCCAAAGCTGAATGTGGAAGTCATCGATGAACGGGGTCCTCCGGACTCGAGACCAGAGAGCTGCCCTGTGGAGAGAGTGTTCATATACCGAACAGTGGCTGGTCCTCGGTTTGACATGCCTGGCTTCGTCTGGAACATGGACCAAGACTCAACAATGAGGTTTTCCAGGAAAATCATCTCTACTAACGGATTATAAGACAAATAAACGAGGTACATTTTTCATTAATCCTTGTTCATCATCCCATATAATCGTGTTCCGGTTTAGGAACATGAGAGAGCTCTCGGTCGCCAATAATTTGATTCTCGGCTGCTTCATATAACCATCAAGCTCATGAGCAATGAATAAGTGGAGAGAGAGAGATCTAAGAGAGCTTTGTTCTATTTATGTAAGAATTTTTTTATTGTTGTATGTTTGTTTACACTGAGAGATCCTGGTGGGGTATTTTTCTTAAGAGGATAAGAGATTTTTTAAAAGACAATGTCAAAAATGTAACTGTTCTCTTGTTTGGACTCTTTTATCCTTTTAATTGTTTTGTATCTCTCTCTTTGTTGTCTTTGCCATTTCCTTTGTCCGCTTAATGAACTGTTTGCAGCCTTTTCGGTTTTGGAACAGCACCCACTTCTTTCTTTTCTCAGGTCCCTACACTCTCTTTATCACCATAATTAGAAACAAGAGAATCTTGCTCTGTTTTTAGGTCTTGTGTTGATACTTGGAATAGCATCATCGGTCAAACCAGAGTGATAGGATACAATATAATGGAACTTTTGTTTTTTATATGAACAATATGAAATGGGCTTTTTCAAATTTTCAGTTTCCATGATGCCCAACACGGTAATACCATTTATATCGGTAATATTTTCAGTTTCAAATGTTTAGGGCAAGAACAAGAACTCTGGTTTTAGCTTTAAGGGGAAAAAGGGTAAGAAAGAGAGAGTATTGTTAGCGCGATTCCTTCTTTAGCTTTTGTTTCATATTTGTCTTTATCGTTTAAAGTTTAAACCATTACTTGGTGGCCTTTCCGTTATAAAACTAGGCACGTTAATATTCTATACGGCCCATTAGTATGGAAATTTTCTTTCTCACAAATTGTTAATGTCTCGAGAAACAGAGCTCATCCGAATCTTTTATATATGCTTTATGAAAGGAAGATTATAAAGTTATGTTAAAAATGTGTTTTGTTCTTATGTTTGAGGTCATTTGGTCTTGTTTGTATAAATACCGTATTCAATTTCTTTTCACACTTTTAAAGTTTTTATTAAATACGAACCGACCAAACCCAATGGTTTGGCCGGATCACTTTATGCAACAAGCAGAACACAGAGCCCTATCGCTCTATGTTTGGACCAATGACGGGCAAATCCAATCAAGAAGAGTTCGCTTCAGAAAATGATCACTCTGTTTCACTCACTGGATCTTGTGGCGTTGAGATTCTTCGAGTGTTGTATGAACCACAATCACTGCACTTGTGTCCCAAAATGTGGAACATAGCTTTACTCCCCTTGTTGCAGTCATTGCAGAGAATTGAAACCTGCAGAAAGTTTCTTGGCGGATGTAAAACCATGAACACAAGGAAAACAAACCAAGAGGTGACACAACGTTGGATTTATAGACATTACCTCAAAGTTATACTCAACCGGCATCTCTGTTGCGCTTATCTGTAAAAAGAACGTTGGTTGGTCTTTACTTCATTCAAATACAACAAATCCAAAATTTGATTATTACCTCAAGATCTAATAATTGCCACGTATGAGACATATCCAACATTGACTTGGAACAAATGGGGCATCGGTACCTGAGAGAGAGAACATTGGTAATTATAAGAAATCCAAATTTGATATTGTGAGGAACGAATTAGATTGATGGAGAATTTACTGGTTTTCATTGATCATTTGTTTGAAGCAATCAAAATGCATAGTATGACCACATTTCATCACATGTGCGGCTTTTACCGAATCAAATAGATACTGCAAGGTTGATCCAAAAAACAAAATGATCTTTTGAATCTAATCAGTAATCACTAACAATATGGAACAAGAGACAAACCAAAATTGATTCCATTCAAACAAACCTCATAACAAACAGGACAAGAATTTTTTGTGGAGTTCTCAATGCACGAGTGTTTATCGCGCAAGCCCATTGCATAGCAAGCTCCTGCAATATTTACAAGGGAGTTTCGTAACAACATATGAGATAACCAAAACTATTGTATAATAACTATCCACACAAGATTCTATAGTTAGAGAAAAGAATCTTGTTACTATTAAACTAGTTATAGATTCAAAGGCTATTAGACATCCGATACTTGGCTACAATACAGCTCCATAAGGATAAAACCTGTATGTGCAACAAATTCAAAGATTTTATTTTACATTACAATTGTCACTTGTCGAATAGATTCTTATGTTCCTAAAGCACATTTGATAGAGACGAGTCGCAATCTTAGACACCACCAATGTATCTAGAACTTGCTTTAAAGAGGAAAAACAGAATCCAACACATGCAAGTTGATAAAGGTACATAAACTACATACCACAGTTCTGGCAATGAAAGAATTTGTCACGCCCACCAACTCTGAAAATTAATAATACCACAAGATTAAGCTAAAAATATGACTGTTACGTAGCACAAGTTGTCTATATCTCAAACACCTCACCTACAAATTCCACAGTCATCACAATGAAATTGTTCTTTCGAGGTCTGCAAACATAACAACGGCAAGATACTTTCAAGAACCAACAAAGTGACTCATAGCAGTTGAAACATAATCTCATAGAGAAAGAATTACATATAGAAAGAAAGGATCAAAAGCTCACATCGTCGTCAAAGAATTTGCAGATATCGCAAAAGTATTCCCCCATATTGACGCCACAGTTGGAACAGAATTGAGCAACCTGAAAATTTTATTTAAAATGATTACCTACAAATATGAAATATATAATTTGCAGATAAAAGAATAAAAATCATCAGCATACCTCTTGCTCAGTTTGACATATTGAACAAACAACCTGAAAAACAAAACACAATTTTTTTGTTTTATGCCAAACAAAAATTAAAACATAGAGATTCAAAACACAAGAATGAGGCTTTAGTCAAACCTGTTTGACGTTTTGACGGACCAAATCATGTCGTTCTTTAGGGTCAGATAAAGAATTCTGAAACAAGAAAAAAAAAAAAGCATGTTCTAAAAGACTAGAGAGAGCAAGGTTCGTTGTTTGATTAAACTAGCAAATTAGAAGAACGAACCGCAGCGTCGTTGTGGCAGTGGCGGCATGGGAAGATGAGATTGCAGCAAGGAGCTCTGATTTTACATCGTCTCTTGTAGTGCTCGCATCTGATTGGTACAGAGAAACAAGGAAGAAAATCAGGAATCAGAGAGATTCCCAGAAATCAATCGAATCGAAGGGAAATAAAATATAAACCCGAATTGGAATTTGCCAAAGTCTTTGTCTCTGGGAATCGAAGAATCTGCTGCTTCCATCGAGTCTGAGTGGAGATTAGCACTAGCACCACTACCCATCGCGAATCTATTAATTAGGGCTCATGATCAGCTCCAACCTAATTACAGACTCGGCCTTAACCGATTACTGTTACACGTGTAAATTTCTTATTGGATGTTCCCCATGCCTTCCTTAACCGGCGGTTAATAATATTCAAATTGATTTTTGTTGTTGTTTACGTTGCCATGAATGAGCTTTAAAAAATGTGTAGATAGTTAATTAGACGGTCGATTATTTTTGTAAAATGGGACGTTTAGGATATCATAGCTAGGTCAATTGTTGGATCGTGGATGTGTTGTGATGAGATATGAAGAGAGAAGTGTGTAGTATGCTTTTATCACGCGCCAGTCAGAGAATATTTGGATCCGACAGAGACAGCAAGTGAAGGTAGTTGTTACACGTCCATAAAGATCCCAAACAACTCGGAAGTTATGTAAAGCTATTCCACACATCTTGCAAAGCCCCCCTAGCTATTTCCTCCTTTTCCCTTTCCTTTTTCTGCCACGAATCGTCTATCACTTTAAAGTATAATGGTACTTATGCATTGTTTTTTATTCATCTCGATCGATAGGTATTTATACATAACTCTGGTTTTCTTATTCATATATTTTCTCGAATTCTGATAGAAATTATTGGTGTTTGTGCAAGAGCAATTCCATTTTCAAAGTCATCTTACTAGTAGTTTACGAATGAAAATCGAAGAGATTAAAAACAAAAAAAAAGAGATGAAAGAGAATTGTGTGCTTCGTTATCATGATATAAAGTGAGCATGGAGAATAAAATGAATAACTGTTCCTAAAACATAACAATTATTTGTAGTCAGATTCAATCATACATTTTCTTACGTGTTTTGTAATATGAGGTTGAGGTAGGTGAAAAAATAAACACTTCTATGATTTTGATATTATTAAACCGCTCAAGATCTTCTTCTACCGAGTCATTGTGACTTGTGAGCTAGGGGTTGGAAAAACGTCATGGTCTCTTTGGTTTATCATATTTATGGACCTATATATAAATATCTTAATACTCACTAGACACATTTCGTCAGCTCAAAGATACCAAGTAAGAGTACCTAATCAAAATCAAGAAAAGGAATTGCAGTCTTTAGTTTTAGACGTTCTTTTCTCTTTATTTAATTTGGATATTTACACTCACAATTAACTTTTTAAACAAATATCTTCAAACAATACATGCTTCTTAAATAAATAGAAATATTTATAAACGACCTCCTATTCTTCATTTGATAAATTTTGAAATAAGATATTCATTATAAACGATTATTAAACTCATTCAGAAATAAGATAATAGTCGATTAGTATTATAAGAAAGGCAAAGATTAAAACGAAATACAATATAACATATGATCAATAATTTTTCCATTAAATAGATAAAACACATCAGTACATCCACCGATTAGTTAAGCTGGAAATACAAAGCTATCTAATAAATTTCTTAGACATAAGCTAAACAAGATATAAAAACTCGATATAAATAAGAACCTGATACACATTTACGTGATATCTTTCCATCATTATTCTCACTATCCAATTAACATATACTAATTATCTTTCTTATGCATCGATTGTTTTTCTAGTTATGAAATGACTGATACGGCTTGATCAAGGGAACGAGAGAGCCACTTAGGTGAAGCGACATGACATCGTTGGTCGAACCCACGAGCTTGCCACTTACAAAGACCGCGGGAACCGCGTTGGCGCAGCCAAGACGAACTAAGGCCTTCTCAATCTCTCGGCAGTCAGGATCGTTGTCGATCTCGTGGATTGTTGGTTGAACCCTAAGGTCACGGAAAAGGATTTGCACGGCGTAGCAGAGACAGCATGAGCTTTTCGTGAAGATCACGACTCCTTTCTCCGATGACATTCTCATCACCTTGTCCATGGTCAGATTTTGATCTGAGGGCTCAGGACAATCAAGAAATTATATATCTTTAAGTATATGAAGCTTTGGTGTATGTTTTTTTGTTCGTTAGAAGACTCAATGATCTGCTTGGGCTATTTATAGGAAGGCAAGTAGTGAAAGTCTTTGGACTGGTCGTTATTCTTTGAACAGGAAAATTAAAGAAAAATTCAGATTCCCCTCCGAAAAATTAAAGCAGCTTTGCGAGAACAAGACCATTTGTTATGTTCTGTTTTAGCTGAACAAGTTGTAATAAATAAATGATTTCTTTTATTTATTTTGAAGCTATAAATTTGAAGAATGGTACGATAACAGTAAATCAAGCATACGATTCGAGAGGTTATACATTGCAACGACTTCGAATCTCTGTGTCAGATAAATGAACAGTTTCCCATTACAGATTCTCATGGCTATGCGAGTGTTTTCATGAATACTTTGCACATGGGCCGTATAATGTATGTGTCCTACGCTTTTTATGACGAATATAAACATATTAAGATCAGTACGTTAATCACGCAGAAAAGAAATTAGGTAAGTTTGTTTTGATGTTGTCGATTATAGGATTTTGAAGAGACCGACGAAAAGCATATAGCGAATGAATGTTTGTGTCCCTTGCACTAAAATACAAGCTTACGTCGACATGAACGTCAAATAACATAAACGACAATTAATTAGGACTGGTTTTCATTTTATTCGCTGGATATATAATTGGTCACTACAAAATTAATACAATGTTTAGACTTTCACTTTAAACTAACAACATCAGCCATAGTCTTTTTAAATAGGATAATTCTTACAAATAACACAAAAATAAGTTTTGTTACAAATTTAGCACAAAATCTTCAAAATTCCAAAAATAGAACACATTTAATATTAAAGGACTAATAAAAATATTATAATCGTGATTTCAAATTGTAATTAGTTTTATTATTTTATATTATTAGATAATGAGAAAATAATTACCAATTAATATTAATTTTGGAAATTTATGGAATGTGTGCTATTATTGTCCATATAACTTGTTTTACTGTTATTCTAAGGTATTTCTCTTTTGATAAATATGTTTTGATTAGCTAGATATACCAACAAATAATAGACATGATTTTAAAGCCAAATTACTGCAGAAGCAATATGGGCTTGTCAATTTATCAAAGCCCGATTCTCCCTATCTAGACCTCATTATATAGTTCATTGATTGAATCCTTAGGCTAAAAAGAAGAATGAATAAACCAACACCAGGATTCCAGCTTTCGGTGATAATATATCTATCAACTATTTGTAATATGTAGCGAGTATTCCCTTATTAATTGTGTGCCGGCTACCACCAACTTGCTTAAGACAAATATTCGTTGTCTATCTCACACTTACACTCATGTTTGATTCTGCTCTTGCCGTCTCTCAACCGGGACGTATCTACATATATACGTGTAGCATGGTAGACCGATTGCTAGTATGTATCGTTTCATAGAGGATATATCATATCTGCAAAATGTGTTTACTCAACCATATTTTATGTATCGCAGAGACTTAGCTAATTGAAAAAGTTTAGTTTGTACATGTAATTATATATGTACTAAGCATCATAATGATTTTAGAGGTTGAAACATATTTAGGGGAGAATTTTACGTTACTAAATGAATATTTAAATATAATTAAGCATTTTTGAAAATGATCTCACTCACTCGATAAAATTTATTCTGGAATGCAACGTGAATTTTCACGCTGGCCACATGTTTTAGTTAGCGTTGTTCCATGTTCCGATGACTTATGGGTGGAAGCTTTTGAAGTGTATAAGATTCTCCCTTTTTCGATTCACCAAAGATAAGGGAACCTATAGTACTCACCTACGTGTATAATTCGTTCTTGATAAACATCCTTTGTCTTGTCACGTCGTCGATCTATCAAACGATCATCCCCATACTTAGCTATTAACTCTATATTTATTCTTAGACTACAATAATACTAATCTCCTCTAAGTGTAAACTGCTCCAAATGATGTCTTTGTAGGAGAACATAAAAGTTGGATACCAAAAAAAAAAAAAATACTAATCTCAATTCAGTAGTATTTTAACGAATGATGATGATTTTAAGATTTGAGTTTACTCTTTACGTGGAATTCTAACACTAATGTTACAACAGTGCTTAAAGGTACAATTGTCTTTTCATCCGTACAATGTACGTACGTGAGTCAACATACATATATACATCTATACATGTATATAACTTATTATACAATAACCTCCACGCGAAGGAAGCAAAGCATTTTAATACATCTATGCTCCTTCCCGATTATATATATATCATATATGCGCTTTTAGCACTTCGATTATTGACACAATTACATGTGCATACATATACATATATAGATATATACATACATGTACGATGATCGGACGCTATAACCAAATGGCCTTAGCGTCTTTAAGCATCTGCTTGAGCGACCCGTCGACGTGGAATGAGATGATGTCTTTGGCTGATCCGATGTACCTTCCTCCAACGAAAACAGCTGGAACCGCCGGGTTCGATGAACCAAGGGCACGTAGGGCTCGCTCCATTTCACGGCCTTCGGGGTCTTTGTCGAGCTCGTGAATCGCCGGACTAGCGCCTAGTTCGTAGAATAGCGTCTTGATGCTATGGCACATGCAACATGAGCTCTTTGTGAATATCACCGCCGCTTTCTTCGACGACAAATCTCTTATTCTCTCCATTGGCGATGGTCAAGAAAGTTAGTAACTAAGTGTTGTTTTTTGTAATGAGAAAGGCTTAGGTTGTGTTGAACATATGCTTGGATCAGCTGTTATTTATAATGGTTATTGTGGAAGATTTTGGATTATTTTATTTTGGGATTTTCTTTCTACAAAGATATTATGGATAAATATATAAATGATATACCCCACACTAAATTTGTATTGTTAGAAATATATTGAAGTGCCCCACAAACAAAATTTCCTAGAAAGAAGCTAAGTTCTTTGTGATATAATTTTGGATAAGAAAAAAATGCTTACCCTGATGATTTCATGTGATGGAGACACTTGTTTCTATTATTTATTTTGTTGAATTTGTAATTTTACTTTTGAAATGGACTTATAGTAGAGATGGGATTAAAAGTTGAGTTGTAATATATTTCAATAAGAAAATAATAGAGAGATGAATAATGAATTATATCACTTTCGGTCGGTGGCTGGCAGTAGCATCACGTACCCAAAACATTAATTTTTATAAATTTATATCTTATTCCCTTTTTTCTATAGTGGAAACGTGGAAGGTTAATAATTTGCTGTAATGTGGCATTAACAATAAGAGGATAGTTGATGCGTTTTGCTGATAATAAATATATAAATGTAGTTGACATTATTGTATTTATATTATAAAGTCTAATTACCTGAAAAAGATAAAAGCCATTTATAGACAAAATCATCTCGTATATGTTGGCACTAAACGTGGACGACAAAATCTATAGATGCATGAATTTTGTAATAGGATCAAATGTATATGATAAATGACTAATCATTAAACAATTATTAAATGGTCTATGCATTATATTTCATAGTTGTTACATTTATAATAACTAAAAAGACAAACAGTTTTAAAATGTCAAAAGTTAAGTGTATGCAAAGAGAAAAAAAAAGCGCAGGGATTTGGTGGTGGTGACTGTTGCGTCATCTTTGACATGGAAAAAAATCTGAGATAAGAAGTTTATCCACATCTGACCCCACTCCACAAATACATTCATATGCATTATATAATATCTGTGCTCATATAGGAATCTATAAAATTGGCAATGTATGAAAGTTATTCCATATATGATGGATGATATGTAATGTGTGTGCGTAAATGAAGATACTAATCCATGTGTCGCCTAGTTGTCTTGTTTCTACTGTAACCCATTGGTCCATTGGATATATATTCCTTCTTTCTCATACTAATATCGAAATCGAGAATACAACTATTTTATTGAAATTATTGGGTTGACATTATGAAAAGAACCTTAGAGATGGTTGTAGCCATCTAGATACCGGTTTCAAACTATGATTACCATGCAATGCCATCCTATTACTATAGTTGTCTTGTTTCATTAACATAATTAGCTATGATTTGAAACCGGTTATAGAATTATTCATACTATAACACACTAAAATCAAACTTTATTATTTTAATAAGTATGTTTTTCAGTTTCTGTTGTTATTCCGTCACTATACTGTTTTATTGTCCCATTGTTCGTTTAACGTATAAATCATTAATTAATGCTATTGAATTCAGGAGAAGATTAATCAAGAGTTGAAGATTTGGTAAAAGAACGCAATAAAACTAGAAACATTTGATCTTGTTCAATGGGACTTGCGCCCTTTCCAAGAATTTATGGCCAATATGCTTAAGCAACTAAAACTACAGTTTAAGACACTCTCCACTTGGCCATACGAGAATCGATATCTAGACAAAATATATTAATAATTTTCGTATTTTATTGTTCTTTTACTTGATTTCACATTCTTATAAATATCTTCACCTATGCATATGTATATAGGTTAGATAATTATCTTTCCAATTGTCGGAAAATCGAAACCACGTGCGGGTACCTCCTCATGTATAATCATAGTACGTACATTATTACATACATAAGTTTCTGATATTTATTTTTAGGTCACAATATCGACCGTCCATAGATTCATTTTCTCGATTAGATTCTTTTTTTAACTTTTTAATAACCAGAGCGTTGACAGAATAATATATCATCTCTACTTGCCCAAGATTTAGATTCCTCACTGATTCGATAAGTAAAATCACAGTAACGATGATTGCGAGAATATAAAAAACTAACTGACAGAGAGGGTCCGATGGATTAAGAAAGCCCACAAGGTTCGCATTGATAGGCCTTTTGGCCCAATAACTTCAAACTACGTCCATTCTCGACAGTAGCCCATTTTCCATTTTCTTTTCTTTTCCTTCAATTTTATTATTTTTATCCTGCTTTTGTCGCCTGAAGCGTATACCCTAAATCACTAATCTTGGATTCTTCATTCTTCTCCTTTGGATCAAAAGGTATGAACTCGAAACCTTTCTCTCGCGTTTTTTTTCTTCCATTATTTGATAATCGAACCAGTTACTTCAACTTGAATTTTGGCGCTCTAGATTTCTCTTATAGATAGAATGAAGAAAGAAAATCCCTTGTTATCTGCTGCATCAACTTTTTTTTTTTTTTTTTTTTTGGTTCTGTATATCTTTTAGTGATAGGTATCAGTAAGTTTGGTGGAATATTGAATTGGAAAACGGGTTTGGTCTGGTTTCTAGAGTTATTGTGTCCTTTGGATTTATGCTAAGTGTTGTTGTTGTCTTAAAGCCAACTTAATCTTGAATGTGTCTGAAGTCTAAACCAAATTACGTGTTAGATAACTGGGTTTGTGGTGTTACTTGTCTTGTGACATTTCTTTAGCTTCTTTTTCTATTTATTTAGGCTTCTTAAATGGCATCTGGAGATAATGTATCCGAAGAAACCCCCATTGATGCTTCTCAGGAGCAACATGAAACAGTTGATGAGATGCTTGCCCGCCACAGGTAACAGCATCATTATGCTTTCTTTGGATAATTGACAATGCTTCTTTGTCTTAAGTGATTCTAAATGTTGTTGTTTATTGTAGGCAAGAGATTAAACAACTTCAGAACAAAGAGACAGAGATGAAGAAGGCAGCCGCAAAAGGTAGCAAAGCTGAACAAAAAGCTAAGAAGAAGCAAGTCGAAGAAGACGTCTCCAAACTTTCCTCAAAGCTCAAGGAGAAACAGTTGAAAGAACTCGCCTCTCAAGGTTTTAGCAGCAGCAGCAGCAGCACCGTTGTCAAGGACCAAACAAATGAGAAAAAAGGAGACATCGACACGTTAGTCAGAGCTATTGCTGGAGTCTCAGTCACTGCTCAACAAGAGCACTCAAAGCCAAGCAAGAGCGTGAAGAGGCGCGAGAAAAGGGCTAAGGAAGAAGCAGATAGAGAGCAGAGAATCAAAGAGGAGCAAAGCCAAGTGACAAGTGATCGTGTGGTCGAGAACGCAAAGCTCGAGAAGAAGCTTAAACCATTGGGATTAACAATCAATGAGATAAAACCAGACGGACATTGCCTTTACCGGGCTGTTGAGAATCAGCTTGCCAATCGCTCAGGCGGTGCATCTCCTTACACATATCAGAAGCTCAGAGAAATGGCTGCTTCGTACATGAGAGAGCACAAAACCGATTTTCTCCCGTTTTTCTTGTCAGAGACTGAAGGCGACTCCAACAGTGGATCCGCAGAAGAGCGGTTTGAGAAATACTGCAGAGAAGTCGAGTCAACCGCCGCTTGGGGCAGTCAATTGGAGCTTGGAGCGTTAACACATTGCTTGAGGAAACACATAAAGGTGTATTCTGGGTCGTTTCCAGATGTTGAAATGGGCAGAGAGTATAAATCTGCCGATGACTCGAGTCTCTTGTTATCGTATCACCGGCATGCTTTTGGGCTCGGGGAGCATTATAACTCCGTTGTGCTCGCCCACAACATCACCGGCTGATGGATGATGAACTTTATCTCAAGCTTTAAGAAAAGTACTTTTGTATCAAAAGTTTACTGAAAATCTTTCTTCTTTAATGTTTGTTGGATTTGAGAGAACCAATCTGTAACTTCAATTTTTCGTTTGGTTACAAGGCGAAGCATAATCTATTTCTACACAGTTCCAGGTTTTTCATTACACAACACGAATGTTGTACGGAGAAAATGACTCGAAGAAACATATGACCTTTGAACAAGTTTGCGAGCCAATTTGGCAGAGACAGTTACACAAGTTGTTCCTTCCGAATCTTGAGATTTTATCACCAAAAGAAGAAAATTATGACGAATCTATGCTTATTATCACCCATAAATTTAGCTAATTCAATCGACACATGGCCTTATCACGAATCTGCCAAAGATTCTTCATTTCTGTAGATTTCCAAATCTGGTGTCAGAATCATGCTTTCCTGTTAAATTCTGCTAAATTTTTGTATTTTTGGAAAGTTGAAAATGCAATGAACATGGATTCTCTTCCTCATAAGTCATAAGTCAATGCAACAACAACAACAACAACAAAAACTCTTAAGAGTTAAGACCAACTTCACGCATTTAGATAAGTTGTGTGATTCAAACTTGAAAAATGGTTTTGACAATAGTGTAAAAGCTAAAGTAAGAACTGTGTTGGATCACTTACTTGCTCTATAGACTCCAGGTCACACAAGCAGAAAAGTATCTCAAAGACGATCCTTTTTGTTTGTTTTTCTTGCTTTCCGTTTCTTTAGAGCCTGAAACTTGTGGGAAATCTATTGTTGCTTGAAAAGATAAGCATCTAACTGGATAAACCATAATCCAATCTCCACCTCAGTGGATGCATCAAAAGCAAAAGATTTTGCCAAAAAAAGAAAATCACTATAGAGTATACATGATCACACTGTTGCATACCTCCCTGGATCCGTGGATCATTACAAACCATATGGCAAGGATATTTCCGTAATTAGAAGAAAAAGTTTACATGAACTGTATATGCAACTTGGATCTGATATCGAAAAACGAAAGAATCTAAGTTCCTGCAGTTTTTAGAGAACGCCAAAGGGCAGATCACTAGGAGGGAAGTAAAGTAAGTGACAAAGATCTGATTTATGCAATCTTACCATCCTCCACGTATCCAACTCTATAAATAGGCTTACTTTGTGTAGCACCAAAGCAAAAACAAACATAAAGATCCTTGAGTTCCCTCTCACACAGTCACACTAAGTCCTACATTTGTATCACATTATTATATACATCAAAATGGAAAGTGTTAGAAGTTTAGTTGCAGACAAACCAGTGGTGATATTCAGCAAAAGCTCTTGCTGCATGAGTCACTCAATTCAAACACTGATCTCAGGGTTTGGGGCGAAGATGACAGTCTACGAGCTAGACCAATTCTCAAACGGTCAGGAGATCGAGAAGGCATTGGTACAGATGGGGTGTAAGCCCAGTGTACCAGCTGTGTTCATAGGGCAACAGTTAATCGGTGGTGCTAACCAGGTAATGACTCTTCAAGTCAAGAACCAACTGGCCGTGTTGCTAAGAAGAGCCGGAGCCATATGGGTGTAACAGAAGACAAGAAATCTAAATGCAAACTAGGATAGAATAAGATGAGAATGATATATAGTTGTTTTGCTACTTCTTAAATTTGCGGGTTTCGAGTTTCTACCATGCACGGATATGTTTTCAACAAGTGCAACTCTGTAGTTTACACAAGTCTAGTGCTAAGATCAAGAACTTGTATTCTCAGTTACCATCCATACTTGTTATATCAATCAATGTACGCTAAGAAAACTTATCAGCAATAAAAGAGAAAGATTTGCTTTTTCATTGATCTCTAAAGATTGTTCAACAAAAGGAAAGGCCTTTATTCATCATCAGCAATGAAACAAACAAGAGAACAAAAGTAGAGATTCTTACTCACTTCTCACTTGTAAATGTAATCTTTTAAAAGGCCATTTGCATGCTCAACCTCAGAATGTCTTCGCCAATTATCAACTGCTCTAGACACTGTAGCTTTTGCCTCTCGAATCTCTTGAGCCGAGAACTTGTGCTCTATGATTCCCAAAGGTCCAGGTTGCAGAACATTGATCACAGTTTCAGCTTCTTGCTCAAGCTGCCTGTAAAATGAAACCTTAGTATTTCAACATAAACACACAAAAATGGATATACAATCTCTTGTTAAACGGAGAAAGATGATGCAAGCATTACCCAACCTAAAAGTTGTAATCGAAACGCAGAAAAACTCTCTAGATTTTGATAGAAATTGATTTCTTTTTATCAGTCAATTCTTCAATAGTAACGCAGTAATACAAGGAAGAGAAGAAAACAATAGAAAACAATGAAGGAACCTTAAGATCCCGGAGAAGGGTAAGGCTCTAGCGATCCTGTAAATCGACATCGTCGCCGGAGGAAGAGATGAAATTTGAGTACCGATTAGATTGATTTTTTTTTATAACAAAAACTAAACTTCCGGATGTATCAGAAGTTTTCATTTTGACTTCACATTTATTGGGCCGTGGAGCTACTAACAAGGTGAAACCGAGAATGTAAATTATAATGGGCTTAAAGGCCCAATATGTAAAAGGGTTTCCTCTATAATGGCGAGGATAGTATTGTCCTAACAACCAAACACGACACGTCTCATCATCTAAAGGCTTCCTTATCCAGCAACTCCCGCGCCACTCGTCTTCTTCCACCTCTCTCTGACAATGAATAGCTCGATGACGACAAGTCCAACGGCTCGAGCCTTCCTTCATCTTCACTCGTCACCATTCACTTTACGTTCCAGGCAGCCACCGGCCGGAGTATGTCTAGTCTCGTGGCCGCCTTCTCCGTCTCGCAGGACTCGTCGACTCGTCTGTATGGCCGTAAGTGATTCTAGTAGTCCCAATGTTCGATTCTTTTTCGGAATTTTCAGAAATATTAGATTTTGCTTACAATTGTTCGATGTTTTGTCTGCTGGAAATTTTAGGAACCTTACCTCATTAGGAAAATGGAGTCTGTTGAGAAGACATGGAAGGAGTTATCGGTATGTTCTTACACTTCTTGTATTAATGGTTTTGGGTTTGTTTCTTAATCTCAATCTTAAGAGTTTCGAATTACTCGTAGGTAAAACTAGCTGACCCAGATGTTGTTTCAAATCAATCTGAATACCAAAAACTGGCACAGTCCATGTCGGAGCTTGATGAGGTATTTGCACATTCTTTTAGTGTTCAAAGTTTGCAACTTTTTTCGAGGGTTTCTTAAAATTGACTTCCATCGTAGGTTGTATCAGTCTTCAGGAGATTCAAGGACTGTGAAAAGCAGTTACTAGAAAGCAAAGGTCCTTCAAGTCTCATCCTTTCTTTTACTTTGCTTTGATTTTGTTCCTCGGGAGCTGGTTTTGATTGTTTTATTGCTTCAGTTTTGGCGAAAGAGGCTGGAGATGATGAAGATATGGCTGAAATGATAGGAAGTGAAATCAGCTCTCTCACCAAAGAAATTGAGGAGCTTGAAAAACAACTTAAGGTTTAGACCCTTTTATTTCAGCATTTAACTAGGCAATGCCCTTGGACTTGGTTCCATAGCTAAGTTATTTGAATGTTGTTGATATATTTATATATTGTGAAGATGCCCTCTTGATTCTGATCCTCAAGTTGTAACATTGTGTTTGCTTGTTTCAGGTGTTACTTCTTCCTTCCGATCCTCTTGATGCCAGAAACATATTGCTCGAAGGTAACTGACTAACTGTATGTTGACAAGTAGTATTATTGTCTACACTAGCATTTTTCTTGAAAATTATAGGTTTTTCATTTCGCTGAAAAACTGCCTTTTGCTCGGACTTTCCTCCATTGTTAAGCTTATCTACTTCTGGACGAGTCTGAAATCCTAGTTCCTTCTGCAGTTAGAGCAGGAACTGGTGGCGATGAAGCTGCAATTTGGACTGGTGACCTTGTAGGTACATGCTTTCCTTTATTTCTTCTGCTCCTCTATCTGATTCTAATGCCTTCTGATCGGAAAATTCTTACAAGTTTTTATATGAAAAAAAAAATACACACACAATCTGATGGTAATTCACCATTTTGTTCCAAATCCTATTTCATTAAAAAGATTAAAATGTGATTGTTCTTATATTTCATGGCTAAGAGAAGCAAGTGCAATAAATTAAAACTTCAGATCCTACAATGAATCAATCTGCTTTGCATTATTCTTTTGCTTGCAGGTGCGTATGTATCAGAGGTACAGCGAGCGCAGCTCTTGGAAGTTTTCTATGGTTTCATGCTCAGAGGTGAGATGCTCTGTACTTTTTTTTGGCATTTTAAGGAGTGTGTACTGACAATTATAGTATAGATCATAACAACTTAGAGAAATGTTACCCACACATATAGCTTTTAATCCTCCTACTTTTATAAGGCTGAACATGGAGGTTACAAGACGTGTGTGATGGAGATCAAAGGAAATCGTGTCTATAGCAAGCTCAAATACGAATCTGGTGTTCATCGAGTCCAGCGTGTTCCTCAAACAGAAACACAGGGTCGTGTACACACTTCTACAGCAACTGTAGCCATCATGCCAGAGGTAAACTAGCTTTCGCATGTTCCATTTTTCGATATTCTGATTGAAACTTGGTAACCAGTCCAACACTGTCATCTCTGCTTTGTTTCTTTGTTATTATAGGCTGATGAAGTGGAAGTGGTGATTGACCCAAAGGACATTGAACTTACATCTGCAAGATCTGGCGGCGCTGGAGGTTATGCTAAAGAAATTTGCTTTCTGTTTCTCTCACATGTCACTAGCTAGTAATACTGAAAAGAGGTCTTGGTGCAGGGCAAAATGTCAACAAAGTGGAGACGGCTATAGATCTATTCCACAAACCGTCAGGTATACGCATTTTCTGTACAGAAGAAAGGACTCAGATTAGAAACAAGGCTCGTGCTTTCCAGCTTCTGCGAGCAAAACTGTAAGCAACATTCAAGGAGCAAACTCTCTGCTCTTCTTCTTCTTCCTCTATCAAGTCCCACCTTAGTCCTTTCTTTTTGATACATTATATTTGTATATATATAGGTATGAAATAAAAGTAAGGGAACAACAAGAGAAGATAAGGAATGAAAGGAAATCTCAGGTCCACTTCATTTTACTATGTCCGCAGTCTTTCTAAACTCAAGTTCATCATCAAATATTCATCTTATTCTGCTCTATGTCGATTCTTGCGGAAACAGGTTGGGACTGGAGCTCGTTCAGAAAAGATAAGAACATACAATTATAAGGTAATACACGGATTCAGAGCCTTGCTTTGAAAACATGATGGATTCTGTCTTGCTTATGATGTCTGAAAATTACAGGACAGTAGAGTGACTGATCATAGGCTTAAGATGAATTTTGCACTTACATCATTTCTTGACGGTGCCTTAGAGGACGCAGTGCAGGTCCTAAACCTTATACTTATGTTTTTACGTTTATATTAGTTAATGTGAATCTTAAAGAATGTTTGTATAATTCTTGCAGGCTTGTGCTGCTTTGGAGCAAAAGGAGCTCATGGAAGAACTCTCCGAGTCTGTAGCTGCTTCTTGATAATTGCTCAAACTAAACTCAAATAAAAACTTTGTACACACATCAAAATTATAAGACTTTTTATTTATTTATTTATAGCTAAGCATATGAATGATGCAATGAGCAATTTAGCAATATTGGTGGGCATACCTGATTGCCAGACCGAGTTACCCAAAATCTAAATTTTCAGAGTTATTACTTTTCCGGAAAACATTTGACAAGATATTGTAAATCAAATAAAGATGTTATGCAAAAAAATGTCAAAGCACAGAGTCAAACTTAAAGAATTAACGAACTAAATGAGTCTACAAAGAAAACGGAGAAGAATTCTCTTTGCAGTTTTGTGGAATTCAAAGTTTGGCACTAAGCAAACATCCTGCAAGTCTCGAAGCCTAATTGACCATAATCTGAAAAATGCAGAGGTACAAAGAACAAGCCCTTTGGTTAACCGTATGCAACAAATAGTTCTCAAAATTTCATAAGAGTCTTGAAGAGGCACACAATCCATAAAGATAATAAGCTTTGGTGTCATTAGAAGCAATTTTTTTGACATGATTAACATTATGATTTTCACAGCATCAATCAAAAAACAGATGACAATGTAGTAAATGTCATAATTCACAACAACAAAAAAAGACTAAGAGAACAAAAATTGATGTAGTATCTTTTCTGTCAAGGGCATGACTGGAGAGCAGAAACCTGCTGAAATTTAAGAACAAACTTATCCGCAAACACACAATCTTTAATCTTAAGAATCTGGAAATAGTTCAAATCTTCTTTCGTCACCAAGCCTTTAGCCAGAAGCTCAGAGATCACCATGTTCCTTGGTTTGATTCTCTTCTCCAAGCTCAAACCCAAAACAAAAGGTTGCATAGCAATGGCACCAGGAGGGAGACCCACATTGTTTACGAGGTAATCCATGGTTCCCGTAATCTTCCCATCTGATATCTTCACACAGTTTGGGAATCTCATGAATGCTGCCACACAATCGTCTTTGGACCAACCAAATTGTTGGTACAGCCCAAACTTGTGTTCCACAGTGAATTCACTAACATGAAAGAAAACTAACATAGCATGAATGAAATACATCTTTTTCGGGTCAAAACCAAAGTCGCGAACTCTGTTCAGGACCTCGTTGAACTTTCTCTCGGAGCAGAAGAACACAAGTGGACCGTTTTGGACCAGTGTTTTGATGCTTTGGTCCCGGACTCCAAGATCTCGACAGAGGGATAGCCGTGTAGCCAAGTACTTTGCAGTGTCCAATGTGAAAATCCAATATCCACGTCTCAAACATTTGAGGACATTTTCTTGCTCACCGAGTATGCTCTTGAGGGAATCATAGCAAGGAATCAGCCTGTTAGCCAAGCTAAGGGACAGCGTTGTGGGACAATTTGAGATGAGTTTCGCGGTATCAGAACTCGATAACCCGATTGAACGGAAAAACATGAGCTTTGGTAAGAGTACAGTCTCTGGGTTCACAATCAGAATAGTAGGGAATGATTTGACAACCCTGATGATCTGTTCATTGGTGAAGCCATTGTTCTTGAGCAGAGTGAGCACAGAGTCTGGTCTTTCTGAAGATGACAACTTTACGAATCTGGACTTTGACTTAGCAGATTCCAAAGACAACCCACACGAGTTCACGAGATATGATACAGTAAAAGACTTTAACCATGGTCTCTTCTCTTTGGCAACATCTGTTTTCCTTTCTGATACTGAACACAATGTTCTACTCAGCAGACACCTTATTAGCTTATGAGTGAGAAATTGCGAAATGGACACAGAGTCTCCGGAATTAATCGGACAAAACCGTCGGCAGTATAACAAGATTGACATGATACATAAACCCTAAATCCTAAAGAGCAACAATAAACTCGCCAGGAACTTGGTTTACACCAAACCACGACCGAAACTAATGATAAATTCTAGAAATTGGATCCCTTCTCTCGCCCAAATGCATTGGTTCTCGAAACACGGAAACTAAGAGCCTCACGGAGATGTTGTCGTGCTAAAAGCTTGATTCAAATAAGAAATCCCTAGCCTTTCAATGTCAAATCTAAGGCTCTTCTCGCTCGCGTTCGTAAGCACAGGTCGTGGCCTCATCCGGAGTTAAGAATCTTCTCGCCGGTGTTTGCAATTGCAAGCTCAGGCCGTTGTTGGGAGAAGAAGATGAAGACTACTGAGAAGTGGTGTGTGTGGCTCAAACGACGCCGTCTTTTTAAAATTACTCTTAAAACTTTTCCAAATGCACCCAAAACTTCCGAATTGATGCACTAATACCCAAAACTTCTATAGTTTACCCAATTTCACTCTTTGAAACTGTATATATAAAATTGAGTTCGGTAGATATGTTATTGCCTAACTAATTACTCTGGATAGACTAAGGGCCTGATTGGTTCCGGCTGTAGCTTTATATTTTTTGCTGTAGAATTTAGGCTGTAGATGTTTTTGCTGTGGCTTTAAAATATTGTCTGTAGAATTTTGATGCAGCTGTAACTTTTTTAAATGAAAGTCTGATTGGTTCAGTTGTATGCTGTAGACTTCTGTATTTTATTGTCTTAGTTATAAAATTATTATTTTAAGTTAATAAAAATATAAATTACAAGAAATTATAAATTAAATATATATTCAGATGGTAAAAATATAATATTTAACATATATATATATATATATATATATAATAGAGATAAAGTTAACATATAATATTTAACATATATATATATATAATATATATCATAATTTATATACATATACATTAAAAGTTAGTATATATGTTACAAATGATATATATATATATATATATATAATAGAGATAAAGTTGTAATAGTAGCTAGACCAAAGAAATATATAACGATAGTCATTATTTTTATAAATAACTACATGAATTTTTTATGCATATATAAAGTAGATGATATTTGTAAAATTATGTGTATATAACTAATATATGCTTCTACGTAAAAAAACATAAAAGATAGGAGAGAAAAATGAATTAATTTCCTTTTAAATTTTCCAAAGCCAAAATATTAGTGTTGTAGGTTTATGGTTCTCTACAGTCCAAAAAAAGGAAAGACATGAAAAGTGGCTGTAGAATTTTAAAATATGTGCAAAGTCTGATTGCTGTAGATTATTGGCTTTAGATAATAATATGGCTGTGGACAGCTTCTACAGCAGCTTCCAATCACGCCCTAAATCCTTATCTCCTTTTCTTGTTTTACAACAAATGTATATGCATATTGACTAATGCATTATTTCCTTATTATGTCAATACTATTTCCTTATCCATTTTCTAAAGATAACGTTACTCGTCCTTAATACATAATATACACACAAACAAAACATTTGTAAACATATTCAATTTGAAAATGGAAACTTTTTCCAACTTTATCAACACAAATGGAAACTATATATACAAAAGGAAGTTCTTAAAACCAAAAAAAATGAAATAAGATTACAGGACTAAAGTACGTTAGATTTTTATTTTTTGAAACGAATAAGGTTTCTATTGCCAAGTATGAAGTATCATTCTTGAATCTTAATCTTGAAATTGTTTTCTCTCTAAATTGATCCAAGTGTGAAAGTAAAGAGATGGTTACATTTTGTTTAAGTAACTATTTGGGATACCATTTTGTTAATGGTTACATTGTCATTCGACAACAAGCTTGAGATCAACCACAATATGTCGTGCGTCATGAGGGGCCTTATGCGAAGAAATCATAATAGGACTCTACAGTTATAATGCCAATCATTGTAAATTTTATCACATTAAAGGTTTCTCCTTTTTGAAAATATTACTTTAATCATAAACTGTGGCTGGAATTGTAATTAAACACAAAAGAGTGTGTCTTTGTTGTCCGCAGGACGTAAGTCGCAAGACTTATAACAGATGGGCTTTTAGAAGTCCAAGTGCTCACAAGTTTTTCGGCTTAATGTTTTTTGGGAACTTCCTTAAATTATTGACTTGTCAATTATTAAATTATTTTTAGAATATAAGATGCACTATCACTCTACATTAAATGGATTACTAGTAAATACCAATTAACTAGACTCGACTCATTTATTTGCTAGAGTTTTGTTTTGTTAATGCTTGAGCTTGACTGATGTAAAGAAGCTAGCTAGGTCTATAATATTATTTGGATACAGATGAATTCTTCTTATCCATTGTTTCCTTATAAACTATTACCTAAAGTTGGTTCTTATTTTCTTTTACCAATTCTACGATTTTTTTTTTTGAGAATGAAGATTTCCATATATTTTCGAAGAAAAAAGGAATCTCATAAGTATGACCATTGATGGGGGAAAAGAACCTCGTATTCTTTGTAACAAAGATGAAGGTAAACACAAATTTCCCATTATTATTATTATTAGATATAAATAGAAGATGAGACCAATCAAAAGATGATTAGACAGAAGAATATCCTAATTAATTAAAGACTAAGAAGAGATAAACATGCATAAAGCATGAATTCTACAAGATCCGTCCAAGCTCATCGGCTGCTGTTGTCTTGACAGTCGTTTCCAAGGGGGCTTTGCGTCGTAAAACAGCACGAAACTTGTAGAGGACAACATAAGAGACGGTGGCCCAGCAACATTTGGTAAAAAACTTCAGCAAAAGGATGCTTGGTTCGTTTTGGTATTTAGGCAGAACGCAGTTGATGCCATGTGTTGCTGCACAAAGGAAGAAGAACAAAAAGAGGACATGTTTGTGATTCGATGCAGCGGCTTTTAGTTCATCAGCTTGCCAATCTTCTATACGATTCCTGAGAGTCCACTTCCTGTAAGGGAAGGACCACATTCTCGGCCCCCCTACAACCATGAAGTCATAGGAGATGAACAAAAATATCATGGTCGTCGCAACATCGGGAGCATTCCCGCGCTCCTTTAAGTTTTCAACGAAAGACTCCATCATCGTTGGTCGATATATGCCAAGAACAACGAAGAATAAGAAGATAAGAGAGATCTCAAAAAACAATAACCTACCCTTTTGCAACAAAGCAACTTCTTCTGTGTAGACGAATACTTTAGTCTCTTATATATATAAACCCTTCTGGTTTATATTCTACAATTAAGGAAAAATACCTATATTTATGAGTTATTGCCATATCTGTAGTAATTATATATATCTTTGTCTTTTTTTTTGGGTCAACATCTTTAAACAGTTAGCTCAAATGAGGCAATGCTATCATAAAAGGAACATCACCAATTTTTTTTGCCAACTTGATTCTTTTTTTCGTCAATTAAGTGAATTGCTATTAAGTATTAACCAAAAGAAAGAAAGTTATAGATACCTTTGAAACTAATTTTTCTTTATTTAAAAATGATTTTAAATATTACCTAAGAGGATCGATGATTTCTTTGTTTTATTAGTATATATTAAAATAGAAATTAGTTATTTTAATAAAAGCTAGTCAATGTAGTTTTATAATTCTTAGAAATTATCATTATTCATTAGGGATCATTATTCCATTTTTCTCCTTTTCAGTTTCAGTTATATATATATATAAATACATATAGAAATTCAAATTCTTAGATTTTTTTGTTTAATGTAGAGTGTTTTGCTTATAACAATTTAAATCTATCGCATTTATTTCAATTTAATAAAAGAATCTTCTCTCCGGTGTTTGCAAGCTCAGGCGGTTGGGAAAAGGAAGATGAATAAGACTGATGATAAGTCTGTGGCTTAGTTATACGACACCGTCTCATTCAAATTTCTCTTAAACTTTCCAAATGCACCCAGAACTTTCAAATTGATGCATTAATACCCAAACTTCTATAGATCACCAATTTCACCCTTTAATTAAACTGCAATTTTAAAATTGAGTACGTTAGATATGTTGCCTATCTTAATTACTGTGGATAAATATAAGCACAGTATCTTCTTTTCCTTTTATGTCGCTACTGTTTACTTATCCATTTTTCAAAGATAATGTTACTCGTCCGTAATACATATACACACACACAATTTGAAAATGGAAACTTTTTCCAACTTTATCAACACAAAATGGAAACTCTATACAAAAAGGAAAATTTTCAAACCGAAAAAAGGAAATGAGATTTATTTATATAAACGAACAAGGTTTCTATTGCAAAGTATCATTCTTGAATCTTAATCTTGAAATTGTTTTCTCTAGTTAAATCGATCGAAGTGTGAAAGTAAAGAGATGGTAAAGAAATTTTACATGGCTTTCTCGAAATTCCGCAAACAAATCTCCACGGCTCACCCTATCTTGATGACGTTACTCTCATCCCCACGTCACGACTCGTCATCATCCACGCCGCCGATTGGCAACCACATCAACGGTGGTATGGGACTGAGATCGATGTCGGAAGAATCTCTCAACAAACTTACCGACTGTATCAACAACATGAACGAGGATGTTTCGAAGTTGTATATGGAGTGTCCCGAGACTGATTTTAATACAGAGCTGCTTAATCTCCTCAATGATTACTTCAATACTAGCGGAGAAGTCACAGAACTCTGCAAATCTTTAAGAAAATGTTTAGAAACAGCTCAGCACTACGAATGTGCATTCATCGAGGAGGCATTATACGATTTCGAGGAAGAAAAAAGGATTTATGGAGGAAGATTATTGTTAGAAGCTAGTTTTAGAAAAACCCTAGGAGATTTAAGGAGTTTCAGCGAGTTTGACTACTTTAACGATGGTGATCTCGAGAGGAAAGGTATGAGATGTCGTGATGAAATTGCCCATTTGATTGTCAAGCTTCATGAGATGGTGAAAAAGATCGACGAGGATTTGAAACGCGTGCGTCTTCGAAGAGCGGTTGTGGCGGTTGCGTTACTTGTTCCTGTGATAGGGTTATTGGCTACGAAATTGGTAGGGGGTGTTCCAATAGAACCATTGACTACATACGCGGCTCTAAAGTGGAGAAAGGCAACCAAAGGTTTGAAGATGAAAAAGATTGCGATGGTTTCGATGGAGAGAGGCATGACAGTGGCTTTGAAGGAAGTTGAAATCATCGTTAAGCTTGTGATGAGATTGAGACATGTGGAAAGATTGATACGAGAGAAGGCGAAGTTCGCAGTAGATAAACAGTCCTCGGTGGCTGAGGTAATGGGAGGAATGGAGAAGGAGCAAAAGATGATGAAGTCAACCCTCGTTGACTTAGATCGAGAGGCTGGAAGGTGCGATGATCTTGCTCAGTTTGGTCGTAACACTGCTAGGATGAAGGTAGTTGAGTTTCTGTCTCCGGACTAGAAAGAATTCAAAAAATTGAATATAACATATATTAATGTTCTCGTTTTCTGCATTTATGGTTTATTTTGTTTTATGATCTAATCAAACCATTTGTATTAGTTATTGTATTTTTTTAATTTGTCTCCTCTGTTTTTTCTATGAATATAACTGAAAATAGACAAATGAATTGGTTTTTTTCTTGGTACATTAGGCCATTCTTAATTTCTAATTAACGTAATGTGTTTACATTTATCTTTACCTTTTTCATAGAAAAAATTGTTAAATTGGAAAAATAGTAACAGACCAAAAAAAAAAAAAAAGGAAAATAAAACATGTGTGGTTTAGTGAAAGTTGGTGAACAATATAATTATATAAAGATGTGTACGTGTTAAAATCAAGAGCGTGAGCGCACGCATTTAACGTGTTTGACTCTTAAGGTGGATAGATATCTTTGACTTTGGTATGCGATTTGTTCACTGTGAGGACGACACTACCCATTTACCGACGAAAGTACGTTACAGTCCTCTGCTTAACCATCCTTGGTCCATATCCCCACGAAAGGCGGGGTAATTTCGTCAAATTTTGGTCCTCAAACTTGAGTCATCCACTTGTCGTTGTTACCTATGCTTCTTCAAGTAAATACGAATTATCGTTTTGAAGCCAATATTGCTTTATACATGTACATTTTACAGATAACTAATATTTTTTCCTTAAATATATATGTAGTAAGTACGAAGTTCCAACATCATAACACGTGACATTTCCAAATAGACCCAAGCTTCGCCGCAGAGCCGTGCAACCACTTTCTTACGCGTCAAAGGAAAGAACCTGTTTTGTAGATAGTAATTTTGTCTCTTTACGTTTAATTTTCTGTCTTCGATTCTTCATTTCTATCGTTTCTTCTTTATTACTACTACTTATGTAACGAAGTTATCAGCTATCTTAAAAAGTGTTATTATTTGTCGCAGTACATTATTGTTCACTAGTCCATAAGAATCTCCCTATAAGTCACCTCTCGTATCATCATCATATGGAAATCGATCTATTTAGGTGATGCAGAAGAACCTAATGTTATCTTATGCGTTACTAATCGAGCATTAATAAATGTATGATAGGGATGTGATGTTTAGGCATAAACTTAACACAAGAATGTTCTTGTGCTACTTATTCTATTTTAAATAGTGTTTCCGAAAAAGAGGGTTATATGCTATATAACTATAATTGCTGCATTATTATATCAACAAAAGAAATTATATACATTATACAGTCATAAATAAGATTGACACGAATATTGAATATCCTGTAATTATATGGAGAGATATAATGTTATATCACATAAATGCATAGTAAATGGAATTAAGATGTCGAAATCAATGAGAATGTAAATGGGTACCTTTACATTTACTTAATGAAATTTCGTCACATAAGATCTTTAATCTCACATTTTTTTAATTACTACTAATGTAGTGAAAATAATATGTATAGGTCAAAACATTAACAGGAAAAAATATTAACAGGAATAAATAGTTTAAAACACGCGCCATAACTCTCTCACGCGCCTTGTATAGTTACATTTTAAGACCACCGCAAAGCTAGCGAGACCGAGACGAAAGCTATAGAGATTTATCTCATGGTCATAAAAATAAAATTAAAGTGAAAAATCATTAATTTTCCCTTTTATTTTTTAATCTTCTTACATAACTTTTTTTTTTGTTCTTACACGTAGGGAAGAAAAAATGGAAATAAAGTAAAAAAAAAAAAAAACCGCGGCTGCCCTATACCAAAACCCGGGAGATTCTACGTTTTTTTTTTTGGGGGTGCTTAATTGATTTGCCCATCGAAAGAGATCGAAACACATTTTTGATCCTTTGGAGGAAATCGGAAAAACTCAATTCTGCTTTCATTCGATCGGATTGTTTTCTTCAAATTGAATTCGTCGATTCTGCGTTTACAATTTTCCACTTTCTGTGTTTCTCTACTTTGTCTGTCGTATTCGCTGATCGGATTTCTAATTTGATCAAGCTAGGGCTAATCCACCATAGGATTTGGGTTGGGTTTCACTGTTTCGTTGATCGGTGGGGTTGATTTTGGTGTTACGGTGTGGTTGTAAGGGTACCTTGATTTTGAGGGTTTGTTGATTGCAATGTTAGAAAGGGGCTAGGGTTAAGTCTAGGGTTTTGAGGTGAGGATTGAACATATAGTTATGGAGGAGTCTGAACTTGAAGAAGGAGAGGCTTGCTCTTACAATATTACTAACGAATACGCTGGAAGCATAGACCCTGATAACGATCTTTCTTACATTGTGAGCACCTTCTTCGACTTCTCTTTTTCTTTTCTATCTTATTGACAACTGGATTTTGAATTGTGCAAGTGTTAATGTTGCTCTGTTGTCTTACTTTAGTCTCTTTGAAATTAGATTGCATCAGTTTGGTAGGGTTATATATTTACTTTTGGAGCTTTAGGGATATGTCTATGCAGTTTATATGGTATGTGTTTAAATGTTTTAGATATTTTGTTTGTTAAATTCATTCTGATTTAAGTGCAACCAAACACCATGTTAATTGCGCATCGTAGATTGGTCAGGTTGTTATACTATTTGAAGGCTTATCTACCTTCCATTTGGTACTCTTTAGTTTCCGATTGCCGCGTGTTTATTTTCTATTCGATGGTTTTTTACAGAGATTGTATGGACAAGTTTCATCTTATCGGTTACAGTTTTACTGAAAAAGTGATTTTAAAAGGCTTTTTGGATTCGCTTCTATAGTATCGAAACAGAAGTTTCGTTACGGTTTTACTGGAAGAGTGTGCATAGAGATTCACTTCTGTAATATGCTTTTGGATTTGCCTCTGTAGTATCGAAACAGAAGTTTCGTTAAAGCATCCACACCAAAGAGTCTAGAATTTGTTATCAGATAAGTAATCTGTGTTTCGGTTGTCGACTGTATTTTTCTGTTGTTTCTTTTGAAGGATGAGAAGCTTCAACACATCCTTGGACACTTCCAGAAAGACTTTGAGGGCGGTGTTTCAGCTGAGAATCTTGGTATGTTGATATGTGGCAGAAACTCTTCTTCTTGGTTGGCCCACAAAGTGTGAAACGAGTCCTTTGAATTTGATTACAGGGGCGAAATATGGTGGCTATGGCTCTTTCTTACCAACTTATCAACGATCTCCTGTTTGGTCTCACCCGAAGACACCAGCAAAACCTCAGAGTTCTACAGGGACTAGATCTCCCAACAACTTACTAGGGGAGGTATATATTTCTCATTGTCTGCGGTTTGCTCTTTGAAAATCCTGTAATGTTTAATCTCTTACCTTTTTTCTTCTCTCAGTCCCAGAGTGGCAATGCAGCTTCGTCTAGTGTTCCTAAAAAGGCAAAATCTGGGCTTGCTTCCTCTGGAAACCCCAAAAAATCAGTGAAATCCAGGAAACCCAGTTCCAGTGCCAGAATGGAATCTGCAACTAAGAAACCTGGTGTCTTTAGTAAACAGAATTCTCTGAAGCTTCGGATAAAGATGGTACCAGATGGTTTATCTACCGAAAAGAATGCTGCTGCGATATACAGTGGCCTTGGGCTTGATGTATCACCTTCTTTGTCCTTAGATAATAATAGTCTTTCAGGTAGTGAAGGGATGAATGGGGAGCCTCAGGGTTATTCTCCAATGGAGTCTCCCACCAGTATTCTGAATGTGAGATTTTTCTTTGTTTTGTTTCGCAATACGGAAACAGTTTCCTTTGTTTTAAGATGCTTATCGTGTTGATATATTCTTATATGCAGGTAATGACTTCACTTCCTGTGGATCATCGTCAGTTGCTATCTCCTCTCTCTGATGATCTGATTCGATTCATTGCAAGGGAAAAATCCGAAAAGGGATATAAGTATACATCTCCATCCAGGCTTTTCACTGAGAGTTCTTCTGCTATGGCGAACGATTTGGAACCTCAGAAGGCTGGAGAAAAACCATCAGTAGAAAAGAAAAAAAAGATGGTGGAGAGGAGCAGCTTTTCTGCAGAGACAAATGTCCTCAGTAAGAAGGGCCTGTTTGATGCAACTGATGCCACTGTCAAGGAGTCAGTGGAAACAAACACATCATATCCTACTGCTGCGGAGAAAGAAACAGCCAGTAGTAAATTATCTGATGCATCCAAGGAAAACTACAATGGCACTGTTAGGGGAGAAATGGTGGGTGATGTCGACAGAAGGTTGTGGGGTCTAACTCGTCATAAAGATCTTGGGGCGCATCATGAGAATCCAAAGACTATTTCTGCTGGAAGTGTTCGGGAAGATAAAAAGGCTAAATTTGGTGATGATGAGGCTTCAGGACACCCAAGGAAAGTTGGCAAATACAAAGGAAGCAAAGCTTCTGATTCAGTCAAAAAAGAATCGAGTGCGTCAAAGGTGAAAAGTGGTCATAAAGTGGAGCCAGAACATCCTTTGAGAAAGCAGAAGTATGACCAAATAGAACAGGAGCCACCGTCTTCAACAAAGGTCAAGGAACAGCAAACCTCTGTTGTTTTTGAGACTAAGCTGAATGGTCAAGCTGAGAAGAAGGAAGTGGTAGCCTTGAAACCACAAAGTGATAGCAAAAAAGCCGAGGACACTTACAAAGACTTTTTTGGAGACATAGGGGACTCTGAAGAAGAAGAGGAACAGAATTGTTCGCTGGACGTAAAAGATTTGCGGATTTCAGAAAAGGGACTTCCGCCCTTAGAAGATATGCCTGACAAATCGAGCTTCCCGCTGGTAGAACCTCAGAACGTTGGTCCTGAACCCATGTTGAGAAAACTTGGTTCTGATGCTTCTCTTCCGAAAGCAAATCCCGTGATCATACAAGAACATTGGGTTGCTTGTGACAAGTGTGGAAAGTGGCGGCTTCTTCCTTTTGGCGTCGTCCCAGAAGACCTTCCTGAGAAATGGATGTGCACAATGCTTAATTGGCTGTGAGTCTTTTTAACTTCTCTGTTATTGGTCCTATTATTTTGTTGGTGTGCTATCTGAGGTGGTTGGCATGACATGTGTTTGTTTCTCTGTGTTATTGGTCCTACTTTTTTCGGGATGAGAAACTAAGAGAAATTGATTCTATTTGTGATAATGTGCGTTTTAGGCCTGGAGTGAACTATTGCAATGTTCCTGAAGATGAAACAACGAAGGCACTGTATGCAATGTATCAGATCCCTGTCCCTGAGAGCCAGGCTTCAATGCAGAGTAATCCCAGTGGCCCTAAGCCTCAGTTTAACCAGGGAGATGACAACACAAAGAAGAAGAAAAAGGGTTTTAAAAAGATAGACAATGGAATGTATAAAGAAGGTTCTCGAACTGCCGAAACTAACAAGACCATCCAAACATCGTCAAGAAATGGTATTCAAAATTCGCATGGACTTGGCGACTTGGCCGAGGATGAGAGGCAAATACATAAACAGAAAGAGAAAGGAAAATCAGTGGATCACCTCTCTGATGAGTCGAAGAGCTTGAAGGCGAATAACAAAAGAAAATCAGATCTAGAGAGTTCTATGCTGGCCAAAAAAATGAAGATTGAAAGTTTTCTGTTTCCTGATGAATCCGAACATGGAAATGGACGTCCTACCTCGAGTAGTGGTGTCCCTGTCACGTCAGCAGATATAAAGCCCAAGCCTCGAGTCTCCTCCAAAATGCCAAAAGAGGAAGGAGGAGCTTCAGACACTGGAAATAGCAATAGCACAGGGGGGATTAAAAAGAGGAAACTGAGAGAAAGCCATGGTTCTAGGATTTACAGTGAGAACGAAAATCATGAACGAAAGAAAGCTCGAGTTCGTAAAGAAGAGAAGGAGCCTAGTTATTCTCAAGGCAATGGGAAGTTGGAAAAGAAAAATAGAAGTCATTCGAAAAGAGAGTATGCACATGTTCAGAACTCAATCGCGGCCACTTCGAGTTCTTCTAAGATTTCTGATTCTCATAAACCCAGAAACAGCTCCCACGAAGCTAAATGTTCGCCTGTTGAGTCGGTGTCTTCCTCACCTATGAGGCTTTCCAACATGGAGAAAAGTACATCTGCGAGAAAAAAGAAAGAAGAATCTTATGATGCTAATGTCTATGCAGCAGGTAGTTTGAAAAAATTCTCAGATGGTGAAGGTGAAGATGATGGTGGGAGTGATAGATCGCTGTCGCGGATGAAGGACAAACATGGATCCCATGAGTCTTCTGTGCTTGATATTTGGGATAATAAAGGATCTTTGAAAGCCAAAGAGCGCGCTGATCCTTCTCTCGATGCCAATTTTGAGAATGGTGGCCACAAGGATTTACCGCGGAAACTGGATCATATTCTCGGTGAAGGAAAACAGTCTAGCGATCATCATCGACGTAGCAATGATTCCCTGGCAAAGAAGTCAGGAAAAGCTTCATCTTCTCGGTCCAAAGAAAAGAGCCAAACCATTAGGTCTGATTTACGGGATGGCCCGAGACATATTGAAAAGAAGATATACGATGGTAGTCCTGACAGTAGAGCGGATATGATCGCGAGACCAAACATTCCAAAACCTTACGACTCCGAAAGAATATCGGAGAGGAGTAATAGAGCAGATTTAGCTTCTCCATCACGGCCACCATGTAGAGGTATTCAAGGGGATTCTTCTATGCTTTCTGTCCGTAAGAAAGTCGATAAATGCAGCACATCAGCTGGAAATAATAATATTCAAGCTGATGATGTGACAAAGGCAACCACCCAAATAAGAAGGAAAAGCGAGCCTTCTCCAAGCCCCTTGCGAAAGGAAGTAACATCTGCACAGGCCGCCCATAATACTTTAAAAGAAGCTAAAGACTTGAAACATACAGCTGACCGCCTCAAGGTTTTTCTCATAATTCAGTTGCAGTGTAAATGTCTATTTCTCTTTTGTATTCGCTTCTCATGGTCTTACTTTTCTTGTTACTGCAGAGTTCTGTATCAAATCTCGAGCACATTGAGCTCTACTTCCAGGCTTGCCTTAAGTTTCTTCATGGTGCTTTTCTCTTGGAGATGAGTAGCAACGAGAGTGCTAGACAAGGAGAAACAATGGTCCAATCTATGAAGATTTATAGTAGCACAGCGAATCTTTGCGGGTAATTTACATTTGTGAGGATAAAGGAAAAACGTCGTTCATTCCTTCTTTCCATTTGTAAGCATTGAAACCTTTTTTCGTGATAGATTTTGTGCCCATGAGTATGAGAAGTCTAAAGATATGGGAGCTGCTGCCCTGGCTTACAAATGCATGGAGGTCGCGTATATGAGAGTGGTTAATTCCTCCTACACCAGTGCTAATAGATATCGAAATGAATTGCAGACTTCTCTGCAAATGATTCCGCCAGGTAAGCTAGTCGGAGATAGCCAAATTCTTTATTGGCCATGTCTTTAGTCTTGCCCGTTGTAATGTTCTTGTCACTGCCTTTTAGGTGAATCTCCTTCTTCATCTGCCTCGGATGTTGATAACGTGAACCATCCAGCAGCAGTAGACAGAGTTGGTACCTCAAGGGGCATCAGTTCTCCTTTAGTTGCTGGGAACCACATCATTTCTGCGCAAAACCGTTCTAATCTTTTACGCCTGCTTCAATTTGTAAGTGTCTTAATGCCTCTTCCAAGTTCATTCCCCACATTTATACTAAAATATAAAGTTCGTTAGTTGAATGGAAGATGAAGTGATGCAGTTAACATGGAAAGTCATAAACATAGGCCAGTGTGATTAGTCTCAGCTACTCTCTACTGTTTGTAGGCTCAGGACGTAAATCTGTCAATGGATGCCTCGAGGAAATCACGTGTGGCATTAGCAGCTTGTATTGAAAACTTGGGGGAGGCCCAACAACAAGGAGAGGGTATTATATCTATTAAAAGCGCCCTTGATTATAACTTCCAAGACATTGAGGGATTGCTACGTTTAGTGAAGCTTGCAATGAAGGCCAATAACCGGTGAAAGACAAAAAAAAATGAAGCAACTTATTTTGCAAAAACTGAGAAGAGGCAAAGTTATGATAGTGAAGAGATCACTGTTGCCTTGCTGCTCTGGGTCCATTTCCATTCACAAACGGCATTTCAGGATTTTGTTTGGATCAGGTAAGCATTTGTACAAACCAAGAGGAGTTCAGTTGACAGAGTCCGCTGTGAAGAGGTTTCTGGTAGACCAAGGAAGGAACTTGGCATTTGCGATTTTCAGATGCTTCTCTTATTCTACCAAAGGAACAATTCACAATGGCAACATCATAACAAGCTACTTTCCCAACTAATTATCCAAGAACTATGTATGGATTATACAGAGCAACCAAGATGTAACTTCTGGTACTGGATTTTCTATTTCTCGATCCCATGACAGTGAAAGATAGTTCCCCCAGTATCAGGTCAGTCATTGATACATCAATTACAATATCTTTTTGGTTCAACAAGCTCTTATTTTGTCTGTGCTAACCTACTTTGAATGTGTTTCTGCAGATTCTAAAGTCTAAACTGTCGTCATTCAAAATAAGCCATTTAGGGTATTACAAAGAAAAGATATAATAAGATTACAAGATCTGGAGTTATAGTAGCTTTTCCTGTAGTTGTGATAGGCTTTCTAAGTTTTAGGAGGTAAGAAAGAGTTGCATCTATTCTTTTGCAATTTTTGAAGTCATCTTATATTTACTCAAAACTCAACTCTGATGTCCTTTTGTTGCTCTTTCTCTTGGCAGTGTTGTCTTTTTTGTAGATAAGAAAGTATAAGTTACAAATAGAGTTTTGCCGTCTTACTCTGCCGGAGGAGCTTTCTAAGTTACTGGTAACTTCCCCATCTGATTTTCAGGTGCAGTTCTCTGCAAAGTTCTGAAATAGGCTTTGGTTCTTGTAGCTAAAACAATATGTTTGTTTTTGACTGGAGATTCTCGACTGAGTGTATATGTATGTATGCCCCCTCCGATTTCAATGGCCTTATTGTATAAACTGTAACATTGTCCATCAAAAATGATGGATATTATCTTAATACAAAAAACATATATGAGTGAGAGAATTTTACTGTCCTCTGATCATACATACACTAGGCTGGTAATTTTCCTTCTTTTCTTCTTTGATTTCAAAACCTCCAAAATTCAGTAATATGTTTATTCAATCCAACACAAACATTGGGGCAACTGTTATCACCAAAAATCTCTGCAAGAGCAAGACCCGTCACTAAAATGGTGAAATCTATTACAATCTCTCACAACAATTTCTCTACTAAAAAGTTTCGAGATCATCTTCATCACAAGATGACAATCTCCACAGATTCTGAGGTTCTTGATGATTCTCACTGGAGTTCCAGGCCTTGTTTTCATCAAACAGAACGCAATCGCCAGTTTCTCACTGTGGTAAGACAAAGCCATCTCTTTATCTTTCTCCTCAAGATCAAGTAAAACCTCCTTAGTGTCTGAAACATATCCAGCTTCTCTCAGCCTCTGCATTATCTCCTCGAGAATAGCATAGATCCTTTCGCTCTCTTGTTGAGATTCGTCTCCTACAACAAACTCGTGAACTACTCCCTCTACTTCAACATAGCTACATCCCGGAACTTTCTTAATGCCCTTGACCTGTAGAGAGAATCTGTAATTACTTCAGAAACTGTGTAACAGATAAGCAAAAAGAGTTAGAAGAGAGGGAAATAGTTTTGTATTGCCTCCATTTCGTGTCTGATACGCTTAACTTCTATCCACCTCCCTGTTTTGGCATAGACGTTAGAGAGAAGCACATAGGCTCCACTGTTCATAGGATCTAGCTCGATGAGTCGCTTGAGGGCACCTTCACAAGTCTTGATATCCCCAAGCATTCTTGATCCGCTTAAGAGAGACCCCCAAATAAGTACATCAGGTTCCATAGGCATAGATGCTATAAAGCTCTCTGCTTCTTTGATCAAACCAGATCTTCCATAGAGATCAACCATGCAACCATAATGCTGGATTGATGGAATGATACCGAATTCCTCAGTCATCATTTTAAAGTAAGATTTTCCTTCATTTATTAGACCTCGATGTACACAAGCACCAAGAATGCCCACGAATGTCACTGAGTTTGGGTTTATGTTGTTACTCGTGGTCATCTCAGAGAACAGTTGGAAGCACTCATCTGTGAGACCGTACATTGCTAAGCAACATATCATAGCACTGTAAGCTTTGACATCTTTCTTGGATCCCAAGGCATTGAAAACCCTTTTTGCTCTCTCGAGGCTCCCACATTTGGCGTACATATCAATGAGAGCTGTGCCCAGGACAATGTCAATCTCCACTCGGTACTTATCGATGTAAGCGTGAACCCATTTCCCTTGCTCAAGGGCACCCAATCGCCCACAAGCCGAGAGAACAGTCGACATTGTAAACTCATTGGGGCTGACGAAAGCTTCATTTGATTTAGGTAATTGCATCTCTCGGAACAAATCAAGCGCTTCTTTGTATTTCCCACACATAACGTACCCGTTTATCAAGCAGCTCCAGGAAATCACGTTTCTTTCGGGCATTTCGTCGAACAGTTTCCGCGCATAATCGATCAACCCGGCTTTAGCATAAGCATTGACCACCGAGTTCCACGCCGGCAAATCCTTTGAGTCTGACTCGTCGAAAACACGCTGAGCTGAGCTCAAGTCGCCACAAGAAGAATACATATTGAGCAGAGAAGTCCGGACAAAGGGGTCTTTGTCAAGTCCAAAAAGAAGAATCTGAGCATGAGTTCGTTGTCCAAGAGGAAGATGAATTGGATTGTGAAAAGAAGGGAGAAGAAACGGAAAAGTATGAAAGTCGGGACTGACGCAATGGTGGCGCATACGGAGGTACACTGAGATCGGAGAATGTCGTTGAGGCGGTGAAACATTGTGAACAATGGCACGAATGATGATGTTCCATACGAAAGATTCAAGCTTTAGATGACGAATATGAAAAATCGGATTTGCGTAAGATATAATTGCCTCCTTGCTCATTGTCTCAATCTAACAAGTGTATCAGAATTCGATTTTAAATATCAAGGCGGTTATTGACAAAACCGAATTAAACCGGTATTTAAATGAAAATTGGTTTCTTGTCAATTTACGGACGGAGGAAACAAAGGGTTTTGTTCTAATTTTGCAGAGATGGAGGAAGAATTGCTCTCCGCCGTGCCGTGCTCCTCCCTCACCGTTGAATCAGTTATCCGCGTGGCGACGGTAAAAACTTTTATTCATTTCGGGTCATATGTTTGTATAACTGCTGAGATACTAAGATTTTGTTGAAGCTCAGGCCGGTGGACTATACGGATTGTGCGCCGGACCTCGTGATGCTCGTAAAATAGGTATTGAAATTAGCTCTGATTTAGAGAGATTTTACATTACAATTCACTAATCTATTGGTGCTTTGTTACTGATTCTTCGCCAGGTTTAAGCGGCGCATCTCAAGCTTCCTTTGTGGTAAACCAATCTCTCTCTTTTGCTTTTCTCCGGTTGCTGAGAAATTGAGGACTCAGATTAATCTATCTTGGATTCTGACGTTGTGTAGGCGAAATCCATTGGCAGATTCGGATTTCAATGCGGTAATTTGCTTTTACATACAAATTAATCCAACACAATGACTATGGGATTTTGGGCTTAGATACTCTTCTTTGTCACTAGAATTATGCTTTTGAAGATCATAATGCTCTGTTTTGGTTGCCATGTGATATAATGCAGATTTCGTTTGGTTCTAAGTTTTTGAATTAGTTGATTGAGCTGCTCTTCAGTTTCACTATAACTTAGTTCTAGATTCTTGGATTAGTGTTTGCTTCTCAATTTTAGATTTTGGTAGAATGCATCAATAATCCATTGTTTTTGTATTCCTTTCAGGTCTTGTAAGTGGTGTGTTTACTATGACTCACTGTGGGCTTCAACGATATCGAGGCAAGAATGATTGGGTGAATGCTTTGGTAGGAGGAGCTGTGGCTGGAGCAGCTGTTGCTATTAGCACAAGAAACTGGACTCAGGTTGTTGGCATGGCTGGCCTCGTATCTGCTTTTAGTGTTTTGGCTAATTGCACCAGGACAGAGCCCAAACAACACTAACTAAGGTGATATTCAGAACACTGAATTTTGCTAATAATGTGAGTGTGGCTCCTTACATTCCTTCTGATACAGCCACAGTCACCGGATATTGAAAGTTGAAAGTATCTTATCTGTTGGTTTTGTTGCTTGCAGGTCTTAGACAAGTCATTCATCAAGACACTTGTGTGGAATTGGAAAGTGAAGATCAATACCGTGACTCTCTGTTTTAGTTGGCTGAACCGGTGGATGGTCGTTTTTCCTATGGACCACAATTTTGGTCTTGTCTCTCTGTATTCATCATGTCATGTACTCGAATGAAACACACGAAATCCGTCGAACCCAAAACCATATTTACATCAGTGCTGATTACTGTATAATGTTATTTACAAGACAGTCATAGAATAAATCATCAAAACTGATTTTTAATCAAGTGTATTTTAAAAGACATGTTGTTTCTTAATGTATTTTGGTTTTTTTTTTGTGTGTATTTTTTCGATTTATTTCTGTTCTAAGCTTTTTGATCTGTATGAAATTACTAAAAGCTATAAGATCGTTGAATTTTTAATTCGTAGTAAAAATTAAAAATAAAGAAAATAGTTGATTCGAATAAAGAAACTATAAAATATAAAATAATATACATTTTACCTACTCTTCATAATACGCTTGAGAGAGGAATACGTGTCCAAAAATGTAATTTTATCATTTGGGCAGCAGTGCCCTTTATAAATAGTAGTGATAACACAAAACCCTAATTTCCAGTGCTTTGCCGCTCTTGCTCTCCGCCGTCTGTCTACCTCCAGAAATCGTCGACTACAATGGTACGCCGATTTTCACCATTTTCAGCTATCATTGCCTCCCTCTGATTTGTCTTTCGCTTTCGTTTGTTTTGGATCTGTATAAGCTCTTTGGTGAATCCTCGAATTTGTTTTTCTTCATCAATCTATTTTGGAATCTAGTCCCGGATGATTCTGGCTTTGTTTGATTTCCTAGTTTCTATAGTGAATGCATCGGTTTAGTCGCTTCCTCTAGCTATGATGATATGTGACTCTTGTTTGTGATGCTTATCGCCGTTTGTTTCTGCGACGTTGTTGATTCGTAGGCACCCAAGAAAGGAGTCAAAGTAGCTTCCAAGAAGAAGCCGGTATGCTCTCTTAGCACTAGCTTTGTTTATTCTTCTCCATGTATCAGTTTTCGTGGAGTTCTGATTAGATTTGTTGTGTTTTTATTTTTAGGAGAAAGTTACCAACCCATTGTTTGAGAGACGCCCAAAGCAATTTGGTATCGGTGGTGCTTTGCCTCCTAAGAAGGATCTTTCTCGCTACATCAAATGGCCTAAATCAATCCGTCTTCAAAGGCAGAAGCGTATCCTTAAGCAGAGGTTGAAGGTGCCTCCAGCTCTTAACCAGTTTACCAAGACTCTCGATAAGAATCTCGGTTAGTCTCTTTTTGTTATCTAATTGTTTGTTCTCTTTGGTTTGAATGATCAGTTCCTTAATGTATAGTTTGTCGTAATTGCAGCAACCAGCCTCTTCAAGATTCTTTTGAAGTATAGGCCAGAGGACAAAGCTGCAAAGAAGGATCGCCTTTTGAAGAAGGCTCAAGCTGAGGCTGAAGGAAAGCCTGCTGAATCCAAGAAGCCCATTGTTGTTAAGTATGGTCTCAACCACGTCACTTACCTCATTGAGCAGAACAAGGCGCAGCTTGTGGTCATTGCACACGATGTTGACCCTATTGAGTTGGTGGTCTGGCTACCTGCACTGTGCAGGAAAATGGAAGTCCCTTACTGCATTGTTAAGGGGAAATCTCGTCTTGGAGCGGTAATATAATTCATTACTCCTTGGATGTAATCCCCATTAAAGTTTCTCTTTACTTTAATGTTCACCCTAACTTATGTTTATTTCCTGCTTCTATTTCCAGGTCGTTCACCAGAAGACTGCTGCTGCCTTGTGCTTGACCACTGTCAAGAACGAGGACAAGCTTGAGTTCAGCAAAATCCTCGAGGCCATCAAGGTAATTAGTTGAATCAGCTTTTGACAATGAGATAGTAGTGTGAAATGATACAAAAACATATTCTCATAGACACTTCAAACCATACTCTATCTAACGTGTTTCTGTATTTTTGGGTGAGTAGGCTAACTTCAACGACAAGTACGAGGAATACAGGAAGAAGTGGGGAGGTGGCATAATGGGATCTAAGTCTCAAGCCAAGACCAAAGCTAAGGAGAGGGTTCTTGCTAAGGAGGCTGCCCAGAGATTGAACTAAGCGATCCTTTAGTTCTCTGCTATGAAACATATGATAATGTTTTTGTTTAGCGATATTTTGAAAACCTGTTTTATTTTAATTTTTATGCTCTTTTGGATGTTACAACCCTCTTCAGAATTCTATGCAGTTTTGTTATCCATTTCACTTGCAAACTTTTATTGGTTGATCCTTTTTCAAAAACCTTATTTTAGTTGCAACTGTAATCAATTCTATGAATGGTTGTTCCTGCAAACCAACGAAATTCATCGTGACCTAAAAAGCAGCCGCCCGTGAAGAAAACTTTGGCGATTTTCGATTTTCCCTCTCCGGCGGCTGGACTTCTCGTCAGAGTTGTGGGAGGGTCTTTTGTTTTTGTCTTGCTTCTTAGTCTTGTTTTTAGATCTGTTGTTTTTGGCGATGGAGGCGTCTTTGTTCGCGGGTCATGGAGTGATGCCTCGGTAAGGCTCTGTTCTTTCCGGTGGTTGGCTTTGCTGTGACTAGGCGACATGGGGGGCTCTTGTTTGCGGCTCTAATCTTCGATTAGAGCAGGTGTGATGGGGTTCTAGGTTGCGGTGGTTCAATTGCGATGGAGCTTCTGGCTTGAGGTTGGTTTGTGTGGTGCTTTGGTTTGGCGTTTCCTCTCCTCGTCGCGGCATAGGCTTTGATTTTGTCTCATCTCAATTCTGGTTTTCTCGAGAACAAATCGGTTTTGTGGAGGAGATAGTGATTATCACGGTGGTGATTTAGGAGAGGCATGGTTCTCGATTTTGGTAATGGTGGCGGAAGATCTCTGCTTCAGGATTTGCTGGTGGTGGTGTCTTTGGGTTGTGGTTCTTCTGCAGCGGATGATAGGTTGTGGCTCTGTCGGGTTTTGGCTGCCGGTGGTTGCGAGGTGACAGAGACATTTCGTTTTTGTTCCTTGTCGGGTTTATGGCCTTATCGCTCCTCTTTTCGGATGTTAGTAGTTGTATATTTGTGTTTGTGTTTGGCTTTTGCTAGCTGTTGTTGGTAGGCTTTGTTGGTGTTGCCTATGGAATAGTTTGGGTCATGGTTTTGCTCTCTGTTTTCTCATGAAAGCTCCGGGGATTGGTCGTGTTGGCTAGGTTTTGGATAGCTTTCGTTTTATCCCATCTTGGTTCGTTGAATCTTTTACTTTTGACTCTTTCCACCGCCTCTAGATTAGACTAATAATAGGTTTTCTCTCGTGGTCTGTTCGTTGTCTGTTCTTGTAAGGCTAACCTTTCGTGGGGATGCAAAGTTCTAGATTTAGACTTGTTCGGTAGAAGACTAGGTGGTTAGGTTTTAGATTCGCGGTCGTTGCTTATTATGTTCGGGATATTCGTTTTTAGTTGGGTTATTTCTTCGCGGTTTCCTCTATCCTTGGTTCTACTCCGTTTTCGGTTGTAGGTCTTCTAGTATGCGACTTTTGAGCTCTTAGTTCCGCGACTAGTGTTCTCCTCCGACTTTCCCGGTGATTTCGAGAGCTTTACTTTTTGACTATTGTATTCTATCTTGTGTTTCCCGTGTATCGGGCTTTAGCTTCCGGGGATTTCTTTGTTTTCCGCCGGCTTTTGTATTTCAAAACCGCATTCCAAAAACGTATTCCTCCCTTGTATTTCACCCTTGTATTATATAATAAAGAATCTTTCAGTGAAAAAAAAAAAAAGTTGCAACTGTAATTGATTCACATGTGTGGTCATAATCATCGTTAGCTTTCCACGTAGAGATTTTCTTGTGTTTTCCCGTTTTCTTTCTAAGAGAGAGAGAGAGAGGATCAAACGTTTATGAAACGAACATTTTGTGATGGTATCACCAAACACTGGGACTATTACATGCGTCAAATGGAAAATTCTGCAAAGTTGAGCAATAAGAGATGTTTATACAATGAATTAAAAATGGATTCGAGCATAAAAGGCTTTGTATAAACTTGAATAATGGGCTTCAAATTCACACGCCCAGCATGACGTCATGTCAAAACGTTTTTCTACTTTGGGATTTTCCATTAAAATTAAAATTCTCTTTTATTATTCCAGATAAAAGAAAAATAAGAAAGAGAAAGAAAAATATGTGTCTCACTCCACAAATTATATAACCGCCTTCGAGTTCAATCTCTCTCTCTCTCTTTCACCGGCAATAAATCGGCGAATAATCAGACATCATCAACACGAGCATGATGAAGTTCAAGTTCGAATACGAAGAGGTCTCTGTCTCTCTTGATCTCAATCTCTCTCTCTGCCCATCCTTTAGTGTTTGCCTTTAGTTTTTTCTTCTATGTTCCTATGATATAGATGAGGCGTGATCTCAACATGTTACTACTATACACACAGGAATACATAAAAAACTCAAGAGGCGTAGAGCTGTTCGCTTGCAGATGGGTTCCCTCTTCTTCTCCCCGAGCTCTAGTCTTCCTCTGTCATGGTAACAAGCAACTACTATAGAAAGAACCTTCCATCTTATTTACGTTTTTCCAAATTTATTGGCTTTTTCTGATTTACTTATTCATAAAAAATCCCTAATAATAAGTAAAAATAAGAATTGGTCAATGTGCAGGTTATGGGATGGAGTGCAGTAGCTTCATGAGAGGTATTTAATTTTTCCTTCTCTCCCTCTTTTAATGCCCCTCTGCCCTCCAATACATATAGTATAAACTATAAAAATATGTGCTCTATTTGAGCCAAACATTTAATTGAAAATAATGCATATACTCCTTTGTATGGTCTGGCCAGAGAAAACTCATTAATGTTGAGTGTTTTGTTATAGCGACGTGCTTTAGATAGAGTAATTATCGAATGAGATTTTTTTTTGTGGTGATCCATGATTTATGTTCTCGAGCATGATAGGTTATTTATTATTTTCCTTCAGTTTTTTCAGAAATTAGTGTATATATGTGGCATCGACCATATGTGTTCATTGAAGATCCCTTATTTCGCCATCTAATCCCGGATCTTATGTTGCTAGTTTTTGTTTCTATATAAATAATAGCATGGTAGATATCATAATATATTGAGGATAAAAAAAATAGTATACTTTTAATCAGAGGAGATTAGAAAGAATGGAAAAAGAATCTTATTATTGCAAAAGTTGGTGTTAGTTGCACTTTTGTCTGCTTCGTAGCTTTCGATTTAGTTGTTGTTATCTTTATTTTGGGGAAACGTTTCACTATCCTTATCTTCACATTTTTCGTATTTTTCTGCTCTAATTTGTGTAAATACCGGTGTGGCCGAATTTGTCTATTCATGATAACAGAAAAAACTCGGTAGTAAATTCATACTATTAATTATGAGATTTAAGTTTGTTGTGGAGTTATGGTATGTCTAATGTCTAATTATCACGAATAATTTATCAACGTGATTGTGTGTACCTAACTAGAAAAGTAATCAGAAATTGACACAATATAAGACAAGAGTCCCCACGGATATTAATATTAGTTATGTTCCTCTTATCTTTACACAACGAGAAACTCGTGAACCGTAATCGATTGTGATCTTTGACAACTAATTCTGCTTAACCACATTGTCGATACATTGTCTCAATGAAATTCAAAATTTGTTGAATAATAAATTTGTAATGTTTTAAATAGAATGCGGAATACGGTTGGCATCAGCAGGATATGCAGTGTTTGGGATGGACTACGAGGGGCATGGTCGGTCCAAGGGTGCTCGTTGCTATATCAAAAAGTTCAGTAACATAGTAAACGACTGCTACGACTATTACACCACCATCTCTGGTACCTTTATTTGCATGAAAAATAACTATTCCGTCATCATCTTTTTTTTTTGAACATAAAAAGAACCTTTCAATTAGTTTTTCTTCTTCTTTTCAGATTGGTTTTTTCTATTTATGTAATATAGAAATCAAATACCTCAATGTTGACACAAAATCGAGGTTTTAGACTTGTAGTCGATTTATTTTCCTTTGGTTTTGTTCTGTTGTAGGAAAAACGACCAAATTGTTTCAGCTTTCCTTTTCTTTTTTTTATATATAATATATCATTCAAATAGTTGAAGAAGTTTCACTTTGGTTCCATTTTGGATTATTAGATCTCTTGATCTTAGACTTGACTGGCCTCATCCGATTTTCAATGTCCAATTTCCATGAACAAGACTAATCCCTACTTTTGTGATGTTATAGCACAAGAAGAATACAAAGAGAAAGGTAGATTTTTGTATGGAGAATCAATGGGAGGTGCAGTTGCTTTGTTGCTTCACAAGAAAGATCCTTCTTTTTGGAACGGTGCTCTTCTCGTTGCTCCCATGTGTAAGGTCACGTTTCTTCTCCTCTTTATCAACGAACCCCTACAATTAATCAAGTTAAGACATAAATCTATTAGTTTTAGATACAACTTAATTATCAACGTTTTCATTAGTTGTGTGTGTGAGCAGATATCAGAGAAGGTGAAACCACACCCAGTAGTCATAAATCTACTAACGAGAGTTGAAGATATTATACCAAAATGGAAGATCGTTCCCACAAAAGATGTTATTGATGCTGCCTTCAAGGATCCAATCAAGCGCGAAGAGGTATATTAATCGAATCACTCTCTAAAACATAATTAAAAGGTGTACTAATAAAATACCTGGTTCCTAAAATGTAGATAAGGAACAACAAGCTGATATATCAAGACAAGCCAAGACTTAAAACCGCGCTTGAAATGCTTAGAACGAGCATGGACCTTGAAGACACTCTCCACGAGATCACATTGCCCTTTTTTGTCCTTCACGGTGAAGCAGACATTGTGACTGATCCAGAGATAAGCAAAGCCTTGTTCGAGAAGGCAAGCACACACGACAAAACCATTAAGCTCTACCCAGGAATGTGGCATGGGTTGACTTCTGGTGAGCCTGATGCTAACGTTGACCTCGTTTTTGCTGATATTGTCAATTGGCTTGATGCTCGTACCGGTGACTCCGCTTCTCTGACAGTCACTCCCATACATGATTTTACCTCCAATGTTCAAAAGGTCGTTGACGGTGTTAGTAACGGTCAAGGAAAATCTAAACGACCACAAGCTAGTCTCCTTTGTGGTTTAAATGGTGGTGGACGTCGTTTGGTCCATAGATCTTCTATGTAATAATAAACTAAACAGAGAAGAATCTGTTTATTTTGTATTTCATATTCGTTTTCCTAAATAAAACCATCATCATCGTGTCCAAACTAAAATACATAAAAGACTTATTGTCACGAAACACAAAACAGCTACACGATCTTTCTTTACATATTTGAAGGAAGAGTCACAATTTCTGGACTACTATATGAATATTTAATGGGCTTTAGTCTTTTAAGGCCCTAAAATTAAATGGGCCTCAATCCAGCCCTTTTAAACCGCCATGAGTACACTTGGTTTCTCGAGTCCCTTCATCATCACGAAAGCGGGATTTAGAGTTAGCAGGTTAAAACCCTAACGATCTACGTTTCTATGAAAATCTCTTGATAGTTTCTTTATTCATCGTTTTCCTCCTTTTTGTTGAGTAAGACAAAGTTTGTCTCTTGATCTCTCTTGCTCCATTTTGTGTGATTAGAGATTTGATTAGGTTGTGTATGTGATTTTAGTTTAGGCTGAGAGGATGTATAAGAAGGCGAAGCCTGAGTACGCGACAGCTAAAATAGCGGTGTGGTGGGACATGAAGTGCTGTCCGATTCCCGAGGGTTATGATGCTCGTCTGGTCCGCCCGAGCATAGAAGCGGCGTTCAATGAACTAGGCTACTCTGGTCCTGTCTCCATCACCGGCTATGGCGACCAAAGACAAACCCCTTGTCACATCCTGCGAGGTCTCTCTTCCACCGGAGTCGCTGTTGCACAAATCAAATCCGGTTAGTCCAATTGCTATCGATATCTGAATTTATATTGTTTAAATTTCAACAACGTCTCAACGTCAATTTCAACAGAAAGCACATGCTCACTCATGTATTCGAATATGCTGGAGTGGCGAGATCATAATCCTCCTCCGGCTACAATGATGCTCATATCCGATGATTGGCAAGATGTCTTCTCTTGGGATCTGGCCCGTCTACAACAGCACACGAAATACAACCTTTTTCTGTCTTATTCAACTAAGTCTAACATAGGTTCGGCACTGGAACCTTGTGGAAAGTGGATCTGGACGAAGTTACTTGCGACCAAAAGGGAACTTGTTCAGGACAAAAAGTGCTGCAGTTGTGAGTTATCTGCCATGTTTTATTGCAAATCGTGCAGTTACCAGGGCCAAAGCGTGGAGGGTTTCAGGAAGCATCTCTCGACTAGAAAGCATGCAGTGAGAGTAAGTAAACATCCTCTCGACCGTTTTAATGTATAAATTGTTGAACAATAATAGTTTGATCTCTAAAATATATTCTCTCTCTCGCACCAACCTGTTTCCACTCGCTCGCAGGAGGTTACAAACCGTATACATCCAGAACTTGACTATTTGACGAGGACGTGGGCAAAGGACTACCCTGCAAAGCCTGAGTACGCGACAGCTCAAATAGCGGTGTGGTGGGACATGATGTACTGTCCGATTCCCGAGGGTTATGATGCTCGTCAGGTCCGTCCGAGTTTAGAAGCCGCGTTCAAGAAACTAGGCTACTCGGGTCCTGTCTCCATCACTGCCTATGGCGACCACAACAAAACCCCTGATTACATCCTGCGAGAGCTCTCTTCCACTGGAGTCGGTCTTGCACATTCCATTCCCGGTTAGCCCATTTGGTTAATTATCCATCTCTCTGGAATTTTAATTATCCCTATTGAAATGCTTTCCTGTTACTGAAACAGAAGTCATATACAGTCGCATGTTTAGAAATTTGTCGGAGTGGAAAGATAGTAATCCTCCTCCGGCTACAATTATGCTCATATCCGATGCTGTGGAGGTGATGTTCTCAGGTGCTCTTGCCCGGTTACTACAAGAGACGAAATACAACCTTTTTCTGGCTTATTCATATAGGCCTTACAAAATGTCAGTCTTGCTCACTTCTGCAGAGTGGCTTTGGGAAAGCTTACTTCTTGCAGGTGTTTTTTTCTCCTCTCCTTATCATCATCCCCTAACGTTTGAAACTAATGACGCTGTTTCTGAGCTATAGTTGGTGTTTTTTTCTTTCTTGCACTTGTTTCAGAGACAAGAAGACACGTTCTTGGCAAGTGCAGTGAAAGGGGTGAATCTACCAAAATGTTTTCTTGCACAGTGTGTATTTGTGATTGCAAAAGCCTTGAAGATTTGAGGACGCACCTCTCAAGCGAAGACCATGCAGTGCTTGTAAGCATCCTCTGTATCATGAATACATCATTTGAGCAACAACCTGTTTAACTTTTTCCATTTGTTGTCAAGCAGGAGCGTCATTATCCTGAGGTTATTCGAATGAAGTACCGCTGTATAAAGCAGTGTCAGAAGGCAAGTTTTTCTAATGATGATTATAGATCTTCAAACATGGGATTTCTTATTAACAGTTGATGTTTCATATATCTTGTAGACGGAAGTACTAGCAAATTTGCCAGAGAGAAAACGTATGAGGAAAGCATACCGGACGGGTTTTGGTCATCTTCATAATCAGTTACGTAATCGTTGAGCTCGACGTAGGCCTTAATATCTCAAACCTGTCCTGGAAGTTGTTACTTATTTTTCATTTCGTTTTGTTTGTTTAAAACAATGGTTATATATACATTTATTTACATAGGAAGTAAGTTAATCCTATTAATCACTGACATAATTTTATAAGTTACAATGGCTCAAACCCTAGTTAGGAAATGTAGCGTGCAGAGGAAAAATGGGTTATAAAGGGACATTGTACTTTGAGCAACCCATCCAATGAGAAGAGCTGACCACGAATCTGAGGATGAAAGAGGAAAGTCGTCATGAATAAACAATACTCAAAAGGCTATTAGTACATGAACATATGTATTTGCCTTTGCCACAGGGGACAATCTCAGCATTCTTTTTCCCCTGTATAAGACCAAACAGTCAACATTCAGTTGATTGAAAAGTTAAAATCTCTGTACCTCCTATGAGTATTTGAATGGGCTAAGACTAAACAGTGAACTTTATATTTTAATTAGTCATATACTCGTTAGGCTCAATAGTTAGGTGGGCCTCAATTCAGCCCTTTTCAACCACAATTAGTTATATACTCAGGAAGAGCCCAAATCTCTGTACTTCATATGAGGATATTTAGTGGGCTTTAGTCTCTTAAGGCCCAATAATTAGATAGGCCTCAATTTTTCAGCCCTTTTAAACCGCCATGAGTAGTATTGATTTCTCGAGTCCAACACTCATCATTCTTCTTCCTGAGAGATCTTTTTGGAAAACGAAAGCGGGATTTAGCGTTAGCAGGTAAAACCCTAATTTCTTCGATCTGCGTCTCTTGATAGTTTCTTTATTCATTGTTTTCCTCCTTTTCAGCTTCCACCGTTTCGGAGAATTTTATCGAGCTTCAAGTGAACATGAGGTAATTCCTCTAGGTTTCTCATCTTCGTCTTCTAATTTTTATCATTCTTCTTCTAGATCTTTTCTAACACTTGGTTTTCTTTTTTTCTCGATTTCAGTAAACCAATGGAAGAGGATACCAACGTAAGTAACTCTTTCTCGATCTATTTGAAGCTTTTTTTATTGTAACCTAAGCATAAACATAGAACCCTAAATTCGAGCTTTTTAGTGCCTGGAAGCTGGAACCAGCTGTTTATCTTTTGTTGCCTGATCCTTATTTTGGTTCTTACGGATTCTCAATTGGAAATTTGTTGATGTATAATATACCATTAGAAGGAAGTCATGTGGTTTATCTGTATCTTCTAGTAGTTGTGCTAGTGAATAGAAAACACTGTCCTGAGAATTCATCACAGATGGTCAGCTAGAGTTTTGGCTATATGAATGTTGCTGGTTTTGGATGAGTACTTTAGGCAATCTTGTATTGGATGCATTGTTGTTTAATACTCTCTACTTTTTTATGAATGTAAACCTAGTTGCTCATTCTTTAGCAGGGAAAGACTGAGGAGGAGGAGTTCAACACTGGACCGCTCTCTGTTCTGATGATGAGTGTTAAGAATAACACTCAGGTGTTGATCAATTGCCGTAACAACAGGAAACTCCTCGGCCGAGTTAGGGCTTTTGACAGGCACTGCAACATGGTTCTTGAGAATGTCAGAGAAATGTGGACTGAGGTAAAACTTTTTTATCATATTTCTGTCTGTGCTTCAGGTATAGTAGACAAGTGCTGTTTCTTACATGGGTTCTCTGGTTTATTTAGGTACCGAAAACCGGAAAAGGAAAGAAGAAAGCTCTTCCTGTTAACAGAGATCGATTCATCAGCAAGATGTTTCTGCGGGGAGACTCTGTCATTATCGTCCTCAGGAACCCCAAGTGAGAGAAATTGAGATGGCTGGTGGTGGTTGCTATTCATATGATAATTCTCGCTTCTTCTTGTCAAATTCTAATTGTTGCATCAACGGAGAACATGTTTTGATTATGAGCCTTAAACCTAGTAGTGAACTGCCTTGTATTTTTTTCACTTGTGTTCTTCTATCTTGACTTGAAAAATCCCAGTGTTGAGTAATGCCACTAAACTTTGTAATAGCAAAAGCCAAGTTCTTTTTCTTTTAAAACTGTAGTGAGGTTCATGAATAGTAGTAGTAAGTAAAGGTACCAAATTCTTACTCTAAGTTTACAAGATTATCAAAACAGAAATCAAAAACGAAATAAATAGAAACGAAGCTCTGCTCTCTTCACACTGCAAAGTCTTGCAATTTTGTTTTCAACCCACTACCAGCCGCAGTGGCTGCTACTCGATTCTGCATTTGCTCAAGCTGAAGTTGTCTTGGTGGTGGTTGCAGCTGCAGAGGAGCCTTCTCTCTGGTCACCAAAGACACGTTGACGGAAATCTTTGACCATGAGAGGCAGTCCCTGACGAAGAGAGACCTTTGGTTCCCAACCTAAAAGCTCTTTGGCCTTTGTGATGTCAGGCTTTCTCTTGTGAGGGTCGTCTTCTGTGTTTGGTCTGAACTCTATGTTTGCGTTTGGATCAATCGTCTCTTGGACCACCTTCCAGCAAAACACAACCAAATCAAAATATCAGAATCCAGGGTCATATGTAAGAATGGAAGTGTATATATATCTATAGAAAGAGACCTTAGCGAGCTCGAGCATTGTGAATTCACCAGGGTTACCGAGGTTAAATGGCCCGACATGTTCTCCTTCCATCAATCTCATCAAACCTTCAACCTTTTACATCACACAAACACGAAATCAGATTGATCATACAATATTAACAGCTAAAAAATTAACCAGGACAAAGGGGCAATAAAGTTGAGACACCAAAAACAATAAAGTTGAGACCCCATTTTTGGTCCTATGTCACATGATTTTGATACCCATCTTCATAAGATTGCTAAAGTGGGGACCAATTCTGATGTCTATAACAAATTTGGGTCTCATGTTTAAAAGCTTTTGTTATTAGATCCCACGACATACTCACCAAGTTTATTCAATAACATGTGAGCTCACTAGACACTAATTTTTTTTTAACTCTCAAGCTTTTTACCCCCAAAATATGAAAGTATATTGGAAGGCATTCTACACACAAGTAAAACCCTTTCCTTTGAGAATGTCACCCTAAAAAGTAGTCTCACTATATACAAAAAGAACTTAATAAAGGTCTAATACTTTAAAAGTTGAATATACAAGTGATTTGACATCAAATCACCTACCAAATTTGGCTTTTTTTTTCCTTTTCCACAAAAATGTAAGAAAATATCTCGAGTTGGACCAAAGAAACAATATAATATATAAGTTTGGCAAGTTGTAGTACTATATTGAATTGCTCTTTGAGGAGGAATATGGAAAGCCTTACCAGATCAGAAACAAATTGGAAACTCCTTGTCTGCTTCCCATCACCGTAAACAGTCAATGGTTCTTTCCTTAGTGCCTGTTCAATTATTGCCAATTTAAACAATCATTACTCCACCAGACCCTTCTTTAATCATTTATTGTTTTGTGCCACTAGATTATTAACAAACCTGTGCAACGAAGTTGCTGACAACACGCCCATCATCTATACACATTCTTGGACCATAGGTGTTGAAGATCCTAGCAATCCTGACCTGTGACCAATCAACAATGCAGACACCAACTCAGTCATCAATAACCTCTTCTTACTCAATACTCAACTAGACAAACCATAAATTGGCTTGAAAAAGAGGCTAAATGAAAAAGAGTAACCAACCTCAACATTGGCACCTCTGTGATAGTCCATGGTCAACGTCTCTGCCGTACGTTTTCCTTCATCGTAGCAACTACGAACACCTGTTCCATTACAAACCCATTAGTCATCAATCAAATCACAAGAAAACATGCACGTGTCGGTATAGTTACTGTGCCAGTAAAATTTAAAAGTAAAAGCAAATCTTTTCAAGCTCTAGAATTTTGAAAGTCGGCATTGGAAATGCTAGGCCAGCAGCTAATATTGAGGCTGCGTCTAAGGTAGAGACACGTATAAGAGAGCCGCACGATCACAAAGACCCGTTATTTACGGTTCAATGGTTTGACCGTACATAGACAGGGGACCAGATCTGAAAGGAAAGCACATGAAGGGCGCACCATCAAACACCTGTTTTTCAACCCTCTCTCTCTCCTAACGTGCGCATTTTCCGACACAGAAAATGAAAGAAATCACAAAAGACAGAAAAGCTCTAAACGTCGTCGTGTCACGTGACGGTGGAATAAGGTTTGGGAACAATAAATAACGCTTCCTTTTTCAGATTCCGATTAAAGTACACAACCAATGAACAACAAAACAGAAGGCATAAAAACTAAAACTTTAACCCTTCAAAATTGACAAAGAATGAATCAAATTAGGGGGATTACCAATTGGATTAACGTTTCCCCAGTAAGTCTCGACCTGAGGATGCTGCAGAGGATCGCCATAAACCTCACTGGTACTCGTCAGGAGAAATCTAGCACCGACTCGCTTAGCCAAACCAAGCATGTTCAGTGTTCCAACCACATTCGTCTTGTATCAATCAAAGTCAAGGAACAAACACAAACAAACAAACAACAATTCCAGAATTGAATCGATAAAAAAACTGAAATCAAGAATGAAATTGAGAAGGATATGATAGTCTTGACGGGATTGAATTTGTAATGAACAGGAGAGGCAGGACAAGCCAGATGATAGATCTGATCAACCTCAAGAAGAATCGGCTCAACAACATCGTGACGGATAAGTTCAAAATTAGGGTTACTGAAATGGTGCATAACGTTCTCTTTCCTTCCAGTGAAGAAATTGTCAACAACGATGACAGTATCTCCTCTAGCCATCAAACGATCCACAAGATGCGATCCAACGAATCCAGCACCACCGGTGACAACGACTCGTAGCCCTTTGCGTTTCAATCCGAGTGGGATTTTCCCGCCTGTTGCTCCGATCCGGTTCAGGTACTCGAGGCTAGGTTTCCTCTGAGCTTGCATCGCCGGAACGTACGATTCGTCGGGTCTGATTCCGTAACCGGAAAACGGATCCGAGTATGCGTTTGATTGGGTGGAGCGAGGGAAAATTGTGAAAACCAAAGTAGCGATTGCAATGCCAACGAGAACGAAGATAAGTCTCTGTTCACGGAGCATGTAACGCATCGGACGAGTCACCATGAACCATGGTTTGATTGGTTTCGGGTAATAAGCATCGGCGATGGGTTGATCCGCCTCGTGTCGCCGGTTGATCAGCTCGCTCGCCATCTCCAAACCTCAAAATTGAATTCGAGAAAAAAGAAACAGCTACACGATTTCTAGATCTAGAATCGAAAGAGAGAAAATCAAAATCAATCCGTAAGAAGAATTTTTGTTTTCTAGGAAAAAAATCACCGAGTCGAACTCGCCGGGAACTGAGTCGGACCTTGAACGAGAGAGTGAAAAGCGAATCGGTCTTTGTGGTGTATTTAAGTAGCGGAAGCGTTACAGGTCAAGGCTTGTTTTTCACTCTTATTACGAGAATACCCCTTTCCTTCAAAATCGGACCAATTAGTATTGTTGCTTAGTCCATTATTTGCAACAACAAGAAAACACATATTATATGGTTTTTATACTCAATTTGTAATTAATGAAATGATAGGTTCGTTAGGTATGCTAATCTCACGTAAACAAAGTCAATGCCAAACCCTAACTTATCACTCAAAGCCAATTTGGTGTGAGCTTTGAGTGATTTCGACGTTCGTTTTTTTAAAAGTTACAGCATAACATAATATTTTAAATTAGCAATAATATAAAAGCATGTCCTAACAAACTAAACAGTTTTTACAAATCACATTCATAACGCTTATGAGTCTTATGACCATAAGGGTTGGAGAAACGTGATTTTAGATTCAAAAATTGCCTATGAGATTAAATGTGACTTATTTTTGTTTTATTTGGTTCTATTGTTAACTTAAAATTTTACAAAAAGTAACCAAAGATTAAAGGTAAATATCCAATTTAGTGATACTATGAGTCCATTATTTTTAATTTAAATTATACACTAAGCCGCCGCGGTGTTTCCCTCTCTACCTTCACACCTCCCTCCCTCCCTCGCAAAACTACAAAATTTCTAACTTGTGATCTAAAAAAATCACACAAAACGTTGGACTCGGAGGTGGATACAAATTTTCAAAAATGGAAGAGCATGTTGGCGTTTACGTTGACTTGTGATGCTAACCTGGCGGTTTAGCTAGCTATGTCACCCCACATCTCCTTCATTTTCTTGCCTAACTATTTTGGATTCGTGATGGCTACCAATTGAATTTATTATTAATAATTATTTTTTCCCTCTAATCAACTTCTTTGTTTTCTTATAAATAACAATTGAATTTTGTGACCCATATAAAACTAATGGAATAAGACTAGCTAACTATAATAATGTTAGGAAGGACCTCTTATATGAAACTACTATATATATGTGACAAAATCAAAGCATCTTGTTAAAAAAATTATATATTGGTCTTAAATAAAGTAAATATTTAATTAACTCTGTGTAGATAGACAATAAAAAGTTGCAACTTCCTACTATTTGGTAACTAAAACTAAACAGAAGATTTGAAGCATCAATATGCAATGTTTGTGGCGTTAAGAGTAAGAAAATTCAATTATTGTCGTAACTTTTCATTTACAAGGAGCTAACGCTAAAACGAGTTAAAATGGTAGACAAAAAAATCTTCTGTGTTGAACCAAGAAAAAAATATCTTTTGAGTATTTTTATGGGATATTAGGTTTATCACCGACTTCTTCTCACGTTTGACTTTACGAGAGAGGTTCGTTACTCGTTAGGTGGCTTGGGTTTGGGCTTGGGACGGTCAAATAAAAACGACAATACTGGACTAATAACATTGGCCCAATAGATGACCTTAGGCCCACAACATTTTGCCTATAAATAATTCCATTAAGATGAGATAGATACACTTATCGTAGTGAACCACCTTATTAATAATATGATCTTACACGTTCATGGAAATTAAAGCTTTATAAAATTTCATGATTTAAGAGATTACAAACCATTAGCCGCTAGCTTGTTGAGGAGAGCGAGAGAATTGCTGGACAAATACAAAGACGTCGTGACTCTCTTCCGAATCATCCTGACCGTTGATGATGACCTCGTGGACGTCTTTTCAAACCCATCAAGACACGTGTCCTTGTCCGTGAGGGAAGTGCTAAGCCACGTGGCAAGATCACTCATCTGCTGCTGAAACTCGCTGGCTCTGAGTGTCCGAAGGACGGCCAAGGACTTGTGGAGACTATCAAGAGAGTCTTGTAGCAGTTCGCGACAATCTGACAAAGCGACTCGATCTCGTTTCCCAATCGTTGAAAGCCGCGTTTTGAGAAGGTGTCTAAGGACGTCTTTGTTGTCGGTTATGGCAACGGAAACGCCGGCACGTGCCCATTTGCTGGGACTGTTCTTGGCGACTGATGCAAAAGGCGATAGCGTTTTAGCGCAGAGATCTTGGTAGCGTGTAACACTACACGCGTTTTGAACGTAGCTTTCGCGTTTAGACGGTAATGATGAAGTTGGGTTGAGAGAAACGAGAAAGAAGACAAGTGCAAATGTGATGGAAGAACTCATGAGTTTTTTCATGGGTTGTAAGAAAACTGTAATCTTTTATACAGAATTGGTGTCGACGAAAGAGATCGTATATATAGACACGTATAAATTTAATTTAGGTGTTTTGGTAGGTTTAAAAGTGAAAGTATAAAAAGTATGGCGGTCCATTTGTAGGTGTCGGAGTTATGATCACAACGTTTCGTTCTAACGCTATGTTCGATGTTATTAATTTGTTGTTTTGGCGATAGCAAATCATTGGTTTAGTTAATTTGATTACTATGTTAACTACCCCAACCTAACGAAACTAGAGATTGGTCTATTTTATTTCTTTATTGTTTTGGTAATCATTGGTCTAATCCTTACTCTACCAGGCGGACTTAACCAAGATTGAAAACATGATTTTCCCCAACGTAGTGATAAGAAGAGTTGAGTAGAAATTCTTCTATAAAAGAAAATGATAAATTTATTTCATCATGGCTACGAATATATGTTATAAGATTATCACTAAGTGTTGAATATATGTTATAAGATTATGACTAAGAGTTTATAAATGGAAGATGAGCTAGTTGTGTACGGAACGAGGTTGTAGTACCGTTACATCGAAAAAGCTACGTTATGTAGTTTTGTCATCGCCATGAGGCCCATGACCATATCTCCCTTCGAATCCATTTTTTTTTAGTTAACCTTTTCTTTATTTACGACATTGCTACTTTCTTTAGGACGTGCGTGAGTTTATATACAACATAATCACGTAATGCGTGAGCATTTATGAATACAGCTAAAGAATTGAATCAAACTCACATGAATTGAGAGAACAAAGTATATGTGGTTATGGCGATTCACATGATTCCTATGAAACAAAAGACAATGCTCCTCAACACAAGAATCTAAGGATTGCACACCAGAAAGAAGATGACTGAGACACTAATAAGAGAAACCTAGAACTCTGAACATAAAACCATGAAGATCATTAAAAAGGACTTTTGAGCAAAAGCATGGACACTCATGAGTCATGAATGGGGGTAAACTGAAAGAGGATTGTGTAGTGGTTTTCATTGGAAAATGAACCATACTTCTGTGACCCCGTAGCGAAAATAAAGGTTGTATTTTCTTGGTTTGAAAAACTAGAGTGATTTCATGGCTTCATTCTTCTGGCGTCAACTCTTTTTCAAACTTCACATCAGACTCTGTGAAGCCACACAAACACAGACTGGGTGACAAGGAAATCTAGAGAGATGATACCTAAGCTTACGTAGGAAAGAATTCTACTCCAATCTAACAATATAAGTGACATAGATTTGGAAAATGACACAAAAGATGGGTCTCTACGACAAGACAAGGCTTCTAAGATTTGAAAATGACACAAAAGATGGGTCTCTAAGACAAGACAAGGCTTCTAAGATTATTGATTCAAGAAAAGTGGAAAAGTGAGGTCTACAGTCTAACAAACAACAGAATCAATATTAGCCATGAGCTGAAAATGTATGTAAGGAGCTTCTTATTGATTAAATTTGGCCGTGAAGAGAGAAAACAAACAGAGAATGACAAAAAAAAGTTACACCTTTCCCGATTAAACAAAACGAGTAAGGGACAAGTAATCCAATTTCAGACTGGGCAAGTCATTGAGAGAGACTTACTTACTCATACAGATTATTTCCGAAGCATTTCCTCTGATGGAAGCTCCAAAGTAGCTCCTGCGTGTTCCTGACTTGCTTTCACCTCTACAACACGAAACAAAAAAAAAATCAGATTCCCAAAAATATGAGGTTTCACTCACGCATTTCAACAAACAGATGGTGCGCAAGATAAAAGAGAGTGAAATGAGTCAAAACGCACCGTATCCGCCGCGTTCGTTTAGTTTGGCCTGGACGATCATGGTGGAAATGAACTGCGTGGCTTCACGCGCCTCTTCGAGAAGGCGAGTGATGTCGGAGTTGGAAGCCACGAGGCGGTTCTCTTCGAATTTCTTACGGATCTCGGACGCCGAAGCTTTCAGCATCTCAGTATCACCGGCGAATGATTTTCTTGTAGCCCTGAGAAGAGCTCTGTACGCGATCAATGCTTCTCCGGTCACCATTTCTACTCCTTCCCCTTTCAAACTCCGCCGTCGTCTCCTTCACCAAAATTGGAATTAGGAAACTGGTTTCCGACAATCTTCTGATCCGAATTTCAGTGGGCCTTTTGAAACGTTCATGAATAAGCCCAATTTTGGCCCATTAATGGATATTTCGGATCATACCCGTTTCAAGCTGGATAAAACCCGGATCGTTCGTAATTACTTACTTCGTCGCATCCTTGGGACAATTTATTTGTGGTTTCTGGATGAACGCATTGTCTGATTGTTCGTTCACTTCAGTGTCTTCAACATTCCAAAGAGGTAAGTGTGTTTTGTAATTGTAAATTCACTCTTTAATTTCGCTGTTTTGATGTTATCGTTCTATACGAAGAAACCCTAGATCATTGAGTCTGACCAATTCTTAAATTCATCTCTTCGTTTACCATTCATGTTTTAGGAATTTGGTTTAGATGCTATATTGATCTTTTATGTTTGGTTATTTCTCCAGTTTAGATAAAGATGGATCATGTATACAAGGGTCAATTGCAAGCATATGCCCTGAAACATAATCTGGAGCTACCTGTCTATGCGAATGAGCGAGAAGGGCCTCCTCATGCTCCTCGATTTAGATGTAAGGTTACATTCTGTGGACAGACTTTCCAGAGCCTGGAATTCTTTCCGACTCTAAAATCGGCTGAACATGCGGCTGCGAAAATTGCATTGGCTTCATTGACGCCACAGAGTCCAGAGGCTAGTTCCCCCACTCTTTTTAGGACCACAATAGTTATGTGCCTTTTCAACAATGTTTAAATTTTAGTTTTATCTTTTTGTTATTCAGGGGATTGATGTTGCCTACAAGAACCTGTTACAAGAAATTGCTCAGAAAGAAAATTCTATGTTACCAGTTTATGCAACTGCTACTTCTGGTCCATCGCATTCGCCTACCTTTATTTCAACTGTTGAGTTTGCTGGGAAAGTTTTCACCGGAGAAGAGGCTAAAACCAAAAAGTTGGCTGAAATGAGTGCTGCTAAACTTGCATTCATGAGTATAAAAAACGGTATGTATTATTAACCTTTTAACATCCCTTGCTTTTCCTGTTTGTTTGTTTCAAAGCCATTTGATTTTATTATCTTGATGCATATTTCCAATGTTAAAAAAGTCAAACGAGACCAAGTTGGTGAGAATCTATCATGTGTAGGGAACTCGAACCAGACCTCATCGCCTTCTTTGCCTTGTGAGAGACAAGAAGCTGTAAGTTCAAATGTGAAGAGCAGTCTACAAGAGATCCATTCCCAACCTTCCAAGGTGGTGATGACCCCTGATGCCCCATCAAAGTTGATTAAAGTGTCTGAAGATGGTTAGTCTTCTTTGAATCCTACACTACATGAATAATGCTTTGGTTTGTTTGTTAAAGGGAAATCTCTCTTCCTTTGTTATAACATGCGGTCCAATCAGAGGGACATATTTCCTGAGATAGGTAGGAAACAACTATGAAATAAGAAAGCCAACCTTACTCTAACTGCATGAAATGGATTATAATGTCAGTTTTATGCTAAATGGTCAAGATGGTTGTTCATTCAAAATTCATGCTCTACAGTCTTCATTCTGTGCAGGATTTCCAGATCTTCATAGTGCACCAGCCACTAATGCTAAGGAGATTAACGTTGCTTTGCATGTGCCTGAAAATCCTGCAAACGATGGTACTCTTAATGCACCAACTACTGATGGTATGAAGATGAACATTGCTGCTGCTTCTTCTCCTATACCTCAGAATCCTACAAACGTTGTTACTCTTAATGCATCATCTACCAATGGTATCAAGAGGAACATTGCTGCTTGTTCTTCGCGTATGCCTCAGCATCCCACAAACGATGGTAGTGAAACATCATCATGTGTAGATGAGAGTGAGAAGAAGAAGCTCATAATGGGAACTGGCCACCTGAGTATACCAACTGGCCAACATGTAGTTTGTCGTCCGTGGAACCCGGAGATAACTCTTCCTCAAGACGCGGAGATGCTCTTTAGGGATGATAGATTTATTGCCTATCGTCTCGGGAAGCCATAAAGACATCATCTTTGATGCATAAAGTGTAGGGAATATTAAGCTAAGCTATATCTCACTGTGTGTAAATCGAATATGTTTAGGCTTCTTGTCTCTGGTTTTCTTAAGCAATAAGCTATGTGCTGTGTAATGACTAATTTTAGTTTTGATTGATAGTATTTGGATACTAAGAAAATCGCAGTGAACTTAGTTGTTGTGATGATGATCCAAATCACTGATTCAGTGGAATTTGCCAAACGGAAATGGAAGGAGAAAATGGCGTCGGGGAGGGAGATAACGGGAAACAAAAGTAGATGTTACGATTTCTGGATGGATTTTAGCGAATGTATGTCTCAGTGCAGAGAGTTCACTTCGACTACCTCAGAGTGTTAAAAGTCTGAATCATCTTTACCTTCCTAAACACTAACTTCTTATAATAACATCACTCGAAGTCTTGTACCTGCATACAACTACACAATAATTCACAAGAAGTGAACAGACAGTAAATTTTTGAAGCATTGAGTTTATTAGAAACAAGGCGAGATTAAATGATAATATAGATTGTGGAAAAGCTTAACAGAATAAATATTAAAGAGTAAGATGTAGAAATAAGCGGAACCACAAAACGGTGTAGAGAGAGACACTAGATATCAAGTAGAATATTTGTAACGATAACCGAATATAATTAGAGACACTAGAGTAGAGGTAAGTAAGATATTTGGGAACAGCAATTCCATCCGTCCGACGATATTAGATATTCGAGATCTGTGCGGAGATGTGCTGATTTTCGGAACACATCCAGGTTGTAAATAGCTAAGTCCATATTGGTACCCAGAAGTGCTGATTTTCGGAACAGATCCTGGTTGTGAACGAAGTGAGACTAAATTTTCGACGAAAGGAGTTATAACACAAAAGTCTGGAGAGAGGCAACAAAGGTAGTCTGTCTCTGGATAATATTTGAACAACCTCTTCTCACTGTCACAAAAGAAAAGATTCCCTTGCTTAGAAACAGCCATGGGCGTGAACCACTTTCTCCAAAATATAGGGGTGGAAATAAGATGGGATAATCTTATGAAGTAGGTCATAGTCCATGTTTCTTCTTGTGCATCCATGCTCCATATCTCTAGTGCCCATTCAGGATCAAAACATGTGTCGGCAACGGCTAAACGGTTTTCAAGGTTCACTATCCGAGTTCCACCCGTGTACCTAGGCGGCGGAAGTACAGGGACATCGCGGAACTCTTCAGTGTGAAGATCCAAAGCTAGTATCTTAGATCTATGCATCAAGTTTAACCAGTAGATGGAACCATTCACACACGCCGACTTCCTTGTTGCTTCAATCTTGTAAGGAGGGGGGGTAAGTTTCCGCCATTCCCCAATGTCAACATCAAGAATCTCGAAATAGTTGAACTCATATAACATCCTCACTACCTTATAGCTCCCTTTAACTTCATCCCTACCAAATCCCATCGCCCAATACCCAGGGAATACTTCCGACCACCATACTTCGCCCGTAATGAGTTGGTTTCCATAGTGGGAGGGGCCGGAAGGGAATCTAAGGAATTCTCCGGTGGAAGGGTTCAAAACGTTGACCCAATCTGTTACCGGGATGCAAACCAAACCGTCACATGTCAACGAAGGTCGTGTGGTGGCGTCATGGCATTGTAAATAGACAACGTCGATCTCTGCGTCTCCTTGGAATCGTAATTCTCCGGCAGCCAGGATTTTGGGGTTCTTTTGAACACTCTTACGCCTCTCCACGAAACTCTTTGACTCCAGTATTGATCTCCATTGTTTTGAGACGGTTTTGAATTTGAGAATTGTTTTCAATGGCAGCCTAAGGAGTATGTCTTCCACCAGATCTTCATTTATGTATACTGGATTGGGGTTTTCTTCTTCTTCTTCCTCCATCCTTATCATTTTAGGGTTTTCTTCTTCTTCTTCCTCCATCCTTATCATTTTGCAAATTCCTAAAATTGCACGATATGTTAAAAGACTTTTATATCGATTATATATATTAGATTAGGACGATCCGATATGCAGATATTTTTATTTTTACGATAATATTACAATTACCAAAAACACTTATCATAGTTAAATATTGTTTTGAATTTTTCTAAAAAAAGAAGTAAAAAATATTATTAGTTAGAAAAAATTATCTATACATTTTTTATGCGGGTGTAAAAAACAAATATTGGTAAGTTATAACTTATAAGTAGTTATCCATATATATTTTTTCAATTTTAATTGGTAAGTTTTTAGTAAACCGGATTTGAACCTCACATGTTGTATTTCGCAATATAATTTAAGTATCTACTCTATCATAATAAATTATATTTTAGTTCTATACACTTTTTTTTTACGGCAACTTAATTATATTATATCATTAAAAAATCACATGATATATTATACATGTAACCATTCAAATATAACCATTGAACTAAATCAAGAAAATTGAACACAATTTCGATGAAGAAGTGGAAGTGACGTTGCTTTCCAAACGAAAGCCTTATAAGCAACGTATAAAATCTGTTAAATCCCTTCTTCGTATCCTCTTAAAAGGCTAACAATCATTGGTAAGTTGTTGCGACTCCTTCAGTGGATCTGCCAAATGGGAAAAAATGGTTGTCGAAATTCACAGATGAAATTAGTAGGGCCCATCAAGTGTTTATGTTAAAGCCCATAATATAAACTATAAAGGCCTATTAAAAGATTATTATTTCGGGTTCTAATTGGATAAAACCCGAGTCGATCGGATCCTTGGAAATCAGGCGAAGAAGTCTTGCTTGCTAGAGAGACGACGAAATTTCTCCAGGATTTGGGATTAGAGAGAGAGAGTGAGAAAAATGGCGTCGGGGTGGGGGATTACGGGAAACAAAGGGAGATGTTACGATTTCTGGATGGATTTCAGCGAATGTATGTCTCATTGCAGAGAGCCCAAAGATTGTACACTTCTTCGTGAAGACTACCTCGAGTGTCTTCACCATTCCAAAGAGGTACCTTTTTCCTTTCTTTAGGGTTTCTTTCAATCTCGTTCCTTGTGATCATCAATTTCACGCTTTTTGATTGCTTGATCTATTTCATTGATGATTCGCCCTGTTATCGGTCGTCTGTACGAAACCCTAGATCATTGATAGTTTCTAGATCACGAGTTTGAGTCATTCCTAGATCAGTGGGAGCAATCCCTCAATCTGGTCGTTTCGTTTTCCATTGATGTCTCTAATTAGATGTACCTGTATAAAAACATAAGCTTTCTTTTGCTTGGAACCAGAAAGTTGAATTGCAATTCACTAGTAAAAATGTGGATGCTTTCACGACGAGGTAGCTTCTAGAGATCAGCTTCATATAATACCCCACTTCCTTTGTCTGAGATTCAGTTTCATGCCCATGAATTATTTATCTGTTAAGTTTGGAAGTTGAGGCTTACTCTTCATCTCTTTGTCTCTGTTTGATCTTTCAAATGGAACGATCTTGTCTCTGTTCTCTATGTCGTGAAATTATAAATATGACTCTCCACTCCAAGGAATGAAACTGAATGTATAGGCTTGCGGGTGAAATTTTGAGAGAATCAAAAGCTTTGTTCTTGTTGTCTCCAATATTGATTCTTTCTTCTTTGCTTAGTATAAGCTTTTGGTAGATGGACTGATGAGGAGCGAATATTTGTTGTAGTTCCAACGAAGAAACAGGATATACAAAGAGGAACAACGTAAACTAAGAGCTGCTTCAAGGAAAGGCGAAGAAACTGGGGATGGAACTCATACTCAGCACTAGTCAGAGAATTTTCCTCCTATCTCCAAAGCTTGCATCTTTAGCAGACGAGAAGAAGAATAAAAGAGGTTCTTTGAAGATTTCTGTATGTTGTGCCAAACTTCATTTGATTGTTTTCACTTTCAGTTTGCTCTTGCAATGGATTTTTTCTTTTTTCTTGTCTATTACCTTTGACTGAGTTGTAATATGCCTTTGGCTTGCTCATCAAACACAGACTCCTTCTTTTATGGTAATAATTACTCTTACAGGTATATTAAAATCATAAGTCGAAAGACATTAAAAACAGAACAGTGGATGGAATAATGAAAAGGTCCTCTATAAGTTGTCATTGACTTATAGAAAAGTTGTCAATGACTTTCTCTTAAGTCTTCTCTGCAACTTCTATATGTAATGCGTCTAGAGAGAAGCAGCTTTTGCATTGGGTAATATCAAAATGGGGACGAGATCTCTAGAAATAAAGGTGACATCAGCAAAAGGGCTTAAGAAAGTGTCCAAGATGGATGTTTTTGTGGCAGTGAAGTTATCCGGTGATCCAAAATGCTCTGACCACCGTGAGCAGCGGACACAAGTGGCAAGAGAAGGTGGAACTAGCCCCAAATGGAGCAATGATGTCATGAAATTCACCATTGACCAAACCTTAGCTGAAGCTAACCGCCTTGTGATCACTTTCAATATCAAGTGCGAGCAACGTGGAGGAGTAGATAAAGACATCGGCGAGGTTCATGTTTCGGTGAAAGAGCTTTTGGATCATCTCGGAAACGATAAGACCGGTCAAAGATACGTCACATATCAAATCGGGAAATCCAAAAGCGATATTAGTTTCACCTATTCGTTCACAGGTCCGGTGGGGGTCCCGACAGGTGGCGGCTGTTCACGGTACGCAGCTCAAGTGCCGGTGCGTCCTGTATCGACCTACCGGCCTGTTTCGAACGGACCTGTGTTGAGTCAGTTGAACGGACCCGTGTTGAGTCAGTTGAACGGACCCGTGTTGAGTCAGTTGCTTCCAAGTGTTGGATCGTTTAGTTACAACCACGTTCCTTCTCAGCCACCGATATATCCACCACTTGCTCAACCGGAGATTCTTCCACCGGCATGCTTCCCCGGAGTGTATCCGCCTCATGGCTATCCGATGAGTAACATGCCGGGAAGTCCACCCACAATGTATCAATCTATATTTCCTGGCTTATCATGTCCACCGGAAGGTTACTCTTCGGTGGCTCCGCCGCTGACACAACCGGGACTATATCCACCGATGAGTCCTTACAGATTTTGATTAAATGTCAACGTCTCCAAGCCTAGTCGTCGGTGAGGAGATTTGTAGATTCTATTTAACTAATAATGATGTCATCATTTCCCCCAACTTGTGTGTGTTTTTTCTTCTTTTCACTATCTCTTTATGTTGTTGTGTGTGTTTTGCAAATAACCCTAAAAAATAAACATGAATCTTTTACGAAATTACACCTTTGTTTTATTTTATTTTCAATTTTATAAAAGTTTCAATATATTTTATAACCTAATGTTAATAGTTTTGGGTCTATAATATTTATATCAGGAGTTGATATGAATCGTAAAGCAAAGAATCTAAATTTTAAATTTGTCTTTATCACAAAATAAAAATAAAAATTGGTGTTATTCACAAAAAAAAGGATTCAGTTAAAAATTCCAGTAATATTTGATTTTATCCTCTCTTTTTTTTTTTTTTGTTAAATAAAAAAGTCGAGTAGCCGCCTGAAAGATATGACGGCAACAAGCAAAGCACGAAGTCATCTTCTTCTTCCTATTTCTCTATTCCTCCTCCTCCACGCTTCTTCTTCTTCCTCAATCTCTCTTACGATTCCTTCGAATTCCTTCTTCCATGGCCACCGTCTCTTCTTCCTCCTGGCCAAACCCCAACCCTAATCCCGATCCCACGTCTGCCTCAGATTCCGATTCTACTTTCCCCTCTCACCGCGATCGCGGAGACGAAACCGACTCTCTCGATTCCTTCTCCTCCATGAGTCTAAACTCCGAGGAGCCTAATCAGAACTCTAATCGGGACGTTAATATTAATCAATCGCCTATTTCTCCCCCTACGCCCAATTTACCGGTGACGCCTCCTCCGTCCGTGCTTCATCTTTCCTTTAACCAGGACCATGCTTGCTTCGCTGTCGGCACTGATCGTGGCTTCCGGATCCTTAATTGCGATCCGTTTCGCGAGATTTTCCGGCGTGATTTCGATCGTGGCGGTGGTGTTGCTGTGGTGGAGATGCTTTTCAGATGCAATATATTAGCCCTAGTTGGTGGTGGACCTGATCCTCAATATCCTCCTAATAAAGTTATGATTTGGGATGATCACCAGGGCCGATGTATCGGAGAACTCTCTTTCAGGTCCGATGTTAGATCGGTCCGGCTTAGGAGGGATCGGATTATTGTCGTTCTGGAGCAGAAGATTTTCGTGTACAATTTCTCAGACCTCAAGCTGATGCATCAGATTGAGACCATTGCGAACCCTAAGGGTTTGTGTGCTGTTTCTCAGGGTGTTGGTTCTATGGTATTGGTATGTCCAGGTTTGCAGAAAGGTCAAGTTCGAATCGAGCACTACGCTTCTAAACGGACCAAATTCGTCATGGCTCATGATTCGAGAATAGCTTGCTTCGCTCTCACGCAGGATGGGCATTTGTTGGCGACAGCTAGCTCTAAGGGTACTCTGGTTCGGGTCTTCAATACTGTTGATGGAACCTTGCGCCAAGAGGTACGCTTTTAATTCACAGAATGCTGCTGTATACTTCTATTGATTGATGTAAGAATGCTGGCAAATTTGGTTGTTTAGTCACTGACTTGTAGTTTCTGGTTCTGAGAATGAACTAGGTAAAGAGAGTAGGACTGCATTTGTATGATCTCATTTCATATTTTTTCTATTATTAGCTTAGAGATTGAGAAAAGTACACTTTTATATCCTCGGTGACTGCTTTAAGCTGATTTACTTGCTGTTTTTGGATGTGTGTGATAGAGGCCGATAGTTTTGAGCCTGTGTACAATCAATTTAGTGTTTTCGTCTCTGTCAATTTACTTCGTTTCACCTTAAATCTTTAGTTCTTAGATGTTGAAAAAATCTATAGTTCTTAGATGTTGAAAAGGATGCATCTTTTGCTTACTGAGGTGAACCTGGTAATATTTTGAAAACTTTACCTTGTTTTTGATGAATCCATCAGCAAGAGCAATGGTTATTACAAAGCACACGGTGATTTATCTTACAGCTTCACTGAGTCTTGTTTCTTTTCATTAGTCACTGACTTAAGTCCTTTCTTCATCGGTTTCTCCGTAGAAAAAGTTTCAAGTATCTATCTTATCATCTTTATAATGATATCGGAATCACTCCTCATGTATAAGCTATGAAATTTTGTGATTCTAATATTTATGAAATCTCAAATGTATCTGTGATCCTTATAATAATGCCGTATGAGTTTGGAATCCATGGCACAATAATCCCACCGTGATGTGACTCTACAGGTTAGGAGGGGTGCGGATAGAGCGGAGATCTACAGTTTGGCCTTCTCTTCAAATGCTCAGTGGTTAGCTGTCTCAAGTGACAAAGGAACGGTCCATGTCTTTGGTCTTAAAGTCAACTCCGGATCTCAAGTGAAAGACTCATCCCGAATTGCACCTGATGCTACTCCCTCATCCCCATCGTCGTCTCTGTCTTTATTCAAAGGTAAATGCTCTAAACCAAAAATCAGTTACTTTCACAACTTAGCAGCATATTTGATCAGAAAACTCCCCTCATAAAGCTCCCATTGACATAATTAAGCACGTGACTTTTTTACTTTATTTAGGAGTGTTACCAAAGTATTTCAGCTCGGAGTGGTCGGTGGCTCAGTTCAGGTTGGTTGAAGGAACTCAGTACATAGCCGCCTTTGGCCATCAAAAGAACACCGTTGTTATTCTTGGCATGGATGGGAGGTAAGCAAACATAATTCCATTGACAAACTTTAATCACGAAATTGCAATTGAGAAGCTGATAAAGCACTTGAATTCTTGATGATTTGTTCTGTTCATGGCATATTCGATTTGATTTGACCGTAGTTGGGTTAACCTCCTTTGATGTTCTTAAACAGCTTCTACAGATGCCAGTTTGATCCGGTGAACGGCGGAGAAATGTCTCAGATTGAGTACCACAACTGTCTGAAACCGCCTTCAGTTTTCTAAAAGCTACGTACTTATTCTCTTTTGTTCCTTCTCTCTCTATCTCTCTGCTACTTAAGCGGTGAGATTTGATGCAATGTATAGTTGTGTATATAATAATGGGTCGTTCTATAATTTGTAAAAACCTTCGATCGCTAACCAAAAATGATTCACGGCTCATCAATTTGTGTCTTCCCAAACATTTCACTAAACCACTTGGCTGTGTAAAAATGATCAGTGTTTAGTTATATCAGATCAATCAACTTTTTTAGTTTGATTGCCACGTGTACTGAATGCCTCGTGCACGCAAATTAATTAGATACTAACGGTGGCAGGTGAATTTCGTAAACCAAGTTTCGAGGCACGAGAAAACAGAATCCTATTTGAAACACATCAATTTAGGCGACCTCAAAATAACCAACTTCTGAAATAATGTCTATAAAATTGGAAAGATTCGAGTACTTACGTAACCTAATGTTAGATTCGATTTATATCTTATACATAGTTATTAAGAGTCCAAGAAACAGGACCACATACATACTAGCTAGGTTTTACGAAATTCAAAGCATAGGTCATATATATATAGAGAAGCAAATGAGACCACAGTTGTGACTTGTGACCTCCCTCACTCTTTCTTCCGAGTTAAGAGTTAGTGTGACTCGGTCTTTGATAAAAAAGAACAAAAAAATAAGAACGGCCATGAAGGTATATGGAGATGAGATGTCAGCGTCCGTGGCACGTGTTCTTCTCTGCCTCCATGAGAAGAACACCGAGTTCGAGCTTGTCCCTGTCAATCTCTTTGCTTGCCACCACAAGCTCCCTCCTTTTCTCTCCATGAACGTACGCATATTTCTCAACACATTACTATCATGCGCATATATCTATGTATGAAAATATCTAACCATATATGTTCTGTTCGATGCAGCCCTTTGGCCAAGTTCCAGCTCTGCAAGACGACGATCTTACCCTTTTTGGTTCGTATAACTATAATAAATTTATTTTACATAATGATTTAGTTTAGTTTAACAATATTTATCTATCAAAACAGAGTCGAGGGCAATCACTGCATATATAGCAGAGAAGCATAGAGACAAAGGAACGGATTTGACAAGACACGAGAACTCTAAAGAAGCAGCGATTGTGAAGTTATGGTCGGAAGTGGAGGCTCACCACTTCAACCCGGCGATATTCGCCGTCATCCACCAGCTCATCGTCGTGCCGCTTCAAGGCGAATCTCCTGATGCAGCCATCGTAGAGAAGAATCTGGAGAAGCTAGGGAAAGTGCTCGACGTGTACGAAGAGAGACTTGGGAAGACAAAATACTTAGCCGGAGATACTTACACACTAGCAGATCTCCACCACGTTCCGTACACTTACTACTTCATGAAGACGAGTCATGCCGGTTTGATCAACGACCGTCCTAATGTCAAGGCGTGGTGGGAAGATCTATGTTCTCGTCCGGCTTTTCTTAAAGTCTCTCCTGGCTTGACCGTTGCTCCCACCACAAATTGATCCAAAGATTCTCACTGCGTCTTTTTTGTTTTCTATGATATCAAGTTTTTGTTGTTTTTTGGGTGTTGTTTTTGCGTTTGGGCATCCAGAGAATCGAACCCGGATTAGAACTGTGGGAGGGTACTATGATACCATTACACCAGATGCGCTTTTGTGACGCGAGGCCCAAAATATTATTCTTTCCATAGACGTTAAATTTTAAGGCATTAGAGTGTCTCTCTCTGCTGTTGTGACTTTTGTGATTGTGTATGAGTGTTGTTTTATTGTTTTTTACTAATTACTAATCATCCAGAATCCATGCGACTCATTTTGATCTCACAAGACACATCATTATTCATATGCAAATCCCTGAGGTTTTTTTTTTATCATAGAATAGACGAAATCAAACCAAACCAGGATCCTTTATTTTAAGAACATTACAGTGAAGACGAGCCTGCAGAGAAGTTGCTCTGAAGCTGAGTAATATCTTGAGAAGCAACATCAATTGTACCTTTGAGAAAACCAGAGTACCAAAAAGCAGAGAGTTTCGGCGACCTCTTGCGACCAGGATCGCTGAAATTCACATAGTACATTCCGAAGCTGGTTGTATATCCAACCGTTATCTCATACAAATCTATCAGCGACCATACGAAGTAACCTCTCATGTCCGATCCATTCCTGATCAGTCAAAAGATTTGTCACAAAGAGAGAGTCAAGTAAACCGGAACTAAACCAATGAATTATAAAGTCATAATATATTAATGTGAGGACTAAAATTTGAAGAAGGATGATCATACTTGATGGCGTTGAGCACTGCACCAATGTAAGCTTGAATGTATTCAACTCTTGGTGTGTCTTGTAGCATCGAATCGTGTTTCATTGGTGTACCTGGTTTTTTTTTTGGGTGCGATTTGAAGAATCTTGAGAACAAAAAGGTGTGGTTTCAAAAAGACAAAAACAGAGCAAGAAGACAAAATATAATGAAGTGTACCATTTTCAAGAATGTAGATTGGAGGATTGTTATAGCTCTGCTTTAGATGCTCAAGAACACCTTCCAGACCCCATGGAGTAGCCTCCCACTTCAAGAAAAGCAATTGCATAAGGAAAATCTCCAGATTCAAGAAGATCAAACAAGAGCTTTTGGCATAAATACATATGTGTGTTCTGCAGATTTTCAGGACCTTACCTCGAATGATGAAGAATTCCCAGCGGCTGTCCAAAGAAGAAGACTTCTAAATTAGAGAGAGTTTCAAAAAAAAAAAAAGACTGAATAATGATGAAAATAAACTTGGCATACAGATAATATACGCGCCCATGTCTGTAAAGAAGCCTTTGTTAGTGCTACTGGGAAATATATAAGGTGCGGGTCGGTTTGTGACATAGACTGTCGTGTAGTGAATAATTCCTACAAAGTCAGATGATCCTTTAACTTTCTCTGACTCTTCCTCCGAGAAAACCGGTAATCTCGATCCCAAGGTTCTCTTCATTTCATCCGGATAGTCTCCATATACCAAAGGCTTCAACATCCTGAATTATCAATATAGTCTTCAGATTTACCCCTCAAGTTCTTGAAACAAAGAAATAAAGTTTCTTTTTCTCACCAGCCATAGAGGAAAGCTTTAGCTCTTTGAGTTGCGATTTCATCATCCTTGGAGTTTGTATAAGGAGATAACCCCAATGAAAATATACTAAGGCCTATGGATCCTCTTTGCTTACTCTGCACCATGGATTACGTTCATTCTGGTTGAGAGTTTTAAGAGCGAAAAAGAGATAAATATGTATACCTTGTACTTTAGTTTATACAAACTTGAGGCAGAGGCATGAGCTAGCAACATGTTATGGCCTGCAATATATGTTTCCATACAAGAATTTCCGGTAGAGCAATTGATGTATTTGGTAGGAGAACAATGTCCAAACTTTATTCCTTCGCCATAAAAAGCAAAGGCGAATATTGTAGCTTCGTTGATTGTAGTCCATAACTTCACATCGTCCCCAAACTCTCTGAAGCATACATCTGCAAAAGCAGTGAAGTCTTCTCTGCAATATAACAAATAAATAATTGTTTATTTTCTGTTCATATTTTAAAAAGTGACTTTGTTATATCATAATCTTCTTTGATCCTTTACATAATTTTGCGGTTGATCCATCCTCCATACTCATCTTCAAGAGACTGAGGAAGATCGTAGTGGTAAAGTGTAACGTGAGGTTCGATTCCTGTTAATAGTTTTGCCAAAAGATTTGTCAGAAGCTATTAACTGGCTTTAGTTGCGACTTGCGACAAAGTAGTAAGACAAAAAACCTCACCATGGCTTCGTAGTTCTTTGATGAGGTTCTTGTAAAACAATAGACCTTTTGGGTTAATGGGTCCTCTTCCATCTGAAAAATTAACACAGACAAAAAGGGTTTAAAGAGGTTAGGAACTATATCGTTAGTTACTTGCAAATCAAGAAAACAGGAAGAGGCATTTACTAGGTATAAGTCTTGACCAGGAGATGGAGAATCTGAATGCTTCTAAGCCCATATCAGCCATCAGCTTAACATCTTCCTGCAAAAGTCACAATAACATTGAATTTGAGAAAAACAGAGCCGATAACTTCTTAGACAAGTAACAGGCAAAGAAAAGAGAGTAACCTTGTATTTGTGATATCCATCACATGCTATATCTCCATTACTTCCATTATCTGCAATTTTTGAACTAAAAAAATTTCTCATATAAATGCCGAATAATGACTAAAAATTTCAACAAAAAAAAAGCTTACGACAGTGGGAGCTTGTATCCCAGACGCTAGGAGTTCTTCCGTCTTCATCAACAGCTCCTTCCCACTATTCCCACAAATCCCCCAAAAAACTCAAATTTTAGAAAAAACAAATAAAAATGGAAAAAAACAAATTGCCATTGATGTAGCAGACTCGAACCTGATAAGCAGAAGTAGCGGCTCCGAAGAGGAAATCCTCTGAAAAATCGGTTCTGGTGAAGGCATCAATGTAGCTTGTCGCCAAAACGATAGCCAGAATAATGGAAAACAGATAGAAATGTTTCATCTTTTATTTTCTTCCGCTAGTTTGAGTCCAAATGAATAAATAATTGAAGGGTCCTGTTCAGTCGTTTTCTTGGACCATTAAAAAAGAAATACATAATTGAGTGAAGTGTATTTTGGTAAATTGTGAGGACTATAGTCTATATAGATATCTTTTCGATTCTCTTCCACTCGTAATACGCGACAAATATACAAATATACGCGACAAATTTCTCATAAGGCTGAAATTTAAGCCTTTACTGTCTTTGTGACTTTTGTCAGTTTTGTGATTGTGTTCGAGTTTCGAGAATCTATATATGCTACTCTTGTTGGTCTCAAAAGCTACATCAATTCATTATTCATATGCAAATCTTATCAAACCATTTTCCAACTCATTGAGTTTGTTTCATACGATAGATGAACTCAAACTCAAACCAAACCAAACCAAACCAAACCATGATGCTTTAGTTTAAATACATTAGAACGAAGAAGAGCCAGAGAATTTTCTCTGCAACTGAATAGTATCTTGAGAAGAAACATCAATTGTACCATTGAGAAAACCAGAATACCAAGAAGCAGAGAGCTTTGGAGACCTCTTGCGACCAGGATCGCTGAAATTCACATAATACATTCCGAAGCTGGTTGTATATCCACTCAATAACTCATACACATCAATCATCGACCATACAAAGTAACCTCTCGTGTCCGATCCATTCCTGATCAGTCAAAAGATTTGTCACAAAGACAGAGTCCAAGTAAACCGGGATATCAGACCATTTCAAAAGATAATATGAGGACTAAAAGATGAAGAAAGAGAATCATACTTGATGGCGTTGAGCACTGCACCAATGTAGCCTTGAATGTATTCAACTCTTGGTGTGTCTTGTAGCATCGAATCGTGTTTCATCGGTTTACCTGTTTTTGTTTTTTGGTGCGATTTGAAGAATCTTAAGAACAAAAAGTGTGCTTTCAAGTAGACAAAACAGAGCAAGAAGACAAAATAGAATAAAGTGTACCATTTTCAAGAATGTAGATTGGAGGATTGTTATAGCTTTGCTTTAGATGCTCAAGAACACCTTCAAGACCCCATGGAGTAGCCTCCCACTTCAAGAAATGTCATTGTATAAGGAAAATCATCAGATTCAAGAAGATCAAACAATAGTTTTTGGCATATAAATATTCTGCAGATTTGTAGGACTTTACCTCGAATAATGAAGAATTCCCAGTGGCTGTCCAAAGAAGAAGAGTTATCAGTGAAAAGAGTTGAGAAGCTTTTTGACTGATGATGGAAATAAACTTAGCTTACAGATCATATATACGCCCATGTCTTTAAAGAAGCCTTGGTTCATGATGGGAAAGTTTGAAGCTGAGGCTCGATTTGTGACATAAAATGTTGTGTAGTGAATAATTCCTACAAAGTCAGATGATCCTTTAACTTGCTCTGACTCTTCCTCCGAGAAAACCGGTAATCTCGATCCCAAGGTTCTTTTCATTTCACTCGGATAGTCCCCAAATACCAAAGGCTTCAGCATCCTGAATTATTAATTTAGTCTTCAAAAATTTTGTCCTTAAGTTACTGAAAGAAAGAAAACTTATTCCTCACCAGCCAAAGAGGAAATCTTTAGCTCTTTGAGTTGCGATTTCATCGTCCTTGGAGTTTGTGTAAGGAGATAAGCCGAATGCAAATATACTAAGGCCTATGGATCCTCTCTGCTTACTCTGCACCATCATATGAATTATGTTCATACGGATTTAAGGAGTAGGGTTTTAAGAGTGAAAAGGATATTTATATTTATACCTTGTACTTTAGTCTATACAATTTTGAAGCAGAGGCATGAGCTAGCAACATGTTATGCGCTGCAAGATATGGTTCTGTAGAAGAGTTTCCAGTAGAGCAATTGATGAATTTGTTGGGACTACAATGTCCAGGCGGCGTGAGTCCTTCGCCATAAGACGCAATGGCGAATATTGTAGCTTCGTTGATTGTAGTCCATAACTTCACATCGTCCCCAAACTCTCTGAAGCATACATCTGCAAAAGCAGTAAAGTCTTCTCTGCATATAACAAAATAAACAACATCCTTTTGTTTTCAATTCATATTAAAAAGTGACTTTGTTAGATCAAATCTTTTGTTATCCTTTACATGATTTTTCGGTTGATCCATCCTCCATACTCATCTTCAAGAGATTGAGGAAGATCATAGTGGTAAAGTGTAACGTGTGGTTCGATTCCTGTTAAAAGTTTTGCCAAAATTTCTATCATAAGCTATAGATAAAGGCAAAAGTAAAAAAAGAAATAAAAAAAAAGTATAATGACAAAACCACACCATGGCTTCGTAGTTCTTTGATGAGGTTCTTGTAAAACAATAGACCTTTTGGGTTAATGGGTCCTCTTCCATCTGACAAAAAGGGTTTAAAGAGGTCAGGAACAATATCGTTAGTTACTTGCAAATCAAGAAACCATCAAGAGGCGTTACTAGGTATAAGTCTTGTCCAGGAGATGGAGAATCTGAATGCTTCTAAGCCCATATCAGCCATCAGCTTAACATCTTCCTGCAAAAGTCACAATAACATCGAATTTGAGAAAAACAGAGCCAGAGACTTACGATGACTTCTTTGAAAAGTAAAATGGCAAAGTAGAAAAAGATAAACCTTGTATTGGTGATACCCATCACATGCTACATCTCCATTACCTGTATCATCTGCAAGTTTCGAACAAGGTTAATAAATGTTTGTTGACAAAAAAAAAAAAAAAGGAGAAAGGCAAAACAGATAAAAGAAAGCTTACAAGAGTGGGAGAAAGTATCCCAGACGCTAGGTGTTCTTCCGTCTTCATCAGCAGCTCCTTCCCACTATTTCCACAAATTCCCAACATCGATTTCATAGAACAAAAAAAAATAAAACTCGATTTTATAAACAAAACGATGATCCAAACAAAAAAATTGAAAACAGGGAAGCAGAATCGAACCTGGTAAGCAGAGGTGGCGGCTCCGAAGAGGAAATCCTCTGGAAAATCGTTTCTAGTGAAGGCATCAATGTAGCTTGTTGCCAAAACGATGACCAGAAATATGAAAAATTGAGAGAAAGGTTTCATTCTTTTTTGTTTTCCTCCTTTCGTCTTGATTACAAGAAAATGATTAGTACAAGTGTTTAGTCGTTTAGTCGAAATTGATGGATCTTTTCTATTCCATCTTCCACTCGTAAAAAGGGACAATACATGTGAAAAAATGCCTAAAAAATATATTCTTTTCGGTAGTGATAGTCTTTGTGATGTGAGTGTGACCGACATAAAATTACAAATTTCTTTAATTGTAATTTTGTAAACGTTAATTAGTCGCCAAGTGGTTAAGTCCATTTGACTCCGTCTTCCCACCGGAGTTCGACTCCACTAACTCGCGTTACCCCTGCGTAGTAGGGATTGGCTATGGATCGGGTCTTGACGATCCAAATATCAAAAAAAAAAAAAAAAAAGACGTTAATTAGTCTTTCATTTTTGGAATATTAAATATGAATTTTGGGAAGAAAAACAAAATAATTGGTGGATTAAGATTTTTTACCCCTTTTGGTTCATGCTAAATTCATTGTATTTTGTTGAACAAAAATGCTAATTACTTAAACTTAACATTTTTGTTTCTAAGATATTTGTATGTACTAAAATTGAAAGAGAATAGTGAGTGGATTTTTGTTGTTACCTCTGGTCCTCTGGATTCATCTTTTTTTGGTTTAAAGACAAGACAGTGGACCCTTTCCAAAAAGAGAGCTGCCACGTGATTAAAAATCTCCCACAAAAGTCAAATTATATTTCTCCTTTTGGCAAGGTGATTATTTACATGAGAAAAAGTTTCTAGAAACGAATGAATTGAATGTGAAGAAAAAAAAAGTACATAAAAAATGAATTGCGCATCCAGGGAATCGAACCCTGGTCAGTACCGTGGGAGGGTACTATGATACCACTACACCAGATGCGCTTTTGCATAAATTACCTCAAACATTGTTTTTAAACGGAATATTCAAATATTGCGATTGTTTTGCCTAGGCACCTAGCAAATATTGACATTTTGTTCCGTACAAAAGAGAGCAGCGTAAATCCCAGATTCATGGGATGATTTAGAATATAAGTTAGTAAACAAAACAAACAATTCTTCTTAAATCGAGAATGTTATCTTCTGTTCACAAATTGGGCCTTCATTGATTAAAGTAAGTCCATTCTACGATAAGGCCCACGACCATCAGAAGCATCTATAATTTTCACTCAACTTTATAACACATCAGAAAGCATATATTATATTTTTCAGTGAAATTTTTATATTCAGGAAAAAGAACTCTAAATTTCCATGTCATGGTGAAATGCTTTTTCAAAACCACATTTTTCTTAGATATGTGTTTGATTTGAGCTAGTTAGTTAGATACATATAGATTGGTTGTTATAAATGACCACACTCTTGATTTTACTTTCTTGACAGGTGGTTGTAATTTCCTTGATCACAAGTTATAATGCAGATATCTCAACTTATTAAGGTATCGATATCTTCATTTAGTCACTATCATACGAAGTTACCACGTCTTCTTCTTCTTTTGCCCTATCTTTCCATACACCTACTTGGATCGGTTGAGAGTAAACATATAATATAACAAGGGGTCAAGGTGATGTAGTAACGTGTGATAATAATATATATTTCACTGAATCAGGTACATTATGTTAATTACCTTACGTAATTACAAATTGTTATGGTAGTTAGCGATTTAGAAAAACTTGTCGATATTCCATTGATACCAAAATAAGCTATTAACTTAGTATTCACGTATGGTCCTAAACAATTCAATAATCTCACCAACATAATAATCTCATAACGTTGAAATATTAAACGAAATGTAAAATTGCAACCCTCTATAAATTGCTAAGTTCTTGCGTACATGCTTTGAAGACATAAATTATCAAATAAACAAAAGCAAAAGCATGTTTAAACTCTGTCTCGTTCTAATCTTGCTTATTGCAATAGATGCAAGTCCGGTTCAGTCCGGTTCTCTTAGTTGCTCCGGGAATATATCAGCGAGCGATGTCGATCGAGTTCATTTCGCGCTGAACTTGGAGTTCACCGAGGCCGAGTTCTTCTTGAAAGGGGCTACCGGAAAAGGACTCGATGAGTTTAACGCTACCCTTGCTAAAGGCGGACCACCGCCGGTAGGGGCCAAGAAAGCCAATCTTGATCCTATAACTAAACGAATCATCGAGGAGTTTGGTTATCAGGAAATCGGTCATCTTAGGTAAAACAAACAAATTCAAAATTTCCTTTAAGTAATTGTTGTGCATGACCGTTAAAACTCAAAATAAGTTTTGTTGATATTGAAGGGCGATTACGGATATGACGGGAGGAATTCCGCGCCCGCTAATAAATCTGACGAGAGAGAACTTCGCAGTGTTTATGGACAGAGCGGTTGGACGCAGATCTAATCCGCGGTTTGATCCTTATGCCAACTCACTCAACTATCTCTTAGCTTCATACTATATCCCTTATGTTGGCCTTACCGGTTATGTCGGAGCCATCCCTTACCTTGTCTACTTCAATATCAAACGGGTAAATTTTACTTTCAACTTTTTTAAGATTTTAATAATTCTAATAGCCTAAGTAAAAGCTTTACTAAACTCTATAAAAAATAGTCTAATGCAAAAATACATTCTATAGCCAAAATTTTACATGTTATACTATATATACACGTTAAGCTACAGTATGAATTCGTACCGTACAATCGAATTAATAGTTTGCTCGTAGTGATTATGGTGATATTAATATATATCAGCTAGTGGCGGGTCTACTAGGGGTGGAATCGGGTCAAGACGCAGTGATAAGGACGCTTCTGTACGAGAGACAGAACGAGACGGTGGAGGAATACGGCGGTGTCACGGTGGCTGAGCTGACCAATGAGATATCTAACCTCCGTAACGAACTCGGTATGTGCGGGATCAAGGACGAAGGCTTGTGCGTGCCGTTGTGGCTAGGAGCGGAGAATCGCACCACCAGCAACATCCTCTCTGCTAATCCTTACTCTCTCTCTTATGACCGGACAGCGCAAGAGATCCTCAGGATTATGTACGGCACCGGCGATGAGCACCGACCCGGCGGGTTTTGGCCGTGTGGTGCCAACGGAAGGATCGCTAGGATGTTTCTTGATGAAGGGTGTTATGGTGATTGCGTTTGTTCAGATGACAACTAGATATTTCCATTGATACATACACTAGAAAATAAAATCGGGATTAAGATTGTAATAGTAATCTCATTAATTTAATACTGGTGATTAGTCCATGTATTCTATAACCATGTATGTTTAATTATTAAAAAAAAACGTGTTTCTATTTATGTAGATTATTTTTGTGGGTCCCGACATAAGCAAATTTCTTGACTTGTTTGGTGAGATCAGCTAAATTGAGAAAATAATCAGCTAAATGAATGGGACAGTAGAAAAGATAACAATTTCTTCCACTTTCCAGCAAGATATGAACTATAACACGTTGTAATCAATAATTTCTACTGACGATTATGATGTTACACGTATGCATTACGCCGCGAGACGTAAGAATACTTCATAAGAAACAAATCTAAGCCCACAAGTAAAATATTATTTTAGTGAGCCAATTAGTAAACTACTTATATTTGAACAGAAAAGTATTTTTGCAAACTGACTATCGCGATGTTCGTGTCATATGACTCATGTTTGATTATAGTGACAAATTATCGTCGTGCATTCCACAAAGGAGGCGGTGTTGGAGTTATAAACGCGATTTCATCTCCACCTTAGAAAGGAACTTCAAAGTTGAAAACTATAAACACAAATAATTCACCAAGAGAAAATATTTCTAAAGTGTTTTGAAACGTTAATCACTATGCAAACTCCAGGTCAATAGGAGCTCAAAAAGTACAAATGATTGAAGTTGTTAATCAAGAAACAACAAAAATAAGGAAGAAAACAAAATGTGTCAATTCAGGCAAAACTGTATTGCATAATTACATCGCAACGTTTCAGACTTTTAAAACTAAAGCTATGCTACAAATGTTAATAAGCAAAAACTCTAGGAACAAACGTAAAAAACCAAAGATATAGGGGTACAAGACTAATATTCTAAAAGTTACAGGTAAAACTGTAATTTTTTAAAAAAATCTCTGGCACACAACACAGGCATAGCTAAAGGCTAAAACCCAACAGTCACGGGAACAAAGGTAGCAATTTAACTTATTGAGCATTTATTAAATATTCTAAAGTTACAAAAACTCATATAGTATCTCACTATGTCTGTCTACAAGAAAATCAATTCCCAAAGTGATTATGATGAAATTACGACTACAATAAATCATTAAATACTCCATACACGACTCCACACCATCAATGGGAGATCAAAATAATTAAGGAAACTACAAACAAATAAAATGAAATAAAAACACAAATTTGTGTCCCTAAACGCAAAATTTAAAGAAACAAACAATACATCCTCACGTCGTCGTCGTACTAAGCTTGACCGCTTTGAACGGCGGATGAAGCAGCCCAAACTCGTCCTTGGCATCGAGCGGTCTATCCGTCTGGTTGCGTGTGGGTTTCACGCGCCGACTCCCAAGCGATTTATGCGTGAAACCATACATGTGAAGGATCTGATTGTCTCCGAAATTAAAAGCTCTATCCATCTGCCGTAGACACCGTTCCACCGGATAATCTCCGAATTTCCCGCACGGTTTACATCCGACGAAATGCGTTACTAGTGGCCACCGATGGTCTCCAAAACCCGGTTTATGATTCTCAATCATTTCCTCGTACCGGTCTACCAAAATCCCCCAATAACCGTGCAAGTAATAACCACTCTCTAGAAAAACTTTGCCTCCCCATTTCTCTCTCTCCGTCGCCAGAAGATAAACCATCGCCGATTGATCGTCAGCTTCGAACGCCGGTCGGTCTTTAAGTTCCCGGGTCAAGACTTTACCCGCTTCTTCTCGGATCTTCCCTTTCGGACCCATAGGAGCCCAAGCGTCAAGAAGATCAAGCGACCACTGTGAGTTCCTAAGCAAGAAACTTCCTGTGTTCAGACCAATCCAATTCTTCTGGTCATAAACCATCTCGTCCCAACCATGCATCACCAAGTTGTAGTCTTTGTACCTCTCCCATGGAAGCTCGAACACCATGTCTGTAAACATGGCATCACTATCCATCCACCATAGAAACTCAATCTCAGGATGAGACAAGAGTAACTTCCTAATCAGCGGAAGCTTAGCCCAGAATCCAGCCATCTCTGCATCAAGCAACGCCATGTTGTAGAAGATCTCGATTCCGTGAATCCTACAGTAATCGATTTTGTTCTTAATCGATTTCAAGAGGTAATGGTCTCCTACTGGATTCTCACACGGTTTAGGAGCTGAACCTGTGACAAGAAGAACCCTAGGCTTCTTTGGCGCCACGAAATTAGAGAAATTAGGGTTTTGTTTGAGCCAATCACGTCTCTGGTCATCCCAATCAGAGATCTTGGGACCGAGAGAATAAGGTTTAGTCCGGTCTTGAGATTTCTCTTCATCTCCTTCATCAACGAATAGCTTGTTGATATCGAAGGTCTCGTAGCTGTTACCATTTGCATCTCCGTCTTCAGATGACGTCGTTTTGGAAGAGACCTCGACGAGGACACGGTGAGGCTCGCCACGTTTACGCGTGTAGAAGAAATGCTCACGGATCTCCTCGATATCTTTCTCCGGCGTACCAAACTTACCGGCTCCGATTGTGCCACGTAAGACGATTACGGTGAGAACGAGACAAAGAATCGTCACTTTTCCTTGACGCAAGAATCTCTGTAATCTCCGAAACCGATGCGCTCCTATACACTTCTCTATCATCTTCTTCACGCAGATCTGGTCTCGATTCGAAATCTAAAGAGAGAATCAGAGGGAAATCTAAAGAAAATGTTATCGTCTGTTTTGTTTGTAATTTGTAATGACGACAAGATTATTACGCGTTTTGGAATTTCTACCTCGTTAATGGAAGGAAGGAAGGATCAACGAAGAGATTAGAAAAGCTTCAAATAAAGCAAAAAAAAAAAGCATTCAATGAAGATTTAAATTTGGATTAAAGAAGTAAACAAATATATTATTATTATTTAATAAATAAATATTTGAATTTTGGAAATGTCAGACAGAACATGCCTGCCTGTCTGTCTGGGACGCGTAAAACTTGGTGCGGCGGATCACTAGTAAAAAACTAGGGGTAAAACACTCTTCAGATATTAAGTGGGCCTTAATAATCAGAGCCCATTTGTTTGTTTGGATAACAATATAAGCCCATTTAGCCCAATTGAAATGTCGGCCTAAATCACGGATATTTTTGTTTTCGTTAACAGAAAACGTTAAACAGAAATAGACTGCTTAGGGGAACGAACTCACACAACTGTCCGGATTAAATTAATTATGTTTCCGTTTTTGTTTGTTGTAAATATAGAGCGCCAACAAATTATAGACACCAGATATTTTAACCGTTTGGGATTGATTAACGGCTTTTTCTAAGAAAAAAATATACTATAAATTCTCTTTTCATGTTAATTTTTCAATTCAGGATTTAGAAAGATCACTATATCTTTTTAATCAATATTCTGAATTCTCCCTGGTTAAGGAGGAGGGTCTCCATCAATGGCGGCGGCAATGTACGGCGTCAGGAGCTTTTTCTTCTCGGCGGTGATTGTGATATTGTTCGCCAGCCGTTTTGGAGACGCCACCGCAGCTGACAGAGGATACATTAAGTACAAAGATCCAAAAGTAGCGGTGGAAGAAAGAGTAGAAGACTTGTTGATACGGATGACGTTACCGGAGAAACTTGGTCAAATGTGTCAAATTGATCGATTCAACTTTTCAATAAGTACTCGTCCGACAGATATCTTCACAAAGTATATGATCGGTATGTGTGGTACAACATCTTGTTATATATAGAATTTTCGAATAATTTTTTGATAAAAAAAGCTTATAATTGAATTGGTGTACGAGTACAGGAAGTGTTTTGAGCAATCCGTTTGATACCGGGAAAAACATATCACAGCGGATATTGGACATTAACGTGATGAAGAAATTGAGTCTTACGACGAGGCTCGGAATCCCTCTACTTTACGCTATTGACGCGGTTCATGGCCACAATACTTTTATTAATGCAACCATTTTCCCCCACAACGTCGGCCTTGGTGCCACTAGGTCTATATTTTAATAAATCATATATATATAGCTTATGTGAAATGTTGTATAAATTGAATTTTTTATAATTCAAGGTATTTGACGGTTGTCAATCTGTGTTGTTGTAGGGATCCTCAACTTGTTAAAAGGATTGGAGCTATAACCGCGCAGGAAGTAAGGGCAACAGGAGTCGCTCAAGCTTTTGCACCTTGTGTTGCGGTAATTAAGCGGACAATTTACAACAGAAATATAGATATATATAGTAGGGAAACCTTTCTCATTCGTATTGAAAAAATTGGATGAACAGGTTTGCAGAGATCCTAGATGGGGAAGGTGTTACGAGAGCTATAGTGAAGACCCTGCAGTTGTGAATATGATGACCGAGAGTATCATCGATGGATTACAAGGAAATGCTCCTTACATCGCTGATCCCAAGTAACCAAGAACTAAATACTTAGTTTCGAATCTAAATTTTTATTAATCTTGATCACTAGCTAGTTAACTAACGTACGTGAAAATGTGTATCTACGAGGTTAGGATTAATGTGGCTGGTTGCGCCAAACATTTTGTTGGGGACGGAGGGACAATAAATGGAATCAATGAGAACAACACTGTTGCTGATAACGCTACTCTCTTTGGTATCCATATGCCTCCGTTTGAGATAGCAGTGAAGAAAGGGATCGCATCAATCATGGCTTCTTACTCTAGTCTTAACGGTGTTAAGATGCATGCAAACCGTGCAATGATCACTGATTACCTCAAGAACACTCTCAAATTCCAAGGCTTTGTTATCTCTGATTGGTTTGGAATTGATAGGATCACACCGATACCAAAATCAAACTACACTTACTCCATTGAAGCTTCTATTAATGCCGGCATTGACATGGTTGACCCTTTACTTTTCTTTTCTTTTTTACTCTCAATCAAAAAACTGATTCTTGATGTGTTAAATATGTTAAGATTCTGGATCGAGATATTTAAAATGTGGAATCTTGTTGCGTAGGTTATGGTTCCATGGGCTTATCCAGAGTACTTGGAGAAATTGACAAAACTAGTGAACGGAGGATACATCCCTATGAGCCGCATCGACGATGCTGTTCGAAGGATCTTGAGAGTCAAATTCTCTATCGGTCTCTTTGAGAACTCATTGGCAGATGAAAAACTTGCCACTCCTGAGTTTGGATCTGAGGTAAATTCAAAAGGACACCAGGTTTTGTATTATATACATAATTTAAAAACTTTATCAAATAAACTTCTTAAAGAGTTAAAAGGAAAAATCTATATAATATAGACTAGGCCTAATATAGACAAAGTGTGAAATAATAAAATCAAATTAGTAGCCGTTTCATAAAGCCAATATAAGAACTTAAATTACAACAAAAAACTAGCATGAAGATACCATCAAATTAAATAAAGCATTTAGTCTTATTGTACCTAACTATGCTTTAATACAATGTTGTAGGCTCATCGAGAAGTAGCGAGAGAGGCGGTGAGGAAATCAATGGTGCTTCTAAAGAACGGGAAGACAGACGCGGATAAAATTGTGCCGCTCCCGAAGAAGGTGAAAAAGATCGTTGTCGCGGGGCGACACGCTAACGACATGGGATGGCAATGCGGTGGCTTTACTCTCTCGTGGCAAGGATTCAACGGAACCGGAGAAGATATCCCCGCTAACAAGAAATTGGGAATCCCTACCGGTAAAACAAGAGGTAATATATATAAAATGTCAGAGAATATTAATCCGTCACAGATGCATGCATTATAATATCTAGGGTGTCCCGAATCTTTCCAATTATATTCAAGGTTTAATAGTCTATATTGACATATTCTAAAATGTTATTTCAAAACATATATAGGAACAACAATATTGGAAGCCATCCAGAAAGCAGTAGATCCCACTACTGAGGTTGTCTACGTGGAAGAACCAAACCAAGATACAGCGAAGCTTCACGCCGACGCAGCATACACAATTGTGGTCGTCGGAGAAACCCCTTACGCAGAGACACGTGGGGACAGCCCCACTCTAGGTATCGCCGACCCAGGTCCAAATACGCTCAGATGGACTTGCGGTAGTGGGATGAAGTGTCTAGTGATCCTAGTCACTGGACGTCCGCTCGTGATGGAGGCTTACCTTGATATGATCGATGCTCTTGCAGTCGCATGGCTTCCTGGAACCGAAGGACAAGGAGTCGCTGATGTCTTGTTTGGTGATCATCCCTTCACCGGCACGTTGCCTCGCACGTGGATGAAGCATGTTGTTCAGCTTCCGATGAACGTTGGCGACGAGTACTACGACCCTCTCTACCCCTTCGGATACGGAATCAAAACCTAAATCAATAACGATAACCATGTAATTATGTGAACAATATAACTGTAACACTTTCCCGATCAATATATAATTATAATTTTTGTTACATATATTCAATCCTATGTTAGCATTTCCATATCAAAATTGAAAGAAACCTACAACAATATACATATGTGGACTATGGCCATGAAACGTAACATCCAACTTGTTCACGACTTGATGACCGATCATGCCTATTTCATTATGGGCTTGAGCCCACTCCTTCACTTTTGTTTGCTTCTGAGATGTGAAAACAAAAAGATTCTCATTTTGAGGAAAAGAAACACAAGTCTTTAAGGTTTTTGTGAAAATGGAGAGAAGACAAGAGAAGAGACCACGTGACGGCGAAACAGGTCCTACCTAGCACCATGCAATGTCGGATGCTGAGATGCGTGCTAACTGTTTGATAAATGATTAAATGGTACTGTATAAGTTTTGTTTAATTAAAACGTTAAGTTTGCTCTCCTAAATCTATTAAATAAAAAATTTGTCATTACAACGAAACTAATCAGCTACACAACATATCTCATATACTGCCCTCAGTCCTATTTTCATTCACTATACGCGAGGGAAAGGATTATACAAAATAAGACAGAAGGTTCGCTTATCATATAATGTGATCAAAAACGATGATGCAGATGATTAATATCATGAGTTAACTTTATATATGTTGAAAAATGCTTTATCTGTATAATTGAAAATTCTGAACTGTAGTAAAGCAAACGAGAGCAATAATAACCCAACAACATATGTAGTTTTATGAGTGTACTAGATGTTTTAAAAAGAATTTGCATTTCAAAATCACAAGCTAGGCCATAGGTGATAGGTCCAAAAAACTTGTAGGTTATAGACAAAAAACGGGAGCAATAAGCCAATAATGCATAACCTTTGGTCCGATGACAGAAACGTCTGATGATTTTCCAGGAAATTAAACACGTGAGGAAATTTTATTGTCAATTTTCACTTGGTTCGAGGTTTGTTGTTGAGATAATAATTAATCAATTTCTTTGGACAAAATGACCAACGAGCATCTTCTCTACTCCAATGTCAGGATTATAGCTCATAAGAGAAGTTGGTCTATTTGTACACAGAAATTGATTAATTTAGGCCTAAATACTATTTCCTTAAAATAGTAATTTTTAAAAATAGGATTAGAGCTCATAAGAGAATCTATGTGCGTTTCCATAAATACATAAGCATAGATCCAAGGACAGATGCATTGGTTCCATTGGTGATTAGGTCACGCATGACCTACCATTTTTATACGATTACATTGACAGAACAAAAATACCTTACCTCATTTTAGAGTTCAAGCTTAATCCTTGAACGGAAAATGTATTAGGAGTCCTATTATATTAGTTAATTTTTTTTGAATAATGTTAACTTTTCAATTAGTCAAAAAAATAGCTAACAAAGCAAGGCTAAGAAGATAATTGACCATGCTATGATCGTGATGTTGTTAGAATTAAACACTCTTTAATGGATTGTCAATTTTAATAACAAAAAGAAAAACCCAAGAGACTGAAACTAAACGTCACATGACTCACATGGTCCTTGGATACGAATTCTTAAACAAGGAGAGATCTCAACACTAAGTCCAAAATAATTTTGTATAGAAAGTGACATCCATTTTCTCTACTCCCACTCTTAAGTCCAAATTAATTATTCGTTTCCACTATAACTGATTTCTTCACACGTGTCTTGCAGAGACAATACATTGATATCATTAAATTACTAATCTAGCTACTGATTAGACAACTAGTATTTTTGTCTTCTTTTTCTAGTCGGCTATAAGCATTAAATATAAAAGCAGCCTTGATTGATATCTTTATCAATCTTTTCCTATGTTTTTCTTCTTGCATCACACAAACGATAATAAATACTAGTAATAAATTCAAAGAGAGTATTATCTTCCGAGACGATGCGGTGGCTTTCTTCTACGTGGGTCTCCGATCTCTCTTGTTCTTCGTCGGCCGTTATAGAACCGTCTTCATCTCTTCCAGCTCTAATCCAATGGCTAAGATTCATTCTACTCTCTCCTTGCCCACAGCGACTTCTCTCATCCACCGTCGATCTTCTCTTCCTTATCATCCTCTTCTTCTTCGCTATCCAAAAACTCTGTTCTTCATCATCTTCTGCTTCTTCAAGAATCAACGGTGAAGCTGACATCACTAAACCTCTACTAGGAAGAAGAACACGAACCAGAACAACCGGGTTGTTCAAAACGACAATCGTAGTAACCATTCTCCTGTCGTTTTGCTCCATCGTGCTCTGCGTTTTGGCTTTTTTCACCACTCGGACGAAATTAAAGCTCGTTGATTCTCTGTTTTGGTTAATCCACGCCGTTACTAACGTCGTCATCGCCGTCTTAGTTCTCCACCAAAAGAGATTCGCATCTCTGTCTCATCCGTTAACGTTACGAATCTACTGGGTTTTCAATTTCGTCGTCACAACTCTCTTCACCGTCTCCGGGATTCTCCATCTCCTCTCCGACGATTCCGCCGCCGCGAGTCTAAGAGCAGACGACGTCGCTTCGTTCATCTCCTTCCCTTTAACCGCCGTTCTACTCCTCGTCTCCGTCAAAGGATCCACCGGAGTAGTAGTAACCAGTAGCAGCGTCACAGCTCCGGCGGAATCAAACGACGTCGGTTTAGAGAAATTCGAAAACGTTTCACTATACGCATCGGCATCGTTTATATCGAAAACTTTCTGGTTATGGATGAATCCGTTACTAAGCAAAGGCTACAAATCTCCATTAAACCTCGACCAAGTTCCGACTCTTTCACCGGAGCACAGAGCCGAGAAGCTCGCGACGCTCTTCGAATCGAAATGGCCCAAACCACAAGGGAACTCGAGAAACCCCGTCCGTACAACTCTAATCCGATGTTTCTGGAAGGAGATCGCATTCACGGCGGTTCTAGCCATCATCCGTCTCAGCGTCATCTACGTCGGACCAGTTCTCATCCAAAGCTTCGTCGATTTCACTTCCGGCAAAGGATCATCGCCGTCGCAGGGTTACTACCTCGTTCTCATCCTCCTAGTGGCCAAATTCGTCGAAGTGTTATCGACTCATCAGTTCAATTTCAATTCCCAGAAGCTAGGGATGCTTATAAGATCCACTCTCATAACAGCTCTCTACAAGAAAGGTTTAAAGCTAACGGGCTCTGCTCGTCAGAATCACGGCGTTGGTCAAATCGTGAATTACATGGCAGTTGATGCTCAGCAACTCTCTGATATGATGCTTCAGCTCCACGCAATCTGGCTCATGCCTTTGCAAGTAGCGGTGGCTATTGTGCTTCTCTACGGTACTCTTGGACCTTCTGTGGTCACTACTATTATCGGTTTAACCGGAATCTTCGTGTTCATTCTCTTGGGAACGAAGCGAAACAATCGGTTTCAATTCAGTTTGATGACGAATCGTGATTCACGGATGAAAGCAACTAATGAGATGCTTAATTACATGAGAGTGATCAAGTTTCAAGCTTGGGAAGATCATTTCAACGAGAGGATTCTCAAGTTTAGAGAAATGGAGTTTGGTTGGCTATCCAAGTTTCTTTATTCGATTGCCGGAAACATTATCGTGCTTTGGAGCACTCCGGTGTTGATCTCGGCGCTCACTTTCACAACCGCGGTTTTCTTGGGTGTCAAGCTTGATGCAGGCACGGTTTTCACCACAACAACGATTTTCAAGATTCTTCAAGAACCGATCAGGACGTTTCCGCAGTCTATGATCTCTCTTTCACAGGCTATGATCTCTCTCGGAAGACTCGATGCTTATATGATGAGTAGAGAGCTATCAGAAGAGACTGTGGAAAGAAGTCAAGGGTGTGATGGGAATGTCGCTGTGGAGATCAAAGATGGAAGCTTTAGTTGGGATGATGAAGATGACGAGCCTGCAATTGAAAACATCAACTTTGAGATTAAGAAAGGAGAGCTGGCTGCGATTGTAGGGACTGTTGGTTCAGGGAAGTCTTCATTGTTAGCTGCAGTTCTCGGCGAAATGCACAAACTTTCAGGCAAGGTTCGGGTTTGTGGGTCAACTGCTTATGTAGCGCAAACTTCGTGGATTCAGAACGGAACGGTTCAAGACAATATCTTGTTTGGTCTTCCTATGGATAGAAGCAAGTACAATGAAGTTCTCAAGGTTTGTTGTTTAGAAAAAGATATGCAGATCATGGAGTTTGGAGACCAGACTGAGATCGGGGAACGCGGAATTAACCTTAGTGGAGGTCAGAAGCAGAGGATACAACTTGCACGAGCGGTTTATCAGGAATCCGATGTGTATTTACTCGATGATGTCTTTAGCGCGGTGGATGCTCATACCGGTTCAGACATATTCAAGGTGAGCACTTAATCTATCAACTAAGTTCATCAAAATCAAAAGCTGAATCTTCTTTCTTTGTGATTATGTTCCTGCAGAAATGTGTAAGGGGGGCATTAAAGGGAAAGACTATCTTGCTAGTAACTCATCAAGTAGACTTCCTTCACAACGTTGACCGCATCTTGGTACAGTTCGACGGAACAAAAGATTAAAACTTGTTGAGTTTAGGATTTATGAATTTGCTAATGATTGGTTCCATTTTACAGGTTATGCGAGATGGAATGATTGTGCAGTCAGGAAAATACGATGAATTAGTGAGCTCCGGGTTAGATTTTGGGGAATTGGTAGCAGCGCACGAGACATCAATGGAGCTAGTTGAAGCTGGCTCGGCATCAGCCACTGCAGCAAATGTGCCAATGGCATCACCAAGAACACAGAGAAGTATTTCAATAGAGTCTCCCCGTCAACCACCAACACCAAAGTCTCCAAAAGTACATAGAACTACTTCAATGGAGTCTCCAAGAGTACTTAGAACTACTTCGATGGAGTCTCCTCGTTTAAGCGAGCTAAACGATGAAAGCATCAAGTCGTTTCTCGGCTCCAACATCCCAGAAGATGGATCAAGACTGATCAAAGAAGAAGAAAGAGAAGTGGGACAAGTGAGCTTTCAAGTTTACAAACTCTACTCAACAGAAGCTTATGGGTGGTGGGGAATGATACTTGTTCTCTTCTTCTCTGTGGCTTGGCAAGGCTCTTTAATGGCTAGCGATTATTGGCTTGCCTATGAAACATCAGCCAAAAACGAGGTTTCATTCGACGCAACAGTCTTCATCCGCGTCTATGTCATTATTGCTGCTGTTTCCATTGTTCTTGTGTGCCTCCGGGCATTTTATGTCACTCACTTAGGCCTCAAGACTGCTCAGATCTTCTTCAAACAGATTCTCAACAGTCTCGTGCATGCACCAATGTCTTTTTTCGACACCACGCCATCGGGAAGAATTCTCAGTCGGGTTAGTAGATAACTTTCTCCATTTGAGATCTAGAAAACCATGGAGATTTCATTTTAAAGACAGTAGTCCCTTTTATATGTTTTTGCAGGCATCTACTGATCAGACCAATGTAGATATCTTCATCCCGTTCATGATAGGACTAGTGGCCACAATGTATACTACTCTGCTCAGCATCTTCATAGTAACATGTCAATACGCTTGGCCAACTGTTTTCTTCATAATTCCTCTTGGATGGCTTAACATTTGGTACCGGGTAAGTGGCGAAAAGAGATGATATTATTTGTTTCTGATGCTGGTAGCTCTTTGATGTTTTAAACATCTGATTGAGTTTTGGATCAACCAGGGATATTACCTTGCATCATCTCGGGAACTAACTCGTCTTGACTCGATCACCAAGGCCCCAGTAATCCACCATTTCTCAGAAAGCATAGCTGGAGTGATGACAATCAGATCTTTCAAGAAACAGCAAATGTTTAGGCAAGAGAATGTGAAGCGAGTGAACGCCAATCTCAGGATGGACTTCCACAACAATGGTTCAAACGAATGGCTCGGGTTTCGGTTAGAGCTGATTGGGAGCTGGGTACTCTGCATCTCGGCTCTGTTCATGGTCTTATTACCAAGCAACATTATCAAACCAGGTATGAAGACTAGAGTGACTAAGCTTGTTTAATAACATAATATTAGTTTTCCTTATGATGAGTTTTTTTTGGGTATCAATGCAGAAAATGTTGGGCTTTCACTTTCTTACGGACTATCGCTGAACGGTGTCCTGTTTTGGGCAATATATCTAAGCTGTTTCATTGAGAACAAGATGGTTTCTGTTGAAAGAATCAAACAGTTCACTGACATTCCCTCGGAAGCGAAATGGGAGATCAAAGAGAGCCGTCCACCTCCAAATTGGCCATACAAAGGTAACATACGTCTCGAAGATGTCAAGGTACGATATAGACCAAACACGCCTCTTGTGCTCAAGGGACTTACAATAGACATCAAAGGAGGGGATAAGATTGGTGTGGTTGGAAGAACAGGAAGTGGCAAATCGACTTTGATTCAGGTCTTGTTTAGACTTGTGGAGCCATCTGGTGGCAAGATAATCATCGACGGAATCGATATCTGCACTTTAGGACTTCATGATCTAAGGTCAAGATTCGGTATCATTCCTCAAGAACCTGTTCTCTTCGAAGGAACAGTAAGGAGTAACATTGATCCAACAGAGAAATATACTGATGAAGAAATCTGGAAGGTTAGAGGTTTAAAAGGTTAAACCTTTTTATTTGATTCTTGATCCAACATTTTCTAAAATTTGCTCTGTTTTTTCTTTGTTTAAAGAGTCTCGAGCGATGTCAACTTAAGGATGTTGTTTCTTCCAAGCCCGAGAAGCTCGATTCTCTAGGTGAGTTAAAGTTACTTGTTTTGAAGCTTGACTGACAGATTTTGCTTGAGATTAACATTGGAGAATATTTGGCACAGTGGCGGATAATGGCGAGAACTGGAGTGTTGGTCAAAGACAGTTACTCTGTTTAGGAAGGGTTATGCTGAAACGAAGCCGGATTCTGTTTCTAGATGAAGCAACTGCGTCCGTCGATTCGCAGACTGATGCTATGATCCAAAAGATCATCAGGGAGGATTTCGCGGAGTGTACCATTATCAGCATTGCTCATAGGATTCCAACAGTTATGGACTGTGATCGCGTTCTTGTCATAGACGCAGGTAAGAAAACAGAACATACACAAGTTGTTTACCTTTTTGGTGGATTAATGGAGTTTCTAACGGATGTGAAATTTGCAGGAAAAGCGAAAGAGTATGATAGTCCAGTTCGTTTGTTGGAGAGACAGTCGTTGTTTGCTGCATTGGTTCAAGAGTATGCTCTCCGATCCGCCGGAATATGAGACCACTTTTTATTTTTGCTTTTCCTTTCTTTTCTTTTGTGGTCAACTTAGTTGACTCAACTAATATGAATATGATCACACCTTGTTTTTATAATTTCATGGAGAATTATCTGACGGTTTATGTAGATTTAATAAAATTTCAATAATCACGAGTCTCCTTTGGCAATGCTATATTGTTCTTGAGAATACTTTTTTCTTTTATGCAACAAAAGTTTTTCATGAACTTGAGGCTGTTGTGTTTCCTTCTATTCAACAATAAAATACATATATTCCCTTAATTTAGTTTTAAAAGTTAAACCCTAAAGGTTGGAAAATGAATTATGTATATGAAACCAAAAGACTGTACTACTGGTTGGTATATGAAACCAAAAAAAACTTTACTTGAGTCAGGTATCTTTCGAAAATAGGTCTGACCCATCTAGAGCATAAACCTTAAACCAAAGATGGGCAACATTAGGAGATTAATGTAACTAGAGTTGATTCAATCTTGATATACAAGACTTACGCGTGATCATAATGTAATTGGTGTTGATTCAATCAGAATCTTAGGAAAATATATAATTAAAAAACATGGAAAGGAGCTTAATTTTGGTCGGCAGAGATTCCGTACTGACTATTCCGACGAAATAACATGGATGTTAACAAGATTCATTTGGATTTTTAACGCTTTTTCTGCACATTATCCGGTTTTGGATTAGATCAAATATCCTTTTATAATTTATCTTTTGGGTTTTCACTATCAATATATTTTTTTGATCCACATACAAAAGTTACTCTTTCCTTTTTCCTCACGGCTTGTTCGTTAGGTCACGGTTTTAAACTTAAATCATTGCGTATACATTGCATAATGGTATCCGAAAAAAAACTAATAACAATAAATAAACTGACTTTTTTGTCCATATTTTCACCAAACTGTAACCAAAACCGTATGAAAGTAAATCGAATACAAATTTAAAGAACATTCTGTGAAGAAAATATAACATGTTCATCATCTTTTCTCTTGGTATCGTTTTGCCTTTCTGTTTGCTTATAGCATGTAAATGTTTATTATTGATTTCCCATTTAATTAATTATTGTTACATTTTGTTTCTTACAATAAATAAATAAAGATTTAAAAAGTTAAAGTTGAAAATAAATAAAGCAATTTGAAAAAGGGTGATAAATGAGCTGGCCACGACTTTTCTAGCGAAGTGTAACTTCACTGGCTGTTACATCATTTATTTACGACTTTCACACGGTTCCGTTGATTGTAAAATATCAGAGCTTCTTAAAGTTTAGCCATTTTGATCAAACAAAAACATTGGATATAGAATCACGAACTAATATGCATGTATGCATTTAGAAGACGATTAATCAGCCTACACGCTAAACACTATTCTAACACCTAATGTGCGCCTAGCAGTATTCTAAATGCTGTGAAATACAAACTCTTAATTACTCGTTTTTTTTGTTTTTACTTATGAATCCATTATTACTTTTTCGGAATTATCCATTTTTCGTTCTAACTCTTTTTCAAATGTTTCTTTTTATTTTCTCTCTTTTTCTTGACTATTAAGAAACCTGCCAGCTTTAATACAATTTTGGTGGATAAACCTGTCAATGGTGTTTCTTTTTCTAAAAAAGGGTGATAATCTGTATTGCATATTGATATTCAAATTGAAATTTTTAGATACTTTATGATAAAATTTGCTATAAAAAAAAGTACTTTATGATAAATTAAAAATATAATAATATAGTTTGTGTAGGAAATAAGAAAGTTGCACTGTGCTGAAATAAAGTAGAAGACGAGTAACTATCATCAGACGTATAAAGTATGATATTTTCATGTTAACCCGCACGAGCACGGCACATGTGTTTATGTATTGTAGCCTTTTGGAGTTTTTCTCTCAAGTTGTAGAATGTTTTGACCAATAATGGCCGACCTTATCATAAGATTAACTTTTCACTGACCAACCAGGTTAAATATACTCAACGCAGAAACAAGTCTAATTACACACCGCTTTTTCCATTGAATTAGTTACTTATTTTTGTATTCGTCTGTTATAATTATATGTCAAAAGTAAAAATAAAAGTTATTACGATAGTCAAGATATCAATTCATGTGTTTGAGTGTTACATATTTAGAAGCATGTGATGTGAGGGTTTGTTAGCGGTGACTTGTGCAATCGAATCGATCGTACTACGTGAATGTCTAGCCTACATACAAGATTTTGTTATATGCTTATATATTAATCTGTCTACAAAACTGGACCACCGTAAAGTAAGGTTATATTGGAATATTCGTCTAGTGGTGTTGAGGTATCGTCTAATCATTCTGAACCGTTAATGGCCTACGAAGTTCTTAGAAAGATCTTAGATATGGAATTCAATTTTCCAAACATTATGTAATTTATTATTATAAAAATAAATAATAATTGTAATAGTGTTGAAAGTGAAGGAAAGTGGAAATACGAACGGGAAAAAGAGAGAAGAATTCCAATGTTATTTAAAGTAGAAACAAGACATAAAAAAGGTGAAGGCATCAAAGGTCGTTAGCAAGGAAGGGCCATTTAAAAATCCTCTTCACGACAAAAAAATTAGTAGGTTTCTGATGTGTAAAACGGTCTTAAAGACATTTTCTGAAAAAGACTTCCCCGAACAAAGTTATAGTTGACGGAAATTAAAACAAAAAAAAAAAAAATTAGAGAGAAAACAAGAAAGAAATAAAGCAAAAAAAAAAAAATTTAAAAAAGGAAGAAGAAAGAAATAAAGAGCCGTCAGATTGGGACAGTCTTTCTCTTAGCATTTAAGCAAAAAAACTTTTGAAAGACCACGCTTGAGTCCCATGACTCATGGAAATCCAAAAGCTATTCATTACTAGATTTTATGGTTCTTTTCGGTTTATTTAGTTATGTGTTTCCCAGTTTCGTTTCAATTGGTTTGGACCATGCATTTCTTCGCCTATTCGTGTGTTTTTCTATATATCTAAAAAAAAAAAGAAGATTTTCTACATATAGTACTGCTCTATGTAAATAATCCACAAAAATTTTAGTCATTTCTGTTATTTATTTATTTAAATATTTATGAATTTCTTAAATAATCAGTTTAGAGACATGCATGAGAGAATCTATCAATGTGCTCTACCAAATGAGTATACGATCGTTTATTTGTTTTTGATCTTTTTGGTAAACTGCTGCATGTGATGTGTTTTTTTATACTTCGAATTATAGTAGAATGATGGGTTGATAATTGGCAATATTTATTATACGTCTGATATGCCTTAAAAAAAACTAATTAAATTTAAGAAAATAAAAAATATTTATTTAAATTTAAGTTCGCAAAAAAGATTTGGTGAGCAAGATGTTAAAACTTATAAAGTAAACTACGGTCAAAGACTTGCTCAAAGTAATGTCTCCACGATATTTATTAGAACTCACATCCAACAAGTGGGTTTAAAGCTCAAGTAAAGTAGCTATTAGACGAATATATGATGTTCTATGAAAGAAAACACAAAACAAAAAAAAGTCGCAAAAGCTTTAATCACTTTTGAAAATATTATTTTTCCCTCTTTCTTTATGAAATTTTCCCTCTTACCAATATATAAAACTCGTATAAACGTTACTTGAGTTCAAAAAAGAAAAAATCAACAATAAAAACATATAGAAAGAAGAGGGAAATAAATAAAGTAAAGAGAAGCAAATAATTCATATAGTATTTGTCTATAAATAAAGAGATTCAAACCCACAGAATTATCCACATTTCCACTCTCTCGTTTACTTCTTCTTCTTCTTCGTTTCACCCACTCACTTCATTCTCTCTCCAAAACCTTCACTTTCTCTATCTATCTTCAAAACAATGGGAAACATGTTTGACAGTAGCAAGACCATATGGGGAAACATGAACCATGGATCGTCACGTTACTCTCTCAACGGCAAAATCATGCTTGCTTCCGTCATCATCCTCTTCGTCGCCGTCATTTTAATCCTCTGTTTCCACAGCTACGCCAGATGGTTGTTCCGCCGTCAAAACCGCCGTATTCGCCGCCGTATCAGTGCTCACCTCCGATCACTCGCCGCCGCTCGAGACCCCACTCAATCATCCTCATCTCTATCTCCTCTTGATCCGACGGTGCTCGAGAAGATCCCGATATTCGTCTACTCCGCTAAAACCCATGAATCTCCACTGGAGGAGTGCTCTGTTTGCTTATCGGAGTTCGAAGAAGACGACGAAGGACGTGTCCTTCCCAAATGCGGCCACGTGTTCCATGTTGATTGTATTGACACGTGGTTCCGGTCCAGATCAAGTTGTCCTCTTTGTAGAGCTCCGGTTCAACCCGCACAGCCGGTTACCGAATCCGAACCGGTTGCTGCCGTGTTCCCGTCGGTTAAACCAGTTGAAGATACCGAAGCCGGAAGTTCCTCATCATCGGACGAATCCGAATCCTCGACGCCGTCGTCCTCCTCTGGGTCGCCGGTGAGGTTTCCGATGGAAGCTTGTGAGAGAGCACCGATTGATTTAATCGGTATAATTGTGGAGATCCCCAGGGAATTTGAAGATTCTAATTCGGGTCTACCCGGAGATAACGGGTCGAATAACCGGACTTCATTACAAAGGCAATGGAGTATTTGATTACAAAATTGGATAGTGATGGAATCCGACCCGATATCCGGGAAAGCGGGTGGGCAAATTCGGATTCTAAAGATTGGGATAACCGATCCGGTAATCTGGGGAAGCGGGCAGAATCGTATTACTGGCATGGAAGACAACACGTGGCGTTTTGGATTTCCACGTGGCATTCGTTGGGACGTTTGCTTTACAGAGAGACGGCGTTTGGAAAAAATGAACGGAAGTGAGATATAAAGTAACGGAGCCGTTTGAACAATGTATATACCAGACGGTGTCGTTTAAGTTGAGAGAAACAAATCGCTAAGCGAAGCTCTCCCACCAAAATGATTCTCTTTGTTTTTTTTTTCCTTTTTCTCTTAAATGGGTTGATTTGATAAATGTAATTACAATAAGTGAACGTAATCGACGGTTCAACGAAGACATTTGATCGATATTTTATCTTATTTTCTGTAATTATAATTTTAAATATTATTCATTATTATTAATTTAACCATATGTAGCCATAAATGCTATTGTATCTATTTGTAAACCGTAAGTCATATGCTGTTTTTAGTCTAATGTTGTTGTTTCAATTGTAAAACTCTCAGGGCATGCATGTATAGTTGCTGATGATTTACTTGCATGTTTTCTTGGCTAAAGTGGGTTACTTACAAGTTACAAGTTACAAGTTACAAGTTACAATTAAAGCAACTTTTAGAACTTAATTGATATATCAATATATATACCACAATTGTGGTATTAGGTAGGATGGAGTTTTGACTCAGTGACACGTACACAAAGTGACATGGACATGAACTCAAAGAGTCTAAGAGGGACCATCCGACCGACTCGCGTGCGGTGTGCATGGGTAAAGAAAGTGGAATCTGATTCATCTCTTAGTAAACAAATTATAACAACGAGGCTGCTTTAAGTTTAAAAGCTATTTCTCAAGCACATGTCTCCAATTTTCAAATTGATTTGTGGGGACAAATTACCAATACATATATGTAATGATTAAACATGTCGACCGAAAAGAAAAAACTTATCACATATTTGACTATCTTCCTTCTATAAACCATACTCTTTTGTTAAAACTTGGGACAAAGGAAAACATCACTCAAATTAATAGACCTAAATCGAAATTTAACAAGTTACCCAATTCCAGGAGTGGAGCCCAGTGATCCGGTTTGAGTTTGGAATGTAAAGAATGGATTATAATTAAATCTTATATAAAAATAATAATAAAAGCATTATTGTTTAAAACAAAATGAATTGTAATAGATCGACAGAAGTTGCCGTCATTAGTATATAAACACATATTTGAAGAGGACAAAGTCAAAATGCCGACTAAGTTAACCTTAAAATAATAGTAGTGCAGCAAGATCCTTGTGCACGATGATTATGAAAATTGCAGCATTGAATTTGACAAGGCGATACAAGAATAATAACTCTATGTCCCTATGACGTAGTATACAAGAGCAAGATTTAATTGCATTTTGATCGATTTTTAACAAAAAAAAAAAAAGAAGAAGACTTGGTTGCACGATTAAAATTAAACATGATTCATGTCTACTATTCCTTGCAGTTTTGTCTCCGAAGGACGATATGATGTTCTACCGGCTTTATTTTCAAAGAGTGTTTGGGTTTTGTTTAGGTAGGTGGTCCGCATTAGATAGAAAGCTTTGTAACATCTCATGTGTATTTTTTACACATTCAGAAGGGGAAAAAAAAATCAAAATCTATCGTGCAATCCATCTATGGAAAATGACTAGAGCATTAGATTCGTAACTATTGTTTTCGGTTTTAAAAGCTAGACAAATCGTTGTTTATGTGTTTAGTAGACACGTGTTAATGCAATGTCCACAAAATTAAATTAAAAATATCTTTTTAGCATCCAAGAAAAATAACACTCATTAAAATTAAATTTCTCATATATAAGTAGTCGCATAAACCAAACAAAGATTTTACTCTTACAATTTTATTACATGAAATGAAAAGCATAACCAAAAGGATATATTGCATTGGTAATGCAACGAATCAAATGAAATCGGAACAAACAAACAAAAGAACATTTTCAAGGGAAAAATTTCCAAATAATAAATTGATTAAAGCGACCTCTTATATAATGCATGCAAAATCATCATCATCATCATAATGTGATCATCACGATCAGTATTTGGGAGTGGCGGGGGCAGCCTTGGGACCGGTGTAGTAGAAAGGTCCGACGCTAAAGAGCTTCAAGTTCTTCTCGGAGTAGAAACGGTATCCGTACATTGACAAAGGAACTCCTGTGAGACCCTTGTTAACATTGGTCGGGTTCTTGCAAGTCTCGACCGGAGAAAAGTAGAGCTTCACACGACAGTAAGCTAGATCCTTGATATCGGTCAACGACACGTGGAAGTATCCCTTAGAGTTAGTTGGATCACTGTAGATCACAACCTCGTTCTTGCTTTTCCCGTATGATGCTGGCTCGGAGCACACAATCTTTACCTTTGCTCCTACACGAGGTTAGTTAATAAACCGGAAGTTATATAATTAGCAATGTTGTTGTTATAATAAATTATCTAATCAGGGAGGCTTAAGTATGTTGCATACCTAGAATAGGGTAGGTTTCGTAGCCGTTTTTGCATAGAATAATGCCATCAACGGCCTTAAGAATCTCTGGGACGTACGGTTTGGTGGGTGGAGTGTAGGTTGGTTCTGGTACATATGGAGGAGGAGGAGAAGAATAAGTTGGAGACTTTTTGTAGACCGGAGGTGAGGGAGTAGGCTTGTAAACAGGTGGAGTGTAAACCGGAGGTGGGATAGTTGGCTTAGTGTAAACCGGAGGTGAGAGAGTTGGCTTGTAAACCGGTGGAGTGTAAACCGGAGGTGGGATAGTTGGCTTAGTGTAAACCGGAGGTGAGAGAGTTGGCTTGTAAACCGGTGGAGTGTAAACCGGAGGTGGGATAGTTGGCTTAGTGTAAACCGGAGGTGAGAGAGTTGGCTTGTAAACTGGTGGAGTGTAAACCGGAGGTGGGATAGTTGGCTTAGTGTAAACCGGTGGTGAGGGGGTATGCTTGTAAACCGGTGGGGTGTAAACCGGAGGTGGGATAGTTGGCTTAGTGTAAACCGGAGGTGAGGGTGTATGCTTGTAAACCGGTGGAGAGTAGTAGACTGGAGGAGGGAGGGTAGGCTTGTAAACCGGTGGAGTGTAAACCGGAGGTGGGAGGGTGGGCTTGTAAGCGGGTGGTGTGTAAACCGGAGGTGGGAGTGTGGGCTTGTGAACCGGTGGTGTGTAAACCGGAGGTGGAAGAGTTGGCTTGTAGGCGGGTGGAGTGTAAACCGGAGACGGAAGCGTGGGTTTGTGTTCCGGTGATTTGTAAACTGGAGGAGATGAGGGAGAGTAGTAATCGGCGGTGGCTATGGTAACCAAAGAGAGGATGAGGCAAATGGCCAAGGAGGCGCGTGTGATCGCCATTGAAGAGCTTGTCTTGTCTTTTGCCTTGAGCTAGTTCGTTTTGTGTTATTTGTATTTGAATGAGGAAAACGATTTCACCAAATGGGGCTTTATAAGAAAACGTTTGGGTATTAAAAATTTGGATAATAATAATGAAATGTTATTTTTAAGGTGACTAATTGATGGTAATCACGTTTGGGATTCTCATAGTGTGATACACGATCAAATACATGTTGGCCATTAACAAGAAACAACCATGCACAAACGTTTGGGTCCGTGCCGTAAGGGTTCGGTCTCTAGTCTGGACCACCTCGGTGGGCCAGGACACTCGGTTATCAAAAAAAAAAAAAAAAAAAAAAAAAAAAAACCATGCACAAGCTGACCAAAGGATCATCGGATAATTTAAAAAGATGGGCTCGGAAATTTGATAGGCCCATTAAATAATAAAGCACACTCGTTTGCCAACTTTTAGTATCTAAACATATAGTTTAATTATCCAACCACAAATGGGCCAAATAAACCTAAAAGCCCAATTTACAAGCCCGAAACATTGAAAACTGAAAACCCTAATGATGAAAAGAAAACAATCCTATATATTTGTCGTTGCCTCAATTTGAAGCTCAAGCGGCGACTGACTAATGATCGGAGATTTATTATTATTCGGTGATTTATTTTTCTCTTCGTTACTTTGTTTGTGTTATTAAGTTAGATCTTAGTATTAGGGTTCTTCTTCTTTGTTTTATCATATGCTTAGAGAATTATTACGGCTCGTAGTTTGATTTATGGGTTTAAAATTGTTTTCAAATAGAGAGGTTGAAGAAAGGGCCTTTCTTAATCCCAGCTAAGTTTGATCAAGTACTTATCTGATTCATGTGAGGCCTAAACCAAAGTTGCGAGTTTCGCTGATAATACCTTCTTCTTTTTTAACCCCAGAAGGTGTTTTATTAGTAACTCTGCTTACATATTTATTCCCTAATCAAATCTCAAATTTTTACTTGGGTGTCATGACACTTTTTTGTATTCTGTGATTGATTTGGTCTAGCTAAATAGTTTCTGTTATTTTGTAGTGTTTTCTTATCGTTTTTGGGTCTTGCTTTAATTTAATGGCAATAAGCTAACATGTATAACATACTCATTAGTTGTTCACTGTCTTTGTTGTAATCTCAAAAGTTGAAAATTTAGACTCAAAGAATTGAATCAAACAGTGAAAGTTCCAGTTATTAGGCACAGGTTAAGGTATTTCTAGAATGACAAGTTTTCACAAGTTGTTAGTTGTTACTCTAGGATCCAACCGAAGCTAAATGATTATATCAATGGGCCTGGTGAATATTTTAAGAAGCCCAATTTGGTGAATTGAAATAGAATTGTGAGCCCAAAACATATGGATACATAATATATTACCTGTCAAACAAACAATGGTTTGCTCATTTCTTTTTCAACCCACAACATTAGTTGTTCATAATTCTTAAGTATACCCTTTTTATTAATAAAGATTTTAGTTTCGGAAAACAATGGAAAACGTCAAAGCAGAATCTCAATTCCCAAAACAAAACCCTAAATGAAAACATCTTGGATCGAAGACCAAACTACATTACTAGCACAAATCCTGATCACACAACAAATCCTGATCACACAAGTCAACAAAACAAGAGTTTTGGTTTGTTCTTTAAATTGAGAGAGCAGGGAATCTACTATTCCAAAAAGGCAGACCAACTGGATGACGACTAGTGTTTTTTTGCTGCAAAGAGTTTGATTCCTTATAAATTTTCACTGTGTTGCCTAGGACGCCTTAATAAACACTCCCTAATGATTTCTAGGGCAAAGGAAATAAGATATATAAATTTTGGCCCACTTTTAGGTTCAGTAAAAGACTCCAATAAATCACAAAACAGAGACGACATATGGGTGAAACCTGTCGTTGATAGAGGAAAAGACCTTGTTAGAACCATCAATAATTAATACAATTGGGATAAGCTGACGGAACATACCTTTGCAATTCATTAGCTGAAACAGTTTCAGTCGGTTTTGGGAATTAAAGATGGTTTAACTTCGTCTTTATACAATTTTATTTATATTAAGGTGAACACAATGGTTGGATACAATATTGATATCCAATGAATCTTTCTTAAAAAAGGAAATATACGTCAAATATGTAAAGATTTGGCTTATATTATACATGTGAATATTTGGAAAACACACTTTTTCGTGTATATATTTCTTTTTACAATTATTATACATACTGTATATCCTCTTAGTTTACATTAAACATGTGAAGTATTTGGAAAGTTTAACGACCAGTATATCTATATATAGTCTAATGGGAAAATCAAATAATTACGCTCGCATAGATATGGAAACAATTTACATTTTTCCTTTTTTAATGCATAATCACGTCTTCTTTAACAATCTATATATAAAGTTCATAAATCACATTTTAATTCATTTGTATCTATATTCAGCTTCATTTTTATGTGTTTTGTTTTAAAATAATTTTAATTCACTTTGTCCATCCTAAATCAAATATTATTGCATTTCTAAGCTACTATCATTTTTCATTAATTTAATAAAAAATGATTTATTACATTTAATTAAATAGACAATTTGCATGATATATTAATAAGCATTTTATAATTTTCAAAGACTTATAACATTTTAGTCTCACTGCTGGAAAATCTTGATTTGAACCTCCTCAATACTCATCAGTCCACTTCTCAACCTCTAAATTTCCGAACTTTCTTGTTTCTCAAGAAACTCCATCTCCATAATTAAATCTGCGGCTAATCACGATCAGGGATCGTGACTAAGGCAAGTAAACGAACTAATGGGCCTGCCTCAATCTTAATAAGCATTGTCCCTTTATAACGTGCCCTTTAAGTAATAGCCTAAACGGCTGAACGTAAACAGGAAAGTCGAAACAGAGTTGAAGAAGGAGAAATCTTTATATTGTTGACGAGATCGATGTTATACAATAAATCGAGAGAGTAGGCAACAACAATATTCAATCGTTTGTAGTGATCAGATCCAGCAGACCGTGCAATTTCAAGAAACCTCATCATACTGATGAGCTTCCATTAACCTGAATAGCACGTTACAAACTCTTTCTTCAAACAGGGGATAAACAACTTACCAAACAAGATCTGACTACAATGGCTAAGTAGCGATTGTCCGCTTTCCCATAGTCCTCACATCTCTGGGATTGGAACCCACCATGATTGTTTTCTTGAAACTGCAGTCTATAGATACAAGGGTTAGTTCAAGTCAAATTGTTCCTACTAGAGATGATAGACATGCAAAACAAACTGATACTAGCTTCATGCCCATCGACTTTTCTAACTTATAATTAAGAGCTCTAGAGAGTTTTAAGGAAAACACCACAAAAGGGACAAACAGTTCAAGATTCAACCCACCACTAACTATATACCCAAAATCCTTTTTTTTTTTTTGATAAGATCGAGAATCCATTGGTGTGGGCCTAATTCCATTGCGAGAAGGTCACCAAGTAAAACTGCCTATACGATTAAACGATAAACACGCGAAACGGAGCTAAAGAGAGAAATGCCAATAGTACTGTTTTGTTTCTTTTTTTTTTCTCTCGAGCAAAGATAAACACCAGCAGAGTTTTTGTTATTTTCCTTAACACATTTTTTATTTATTAAATCAAAATAATTTATATGGATAATTATAATAGAAAAAGGAAGTCTATACCTAACAATTAATAACAGTATATATACTTTCCAATTTTCAACTTTTCGCACGTGATCCATATATATGCATACCTAGTTTTTCGCACGCTCATAAACCTCTCTCTCTCTTCCTTCTTCAATCCAATCTCTATCTCTTTCCTTGCGCTTCAAGCATTCATAGATAAGATTTTTTATCTTTAATGTCAGTTTCAGCAAACCTACTCGATGAGAACTTTCGCAACTTGCGAAAAGAAGTACCTTGTGATGATGAAATTGGATCTCCCATCAACGACGACGATGAAGAGTTCTCGACTACAAGTATTAGGGTTCTTTTGGTCGATGCAGATTCCAATTCTTTACTTCTCATCAAGAATCTCATGACACAGTACTCCTATCAAGGTATCTAGTTAGATTGAATTAGGGTTTCTTTTTTATGTTACTTTGACGAATTACGGTAGTAAGGGTTTTTAATTAGGGTTTAGGGTTTTACATTACTTTATTTTTTGGTAATTGAGGGTTTTACATTAGGTTTATGGTTATGTTTAATTTCGTGTTTCAGTAACGAAATATGAGGACGGAGAAGAGGCCATGGCTTTCTTGATGAAGAATAAGCAAGAGATCGATCTAGTGATTTGGGATTTCCATATGCCCCATATCAATGGACTCGACGCTCTCAATACCATTGGTAAAGAGATGGATTTACCCGTAGTAAGTAAGTATATATGTACAATTAATTATACCAATATTTCTATTTTATTTTCCTTCGTATATAACGTAGTAAGACATTCTCTAATCTTTAATATGATCCAATTAATGTGAAATTATTCGTGTCAAGTCATGTCTCATGATTACAAGAAGGAAACGGTGATGGAATCGATTAAGTACGGCGCGTGTGACTTTCTTGTGAAACCGGTGAGCAAAGAGGTCATTGCAGTTCTATGGCGACATGTTTATCGCAAAAGGATGTCAAAATCTGGTTTAGATAAACCGGGTGAATCAGGTACGGTTGAATCAGATCCGGACGAATACGACGATTTAGGGCAAGACAATCTCTATCAGAGCAACGAAGAAGCCTCCAAAAACACTTCCGATCAAAAGGGAGAGAAGCCTGCGACCAAGAAACCGCGGATGCAATGGACTACTGAACTTCACCACAAATTTGAAGTAGCCGTCGAAAAACTCGGCAGCCTTGAGAGTAATTAATCTTGCGTGAATTGAATAAGTAAGTTTCTTGATTATAAATATATTATCTTACCGTTTAATTGCATTTCGCAGAGGCTTTTCCGAAGACGATTCTCAAATATATGCAAGAAGAAATGAATGTCCAGGGGCTCACTAGAAACAACGTAGCCAGTCATCTTCAGGTAATTAATACTTATATCAATTTTGGATCTTTATTCTATTTTAGGGTTTATTGTTTCTTGGAGGACAAGAAACCAGTAATTAGGGCTAACAATTTACAACGATTCTGATGGCAGAAGTACCGTCAAAATTCAAAACAAAAGACCAGCACTCACCAGGAGCGTCAAGAAGATTTTGTCTGGCGTAATGCTGGGCCAGATGCCACTCTCGCAGCCTCTAATCCGCCCCTAAGCTCGAACCTCAATATCCACGCTACAGCATCGTATTTGATGAACAATCAAGCTGCGCCTAGAGCATCATATTTCATGAACAATCAAGCTGCGGTGAACGCAGCCCCAATCCCGTATCCATCAAACAGTTGCCTGCCAATGAACAACAACAACTACTTCATGACCAAACCTTTCACTTATATTGACCAATTCCAGCAGCAGCAACAACAGTACCATTCTTCTCTAAATTTACCTTCCATGCTAACCAAGCAAGAACCTAGACACGTGCCATCATCAGCAATGGAAAATTTCGATCCGTTCATGATCTCTAATCCAACTTTCCATTTCGATCACGACGAGTATTTCCCACCTGAAGGATTCAACAATTTCGATCAGATTGGTCAGAATTGATTCTCCAATCTAAGGTGATAGATGAATCCATCTATATATCTATCGTAGTTTTTTTTTTTTCTCTCTCTACTCCCTAATGCGAATAGCAATACCTTGTTGCAATTTGCATTTGTAGCCCTTTTTATTGTTTTATTACTTTGGTCGAACCTATATATGGTTTAATAGTGAGTGATCTATGTAATCACTTGCGTAGATATAAAGTTGATTTGGTCATGGTTAATCTCAATGGCAACATTGATAGTACTCATTGTGCTTGGATTATGTACCTTTGTATTCGGACGCTCAGAGGCTTTTTAAAAGGTTCTTTATAGTCGACGATATTGTTATAGAAACTCAATATACGATTCTCACTTTTTCTGTTTTAGTATACGATATTCATTTTAGTATACAGGTTTAAAATTTATATGTTAATTTCTGATCATAAATAAGTTTAAGATATAAAAATAGGCGACTAATTTACCCGTTGACATTGAGATGGGCCTTACGAGATTACTAATATTTTGTAATTAATAATAAATACTTTGGCCCAGCGGATTATGCGTGTTCTTTGTGATTTAGCACAAAGTTCAACGATTAAGCACTTTTGTTTTTGTATTTTCAAATTACAAAAAAAGGCCAAACTAATAAACGAACCAACTATATATATAATTTTTATAGTGTGCTAAATATAGTCGACAATTTTCCCAAAATTCTGATATATATGAAGTGATAAGTGATAACGTTGAGAATTAAGAAGCGATGACCACAAAAATTAAGAACCGAAACAAACAAAAGAGAGACAGCTTGGAGAGTGACACGGAGCACATGGAAGCAGCTGATTCCAGGAGAAGGTTACAGCTACTTGGCCACGTGTGCTGCCAGGAGATCACTTTTGTGGGACCCATTTTTTTACCAGAAACCCGAAAAATAAAAATAACCAGTTTATATTATTATTTAATTAATTAATTAAAAATTAATTTCCACATCACCTCGAATACTCTTTTGTGTCAACTACAAATAAATATCATAAAAATCGTCCCCACTTTTTTTGCCTTTCTTTACGATTATGATACTTAATTTATCACTCTATCATTATGGATGATTCCAATAATCAAACCAAGGTTTCCGTATTACATACGCAATAATTAAGGAAAAAATAAATAATAAATTCGGTTTTTTTTTTCCTCTAAAAAAAAAAAAGTGAACATCTATGCTTCGGAGAAAGACCTCACCGAATATTGAAATCAATTAATCAATCAATAACTCCCACTATGTGGTAACAAATGTTGAAATACAATTTGTGTTATTTAATCTGATTACAGCAAAGTGCTTTACTTTTTGGTTAAGAACCAACCAGAGGAGGACAAAAACAATCAAAGTGTGACGCTTTCTTTACTTTATACCACCATAAGGTTATATATCAATTCCATCAATTGAAAAAAAAAAGAGTCAAGCACTAAAGTATTGAAAAAAAAAAAAAAAAAAAAAAAAAAAAAAAAAAAAAAAGTGAAGTAAGCAAAGAGACCGACACCATGTTTTAACTAGAATGTACTCTTCATAGTGTCGTGTCCTTCTTCCACTTTGGTTTTGCCATGTTTCCATCATTTTCCGACTTGAAGCAAAATCTTTTTCCAATTACAAACATTTCATAAACAAAAAACATTGTAGACCAGGTTCTTCAAGAGGAAACAAGTAGAAACTGTCGATGAATCTTTTCATCTAACTGTTAATTTGGATTAGACGATTAAATAATCTCTGTTCAAGTGAAAAAGATGACAGAATTATATTAAAAGAAAACATATGGTAAAAAGTCTGTACAACAAATCTGAATGTATCCTATGGTTTTCTGTTTCTTCTTTTTTCTTGAGTTTTTTTATTTCATGCACAGAACAATCGAATAGAATACAGAGGAACGAAACAAATTCCAACAAAAAGTTGGTAAAATCAAAAGAAGAAAGAAAGAATTAATGGTTTTTGTTTTTTTTGTCAAGGAGATGAGAGAATTTACCAGCTGAGACTATAATATGTAATAACAGAGATCATCATCATCAGCGAGACTAGTGTCCATACAAATCATAAGGTGCCCAAAGAGTATCAAGTGGACAAGGCCGTCTCGAATCTAACCGGAACCACGGTTTACCACTACCGGACCAATGAAGCAAGCTAACCGGACCGGGATGTAGATCTCTACAGCTTCCTCTCACGTTATCTCCCCCAAGTCCATGCTGGTTCCACCGATGCTCTATCGGAGCTACTTCTCCGGCGAATACCAACAAGAACGGTGGCAATGATCCCAGCTCGTAAATCCTATCACTCTTCTGAATCTCCATCCATTTCTCTATCACCTCCGTGTACCCTACGCGCCTCCATCTCTCAAGATCCATCACCATCACTCCCGTGTTGAAGTAGCACGGTTTTCTCCCCGTGAAAGCTCCGGAGAACCTCTCGTCCGACCAGAACGCCGGTGTGAAATACTTTGTGAAGTTCGCGTGACAGTATTCAGGAGCTCCGATCGTTTTCGATCCCAGTTTCGTCATCCACAGCTTTGCGATATCGTCGACGACGACTAGATCGGAATCTAGGTAAATGACGCGACGGACGCAAGGCTCAAGAAGATCAGCTAGGTAATTTCGAGCGTAATTCAACGGCTGCTCAAGCGCTTGTCTGACGGAGGTTGAGATCAGAGTCCGTACAATCTCCGGATCGAAGAAGTAAACCTTTAATTTCAATTCGGGAAAAGTCGAACGAATCAAGGATTCTAGGTCAGTCTCGGAGACGAGGAAATGGAAGAAGACGCTCTCGGGACACGACGAATGCTTCAGAATCGAATGAACGGCGGCGATTGAGCCACGTAGGTACTCGAAATCCAGAGTAATCGCGACGTGGACCAAGGAAGGGTTACAGACGCCGGAATCGACATCTGCGGCGGCGCAATCGGCGGCATTGCGGAAAACAGGAGCTTTTCTGAAGGAGAATCTATGCGGCGGTGGATCGGAGGAGGGAAATCGGAGGTAAGCGTCGAGATGAGAGGATCTGATAGCTTCAGCTGGAGGAAACGATTGGAGAGAAGGAGAGAGGACGATGATAACCAAAGCGGCGGAGAATAAACCGGAGAATCTCATGATCCAAAGCATCCTGAGACGACGACGAATCGAACCTCTGCGTTTCTTCTTCTTGGATTTGAAATCGAACCACCGATCGGCGGCGATAGAGGCGATATAAGACCGGAGAAAAGCTAGGGTTCCTTTGATGTCCGCCAGAGTTTTGTAGGTGAATGCATCTGAAGAAGAAGAAAAAAATGCAAAATTGAAGGTAAGAATCGGATTATTCTGGCTGAGGAAGAATCAAAATCAGAAAACTATTTGCCTTGGGATCGAAGCGACCTGAGAGAGGAGGAGAGGAATAATTCCTGAAACCGGAAAAAAAAAATGAAAGAGAAGAAGAGAGGCGCAGGTTAGGAGGGGGCGGTGCTACGGTGCGCCACCGTCTGCTGTTTTACGCCCTCTCCTCTCTTTTTATGTCTTTGGCTCTCTATTTTAGTAATATAGAGAAGATGATGATTTGATAGGAAGAAGAAGAAGCCAGAGAGAGAGAGAGAGAGAGAGAAAAAATGGGTAAAAGGACTAATTCCTTGGATTTCTCCAAAGCCAACAAACAGATTTGTATTCTTACTTATTTGTATGCCTAATCATAGAAAATTTATGTTTTCTCGACAGAGCCTAATGGTTGTGTTTATATATTATCTCTATACATTTTGTCACTTGTGATTCAAATTGACATATTTATGGGAATATATTTTTCTGTTTTTTTTTGGTAGAAAAAATCTTTTGTAATTTATGCAAATACATCACTATATCAAATATAATCTGTCCAGATTTAATATAATATAAATGTAGAATATTTAACTATTTTATTATAACTTTAAATTTAATACTAAATTTAACTTTAATAAGTTTAATTTTAATAATAAATACATTATAGTGATATAAATTTAGTGATAAGTAAATTTTAATGTATATATTTTTTAGAAATAACATTTAATTATAATTGAATCTCAATTTTAATGCCCTTAAATTATAATATGTATTAGTCTTAATAAAATAAAATTTTAATTTAAGATTAATATTTACTTAGTTCTATGTTAATGGTATTTATTTTTCCAATATGAAACTATAAGTAGTGATAAAACAATAGCACTAATACATAGTATTAATTTTTATTTATTTATATGTTTAAGACCCAAATCCAGACCAAAATAATTAAAACTACTGTTTTGATTGTTAACAAAAAAATCCATGGAAAGGAAAAATATTCCAAACCAAACGCAAACCAAAATCCTAATCAAACATTTCTTTGTAGCTGACTTTTATAAATAAATATAGGCACAAGTGTTCATTAACATTTAACTAAACCAAATTTAAACACAAACAAAGACTGAAAAGATTCATGAGTTTATTGAAGAATACGTGAATAAAAGAAAATAAAGAAATTGATGGTCCTGACATTAGCCATTTATGTGCTTAGAATACTGTTCGGCGGTTAATGTGTCATCTCCACACGAAAACCATCGCTAACCTTTGACCAACAACCCGGATAATCCGGTCTGGTCCGTTGAACCAAAATTAAGTGGTGGTCTATTTGAGTATTACTACTTCTTATGTGCATATTGTTTACTTATACTAAACCAATATTTATTTAATGATTTATAACGTAGAGACGAAGTACAGTCACTAATTACTTCCCCGGCTAAATACATTTGATATAAATTAATGATATTCTAATTCAGTTGGAACAAGTAATTGTTAGTTAGAGGAGATGTAGCACACAACAAAACTTTCTAATAATTGATTCGGTAACAAGATAACTTAATTACATTCAAATCTCAAGCATTTAAAACTTTATATTAATTTGTTTATTAATGCGATAAAGTGAGATTTTCAGATCAAGTGAACCCCATGATTCATGAGTGGTAGATAATAGGACCGTTTACTTTCCTGTGAACTTTGAACTGTATTTTTTCTTCTTCCTATGTTCAGATTTTTCAGCATAAAGAGATTTTCCAGTGTTAATTTGGAAAAATCTTTATATCAGACCTATGGATGTTTAACTAGAAAATCGAAATTGGATTATTCAATCTGTCAGCTCAAGTTTTCACTTGGCTTATTTTAGGGAATTCTTTTATTAGTTTGCATATTTGACGAAACGATTATGTTAACAAATCATTCTTAATTTGTTATGCGATGCGTGAGTGACATCAGTATATTATACGTATAATCATCATTTATCACTGAATATCATATATTGCTTAACATGGAGAACTATGTCGGTAACATATACCAATTCAAACCCAAAGACAATTATTTTTATAACCTTTCAGGTACACGTCGTCTACTTTACGCTTCGTCATTTTCTTCTTCTTTTTTTTAGAAAATAAAAAAAGAACTTTAGTATTATAGTCCGAAATATAAATGTTATTCCAATATTACAGTTGAAATGTCCTATTTTATTTAAATTAAGAATCGTATAAGACAACTATACATGTTCATTGTGAGGGACTAAGACGATTCATTACACAAGTAAACTCATATATATTTCACAACTGATAACAACCATGGATGGTTCAAATGTCATTGTATAACTATATTATATTCCAAGAATCTATTACAAAATGAATCGGACAATTCAGTGCAAGTAGAAATGTACGTGGTACAAGATTATAGAATCAATAAATAAATGTTTCATATTATGTAACTTGTTTTCTTTTATGGACCGACCACGAAACTCCATGTGCCACCATAACGTTCAAGTATTCATTCATTCACTTATGAGCTAATTGGACTTTATGTAATTTGGTCAACTCCCTGATTAACTTGTATAACCAAAGGCACACACACATACATATATGTACATACACGCCCTGTTCTAAAAATCCCCGCCTAGGCCCGATTACTCCCCGCTTAATCGCTAGGCCCACCCTATCCGCCTCGATTAATGACTAATCCCCTAAAAAATCAGTTATCCGATTACTCTCCGCCTAATCCGATTACTTCCCGCCTAATCCGATTACTCCCCGCCTAATTTTACATATCTCGATTATTTTTAGATTACAAGTATAAAAAACTTTTTATTTTTGTTATTCAATTATTCAAATTGGGAGTTTGTGATGTTTTACAATAACTTATGTTCAAATTTTAATAAAAATCATAAATTTGTAATAAAAATCATAAAAATTTATCTCAAAAATACAGTTTTATGTGTTTACTGCAATTTTGAAAACAATATTTGATTAATATGTTTTAAAAATATGAAAATAATTCTAAAACTAATCCCGATTAATCCCCGATTTTAATCCGATTTTCCGATTAATCGCTAGGCCCATACCTAGCGCCCGACTAGCGCCTAGCGATTTTTCAAACAAGGCATACACGTAATACATTAAGAGAAATTTAATAATAAACAAATCAGGAAGATTCTAATAGATATTGGTTTAATGTGGTTTAGTTGTAAATGATTAACCGGTTTGTTCCGGCTTAATAGGTTAGAAGAGGAAAACTGTATGGGATTATTGTTGATTTTGCCATTTTTCATAGAAATCTTTTGAAATTGCCATTTTTACTAAAATCTTACGGATTTGTCATTTTCTAACACTTCAAAATGTACGTATTTCGGATTTTTTTTGGTAAAAATACGTAGTTTATACAAAATACTAAACCCTAAGAACAACCACAACCGACTAAACCCAAACATATAACGAATAAAACGCATGTTAAATCATATTTTCGTATCCTGAAAAAGGGCAAAATCCATGAACTATTCAAAAAAAGGCAAAATCCACAAATGCCATCCCAAAAAATGGTAAATCCATAATTGATTCAAACTGTATATACTCATTGTCTCGACACATTTAATAAAGCAACAGATATTTTTTCCTAAAGCGGCTCTCTTGTCCTCTCTAGCTGAGCACGATCTTGCTTGATTCAAGCTCAGTTCTTCATTTCTGTTCATCTCTTTCTTGTAATAGATTCTTTTATCATGTCGTTGTTTAGGTTTTGTCTAGATACTTTATTGAGTCTCAAAAAATATATAAGAAGAAGTTATAGTGCTAGTTTTAAATTTAACTGTTGCACGGAATTGTTGAGAGGCATACATTGGATCTATATATTTATTATCGTGGGGGACAAAATAATAAAGTCCACTATTTGTTTGCATATGAAATTTCAGTGTAGGCGCTAACACTTGGTCACACAACTCACAACGATGGCTAATTTATTTAGGCAGGAGCCACGTGGAAACTCGTTATGTTCATTGCTTGCGCCATAAGTAATTAACCTAGTTATTATGAAAGTTTAGCAAGTGCCCTTGAGCCCTTCATTTTATTAATTTCGAGATGAAACTATCAGCCAAATTTATTTAGTCAGGACTAGATGAGTAAATGATCGATAACAACATCACACCTTACTTATGTACTTTAGTGATTTGATTAAAAAACTTTTACAAACCAAATTCAGGTTTAATTAATGCATTTTCCATAAACCAAGGATATTCGGGGGAAATAGGCCCATTTTAAACATTTAAACCATTTCGGCCCATTATAGATTTGTAGGCTCGAAACTTAGCCCAAGAATTTAAGATTACACCCAACATGGTCCATTATTAAAGACCTCTCGATTAGTATCGACGAGTCCAATATTTTTGTAGAAATACGAATTGCTTTTTTTTGGTGAGAACGTAACTGTATTCGAATTTATAACACCGACAATGATTAGCCCAAATATGGTAAGAATTTGATAAAAGATCTCACATCTTCTTAGAATAATTAGTTTATCCCTATAATTGACTATTGATGAATAACTAATTATGTGTTTAAAAGGATATTATATACTTTTGTGAATCGTACAACTAATACTCGTAGTTAATATGCTTCCTCAGGAAAGGTTTAGGCCCACTAGCTCACATGATTGATGACTCATTTTGAATTTTTGATTCATCATCACTTATCCACTTGAAAATAACAAATGCCAAACCAAAACCCTCCATCTCTCTGAGAAGGTTTTCATACTTTAATTGAACAAAAGTGGTCAACCGAATTTCCACAAAACAGTCAACAAACTTAGATTAATTATAGGTTTAGTTATAAAGGCGATTTGATACAAACAATCACACATACAGCATGATTGGTACATCAAACTATACAAACAATAAATATTTTTACGATGTAAATGCAAATCTTTATATTTCATAAACATAGATTTATACAAAACTTGAAAGATAAATGAAAAAAACGCATTAAATAAAATTGGACCCACAATCCACCATCTATTATTTCTTTCTTTCTTGTACTAATTTTTATTTTATTTTTTGTAAATTTGATACAGATCAAAATCACAACTTTGCCTATCATCAATCTCGAAATAGTATCAAACAAGTCAACAATTTTGATTCTTAATATTGGAAATTTATTATAAAGAAAAAAAAAGGATAATTGTTTGTTCTTTATTACCTAACAAGTAACGACAGAAGATACGACAGAGACAACCGCTGGTTCAGAAGGAAGCTTATGATTATTATTAGGTGTGTCGCGGTGCACGAGATTCCCCTGCGCCTGCGCCATCAGTATCGACTTGTAAATCTCCACAAGCATTTTCTCATCGTACTCCTTCATTTGACCCGACCCGAATCCGGATCCACCGTATCCAGATGATCCAACAACCCGTGAGTTAGCCAAACGCATCATCATCTTAACATATGAATCACGTAGCCACACCAAAAACTTCTTCGGCGTCGCCGTTTTGAGGATCCTCAGTTTCGGCACAATCTTGATCCTCCAAAAACGTTTCTTGCGGGTCGGATCCATTTTGATCCGTTTACCTTTCCTTCGACCGGAACTCGTCTCTGATGACCCATCAAGCTTCTCGTATCCTCTCCACCTCCGCCAGTACCTCTTCGGCGTTATCTCCATCATTCTCTATTGAGAGATTCTCTATTGAGAGATAGACGAATGAGGAATTAAAAAGAGACAGAGAGAGAGAGAGAAAAAGAGAGATTGGTTGGGATTTATAATAATGACTAAGAAGACCTAAATAGTTAAATCCACTGTCTAGGCAGCTGCATACACGTGATTAGTTATACGCATCTATATGTATGCGATTATACGTAATAATTTTCGGTAATGATATTGATACACATTTTTTTCTTTTCCTTTTTTAAAGTTTTCTTTTCAATTATAACGATTACAGTTAGTTAGTAATAAATCCAACAATGAATGATCCATGTCCCTCTCGCGACATCCGATTCAGTTTTTATATATTTTTAGAGTTTTGTAGAAAATGAAAGTTAATCTTTTTTACACATGCATATGATTTTTTTTTTTTTTTCAGCACTACATGTATGAAACTTTTAAGAGATTTGACTTTTAAGCAGGTAACAGTGCGCATAAGTCGAATATTCTTATCTAAAACGAATGGTCTGAATAACGAAGAAGCGTTATCATTGATTTTTTTTTTTTTTGTTAACTAGCGTTGATTTCCTTGTTTGATCGACTATATCTGATTCTTGTCATGAGGCCAATGGTCATTAATATCTCAGCATTTTGGTATCAACAGCAATGGGACATCCTTGGGGATATGAATATGGGGGGAAATATTAATAAAATAATCTAAGACGAATAGGGACACGTTGGAAGCACGCTGTAAATGAAATCAACTTTTTGTGTTAAAGCTTTCGCCGAGAGAGAGAGATAGATGAGAGAGAAAGGAATAATTCATTAACCCAAAAAGGTAACCAATCCCAGTAAGCCACGTCATCGGTACACCTGAGTGTAACTTAACACCCGAGTTTCGGATCTAAGCCAACATTTGCATTTTTTTCTCTTTTTTTATTCTAACACTCGACGACTTACACCCGGAGAATTGGTCCACTGCGTATGGTCTTAGTGTCTAACGAATATTACATTTGATTATTTTAATTTTTAAGTAATAAGCGTAATGGCGTTTAGCGCGAATCGATCGCTGTAGCAATAATGGCGATCTGTGACGAGACTCCTATGGGCCATGGCCCATGTGACAAAGCCTCCACTAAATCCTAACCGTTGGATCTCTCTTCATCGCAAGTCTATAATATAGAGGGTGAGAGAGACACGCATGCATAACAATGCATAAGATCTTCCGAATATTAATGTTTTGAAAATACTATATATTATAAGTAAAAATGTCTAAATCAAATAAATTGTAGCATGTTTTAGGTGAGGCTACATCGGTTTCATGTGTACATAAGTACATTATATTAGTTATCGTGGGAAACATTTGACTTAAGAAAACGTAAAGGGAACATTAATGAGATCATCGAGCTGTGATTTGATCAAATCGATAGATTCCCTCTACACCGTACGCGGGAAATGCGTGCAATATTGTTTTTTCTTTTGTTAACATCAAACGCATTTATGCTATTAATTAATCAAAAGTGTCACATGTATTTGTGACAAACCAATGTGGTGTGCTTAGAAACTAGATGGGCCTAAACCAGACAGACGTTTTGTTTAGTTTCCGAATCATAAATCAACCAGATGTTGTTTTATGAGCCTAATACACTATCCGAAAATTGGGCCGAATATTGTAAGGAAACATAACCCAATTGTATCTCATCTCTCAAGCCCATATATACAAACAATCTCTTTCTATCCCTTAATTTTCACTCTAAATACAAAATGATCACATAAAAAGCATTGTTGTGAAATTTTAATACATTTCTAAAAATACACTAACATGTCCATTACAAACAACTCAAAATTATTAAAATGAGGTAAATGGCTCATTTTTTTTTCCAGGCTGACATTCACAAAATTATTTTGCAATATTCAAAAAGAAAAACGAACACAATGTATAGTAAGAATAACTACGACCACACCTTACAATAATAGACATCTAATGTAAGAATTAATAAACTATAACATGTAATATATTGTGTGACTTGTCACCAAATTTGCATGTTAAGAATAAAAGAAAAATGAAAGTTCTAAAAGTCCACAAATACAAATACCAAATGGTTGACACAGTAGAGTTGGTCTTTCACTGATCGTTTGGTTATTATCATTAAATAAAATAATTCCTTACAATCTATTTTTTCTTTTTACTTAAATTAACCATCATTCAAATAAAAAACGAGAAAGCGCCTCATTGATCGCATGGCCTCTCACCATCTCCTCCTATTAATCTCACTTTCCCAAATCAAGAATCATTTGATTTCTTTCCTTTTACCGTTGCTTCTTTCCCATTCGGACGAAGCTCCGGAAAAATGGACGGGTTCGGGTCGCATCCGAGAACAATCGCCGTTGATCGATGGATGGAAATAGTTAACGGTAAAGGTTACGGCGTTGGTGGAGCTCGACCCGACTCACCGAAGTTTCAACCGTCTATTCCCCCTCCGCCGGGATCAGGTTCTACGGCACGTACAACTACTACTCCGTGGAGATTACTCGACGCCGAAACGAAGAGGAAGAAGAGAATCGCGACGTATAAGACTTACGCTTTGGAAGGTAAAGTCAAAACCACGGTCAAGAAAGGGTTTCGTTGGATCAAAAACAGATATTCTCAGATTATACACGGATGATTAATCTTTTTTTATTTTACATTTCGTGTCTTGGGCTGTCGCCGGCGATAATCTCCGGCGACTTTTATTTTTTTTGCTGATGTTAAAAGGTAAAAGAGATTTACTATAGCCTTATAGGGGAGTGTTTTGATTTGATCTTGAAAGCAAGATTCGTGTCGTCGTTGTATGGGTGAATATATAAATTAGTCTACAACGATTCAGGTCAAACACCGGTCCATGTTTGTGGCCCAATTTATTGCCTTTTTTACATCTTAATGAAGCCCAAGTAACACCTAACTCTCTGGCCCATTAAGTAAGTACAAATAGAGAGAGTATTAAACAGTATCGGGAACTGTGATCTTTTTTGTTTAATAAACAAAGAAGACACCAAAGCACCTTCTACGCACGATCATAGCTGAGCACGTGAAGCCACGTCTTCTCTTTATTCACTTTACCCAAAATAACCTTAACTGATTTTACAATATTGCCCCGCTTGTCTGATTGAATTATTTTTTTAAATTTTTATTGTCGTTAATCATTTGTAATTTTCTCCAGATTCTGCACGCCCTCGATTATTTCCAATAAATAAATTGATATCTACGTTAGACAAAAAAAAAGAAGAAAATTTGGCGTATACAAAAGTCCTCATATGTACATTTGCAGTCATATAAAAAGTCCAGAAAAAAGTTTTACATTTCGAAAATTTGAATTCGTTTACTGGTCCGATAATAAATACACGAATACGAACATGGTTTTTGGCTCATTTTATTTATTGAGATCAGATCTTGTATCTGAAATTAAAATTGAAAAAGTGAGTTATAGCTTATGTCAGGAGAAAAAGTTTATAAGCCGACTTGAATTGATTCTTTTTATTGAATGTCACTAGAGTATTTTACTCGTTGAGTCATTATTGGGTAACAAAATAAATGTTTTGTCTGAAACAATAATAAATTAAGGGGTATTACGAGAAAATTATAGAAAGATTGTGAAGGGCAAACTCGTAAAAATGGCATTGCAAAATTCCAAAAACATCCGTAGAGATTCTTCTTCTTTTTTATTCTATTGGATCAGCCTGCAGAATCCTAAGCAACAACCATAGCATTACCTAAATTATCAAATTCATAAAAAAAAAAACACAATGAATTACGTATATTAATTAAGACCAGTAGATTTTCAACTTTTTAATTCATGCAAACAAAACATGTCAGATAATTAAAAAAATATCGCGAATACTGTAATTTACTTTTCTCTACAGGAAAATAGCATAAGAATATCTTTTACAGAATAAATAAAGAAAAAGGTTTTTAAGAATTAAATAAAAAAAGGTCAATAAATAGAGAGAATAAAAAAGCAGCTTCATACATACACTGCATATCTCTGCTTCTTTCTCCTCGCTCTTCGCGCTCTCTGCAGTAGAAAAAACATTTTCTTGAGAAAGAAGCCACAATCTCTATCACACATACTATGGATCTTGTTGAGAGTTTTGGCCATGGCGATCCTGATACTCCGCGTTTCAGTGACGACTTTGGTTCTGGCTCTGCTTGCTCGACTCCTTTCGTTAGTGCTCCGTCTAGTCCCGGTCGTGGTCCTCCACCGGGTTATTTCTTCAGTGCACCGTCGAGTCCGATGCATTTCTTCCTTTGCTCTGCTTCTTCTTCATCGGAGAATCCTAAAAAGCTCGACTCTTCGTCATGCGGCGACTTTGAGTTTGATTTCTCGTCGAGGTTGTCTTCAAGCAGTGGTCCTTTAGGCGGTGTTTCAATGACCTCAGCTGAAGAGCTTTTCTCTAATGGCCAGATCAAGCCGATGAAGCTCTCTTCGCATCTTCAGAGACCTCAGATCTTATCTCCGCTTCTAGATCTGGAGAACGAGGAAGAAGACGACGAAGACGATGAGACCAAACCAAACGGTGAGATGGTTAAACGTGGGAGAGATCTGAAACTAAGAAGCAGATCTGTTCATCGGAAAGCCAGATCTCTCTCTCCTCTCCGAAACGCAGCGTATCAATGGAACCAAGAAGAAGAGGAAGAGGAAGAAGTCGCCGGAGAGAGACAAGTGAAGGAGTGTATAAGGAAGCTTCAAGAAGACGAAAACGTGCCTTCAGCTGAAACGACACCGTCTTGTTCTGCTTCTTCTTCACGATCATCTTCTTACGGTAGAAACTCTAAGAAATGGATCTTTCTTAAAGATCTGCTTCATCGAAGCAAAAGCGAAGGAAGAGGCAACGGTAAAGAGAAGTTCTGGTCCAACATTTCATTCTCTCCTTCTAATTTCAAAGACAAGAAACTCAAATCATCTCAACCTGAAGAGAAACCGATTCAAGAAACAGTTGAGGCTGCCGTGGAATCCAAGAAGCAGAAGCAGAAACAACCGCCGGCGAAGAAAGCTCCGATCACCGGAAAACCAACAAACGGGATAGCGAAACGGAGAGGGTTGCAGCCGTCTGCTCACGAGCTACATTACACAACGAACAGAGCTCAAGCAGAGGAGATGAAGAAGAGGACATATTTGCCTTACAGGCATGGACTCTTTGGCTGTTTAGGGTTTAGTTCCAAAGGTTACAGTGCCTTGAACGGTTTAGCCCGTAGCTTAAACCCAGTTTCGTCCGGTTAAGTTATAGATTAAGCAAATGTTTTATGTATAGATAATGAATCCTTAAGTTATATATAGACTATAGTATATGTCATTGTATTTTTCAGTTGTTAGATTTGATTACTATGATTCTCTTCTAGTTCTTGGGAATGTATTCAGAATCTAAAAAAATTACAGTAATGTTGTAGTAACAGTTTTGTGAGTTTTTTTAGTGTTCTTGTGGACAAGGTAATGAAAACAATAATGGTGGGTGGGGTTTTAGTTTGTTGAGAGAGAGTGCAATAATTTTTTGTAAGTACTTCTACTACTCTGTGAGATCTGCAGGAAAGAGATTAAAATAAAATTGGGGCCATGGGTGAGTTGTTGTGTTTTGGAGTAATGTGTGTCAAGAGTTAAGAGAGAGCATCTTCATCATCTACATGACCCATTTGTGCTTTGTCTTATTAACATTTGGTGATTGAAACTGCATCTTTTAAGTCTTATCTAATTGTCTTTTTGCTTGTATTATTATTTCATATGATTTATTGTTAATATCTCTATCTATTTGGGATTTTTCTTCATACTTAATAACCATATTACATCATCCCGTTGTTGAGAAGAAGAACCCCACCATGAGTTATGTATGGTTTTTGTTTCCTTCGTTTTAAAATATCTACCTCTTGATCAACACAACTTATCATACTTTTTAGTTGCTCTTATTACCAATTTTACTTGTCATTATCAAATCAATTCATATGGTTGGATGTCCCTAGTTCAAAGTTATGATGCGCATTATTACATTATCTTGAAATGTGAAGTATACAAGAAATTCTAAGTAATAATTACGAGTGACGGGAATAAGAACGGTGTCGTTTTCTCGCTGCCACTGCTGCGACAAAAAAAGGTGTCGTTGAAAATAAAACCAGAATAAAGAAATGACGTGCACGTATAGCGACTTTAAAGATCCACCGCACATCAGGAAAAACATTTAGCTGTCTTATCTATCTGAAATATACGATTCAACCCACATGAACTTGTCTCCGTTTGGGCCCAAAATTTATTTAAGTAGTCTCTCTGATTACATTTGTGAAATTTTAGAAAACAAAAGAAAAAAGGCCACGTGAGTTGTCGTAAGAGACTAGTAGTAAAAACAGAGGAGGTCCATACTTAACATGACCCACTCCTCTGAAAAGAGAAAATCTCACTTTTCTTTCTTTCTTCTCCATATGATTCTCAATAAGAGTAATAATTTGAGACAGATTACATTAAAGTCAGTCATGTCATGGGTCCTAAATACATTTTAAGGAGACTTGTTCTTATTTCTTTCCTTTTTACTCATATCAGAATAAAATAATAAGTTCTACAAAACTATTTTTATATGTTACATATCATACATATTACATAGGACCGGCCTAAGATTATTATTAGCTCTAAGTCAAAAACTTAAAACAATAAAATAAGTAATAATATTAATTTTTATTTTATTGTGTTTGGACTAATGGTAGAAAAAATGATGGGGAAACAAAATACAAGTTGCAAAATAAGTGACGAGGGAAGAGTCACTTCAATCAATCGGCTATGTAACTGTACACTTCATCGCTTAGCTGTGCTGATCTGATCTGTCTCACTGTTTATGAGTGGGAACTTTCTAATTCCGATAACCAATGTAAGCTTTAGTTTCTATTTTTTTTTCTATAATAGAAATATCATATTTTCTTTAATAACGACTGATACCATAATTTAGGTGTAGAAGATTGGGGGAAAAAATTACATTTGCGAAACTTACAAATATAGAAAACTTATAAAAAATCTGCGATGAAGTGACTAATCTCTTAGCTCTCAATAAATTCTAAAGTTCAAATCATTATCAAATATATCTGGATGTTTATATGGCAAGTGGAGTTAATAAAACAAAAACATATTAAAAATTATTTTAGTACTATTTATTCATTTTTTGGGGATATGAAAAATTTAAAACACTAAAAGAAAATGAAAAGACTAACAGCAGCTACAAGTTTCAAACACAACAGAAATTTCACATTTAATAACAAAAAGTAGTATAAAACTAAACCAAAAAATTGTAAATTCTCTCATTCGAAAAGTTACACGGAATCACGGATAGTGGAGATATTAATGGGCTTAACATTAATCCGCTGCTTTAGCGGGCCTGACAAAATTAGGCCCAAACAGTCTCTTTACCTCGCGCCTATTTTGACGGACTGAAAAACTTTATACCGCCTGTAATTCGTAATAGTTTCGTTATACTTCCTTACTTTTAAATTTGATCAAACCAACCCCCAATTCAATTGATTATCAAAGGAAGTGCAAGACTCAACAAATACCTAACTAACTTTAGTTAGTCTCTTCCTCGAGCCATTGGGTGATTCTCCAGATGCATTACTGAATGGAGCAGAACTTCCAAGTCTTTTCCAAGAATGCGCTGCATTACCAGTTGCTTATCCAAATCTTCGTAACAGCTTGTGATTCTCATACCCATTTGATTTTTCGAACCTTCTTCGGCTTCTGGTACAATCTCAGCCGTCCATTGAGAGTTATCTACGGTTGCATCTTTTAGCCTGGAAAAACAAAAAAAAAGAGTTAACAATGTAATTCAACAAAGAACTAGGAACATCTTTAGGGGTTTTTGAATAAAGAACCATATAAGACTGGTTTTACTTACTCTTCCAGTATAGAATCTGCTTCGTTTCGGTTTTTCACTCGAAATAAAACGTCAACAGTGTCCTCATTAACCCTAGCAAGCCCCTCGAGAGGGCAAATCGACAAGCACATCGAGTGTATCATTGAATCAGCTGTTTTCGAATTTAGATTACCAATCCTTATAACGAGTACTGAAGAGGGATGATTTGAGGGTGTCTTGGAGATAGCAGAACCCTTGGAGCTATTTTCGTCTCCTGGCTCAGAACTGGGACTGATTATGTTTTGAGATTTGGATTTGTGATCTTGAATTTGAGATGATGACATGGTTGGCTTGGAGAAAGGAATATTTGAATCTGTAGCATCTCTTGCTGGTGAAGAAGCATATGCTTCCGTCTTCTTCTTGCCATTAACTTTCTGGTAAGAAAATGGATTAAGGACAATTATAAGCATTCGATATTTTCGAAACAAACAGTGCTACTTAAATCAAAAGTTGTCCAGATGGGAATAAAATGACGCATTCTAAACCGAGAACACCCGCAAAAAGTTTGCATAAATATTGTAAACGTACGTACCCAAGAAACTTCTGGCTTTTCAGTCAACAACTTTGGTTTCGAAATTGAATCAGAAGCTTGTTCCTGCTTCTTCTTCTTTTTCTTTTTCTTCTTGCCTTTAGTATTCTGGTAAAACAAACAAACTCAGCTCAAGTAAGAAGATATAACCCTTTCGGATCAAACCTGAGCTGCGAAAAGCACCAAGCTGACAATATATGGATACAGTGAACACAGAAGGAGATCTCCATAACGATTATAAAATGTACCAGAGATATCACTGGATTCTCATCCTGAACAGGCTCTGGCTTCTCAGTTAACATCTTCACAATCACATTCCGATCCACTTCTTTCTCTACAGAACCCAACTCTGAGAAATAATCATCATCCTCAAGATGACTAAATAACGCAGGTGCATGAGTTTTCACTCCTGCAGATAAAGAATCAGAAGCAAAACCATTGTCAAGAGCAAAAATTTGTCTATTCTCAATCATCAAAGTTCTAGTTAACAAGCGTACCTACATCAGATTCCGAGTAATTACACGGTGGAGAACTATGAAATGCGCGGTTGAGCAATTTGATTGCTACTCCATTTCCAGATAATAGCAACCTATTCAGAATCAGCATTCCATCACTGAATCTACCAACACGAAGAACTAAATATATCTAAAACCCTAACGAAACAATGTCAAGCAAACAAAACACTGACGAAAGTGAGAAACACGAAATCAAACCTCACCTATCTTGTGAAATACGCTTCGAAATCGCTGCAATTTCACCTGAGAAAAACCGAAGCAGCCATTTCATTTTCCAGGGATTCAAATATCTGAAAATGTCTCGGAAGTGCAAGAATTAATACAGGAAGATTGACGAATAACGTACAATGTCGGCTGAAAGATGAGCTGTGTCTGCCATGGAACAAAGTTTTGAGAGAAGCTCGTACTCGCACCGCCGCAAACATCGTAGTCGCTCCGCCGGGAAGAAAGAGAGGAGAAGTTAGTCTAACGCCGATTGAATATTATCAAACGAGGCCGTGTTAGTGGCCTGTTTATCTTAATGGGCCTTAATTATTGGGCCTATTTTAGGCTTCTTTCTACGCTTTTTCAAAAATGACGTATTGTGCTCTCTTACCGACAACTCTGTGAAATACAGTATGGTTGGTTCGTCGGCCAATTTTTGGGCCCTTTGTTTTTTTTTTTTTTTTTTAAATCTTCATTCTGTTTTTGACTCTATTTTAGTACTATGTCGGCACATGAAATGCGTCCGAGTTTGCGGTCAATTCGTAGAAATGGTCCATCTCATGAACTTTATTGAGATTTTATTCTATATAAAGGAAAAGGAGTATTAAAGTTTCATTTGGCCACCGGTAAAAGTAGAGAGACAAAAGTTGCATGGCATCACGTAAGGCTACTATAGTGACAATGGACCAAATCGTCCTTCTACACGTAAGATAGCGACCCTCTCGTTATGTTTTTTTTCTTCTTCCTATTGCTAAACGTCTACTCTACGCTTAGGAAAGATATCATCCATTTAATGAGTGAGTTGTTGCCAACAGAAAAATAAAACGAAACGAGAGAGAGTACTCTGAATTAGTCGTATCTAAGTTGTGGCAAGGTTCCTATTAAGCTGCTATAGCCTTTTTGTAATCAAAATTTAACGTTCATAGCCCAATTATATAAATTTATAATAATAAAAAAAAATTCACATCAAAACAAAAAAAAAACGTGGTTGGCTACATGCTTAGGAAATTAGCTCGGGTTTTGGTCTATTAAAGAAATTTTTTTGTTTTTTAAATACTTCCACCTAGAATAACTAGCAACGATTGGACAATGTCAATAGAGAATAGCTGATTCACAATACGATAATTAGAGTCTCTTGTTTAAGACGAGTCTCTTATTTAGAGATTGCCAATGAAAATATCTTAGAGCATCTCTAACACAGAGGGATGAAGATTGAAGGAGGTTCTCTGGAAATTTAAATAATATTAAAAAAAGTTAGAGAGAGAAGGAGAAAATAGGAGAGACGTTTAGTGATTCTAACAAAAAATGGCTGGTTGTCATCTTTATCACTGATTCATTGTATTAAAAACAATTAAGATATATTTTTACAATTAAAATATCAATATTTTCTTTTTAAGAAATTAACTCTTTGTCTCTTGCCCTTGGAGATGGCCTTAGGAAATTAAATTTAAAAGGATGAATTTTGTTTTTGTGTTTTAGATTTTTTTGTACATCAATGGTGTAATTTTTAATGGATCATATGTAATATAACTAAGAAGATCGACTTTATTTTGTTTTATTTTCCAACGCCGAAAATCGTATTTACACATGAAAAAAAGACTTGCACAGTTAAAACTAAAAAACGAACGCAAGGGTACGAACATGTTCTATTCACACCAAAAAAAAAACATGTTCTATTCACAAAACCGACCAGATCCTGCCATGGGGACCTTTGCTAAAATCTAACGGAGAAAAAAGCGTATGCATGGTGCCAAATCTTTCAAGACAAAAGCCAAGCAGCCATCTTTTTTTCTTCGTCAAGATCCAACGGTTCTCCAAAGTCGTTGGGGCCCCTTTGTCTGGTCTCAGATTCCATTTCCTCTCCATTTAACAGCCACGACAAAACCGAATCAAGATCCTCTTTTTCGTCCCAAAGGGTTTCACCTTCTCTCCATACAAAGTCCCTGCAGTCAGCGAAGTCGTTAGCCATCGATTCGATATTTTTGTGCCCAACGGAGACCCCTCCATATGGCTCAGAGTTTTTTACGCTGTTCGACTCACATGAGGACACGTGGACAGCATAAGGCTCGTCCAATTGAAAACAAGAATCGAAAATATCATCATTGAGAGACAAAACTCCAACGTCCCCATCAATGCTTGGGTTACAATAACCATCGTCTCCATAGCCACATGGTCTTAAACCAGGCTCCTTGGCTCCACTTAAGCTACTACTTGACAACCCCATTAACGCGTCTTCTTTTTCTCCCACTCCATTCTCTATTGTTGTAGTTGGCAAAACAATGTCGTTTTTGCTTGCCTTTAAAGAATTAGGGTTTTTGTGGTTTTTAGGGTTTGGGATAAATTTGGGTTTCATGGCGGATCTGCTGGTTCTTCCGGGTCTACGCTTCGGAGGCGGAGGCGCATTCTCGACTACAGTAGTGACAGTTGGTTTCCTGAAGTAACCATGGAATTTACGGCTGAGATGAGAATTCCAATAGTTTTTAATTTCGTTGTCTGTTCTTCCCGGTAGATTGCTCGCAATTATTGACCACCTGCAATTTAGCGTTAACGTTATTCTATTTTTTTTTTTTTTAAATGCTTTTTCACGACGTAACTCAGCAACCGTTTGATTTAATATTGATCCATAATGCTTTCACGTGATTCATGTGATTGTGTACCTTCTATTGGAAATAAATAGCCATTATAAATCAACTTTTGTTCAAATAAGTAAAGTTACCTGCTTCCCAAAGTGGAATGCAATTTAACAATGAGGTCCTCTTCTTCGGGAGTTATGTTTCCTCTCTTGAGGTCTGATCTCAAATAGTTTATCCATCTCAATCTACAGCTCTTTCCACATCTCTTTAGCCCTTTTTAAAATGAACTCATTCAAAAATAATAACACGTCAGATTTTGAGGCATAAGAAAGTCAGCGATTGATATTACTCATCTTTTGTTCTAAATAGAGCTGTTTTTGAAATAAATAAATAAATATTTCTGTGAGGTACAGTCCATATATGTCAACAAAACAAGAAGGCAATTTGGTCTGAATACTATATGAAATATGACAACACAATCGCATAATATTCTAAGAAAACAGTTTACGTTTTAAATATTACGCATTCATTATAGAAAATGATACATTAAGTAGATCAAAAATTAATCACGGATCTACTATTAAAAATTTTACAACCCATATTGTATTATTGATCCGTGAGATAAATTAATTTTCTCGATGCATATATAAAAGGATTAAGGGGAGATTCTCTTATAAATTTTGACCAAAAAAAAGATCTCTTATAAGATGCATGCGATCAATCGAGAGACAGAGTACTGTATGTAATCTTCTTACCGGCATTTTTGGGAAGAGAACGCCATGAACCTTCGCCGTTGGACTTAATGTAGTCGGAGAGAATCTGGTCTTCCTCCGCCGTCCAGCGCCCCTTCTTCATTCCTACCTTCTCACAGCACGGCTTTCTTCCCATTCTCTCCGCCAACTATTAAATTTCACTCACTTCACTTGACCCCTATAGTCAATCACTAGAGAGAGATATATAAAAGAGAAGTAAAGTGACGACACCACAAAAAATGTGATTGGTTTAGATATTTATAGGAGTGATAAGAGTAGAGAGGAATGGGTTATTCAGCTATACTAACCAGTTCAAGCTGGCTCGTCCTGAGATGCTAATAATAGTCTTAAAATACTATTGGTTATACATTATTAGTTGTAAACTGTTGTTTTTTAATGAATTTAGAGGGACTCAGATAATAGTCGTATAATTTCAGTAAATTTATACCGTATAGTGTATTTGAGTTCTTCTTACTTAAACAAAAGAAAATGTATCTGAATCTTGGTGCCCACCAAAGAGTCTTCAAAACACGTGTGCAACCATACACACGTGTACAGTGTACAAGTCTCAATTCGGATTCAATCAATCATCTAACAATAGAATCATAATCGTACTTTTTCTTCTCAATTATTTTACTTTTGTCATCAGCGTTGTTTTTTTTTTTGTCTATGGGTAGTAAATGGTATTAATGGGCTGGGACCACTCGTGTGAGATGTCAAGTAACAAAATAATGTTTCGTCGAAGATGCGAATATTCAAGAGACCTGACATATTACAATCATGATTGTCCAAACCAGTCTATGTTTCTTTGCATGCAAATCAATAAACAACAAAATATGTATTTATTATTTAACCACCCTTTTGTTTCATAGTGTTTAACCAATGCACAACGTAATGTGTGACTAAGATAGTCTAGATTATATAAAGATTAATAAATCAAATTTCTCAAAGTTTAATTTTTTTTCCTGTCATTATAGCAGCGCTTTTGTCATTATAATTACAGGTTTAATATTGTAGGTATAAAATCCATAACTTTAAGTCTTTAAGACCTTTATCCCAAATAAAAAACAAATGCAAAACTAGTTTCGATTTGGCCTCCGATCCCCAGATTGGTTTCCATAAATCTCGATTTTGTTTTGGCCCATTAACCTAGGTTTCTGCGGTAGGCCACATTTATGGATTTAACATACAGATCGTAAGGAGAGTTACAGGCCCGCTTCATTATTAATGGGCCTTGTTTAGATTATATAGTAAGAACGACGTCGTACTCATTAAAGTCGACGAAAAGAACAGTCAGCGATTCAACCGTGGTTTTTCCACGTGGCTGATATCTATTGGTTAGGATCGTCAGAGACTTAATCCTGATTGGTTAAGCAGTGCAGTGTACACGTACACCGACCACGATGCTCGAATTCTAAACTCGTTCCGCGAAAGGAAGAGAGAAAGGGAAGTGAGAGAGAGATTGAGCTCTAATCTCATAAATCAGCGAAGGAGATCTTCGTTCTTGTTTGAAATTGAAATCCGAATCTCAGATTGGAGTTGAAGTCCTTGGGAGAGATCCGATTCTCTCCTGATTTCCGTTTCCATGGCGATTCGGTGGTCGGAGCTGTGTATCGTATTGTTCGCTCTTTCTTATGCCATTTGCGTCCTTGCCGGGTAAGAAACATCTTTCGATTTCTCAGAAGCATAGAAATGTGTGGAAAATGTGAATGCTTAGAAAATCTATGATGTGTGGATTTAGGAAGAGTTACTACGATGTGTTGCAAGTTCCGAAAGGTGCATCTGATGAACAGATCAAGAGAGCTTATAGGAAACTCGCTTTGAAGTATCATCCTGATAAGAATCAAGGAAATGAGGAAGCGACTCGCAAATTCGCTGAGATCAACAATGGTATTTTTCATGTTGCAACAACTTGTGATCCTGCTCTCTTTGATTACACGTTTTTCGTTCTGAGAATTGACGTATTGGTGTTTTGTGTTTGATGTAATAGCTTATGAAGTGTTATCGGATGAGGAGAAGAGGGAGATATATAACAAGTATGGTGAGGAGGGGCTTAAACAGTTTTCTGCAAATGGAGGAAGAGGAGGTGGAGGCGGAGGCATGAATATGCAGGACATTTTTAGCTCGTAAGTTTTCTGCAAATGGTAACTCTTTTGGATCCAAATAGATGTACAAGAGTCAGGGTGACTAGGAATTAATCTTTCTATCTTTTCAAATAGCTGACTTTGGGGTCTGGCAAACATTTTTCTGATCTTTTATCCTGTTTAACCCTTCTTAGCATAGAATTCGTGTTGAGTTTTATGTAGTGATAGTGGATACAATTGGATTTGGTAATGTTAAGGGAATTTCTTGTAGCGTGAATAGTTCCTAAATTTGGATGATGTATTACATTTGTGTTTAAATGATGCAGATTGCTAATTTGCTGAGATTATTGATGTGCTTAATAGGTTTTTCGGTGGAGGTTCGATGGAGGAAGAAGAGAAGGTTGTCAAGGGTGATGACGTGATTGTGGAACTTGAGGCAACTCTGGAAGATTTGTACATGGGAGGCTCTATGAAGGTATGTTAAGCTCCATGTCAGGATGTTATTATCATCATTAATACATGTTACTCGTCTGGATATTGGTACTTTGGTTCAAATATACTTTAATCAATAGAAATTTTTAAACTTTATTTCATAGTGTTATTCAGACATTCTTTAGGTTCATGCGATGTCTGGTTAGAATAGATATTTCTTATACATAAATGCAAATCAAAGGACTTGCCTTAAGTTCTCAGTGAGGATGTTCTACATTGAACTATCAGGTATGGAGGGAAAAGAATGTGATAAAACCAGCTCCTGGAAAGAGAAAGTGTAACTGCAGGAACGAGGTCTACCACAGACAAATTGGTCCTGGAATGTTCCAACAGATGACAGAGCAGGTAAAGGACGGCTCTGTTTAAGTCTCACTGATGTTCTTGTTCCGCCTGATATCTGTTTGACGACATGTCCTCTTGTTCCCCTCAGGTCTGTGACAAATGCCCTAATGTCAAATACGAACGGGAGGGATACTTTGTGACAGTTGATATCGAGAAAGGAATGAAAGATGGAGAAGTAAGTCTTGAAACTATACAACCCTTATTGCAACATATTAGACTACATTTCTTAGCAGCTCTTTAACTCATTGTGATTTATTTGTGTGCTTATTAATTTCTCCTATCGTAGTTTCTTAATACCAAATACTTTTCAGGAAGTGTCTTTCTATGAAGACGGTGAACCCATTCTCGACGGTGAACCTGGTGACCTTAAGGTTAGCCTCTTGCCTAAATTTCACTATTCGTCATTTCACTAAACTTCAAGATCAGAGAGAATAAACCATTGGTGTACATTTGGCAGTTCCGAATCAGAACTGCACCACACGCCCGTTTCCGAAGAGATGGCAACGATCTACACATGACCGTTAACATAACACTGGTAAATAAATTCCACAAACTACTCCTGTATCAGTATCTCTACATCATAGACCAACAATTGATACATTTTTCTGACTCTACCAAATCTCTCTTCTTCAGGTTGAGGCGCTAGTTGGTTTTGAGAAATCATTCAAACACTTAGATGATCACGAAGTTGACATCGGTTCCAAGGTAACACTAATACTCTTCTCCATACACGCAAAACACTTGAAACACAGTGACCATCAATTATCATCTAATGGGTTAAATATTGTGTGACGACGACAGGGAATTACAAAGCCGAAGGAAGTGAAGAAGTTCAAAGGGGAAGGGATGCCACTTCACTACAGTACAAAGAAAGGGAACCTCTTTGTCACTTTTGAGGTTTTGTTTCCTTCTTCTCTCACTGACGATCAGAAGCAGAAGATTAAAGAAGTCTTTGCTTAGTGCTCTCTCTCTCTCTCTTTAGAAGTTTGGGGTTTAAGAGGAGAACGTCCTTAATGTAACATGTCTAGGTTTTAATATAGAAAGAAAAAAATATGAGGAGACAAAGACGAAGATGAGAAAAGTCACGAGGAGGGTTTTGATCATTTGTCATTTTTGTTTGGTTTTGTTAATCATATTAGTGCATATTCATGAATTAAATACAATTTGGATTATTTCTGTGAATCCTATTTCCAATACTCTTTTGTGGGCCTTGTGGCTAGTTATCATAAAAAAAAAGATAATGAAAACACTCGTGTCTCTTTTAATTAGGCGATGAAGTTAGGTTTTAGTTGTTGCGATGAAACTAATAAAGTCCAACAATATCGAGCACCTGATTTTGTTGTTCCAAGAAACGTGGGAGACACAACAAGTTGTCAAATTCTTAGGCGCTTCCATCTTACACGTGTCCTCCATATAGCTCTACCCAGAAAGATCCCTTAAAATATTAATTACTCCAAAATTGTGAACTTTATAAAATTAATCGTAATTGAAATCAAACCAGCAAATAGTTTGAACATTCCAGAGAAGTAATTAATATTATGAAATTGATGCGGGGGCATCCGTTAAAGTTGGTTCACCAGCTTTCTAACACACACATCCATCGCTATCAAAGGAAGATTTGATCGGACGAGGAAGCTGAGAAGATACCAAAAAACGACAACAGATTCATTCAAACTTGCACGCCATCGCCGGATTATTCCCGGTGTATACGTATTTTATACGGGTCTATTTACTCCATTAACGAAGAAGAAGAGGAAATTTGAAGGAAAGAGTTTTGGTTTAAGTGTTGTTGATGGAGGGTGTTTTCTTAAAAATGTCGGTGCAAGGAGTAGTATCTCCGATGATTCCGGTGGGTCCTTCTTCTTTCATACGCGCCATCGGAGGCTCTGTTGAGGAGAAATCAACGGCTGGTTCTCTGCCGCGTTGGGTTTCACGTCGTCGTCCTCGTCCGCTTGAGTTTCTTCGGATCGGTGGTAAGAGAGATGAGAAGGGAACAGTAAGAGACGACGCCGCCGTTTCGTTGGAGAGAGAAGACCGGAACGGAAACGATAACGGAAACTGGGTATTGAAAATTTTGGAGGTTGGATCAATCTGGAAAGGGAAGAGACAGCGATCAGGTGGCGGTGGAGAAGAGGACGACGAAGAGGAAGTTACTGAATCGAAGAAGGAGAAGGAAGATTTATGTGAGGAATGCGATTTCTGTAGGATCGATGATGATGATGATGATGATGATGAAGAAGAAAAGGAGGAGACTGTGTTTGGTAGAGAAGAGTTCTCTGAGATGTTAAGCAAAGTTCCTGTTGAAGATGCTCAGATGTTTGCCAAATTGTCGTTTTTGGGGAATTTGGCTTATTCAATCCCTAAAATCAAGGTGAATTTGACATGATTGAAACCAAAAACCTCAATTCTGTGTTTCTGAATTTGATCCTTATTAGTTTTGACATTGTTGCAGCCTGAGAATCTGTTGAAATATCAGAAACTGAGATTCGTGACTTCCTCAATTGAGAAGAGAACGAGTCTTAAGGTTGAAGAGAACCACAATGGCGAGGAAGAGGAGGAGAAGAAGAAGCTCATCAACCCAGCTGTTGCTTACAGAATCGCTGCTTCTGCAGCTTCTCGTCTCTTTTCCCATTCTAAGTCTGTGCTTCCTTTTGGATCATCTAAACGTCAAGACAACGAAGAAGCTTCTCTATTGGCAACTGCTGATTCGGTTACAGCAGTTGTGGCAGCCAAAGAGGAAGTTAAGCAGGCGGTCGCCGATGATCTCAAATCAAACCGTTCACCGCCTTGTGAGTGGTTTGTATGTGATGATGATAAAAGTGGCACCAGGTTCTTCTTTATTCAGGTAATTTGTGATTAGAGTCTTTGATTGCCAAAAGATGGATAGCTTAAGAAAGGAACTCAATACTTTACAGGGATCAGATTCACTGGCTTCATGGCAAGCTAACCTTCTGTTCGAGCCTGTTCCATTTGAGGACCTTGATGTGCTTGTTCACAGAGGCATATACGAAGCTGCAAAAGGAATATATGAACACATGTTACCGGAAGTTCATGCCCACCTCAGTTCCCGTGGCAAGCACCGTGCTTTTCTCAGGTTTAGCGGACATTCTCTAGGCGGAAGCTTGTCATTGTTAGTGAATCTCATGCTTCTGATCCGAGGTCAAGTCCCGGCTTCTTCTCTGCTCCCGGTGATCACTTTTGGTTCACCTTGCATCATGTGCGGAGGTGATAGGCTTCTTCAGAAACTTGGTTTGCCTAAGAGTCATCTTCTCGGAATCTCAATGCATAGAGATATTGTTCCCCGAGCATTCTCCTGCAATTACCCTAACCGAGCCGCAAATATTCTCAAGGCATTGAATGGAAACTTCCGGAACCATCCTTGTCTGAATAACCAGGTAAAATGTGAAAAACATCTTAAGCTGTTTGCTTCAGATCGTTGTTTCTTGGCTTACTCTGTTTGCCTTCTTTTCTGCAGAATGTATTGTATTCTCCAATGGGGAAGCTTCTAATTTTGCAACCATCCGAGAGATTCTCTCCCCCACACCCTCTGCTTCCTCCCGGAAGTGGTATCTATCTCTTAACCTCTAAGAATACTGATGAAACAGACAAAAGTCTAAGGGCTGCAAAGAGTGTCTTCTTTAACTCACCACACCCCCTAGAGATTCTTAGTGATCGTCGTTCTTACGGGTCAGAAGGAAAAATCAAAAGAAACCATGACATGAGCTCTTACCTGAAGGCCTTGAGGCATGTGATTCGGAAGGAGCTGAAGCAGATAAAGGCTGAGCGGGATCAATGGCGGCGCAAGTTCTTTATTATAAACGTTTTACTTACTGGGAGAGATTCTTTGAAACTCATAACAAGATTTGTGGCATCAAGAAGTAGTCAACTAGTGATCATCTTCTTTCTCCCAATTAGATTGTTAATTATGAGTGTTTATGGTGTGGTCTTTCACCATTCACAAGCACATTTTAGTTTCTTCAAGTGAAGATTAGGCCTATTCTGTAATAGAATCTATCACACACATCAATTATTTTCAGAAAAGACAGCAACTATCTTAGTATAAGAGAAAAAGGGATAACAAATTCTTTCATGATTTCACTGTTTGGAGTCTTGTCCAACTGACATAATCTTACAAAGGGATTGGCGAGGAAATGCAAGAGATTTATTCATTAAGGGGGCATAAAAGCTCAGACCTTTGTAACAAGATGAGTATTGAGGAAACTAGAGATTCAACTTCCCTGCTAGATACCAAGAATGCATAGCAAGGCTGCCAAATGACAAAATGTTAGCAAGCGATGATAACCCGTGAATCATTCCAAACTTCTTGTTCATAGCAGCTAGCTTTGGGATAGTCTTTGCCTTTTCTCTGTTCTTGGACCAACCAACTTCATCTCCAATGTTGTTTTCTCTCTCTACTTTGTGCCTTTGCTTCATCATCTACATACACCAAAGCAAGGCCATTGATTGGTTCATAAGTCATCTCTTGTATGCATTGTTCTATGCAATTGGAGGAACTAGGCACACTTACATTGATGGTCATGGGAGTGAAGACAAACAAATTGGTGAGATTGAAAGCAAAAGCGGATAGGAGAAAGCCTAGCTGATACTTGTCGACCAAAGCAGATGACTTCCATGGATGCAAATAACCAAAAGCAGAGAGTGAAATTGCGCAGCAAGAACCAACCAAAGTGAAGTAAGCTGGAAACATCTTGCTCTGAAGATTACCAAACTGATGCCTCGGTAAATTCCTGAAGAGAGAAAGAAATCAATCACACAGAATCCAATTCCACGAAATTGAAGAAGAGGATTGAGAGAGAGAGATGCGTACTTGAACATGATGATTCCTCCGATGAAGGTAGCCCAGAGGGCAGCTCCCCAAGCTGTAGCGAAACTGAGTAGATGAGCTAGCTTCAGGAATATCGAAAGCTTCTCCGAATTCTCTCCATTCGTCAACGATCCGAATGTCTCCGGAGAGAATATAACTCCGACGGCTAAGAATGCCAACGCTGCTATGAAACTGGTATACCAACCCATCGCCGATGGTGTTTTCCGATCACTCTTTCTCGAATTTGGTAGCTGAGACCAGAAGACGCGACACGTTTTCTTAACGTCGATGTGAGTTTGGGTAGGTAGTTGCCATTTGCATTGACTAAAGTACCCCTTGACTTGCACAAATTCATTTTGCTTGAAACATCATTTGTTTTAGTTTGGGCCAAAGACAAAAAGTCCCATTAGAGGTGTTCGGTCCATTATCCACAATCGAAATTGTAAGTCTTTTTCTGCCAACAAGGCAACAATATTAGTACAAGTTAACCAGCTAGAATTGATCAGGAACACCAAGTAATATATCTCATAATCTCAATTAGGGCTGGAAATTAGAATCGAACCGAGATTTGGACAAATTGAATCGTTCGTTTGTTTTCGTCTTTGTGACCGTTATTCTAACCCCTTTTTTTTTTCTTTATCACCCACTAAAATTGCAAACCACTCTAATAATATCATCGTAATGTCTTGTTTTGCTGGTATTAGATATTTGATTTGGCTAAAAAGAATATTCATTATTCTAAACATCGTGTATTTTAGAAAAGGCCATTCTTATTCAGATTTTAAATATTCTAGATGTATTCAGTAGTGGTTGTTGGATAACTATGACATGTTCAACATCTATGCTTGTAATTAAGTTGTAACTTGTAAGGTACTTCAGATCTGAAAACTCGATCTAATTTCTGTCCTCCACTAAATATAATATAGTACAAGTTAATACGAGCTTGTTTTTGTTGGCTCGAGATGCGTTCTTTATCATGGAAAATAAAATACTTCCATCTCTCTTCTTCTGACCAAAGTCGAGTACCTTACTGTCCTTTATGTTATTCCTACTTTTCCATCGATTTTTATAAAAACTTTTTTTTTCACAATTTGAATACGATATTTTATTACAAAAAAAAGTATAAAATAAGTAATAAGTACCGATGATAAGCTCACATGGATACACACTGACATCATCATATTCATATACCTCTGGCCACGACTGATCCTCTTTCCAATGTCTCCAACATCCTATACATCACGTGCTTCTTTTATTTTAACTTTTCCACCCTCAACTTTATTGTTTTTCTTAATTCGACCACATTCACCCAACTCAAGCTCAAAATGAACCAATTCTCTTACGATTATGTTATCAAGATATAACTATTACCAAACAAATTTGTTTTTTTTTTCACGTATTATATAGGTTAATTTATCAAATCCTGCTCTTGTACAAGAGTAAATTATTTATTAAAGATTTGAAAATTAATAGATTAATAGAAATATAGAAAGATTCTTCCTTCATTTTTACATATTTCAGCAATTTTTGGAAATAAACGAAAAACGAGATATGTACATGGACTTGTTATAGTCAAAATATGTATTCTATAGAGTGATGGTGATGTTAGTTTAATAAGTAGGTGGCATAGTATTCCCTGTGGCATTTGTTGAAAACATAAAATAATAAGTATTCCCTGTTCTATGATAATTCTGAAACCCAAATGTGAAAATGGCTTATAATAATAATTGCATAGAAGATTTTAAGAGTTGTCTCTCGTATTTTTAAATTCAGCAGGGAAGAATGCTTGACCAAACCGAACCAAACTTCGAAATATGGTCAAGATTCTATGAAATTTAATTAATCGATTGGTTGACAATCGAATAAAAATCAACGACCCATCGGATATCTATCAGATTATTAATCAACTGCATCATTCTTTTATTTAATCTTACGTACTGATTAATCCATTACCAATACCAATAAATGGCATCCAAAACTTTGTAGATAAGGATTCCTCGAAATATTAATTTCTTGTGTCAGACTCGTTTATCCATTTAATCGGACAAATCTAAATTCCGATTAGTATTTTTTTTTGGTCGGCCAAATTCCGATTAGTATTTTGACACTTCTAATGGAAAAAATGGTAATTTTAATCTCACACAACTTTGATTTTATATTCGACAAGTAAAGCATTTTCTGCACAGAAATAAAGAGAAAGTAGGAGAATTAACTCAAAAGAGACGAATATTTAAAGTGACAAAATTCTCAAGTGGAATTAAAATCTTACTTATATACAAACTATAATTCCCGGTTAACAACTGATTGCATCGTATTTCATTGGAATCGGTTGGTTAAATCCGGTCCTAGATAATAAACTCCCAACGGCGGCAAGATCTCGGCAGAAAACACCTTGAAACGCGTTTGAATTTCCCGGTTTAATATCTACGAAACCGGTTATCTTTATTGTACCGGGATTTTCAACCGGTTCATGTTCTTCAACCGTTTTCGTTGACGTTTGAGTCAACGCCATCATCTTCTTCCTCTGTTCCTCCTCTGCTATCGTTGCCGCCAAAACTGAATAACCTCTCTGAATCAATCGATAAAGCAACAAAGAAGACATCTTCGCTCGATCTTTAACGGAACTTATCTCGTTCTGATCGAAGAAATCGCAACGTTCGATGAATGCTAAAGCCTTGTCAGGTTTATGCCTGAGACAGAGCAAGAGATTTGCTCGATCAAGCTCCGATCTCGTGCAACCGCGTCTAACTCCGACCAATCCGTAATAATCAACGTTTCCGATTTCTCCATTTGCGATTTTTGCTTTCAGTTTCTTCGATTTCGTCGTCAATTCGCATAACTTTCCCGGAATTTCTCTGTATTTCACGTTGTGTCGTTTCCACGGTGGTCCGGGAAGTTTCCGATCACGTAAGATGGTGTTGTAGAGTATCTTCAAGTGCTCTAAGTCGTGAAGCGAATCCGGTAGACACCGAACCGTTTCCAAGAGAGCGGCTCTAGTCTCCAACGCGTGGATGCACGACGGCTCAAGAGCTAAGGTTTTGTTACAATCGGCGATGGCTTCCGCGATTTTTCCGGCGGATTTATAAGCGGCGGCGCGGTGCATATAGCAATCGGCGAGGAATCCTTGTGGCGCGGGACGACGACGACCGTCGAGGATTTTGGAGAAGTGACGGATGGAGTCGGAGAATAGTCCAGCGTCAAAGGCGGCGAATCCGGCGGAGCGACGACGGAGGAGATTTTTTGTGTGTGCGAGAAGGTTAGTGACGGTTTCGCATTCGGAGAGTTTGCGTGGAGGATAAGCATAAGAGGAGGATGATGATGATGATTCGGAGAGGAGGAGAGAGACGCTATCATCTGACAAGCTTACACTTAAACGGCGGAACTCGGCGGTTGCGAGGCGTTTTCCGGTTTGAAGAAGAATCAATGCGTCCTCCATTAATCCTAGGTGGCAACAAGCTTGTCCTAAAACAACATATCTGAAAAATTCCAACAAATCAAAAACAGTAAATAATTATTATTTTCAAAAACTACACTCATATTGGTCTATAAAAAGAAAAAGAATTATCAAACGAAAATTAATTTGATTTTTTTTGCATTAATATTTTACAACAATAGAATAAAGGAAAATTACCTCCATTGTTTATCTTTATCGCGATTTTTTAAAATCCCAGCCATAATTTTATTTTTCAAGTCAGAAACAGAGAAGCACTTGAAGGAGGAGTCACGGCGAGGAGATGAGTCGGAGAGAAGTTTCCGGGAGAGCTGAGCAGAGGAGGAAGAGTAAGAGCTGCCTTCGTATGTATAAGATCCATCTTCCTCGTTCACGGTGAGCTTGAGGCTTGGAATATAATCTTGAAGCATATTAACTACATCTTTGAAGCGACGAAGAAAGAGCAAAGATCTGGCTTTAAGTTCTAACGCAGTTTCCGAACGCGGCGATATTGATAACGCCGCGTCTAGTAAATGAATGGCTGAAGCAACGTCGTTTTGCTCCTCACTCTCCATTAAAGACCTTGCGTCCTTAATGTACTTATCAACAGTCTGAAAGATATAAAAAAAACAAGTTAATGTCTTTTGAGTGAATGATCATTACCCATTATAGAGATTATCAATAAATTCAAGAAAGATTAGTGATTTGGAGGTTTTATATACCTTCTTGTGAGTGAACCACCAATGCTTCTTGTCGCCGTTAAGGACAGGATAAACCGCCATTGTTGTTGCAGAGTAGTCTAAAAAAAGGTTTTGATATTCGCTGATTTGGGTCAATATATAGATCAAACTATCCAAAGTTCTTTGCTTCTTCTCCTCTAAGATTTGAGAAAAGAAAGAGAAGTGTTGTTTTATAAAGAAACAGAGCAGTATAGGGGAGAGAGAGAGAGAGCAATGACAGCTTTGACCTGAGAGAAAAGTTGTGATCCTTCAACTTAAATTAGCTGGCACCATTTCTCCTTTTATATATTCTCTGTTAAGTATATATTCTCTTGCTATATAGCCTACGTTTATCAATCTCGTCTAATAATAATATCTCATAATCATATCTCTTCTAATTACTCTTTTATCTTATTAGCTAATCTCAATCATATCTCTTGTAATTACTCTTAACCTTATTAGATAGCCTCATAAGTCATATATGTATACTCTCTTCATGAATAATATACTTCTTCCTATATATATATTCTCTTTTCTCTCTTCAATGAGTGTAGTATCTGCATTATCTACTTAGGCAAGGTTTTGGACTAATTATTCTAGTATTCCTTAGTTTCAATTCTAATCTTGATAAAGTTTTGGATTTGTATATTTGATTCATTTATGATTTTTTTTTTGGTAAAATGAAATTTATTTATGTTTATCACGCATCAAATCATATCTTTTTAGTATAGCATTAGTGACATGTTTAAACATAAAGTTTTATCTTTTATGTATAAACTGAGATATTTTACCATAAAACTACGATTACGAAACTTTTAACACAGCTGATTAAAATAGTAGACTTTGTAATTTGTATGCATCATTATGATTTGTCATATTCTGAAATCGTCATAGTATGACGAATGATTGCATTATTCCATCACCCATCTCTTGAGTAATCATGTTCAATTATTTCTTACTATATACTTCAAGTTTCATTTTCTTCATCAGATTCTCTGGCTATTATTGTTTTGCCAAAAATGAAAATTTAGAATGGAGCCTATAATATTGATCATAATGAGATGTTGGCCATGCCAAGAATTTCTTAGTAGTGCATGTTAAAGCTTTTGATAAATTACACACGAGTTTCAATTCTTTCTAGATACATGTTATGTGCTTCAATGATGAATAATTAACCTTTTCCGATTTGTTACCATCGTGAAATTACGTAATTAATTCAATCGGGGCACGTCTTGTTATTAATGTTTCTAAGAAAACAGCATGCTATTGCAAATGATGTAGAAATTTGTATGGTCTTAAATCAATGCAATGTCAACATGTATGTAGCAAAATACATATGGTCCGTATTAAAAAAAAAAGATATATGGTCTGAAAACAATATGCAATGTCAAATAAATATCCAACCTTTTTTCATAGGATTCTTAAAGAAAATAAAAATTATATAGCAAGGGACGGTTAGCCTTTATGATTGGGGAACTGAATATAACAGCAATAATAATAATGCAGCTCATAAAATGATTATATTATAGGTACAACTTCCTTCCACAATTTTTGGACTTATAGGCAATCTATGTGTATTGCCTACAATTTATAACCTAATTGTTAATCATTCAGAAATATAATATCGATCTTTAACTATGTATTACATTTTTCTATTCTTCCTTGTATAAATAAATATAATAAGTCAAAAATACAGTTTTCTCTTGAGAACTATTATATACTATATATGTGTATAGTATACTACAAATTAAAAGAGAGGCTCGCGCATTAAATAGTTGATGATACTACACACCATGCCATTGGTCGAGACAATTATGCCAGGATGGCTTGAGTTAACAAACTCTAGAAAGAAAGAGGATTATGTGCTAATTGTAGTTAACTAGTGTTAAGTTAAATATTCGGTTTAAAAGTGGGTCTACTTAAGAGCAACTGTCCCCATTCTATAAACATGTTAGCATCTTAAGAAGCACACCATGACGGCTTATATATGAATATATCATACAATATAACATGTTCATACATATTTATACGTACATACCCTTCATATTTTCATACACGTTGATATATATACTTCGTCAAATTCCTTCTAATCTTCTATCACAATTTTATGTTTTAGTTTCTAAATTTACTTTTTATAAGTTATATATAGTCCAACAAAACCCAAAAATTATTCGGAAAATCATAAAATAATAAGCTTTCTACAAGTGGATGTCCAAAAATATTGTACAAAACACTTTCACTATTGGGTGTTTCGACATTGCAACATGATTGCATTGTCTATACTCTATGGTGACTTTTACCGAGACATGGGTTTTATATCGAACCAAATAAGTGTCAAAGTTGGCGCAAATATTAAGATAGGAATCTATATATAATCGAGTAGTACTAGTTGTATAATCAACGGCATTATTTAATTTCAAGTATTGAGTAGAAAATAAAGAATATTGCGTTGGGCATCAAACCAATCATCTAGTTTTGCTCAAATGCATACGATAGAGACCTCTTTTGGATCCAAAAGCTTCGGGTTTTGAACAAAAAACTGAAACCAATCAAATGAAAGTCAGATAGCTCAGAGGAAGGCACGTGTTCTTGGCTTAGATATCACGTGGGAATGAGTAATCCATGTGCTTCTCTTTACCCCAAATACCAACTTTAATAGTTCCTATAACTTTTGTTTTCTCCACGTTAATCAAATTTAACCGAGAACCGGTTTGATCGAATGAGTTTTTAATATTTGGATTGTTATTTTTTTGTTTTTTCATTCAAGACAACAACTTAAATCAAATTATTCATTTGGTCACATTTTCATGCTTAGTGTGTTTCATGGGAAAAAGAACCAGTCTCTAGATCGGCTGTGCTTTGCTGAAAAGTGGCGAATAATAAAAAGAAACAGCAATTAAAACAGAACAGCAAAAAACTGTTGATTGTTTAGCTTTGGACCACGTAGACAAGAATCAATCCAAAGGAGAAATTCTGCAAAAGTTATAAAAAGGGAAAGTGTGCACCTACTAATTTTATTCAGACATCCATATTTGCATAGTCCATAGACATATATATTGAGCTGCAAAATCTTGAGTCACAAAATCTAATATGTGTGTTTTATGTGTGCTAATAAGCCTTATTACGTTTCAAAGCGGCTGATATCAATTTATCTTTGTGGGAAAAGAAAAAAAGCGGCTGATATCAAGGACGCATTTTGAGTGGTGCTCAAAACCATGTGTGTTTTTCTTTTGCTCTCTCAAATTTTATAATATATGTATTTTTTAATTATGAACTATATTGTTTACATACTTGTAATGAAAATAATTACATAGTTATCCATAGATATGTTTGTGTTCGTTTCACAATACTTAGGAAAAAAAGAAAAACAGACATAATGATAAGTTCACAAAGAGACATAACACATGTAAAACAATATACGTACACTCATTATGGTACATCTAAGTATCAAATTGATTGGTCTTCAGTGTAGGACATTGTGATTGTTAAATGTCAAGCTCGATTCACATGGGGTTTTTTCTCTACGATACATTATTAAAGTAAAAGTCTTCATCTTTCGAATTTTCAGAAAAAGCTAAGAGACAGCCATTGCTTAAGCCCCACTCAGGTACATAGTCACAGACAAAATGGGTTCACACTTTTCATAGGATTCAAGTTTGGTCTGTATACACTAAATCTATAATTTAAAAGCCGTCAAAAATAGAAATCTTGTTGTATACACACATTCACATATTTCATTTGAATCGTAATCATACATATAGATATTATAACAAGCAGAGATAACAATCACATTGTATAGATAGATAAGACTTATAATTGATCTAGTCGATATATTGAGAAACCCATTTAAATCCTTCGCCGTAACCCATCTTTCTGACAATGCTGCACATGAACACCTCAAGGGGACGAACATTTGTTCCTGCTAGATTCACTTTACCTTTCCCAGTGGTGAAATTGGTGAGGCCTAGATGATAACGCAGCTCGTCTTCTGATGCAGCGTACGGAATGTCGATTTTGTTTCCAAGGATGAGGAAAGGGACATTTGCTAGGGATTCATCAGAGAGAAGAGCGTCAAGCTCTTTCTTTGATTCTGCAAACCTCTCTTTGTCATATGCATCCACTAGGTATACCACTGCATCAACCTAATAAGAGACAATAATAAAGTTACAAACTTGAAGACAGAATTCAAACAGGGTAGCTAATAGTTTGACACCACAGTCTATAAATCTCTTCATTCATTGAAATCATCAGCTATGAGAATGTACATCACAAGAGACCTGAGACCTCATGGTGTGATGCTAACAGTAATACTAGTCCATAGCTACCTCCACATACATACCAATCAGCATGTCGTTTCAAACTACATCATTTCAAACTATCATCTGTAAATTTGTTTCTTTGCAAATATAATCCATCGGACGGACCAACACAGCGGCCTAAGGAACATAGTAGGAGTAGTACACAGCATAAGCTTACTAGGTACACATAACCAGCATAATGTAATCACAGGACCTATGCTGCAATAATCATAAGAGAATTGCTACATTCGAAACTTCAAATTAGAGTTAATCATATCACCCTGTCATTTGAAGCTATCATTGAAGATTTCACTTCACCTCTATCATCTCAAACTACTGTTTTTGGCACAGGGACGATTGAAATCTATAACAGAGTCAGCTTAGAGTCTATAGCAGATGAAATTCTGACAAGACTTGCTAATTGATTGACCTAAAAATCCAAAGAATACAAAGAACAAAGAAGATCAAACCTTAGCGTAATAGTCCTTCCAGACTCTGCGAGCAATCTGATGACCTCCCAAATCGAAGGCTTTGAACTTGATTTTGCCGATACTTAGTTCTTCCGATGTCGGATGCTGTGTCGGCTGATGCTGGACCAGTCTCTGAAACCCAAATCAAACGATGATCGATGGCTCAAACTTTGATTCGGTCGCGCTAAGTAACAGAAACAAGATTCTAGAAAGCGATTACTGATATGATTCGAAGAAAACTAACCTCGTCCTTTAACATGTGAAGCAAGGTGGTTTTGCCGGCGTTGTCGAGACCTAGAAACAGAATCTTCGCTTCTTTCTGCCACAATCCGAGAGTTGCCAGAACTCCATAGAACCAATCGACCAGGAACATCGCTTCTTCTTCTTCTTCTTCTTCTTCTTCTTCTTCTTCTTCTCTCTCGTGAGATTGAAGATTTTCACGCAGCTTCGCACTCGGAAACGACAAATAAATTGGTTTCCTTTTTTTTTTGGTGTGAAGGTGAACCTAAAAAGGTAAAAACGGCATCGTTTGGATATGAGTGTGTTGTTGACTGGGTGAGTAACAGATATACATTGGGCCTTCAGGCCTTGTTTGAAATTTGAAGCGAACAATAATTGTAGTAGTGACTTTAATCTAGACATGTAAATTCAAAACTTACAGTATATGATTCTTTTCATTCTATACGTTGACGAAAATTTGTTACATTAGTTTAACTTTGGCGGTGTACTAACCATACTAAATATAAAATCGTTAAATTAACTGGATGAGTCCACTAGTTTTAAATCAGCAAAAATATCCGCAACATTTGTTCAAATCATTTTTCATCATATTCCGTCATTACTATTTAGACCCGTTGTGTATTCTATTATTGCAATATACGAAGATTTAAATGTTACATCAGTTCTTTCGAAGCATATACACAATCATAAGAGTTATATATATGAGCTTAATTATCTTGAGGTTGCTTCTTGACGATAACCACAGGACACTTGACTCGTTTGGCGCAATACTCGCTCACACTCCCTAGCAAAGCCCTATCAAATACACCAAACCATATATCAACCAACCATTATATCAAAATATTTTTGTCCTATAATAAGATTGAAGCCTTACCTTTTGAAGAAGCCATAGTCATGAGTGCCCATTACTAACATATCAGCTCTAAGTTTCTCAACTGCCTTGCATATAACTTCCTTAGCATCTCCTCTTCCAACTCGTCTTTCTATATTAATCTGCACATCAAATCGCACATTAATTTACTCCTCCTTGATTTTTTTTCGTCAAATCTCTTTGAAAACAGCCATATATCGCTAATCAAATGTTTCTTTTGGTATTTAAATATTGTTCCTAATTAATAGGTTGTCGTGAGAACCTTTTTTTTTGGGCTAAACCAATTGAAAATAAATAGATTTAACTCATAACTACTTGATTAAATTCACTTTCTAATAATTTGTCAGTTTCTTGAAATATAGAAATAAGCTTACGTACATCGGATTCATAATCTTGGTACACGGTTCGAGATCGAGCCATGACCGATTCCACGAGCTCGTATTCATACTTCTTCAAAGCTGTAACCGGGTCTCCGGTCACTATAAACCCTGGAAATCAGACCAAACAAAATCTATAACTAAAGTGAACGAATGAATATTAATGAGGGTAGTTAATCAAAAGATTTTAATCGTGAAATAATGAAGACTAACCTGCGGCGTCAAGGGAAGAGTAAACGGGAAGCGGGGGCTTTACGTAGAGGAGGATGAGTGTATTATTGGAATCATATGGAAAAAGATTGTCAAGACTCCATGAAAGAGCTTCCATGCTCTCTTCGCTTTCGTCCACTGCTACTACTATCTTTCTCTCCTTTGTTTCCTCCATCTCTTTACCTTTCTAAAAAAAATACTGATTTCTTTTGCTTTCAATTATTAGAGAAGAAATATCTTATGAATAAGGCTCGATGGAAGAAGAGATTACGATTGTGTTACTATTTATACAATTAGCTAAGGCAAAACCCACTTGATTTCCCATTTTGGAATTAAGTGTTTTTATTTAGATATTTGCAGACACTATCCCTTGTGTAATTTTTACATTAGATAAGATATAAACCCACATATGATTGATTGATAACCAAATACAGAAAACTATCGTTTTTCTTTCAGGTGTGACTCTTATCTACAATATGCGATATTTTTATGTAGATAATTTATGATTTTTATAGAATTATTTCATGCTTGTGAACTAGTATGTTATTATAGATTTTAGGTGACTCAATATTTATGAACTTAATCTGGAATCTGATTTTCCTCATATATCCCTTAGTTTTATATACATCCCACAGGGTTATTGTCTTATTGATGATTGATGTTACAGTGAATGACTGATCTTGATTTTCAGTTATGTAATATCCATAAACACGTATACAAAGATAACGTGAACTAAGAGAAATGTATGATAGAATCAAATAAATCTAAAACTAAATTGGTCCCCTAAAAAAAACTTGAGAAAATATCACGACCCTAAAACGAAGATAAGATGCATACAGATACCTTCCAACTAAAAAAAATAATTGACACCTTTGATGATCTTTATGCGTTTGCGCTTTAATGCTCCTGGTGGACCCAATGGTTATATGGGTAATATGTAACCAGATAAATGGGCCTTTAATGGGTCAAAATTATTATCACTCAAAGCTTCTAATCAAACAATGGCCCAAATACGGGAAGAGCTCTCAGCCGTAAATCAGTGGCTTTTCACCGACTTCGCCATTGCTAATCGCCGTCGAGCTTCCATGGCTGCTGCTCCATGGCTCTATATCTCTATGAGAAGAAGCTCCACTCAGAATCCATTAAGAAGCTTCCTCATTTGCTCTTCTTCATTCAATTCCGATGAATTCATTTCCAGTCAAAGCCGCGTAATCGGCGGGAGAGGAGAAGAGGAAGTACGATTTTCCGGTGCTCTCTTCTCTCGTATGATTCATTCTTCTACTTATCATCCTTACCGTCAAATTCCATTGCCACTCTCCTCTGTACAACTGCTTGATGCGAGTCTTGGGTGTAGAGGTTTCTCTAGTGGTAGTTCTAATGTTAGTGATGGATGTGATGAAGAAGCTGAATCTGAATGCGATAATGATGAAGAAACTGGGGTCAGTTGTGTTGAATCAAGCACTAATCCGGAAGAAGTAGAGAGAGTCTGCAAAGTGATAGATGAATTGTTTGCGTTAGATAGAAACATGGAAGCTGTTCTTAATGAAATGAAACTAGATTTATCACATGATCTCATCGTTGAGGTTTTAGAACGTTTTCGACATGCTAGGAAGCCTGCATTTAGATTTTTCTGCTGGGCTGCAGAGAAACAAGGATTTGCTCATGATTCAAGAACTTACAACTCCATGATGAGTATTTTAGCAAAGACTAGACAGTTCGAGACGATGGTTTCGGTTCTCGAAGAGATGGGTACGAAAGGTCTACTGACGATGGAGACATTCACTATCGCGATGAAAGCTTTCGCTGCTGCGAAAGAGAGGAAGAAAGCTGTTGGTATCTTTGAGTTGATGAAGAAGTACAAGTTTAAAATTGGTGTTGAAACCATTAATTGCTTGCTTGATAGTCTTGGCAGGGCTAAGCTTGGAAAAGAAGCTCAGGTTCTGTTTGATAAGCTGAAGGAGAGGTTTACGCCTAATATGATGACTTACACTGTTCTACTCAATGGTTGGTGCAGGGTGAGGAACTTGATAGAAGCAGCTAGAATCTGGAATGATATGATTGATCAGGGCTTGAAACCTGACATTGTAGCTCATAACGTTATGCTTGAAGGGTTGTTGAGGAGTAGGAAAAAATCAGATGCGATCAAATTGTTCCATGTTATGAAATCCAAGGGACCTTGCCCTAATGTCCGTAGCTATACCATCATGATCCGTGACTTCTGCAAACAGTCGAGCATGGAAACTGCCATTGAGTACTTTGATGACATGGTTGATTCCGGGTTGCAACCTGATGCTGCGGTTTACACGTGTCTGATCACGGGATTTGGGACTCAGAAGAAGCTGGATACTGTTTACGAACTGCTCAAGGAGATGCAAGAAAAGGGACATCCTCCGGATGGCAAAACGTATAATGCACTGATCAAACTGATGGCGAACCAGAAAATGCCGGAACATGCCACAAGGATCTACAACAAGATGATCCAGAACGAAATTGAGCCATCGATACACACATTCAACATGATAATGAAGTCATACTTCATGGCGAGAAACTATGAGATGGGGTGTGCAGTTTGGGACGAGATGATCAAGAAAGGGATTTGTCCTGACGATAACTCCTACACGGTTTTGATCAGAGGGCTTATAGGTGAAGGGAAGTCCAGAGAGGCATGCAGATACTTAGAGGAGATGCTTGACAAAGGAATGAAAACCCCTTTGATTGATTATAACAAGTTTGCAGCTGATTTCCACAAAGGGGGACAACCGGAGATATTTGAGGAATTGGCACAGAGAGCTAAGTTCTCCGGTAAGTTTTCTGCAGCAGAGATCTTTGCGAGATGGGCTCAGATGACTAGAAGGAGATGCAAACAGAGATTCATGGAAGATTGATAACTTGGGGGCGGGTAACTGGATCATTCAACTCACTCACTCGGAGAAAGCTTATCTGCAAATGGTTGGTTTTCGAGCCACAACTCTTACTTGAATCAAGAACATGACTTCACTAGCACAGCTTGGACTGAACTGATCACATTGGAATCTGTCAGATAGCTTTTTTTGTAATTTGCTTCTATAAGACTATAACAAGAAAATATTAATTAACAGTTGTGCACAAAAAAATTAATCATTCTTTCACTGAGAAAGTGAAGAAATACAAGTAGGCCGAGAGAATAGCTTAAAACAGAGCATAAATCGTCTGCAAATCATTTGAATACAAAACAAAGTTTTAGCAAAAGGAAGATAGAGAAGTAACAGAGCCGTGCTACAGTGAGGAAAAAAGAAGCCTTCGTTTAGGGCATGTGATTTTAGAAAAAAAATTAGGGGCATATATATATATTAGTGTCATGTAGTTTATCCTCATTTAAATTATATAAATATAAGTGTTATACAACATTAAAACTTAAAATATAAAGAAAACTGAAATATGGGCTTCTATAATCTAATTTCAAACATAGACTTCTAATATATTAATTAACTTTTAAAAAGTAGGCACATACTATTAGTTAATTAACAATTAGGCAAAGAGATTTGTTGGCTTTCATTTTCGTTGTTATGTTTTCCTGAGTTTTTGTCTTTGGTCAAACTTTTGATTCTAAGGTAATACAAAAACAAATATTTTATTTAAACGTTCTTTCACCAAATCGTTTCTATTAAATTAAAATTAGTGAAGTTTTTCATTCAAACTATTCCCAAAATTGGAAGCAATAATTATTTTATTTTATCTACTACAGAAAATGTGAAAAAATATCACCCAAGTAAACAAAAAAAAATAAAAGAGAAAACTAAAAGATGAACAAGCAAAATCTTAAGAGAATGCTTTATTAAATTTTTAAAAACTTGAAATTTTGATGAATTTGTGGAAAATAATGATAAAGAACATGCCATTCTTGAAGATGATGGAGTGGATGCGAATATAAATAAGTGTCAAAGAGAAAAAAATATATGTTAAACTAGAAAATGGAATGCATTGAATAAAGAAGATGTTATTTATTTTTGTAGATGTTTTTCTATGAATTGAGGTATCTTTTTTTTAATCGCTTCTGATACTAGTTAACGTTCGCACGGCTCTGCGGGTCAAAGTTTCATAATTGAAGAAGAGTTGCAGATGAGTGAAGAAACAGGTTCAGAACTCATGCTGTGAAAGTTGCAGGTTTGCGTTTGAGATTTGAGAAAGTTTGGTTTATTAAGTGAACAAGCCAAAATGGTTCATTAAAGAGAACAAGAACGAGTCAAGAAGAAATCAGTTAGAGCAGAGATAAGAAGTGAACAAATACCTGGAGAGCAAGTGGAATTCTGTTCAAAGCTTGTGAAGAAAACATAGGGTTGAGGAAAGTGGAACGAGTAATGTTCTTGAGGTCTACAGTTGGGAAAACTGATAAAGACATTCTTTGAACATTGGAGCTTGAGCTTCCCACTGCCTTACTCATGATCCGAAGTCCTAGTCGCAACATATCTCAAACTCAATCACTCAAAGCTAGGGGAGAGAGCCAGAGAGGGAGAGAAAGTGAAAGATTTAGAGCATTAACATAGGTGATACTCATAAAGTATCATTAACAATTTTTTAGTATGAATTATAATGTTTGTTTATTGTTTGAGATTTTTTTTGATATTCGTACTAAATATGTTTTCATTGGTGAGACCGGTTTAAGTATCATAAAAACATACGATTACAAAAGGTAGTATTACAATAAAAAAACGTAGAATATACTTAAGCAAAAAAACACATAAAATTCAAAAAAACATTAAAAAAAAAAAAAAAACTCTTACTTGAATCAAGAACATGACTTCACTAGCACAGCTTGGACTGAAATGATCACATTGGAATCTGTCAGATAGCTTTGTTGTAATTTGCTTCTATAACAAGAAAATATTAATTAACAGTTGTGCACTCTAATGAAAAAAATTAAGCATTCTTTCACTGAGAAAGTGAAGAAATGCAAGTAGGCCGAGAGAGTAGCTTAAAACAGAGCTTAAATCGTCTGCAAATCATTTGAATACAAAACAAAGTTTTAGCAAAAGGAAGATGAAGCTGTTTAATATATAAATTATTTTTATGACTTAAGAAAAAAGAAAGAAGCTAACAATATATGAACAATTGAATTAATATTGAAAACTAAGAGAAATTTGGTTTTGGGTTATCACAAAAAAAAAAAATACAAAAAAACAATTATTAGCCAAGAAAAGAGAGAGTTTGCTCTTATAGGGTCTAAAAGAAGGCCCATTTACAAATGGGCTTATTAGTTTATAGGACTGCTGCTTCTCTCTCGTCTTCCTTTACACCGTCAAAACCATGTTTCTAAGTCAGTGCCGGAAATGTAAACCTTTGCTCGAGTCTCGTCTACCTTTGCTCCGCCTCTCTCTCTCTAAATGTCTCGATCAGTCCTTCAAAACCACGGCTAGTAGCGAATACGGTAGTAAGATCCCTGATGCTCTTCTGGGACATCGAGGACTAGAAGATCATAAGGCAAGCGTCTTCTGGGACATGGAGGACTACAAGATCCCTGATGGTCTCAGTGCTGGTGAGGTTTCGAAGAACATCAAAACGGCTTTTGCGGAAATGGGATATCCTGGTACGGTCTCAATCAAGGCTTATGCTGATGCGACGAATCGGAGGATCCAGGATAATGAGTTTCACTCCGCCGGAATCGAGCTCAAGCGCGTACCAGAAGGTGAAGTAGAATTCAATCATTCTCCTTTTATACTTTTTGTGTACATTAATTGTTGGGTAAATTGATGTGCGTAAAATGGTTTCAGGCTCGAAAGGAAAGGATCATTCGAGAGATATAGCTGTTTTAACTGGCATGGCGGTGTGGATTGCTGCCAATCGTGAAGTATCATCATCGATGATGGTAATCTCAGATAGCATCTATGATTTTGCTGTAGACCAGTATAAGAAGATGAATCATTATGTTCTTTGGAAAAAACTATCAGCTAAGGGCAAGCCTATCGCCCAGACCAGAAGATACTCTAAACGTTGAGACCATATATACTTGGTTCTCTCCATGCTAATGTCCTTTTGTTCTCTGTCTAAAGGCTTTATGTGTCTCTGTGTAATGAAAACATCCACGTTTCATCTTCCTTTTTGTTCTAAATGTGTATTTTCTTCCAAATCAAACACACTCGTAACAATATTATTTAGCAAATCTGTGAATCGTTATTTTCTTAGCAAATCATTTCGAAGGTTACACTCGTCGTTACCCAACAATATTATTTGGCAAATCTGTCTCTCGTATGATTCATTGCCACACTTTCTCTAGGGTTAGTTAGTTCTGATGGTAGTGATGATGAAATTGAATCTGAATGCGACAATGATGATGAAATTGGGTTCAGTTGTGTTGAATCAAGTACTAATCCCGAAGAAGTAGATAGAGAGTCTGCAAAGTGATTGACGTATTGTTTTGCCCTAGATAGAAACATGGAAGCTGTTGTTGATGAAATGAAACTAGATTTATCACATGATCCGATCGTTTAGGTCTGATGATATGCATTTGGAATCTGTCAGCAAGCTTTTTTTGTAATAAAAAAATATTAATAACAGTTGCGCACTCTAATGAAATTTTTTTAGCATTCTTTCTCTGAGAAAGTGAAGAAATGCAAGTAGGACGAGATGATCACGAAAGGGATTTGTCCTTACGACAACTTCTATCAGAGGGCTTATAGGTCAAGGGAAGTCTAGAGAGGCGTGTACAGAGGAGATGCTTGACAAAGGATTGAAAACTCCTTTGCTTGACAATTTTGCTGCTGATTTTAACAGAGGAGGACAGTCAGCAATATTTGGGGAATTGACACAGAGAGCCAAGTTCTCTGGTAAGTTTGCTGCAGCAGAGATGATATTTGTGAAGACTAGAACCAAATTCAAACATGGAAGATTGATGACTTGGGGATCTTAACTGGATATTTCAACTCTTTTTTAATGGGTAAATGGTTCTTGGTCAACTTTTTACTTGATTCAATAACACAGACTTAACTCCCCCAGCTTGGATAATATTGCAGCCAACACTTGAGGTTCTAATGGCTCAATGAGAACCCATTGAGAAGCATCAGGAAGCCAATATACGAATGGAGAGAACACAAGCTGTTTTATAACATGAATACAACATGTATGGTTACTTATCAAGTCCAAAACTCAAACATGTCTCTGCTCTTTGTACTAAAACATTTGCCTGAACAGCAACACATTATCTGTCATATCATTGTAACATGTTACAATAGTGGGTTTATAGTTCAAACACACATAAACATACCGATGCTGCACTTAGCATTTGGCAAAAATGAAATTTTGAAGTCTCAAACAGAAAGAAAGTGAAGCAGCATTTGCAAAAGCTTTGAGAGTGAAATGAACTTAACGAGAATTAAAGAGCTCCTTGATTGATTTATGGGGTTTTGCTTGTTTCTGCGTCCTTGTTCCTCCAAGGATTAAGAGCTTCTCTCATGGCTTGAGCTTCAGGAGAATTTTCCAACGCCCGTCTCTCTGCTTCTATTACAGTAACCTTGTCGTCTGCAAGTTTCCGTAATAAGACAAATTCATCGAAAGTAAGAATCTTCAATATCAATAAGCATTCTTACAAGATGAGACTAGAGATTAAGTATAAAAGTCCTCATACATTTCTATCCAAAATCCTGTGAAATTAAACTGCCCATGTCAAGCAATTTTCGATCTAAACATAAAATTGAAAGCGAGAAAGAATTGAAAAGATGGGAATTTACAGAAACCAGTCTTGATCATGAAGAATTCCATGCCTCCGCCGATAATAGCCGATCCAATCGCGATCTTCAAATACCAATCCAGAAATCTCGTCTTCATCATCCAGAGATATACTTTCCCCGGTGAAGCAAAGATTTAACCCAACTACCCAAGATTTATGCCCGGAAGGGTTTTAGTTCACCGTGCTTGTAATTTGTTTTGATCTGCTTCTTCTTTCTTCTTCTTCTTCTTCTTCTTCTTCAAAGTCTCAAATGATCCAAAACACCAAAACGCTGTCGTATCTAATTTTGGTTAGAGTGGTCGGTTTAGGCAAACCAATTCAGGACAAGTAATTAAAACGAAAGCTAGGCAAACACGTGGCACGTTTACATTGGATTAATCTATATAATGCATTGTGGTCCTAGATTATTCACTTGAAGCGGGCTAGGGTTTTGAAGATTACAAGGGAGGTCTCTAGGGTTTGCTAAAGTATGGATCGGATCAGCAATCTTCCAGACGAGATTATCTGCCACATCGGTTCTTTCCTATCGGCCAAGGAGGCTGCTTTCACTACTCTTCTCTCTAAGCGTTGGCATAATCTGTTTACCATCGTACCAGATCTTCATTTTGATAGTTCGGTTAAGGATGGAGAAAGTCTTACTGATTTTGCGGACAGAGTAATGGCTCTTCCAGCAAGTTCTCGTGTAAACAAATTCTCTCTGAAATGGTGGTTTGATGAAGATACTGAGTCTGCTCAGTTTGATGAAGATACTGAGCCTAAAGATACTGAGCCTGCTCAGTTTGATGAAGATACTGAGCGTGCTCAGTTTGATCAAATCAACCGTTGTCTACGTGATGTGCTCAAGCGTGGGGTCGGAGATCTTTATCTGTGGGTAAATGGAAAACAAGGATATACACTGCCTTTTGAAGTTTTCACTTGCCAGACAGTTACTAAACTCTCACTAGGGTCTAGTTTTGTTATTGACATTCTCCCTGAGAATGCTCTTCTTCCAGCGCTCAAGACTCTCTCTCTTTATTACATTCGTTTCTATGAGTTTGGTCGTTGTGCATTCAAAACGCTTCTTGCTGCGTCTCCTGTGCTCGAGGAACTAACCGTGTGTGGTGTCAACTGGGAACTTTGGAAATGGTCCCGCACTGTGTCTAGTTCTAGCCTTAAGAGGCTTACTATAATGCGTAAAGGGTGGGATTCTTTTGATGACTCTGATTTTAAGAGCATTAGTTTTGATACTCCTAGTCTTGCCTACTTATATTACTCTGATTATGTTCCTAAAGAGTATCTAAGTGTTAATCTCGACTCCCTTGTTGAGACTAAGCTCTATCTTTGTCCGGAAGAAAATTATATGTGGGGTGAAGGAGATGAAAAACGTTTCAATCCAATGAATCTGCTTCATGGGCTAAAAAATGTCGAGACTCTTAACTTGTACACTATCATGACTGCAAAGGTATCGTTTTCACTCTCTTTAAAATTTTACAACTACTTTTCTAAAAATGCTATACATTTTGGAACATTTATTATTTGACGTATAAGAATCAAAATCTTGCTAGGTAGTTCTTATGTTTCTAATACTGTAATTGGTTGGTTTTCTTATGTATATGTTTCAGATGTTCTATGTCTTCCGTGAAGCACTCCCAGTGTTTGAGAAGCTGTCTCATTTAACTGTTAACCTCTCTAACTTCTGTTGGTCTTCTATGCCAATGCTGATCAAGAAAGCTCCAAATCTAAAGACTCTCAACATCGACGTATGAATATTGCAACCCCAAAAGTTCATTAGATACTCATAATTGACCTTGAATCTCAAGTCTTCTGCGTCTTGTTTCAGGGTCCCTTGCACTACGAGAGTTACTATCGTTGTGCAGGAGATATTGTTTGCGAGTGCGTGTCAGAGTATTCTTTCCTAGTTTCATGTCCTTTGGAAGTCCTAAAGATAACCGAGTACTATGGTTGCTTTAGAGAATTGATGCAAATGAAACATTTCTTGGAGAAATTGTCATTTCTTGAGCTAGTGGAAGTTCATTCTCAAGCAACTGGTGAAAGAAAGCTGAAACTCATAGCAGATCTTCAAAGGCTACCCAGAGCTTCGTCCAAGTGCAAATTCGAGGTCGTTTCCTAGATTTGCTTGAGACTTTTTGTTCGTTAATTCAGCAAAATTAGGTAAAACTCTGTTTGGCATAAGAAAGTTTGTGTTTTTATTTTTCAATCTTTTACGTACAAACTTTGAAACAAACAGCTTTGCACCTTCGTACCTCTAAGTGGCTGTTGTATAATTTCTTTTTTTTCGTGAAACAGTCGAGTTTTTGTAAGGTCAACATCAGTTCCATTACGCCCATTAGAAAGCCCCCGAGCTAACTTCTGAACTCTGTTTACTTGTTTAGGGTGAGAGCTTCGTGTAGATAACTAGTATGATAGGCTTTGGTGATAATTAACTGTCGTTTTATATATAATCATAAAAACGGTTATGAATCGTGTGTTCAACATTGCTAAAATGAAAAGGAGTTAAGAATTTGATTTGGTTAATAGTTGTTTTTTTCTGTTTTCTATTATTAATCAGCAGAATACCTTTTCCAGCTTTTTTTTTTTCCAGCTATAAGAAAATAAACTCGCATGTATTTATCTCTAATGTTTATTATACTTTATGTTCTTATTTTGGTTAACACTATTTCAAAACGCAATAAAATTAAAATTCAGAAATATAAAAACTGTAGTATTTTAATGAATAGGAATTTGAATTTTGTAGCATTTTTTATCTTATACCAAATAGTTAGAAATTTAAACCTAAACTAAACCGGAATTTGCTTTGGGAGTAGCTGATTACAGCTGGCGCAAAATGATTGGCTTTAAAGCTAAATGCTTTGTTTTTGTATCCGAGTATAAAAAAGAGCAAAATTGATCGAATAATAAAAATTCAAACTCATGTCGACTCAGATCAACAACTTCAGCTTGGACGAAACCAAAAGAAGGATACGTCAAATGCAACTACGACTGCAAATTTTTTCAGAATGGGCAACCCTCGCAAGCAGCTTGGATTTTCCGAGACTCCGATGGTTTCTTTTTACATGCAGGTCATAGTATAGGAGAGAGGTGCTCTTCGGTCTTGGAAGCAGAAATACAAGCCTTGATCATGGCAATGCAGCAAGCTTGGGTTAAAGGTTTTACAAATATTATTTTCGAAGGAGATAACAATTCAGTCACAAAGCTTGTTAATGGTGAAACTCTTAATTTCAACGTGCACAACTGGATACGTGAAGCCAATTTCTGGAAGAACAAACTTTCAAATGCAGAATTCAAGTGGACAAGTAGACATAATAATAAAGCGGCAGATCGTCTTGCAAAAGAACACTTCCAAGGACATCTACGTTTTGAATCTTTTTTCTTTGTTCCTCCTTGGCTTGTAAACATCCTCCATGAGGATCACTCTATTGATTAATCAATGAAAGTAGTCGTTAAAAAAAAAATTCAAAATTTCTCTTGTCGTCTTCCTTTGTTTTCTCTGCTTTCAAGAAAATGTTACGACTCCGCTCTAATTCTTCGTCAATTTCTCATTGAAGATTCAATTTCGCTTCAGAAATCTCTCAAATTGATAGGATTGAGTCGTCTTCTACCCCAATTACGCTTCGGTTTTCTTGTTTCTGCATAAACGCGACTGCGATGATTTCTGGGTTCTGCTTCATGTCGACATGTGAAGTATGATCTCGCATTCTTTGAAATTGATATAGTTTATCAATTGCGGTTGATGTTGGAGTCAAGTCTCTGAAGGTTCCATTAGAAATTGAGGTTTTCTGGGTAGTGAAAGAGGGTTCTTTAGGGTTTGCGAAAAGAATGGATAGAATCAGTAATTTGCCAGATGATATTATTTATCGCTTAATCTCCTTCCTTTCGGCAAAAGAGGCTACGTGCTTAAAGTATGCCTCCAAGAAATGGCTGAATCTGGTTACTATCATACCGAGTGCTGTTTTTGTTGATTCCTCGTCGTCTGCCAGTAGTGGAAGTTTCCAAGATTTCGCTGATCGAATAAAATTGGCTCAACTTGCCAGTCACCGTATGAGGAGATTCTCTCTAAAGTTTCAGTCTTTGGATTTTGCTCAGTTTAGTATTGTCAACGACTGTTTACGCAAAGTGTTGGAGTGTGGTGTCTTGGATCTTGAACTGGACATCAATGTCAAAGGAGATTACTCACTGCCTTTTGAGATCTTCACTTGCCAGAGCGTTGTGAAACTGAAACTTGGGTCTGGTTTTGTTATTGACATTCTCCCTAAGAATGCTTTGCTTCCTGCTCTCAAGACTCTCCTTCTTGATTCAGTTCGGTTCGATAATACTGGTGGTTGTGCGTTTACAAGGCTTCTTTCTGCTTGCCCTGTGCTCGAGGAGTTAATCATAGATGGATTCAACTGTGAACTTTGGAATTGGTCTCACACCGTGTATAGTCGGATCCTTAAGAGACTTACTATAAGGCGTGACTTTTCAGAAGAATTAGAAAATTCTGAAGACTATGATTTTACGAGAATTAGTTTTGATGCTCCCAGTCTTACCTACTTGGAATACAGTGATTATATTCATGATGAGTTTCCAAATGTAAATCTCAAATCCCTTGTTGAAGCGAAGCTCCATTTTAATATGTTGACTGCTTGGATGAACACCGATCTAACGAATCTGTTCAAGGGGTTGAAACATGTTCAGATTCTGCGCTTAGAGTTGATTGACACGTTGCTGGCAAGTGTTCTCTACTGTTTTTTTTTCTTACTCTTTAATATGTTTCTGCAGCTTAACAGATAGTAAAGAATGGGGAACCATTCAGATATAATTTGCTAGACGTTGGAATGTTTATTAAAGTTTTGAGCCATATATTGCAATTTTATGACTGACATGTTGATTTTTTTTCTGTTCCAGCTGTTTGATACCTGCAATGAAGCAGACACAGTGTTTGAAAACATGTCTCATTTAGATTTGCCAAGTGAAGCAGATGGCTGCTGGGATCCTCTAAAACTTTTTGTTAAGAAATCTCCAAATCTGAAGACTCTCACCATTGAGGTATGACCAAAAGCCCCCAAAAAGTTCATTGAACAAACCATAAACTATAGTCCAACCCCAATAGGTACTCATAAAATCTTTTCTTTCAGGATTTGCACTATGAATATCGAGAATATCGGGATTTAAAATCTGTCTGCGAATGCTTGGAGGGGTATTCTTTCCTTTTGTCCTGCCCTGTTGAGATCCTAAAGATAACCCATTTCGGTGGACGGATCGGAGAAATGGTGCAAATAAAGCATGTCTTGGAGAAATTGCAGTGTCTGGTGCTGTTGGAAGTTCATGTTAAGGAAAGAAGAGTTGACAATAAGCTGCAGATCTTGGCGGATCTCCTAATGCTCCCGAGAGCTTCATCCAAATGCAAAGTCCAGGTCAAGTTCGTTTGAACAAACAAGAGTTTGTTGCCTCAACATGAGAACTGTTTTGTTTTGCATCTTGTGTACATGATATTGCTCTGAATCGAACAGCTTGGTGTTTTTGTGCCTAAAACACTCGAGTTTGTAAGAGAGTGGCTAAGCTACATTTAGAGCATGTATATGGGTGATACTCATATAGTATCATTAGGATTTTTTTAGTATTATTTATAATATTTGTTTATTGTTTGAGATTTTGTATGATACTTCTACTAAATATGTTTGCATTGGTGAGACCGGTTTAAGTATCATAAAAAAAAAATTATTTGCAAATTGAAAATAAATATATAAAAATATAGGATTACAAAAGGTAATATTACAATAAAAAACGTAGAATATACTTAAGCAAAAAAAACATAAAATTAAAAAAAAACATAAGAAAAAAACATGATGATAAAAATAATTTAGTCGCTGAGATAAAGATTTGGAAAACTATATATTCAACAATAAAAATTGTAAGTGTTTTGGTTCATAAAAATTTGAAGTGTTTTTAAGTGTTAGGTTTTTAAAAATTTGAAGTGTTTTTAAGTATGAGACGATAGTCTACGAACCTTTCGCTGGGTTATGGACTGGATGAAGCATTACTTCATCATGATTCCAGAAGCTGAAATCACCAAAGTCCAAAAAAAAGATATTAAAGTTATGGCAAAGTTAGATAAACCAGATAAATTTAGCAAAGAATTCCACTAAATACACAATCCCTCACTATCTGAGAGTTAAATACACAATCCCTCACAATTAAAACCAACAAATCAGCTAAACCCTAATCCGATTTCTAATCCAAAAGCCGATAATCCTCCTTCCGATTTAAGATTAACTACCAGAGCAAAGAATCCATCAGCTTAATAATCGAAGATAAGACGCAGAGATTCAACCAAAATAGAAGAAAAGATCCGATCGACTAACAAAACCAGTAAGCGCACAATCTAGAAATCGAGAGAGAAAGAAGAAACGTAGAGCGATGAAGAGAGAAAGAGAGAGCTCGGAAACCCTTACCCATGGCGGATTGTAGAAGAGAACGAAAGTAGAGGTTTTCGCGAATCGCAATGAGAGAAGAGAGGAGAAGAATCGAGAAGGAAATGATTTTTTTTTTTTTCTCGGCTTCAGCCAAAACGCGTTTTTGCTCACCAATAGCATGCTGCCACGTCACCTGATACTCAGTATCAGAGGTATCACTGGACTGATACGTATCAGGCCCAAATTCACGTTTTGATCTATTAAAAAATAATTGTTGGGCTCCTGATACTCAAATTAATTCACCTATGTGGATGGTCTTAGGTCTATTATTGCCAAGAATAAAAGAGAAAGATATTCCAATGAATCAAAAGCTTTGAGGATTTAACATCCACAGTTTTGGATTTACTTCTGTTGTTAAGTAATTTGATTTGATTGTTTGTTTTTTAGCAATGAACTTTGCTGCAAACAAGAAAGAATATTTAATGAACCGCTAAATCGTAATTGTATCATCCTCAATTTGACTCTGATTCGGTTTGGTTTATTAAATGGTATAGTAAAATAGAACAACGGTTTAATGAAGAAAAATTAATTTGAAAAGCGAACAGGCATATACACGTGGCACGTTTGCAGTGGAAAAATTCATGTAACAAAGCGTAGTCCTGTGCACAGAGGATTGTGAACTTGAAAAAGCTAGGGATTTTGAAGAAACTCCAAAGTCCAAACTCCAAAGCTAGGGATTCCCATTCGTCAAATTCGCTTTGAAGGCATCAACATTCATGGCATTGGTACCTCAGTTTCTTCAAATATCCTCTCTAAGTTCTGGTGTTCGCTCTAATTCTTCATTTTCTGCATATATGCGCTTGTGAAGATTTCTGGATTCCAGTTTCGTGTAGACTGATTAGGGTAATCTGCTTTAGTGATGTATCTAGTTATAGTCGCTGAAGGCTCCATTAGAAACTGAGTTGTTTTCTTTTTAGTAGTAAAAAAGGGTTCTATAGGTTTTGCGAAAGTATGGATAGGATCAGCAATCTTCCAACCGAGATTATTTGCCACATCGGGTCATTTCTCTCGGCGAAGGAGGCTGCGTTCACGACGGTTCTCTCTAAGCGTTGGCATAATCTGTTTACCATCGTACCAGATCTTCATTTTGATGGTTCGGTTAAGGATGGAGAAAGTTTTACGGATTTTGTGGACAGAGTAATGGCTCTTCCAGCCAGTTCTCGTGTAAACAAGTTCTCTCTGAAATGGTGGTTTGATGAGGATACTGATCAGCGTGCTCATTATGATCTAATCAACCGTTGTCTACGTAATGTGCTCAAGCGTGGGGTCGTGGATCTTCATCTGTGGGTAAATGGTAAACAAGGGTATTCACTGCCTTTTGAAGTTTTCACTTGCGAGACAGTTGCTAAACTGAAACTAGGGTCTGGTTTTGTTATTGACTTTCTCCCTAAGTATGCTTTTCTGCCAGCTCTCAAGACTCTCGTTCTTGATTCAATTCGGTTCTTCGATTTTGGACGTTGTGCGTTCAATACGCTGCTTTCTGCATCTCCTGTACTTGAGGAGTTAGGCATAGATGGTGTCGAATGGGAACGTTGGAAATGGTCCCGCACTGTGTCCAGTCCAACCCTTCAAAGACTTTCTATTCGACGTAAAGAGTGGTATCTTTATGAAGATGACTCTGGTTATGAGAGTTTCGATCCTCGGGGTATTGCCTATAATATTGAGAGCATTAGTTTGGATACTCCGGGTCTTACCTACTTAGATTATTCCGATTATGTTCCAAAAGAGTATCTTATTGTTAATCTCAACTCCCTTGTCGAAGCTAAGCTCAATCTTTCCGTGGAAGAAGATGGTCTCTGGAACAACGGTCATGCAGATAATTTCAATCCAATGAATCTGATTAATGGGGTAAAAAATGTTGAGATTATGGACTTAACTGCTGATACTATGGAGGTAAGCGTGCTCTTTATCTTTTTCTCTTTGATATGTTACTCTGCAACTTGTTAAATAAAAGAAGTTATATCATTTTTTCAAGGTTTTGATCCATAGGTTGCAATTGATGGATGACTAGTTGATTTATTATGTTTCAGATGCTTTCTGTCTTCGGTGAAGCAATTCCAGTGTTTGAAAACTTGTTTCATGTATCCCTTAGCCTTTCTAACCACTGCTGGTTTGCCCTTCCACTGCTGCTAAAGAAATCTCCACATCTAAAAACTCTCGTCCTTGAGGTATGACCAAACCCCATAAGTTCATTGGATAAACAAAGTTCTGAGAACACTATAGGTCTCATTAATCTTGAATCTCAAATCCTTTGTTTCAGCATTCCTTGCACTATGCAAGTCTTACTGATAGAGAAGAATGGGGATTAGTTTGCCAGTGCGTGTCGAAGTATTCTTTCCTATTGACATGCCATGTGGAGGTCCTAAAGATAAACGAATACTGGGGAACTTTGGAAGAACTGGAGCAAATAAAGCATTTCTTGGAGAAACTGTCATGTCTTAAGCTGGTGAAGATCCGTGCTCAGGTAAAGGTTGACAAAAAAGTAGAAGTCATGGCGGGTCTACTAATGCTTCCCAGAGCTTCGTCCAAGTGCAAAATCCAAGTCAAGTTTTCTTAAATTGGTAACTACGAGCAGACTCTAATATTTTCTACTTTTGCTTAAGTAGGTTAGAAGTTGTAAACATGATCATTAATTCAGCTAGGACTGATCATTAGGATACAGTCTAGTCTATGGTTAGTATTGAGGGAACCAAACTTGTAAACGCATCTGTTATTGTTCTGAATCGAACAGCTTGATGATTGTTTTGTCATCTCTGATTACCTTCTGTTGTGTCGTTTGTCTGTGAAACATTCGAGTTGTTAAGAGGGAGAGGCTAAGAAAGCCTACGAGCTAACTTAAAATACCGTGTACCGTGTCACTGATGTCAATGTAATAATCATCACTCCATCATTGATAAACCACCAAGAGATTCTCAAATTTTATCTTATGCTCAGATTTGACTTTGGTTCGAGTGGTCGGTTTGGTTTGTCATGTTTGAAAACCGGTCCAAAGCAAATCTTTTTTTATAGTATTTATTTTGGGGGATAAATCCAAAGCAAATCAAATTAGGATTAATCTTAATCTACATAATAAGGCGTGATGAGGAATGATGGTCACATAGAAGGGGTTACTTAGCCAAGGTGGAGAGTAGTATTCTCTAGGCTTAACGAAAGCATGGATAGGATCAGCAACCTACCAGACGAGATTATTGGGCACATCGGGTCCTTCTTTTCAGCGAAAGAGGCTGCCTTCACTGCACTTCTCTCAAAGAGGTGGCAGAATCTCTACGAAAACCTGTTTCATTTATCAATCCCAGCTCAACAAAGTATCTGTTGGATCGGTTCGCAAGTTCTCCTAAACAAATATCCAAACCTAAAGACTATCACCATCAAGGTATGACCGCGGAAACTTGACTGGACAAATAGGTAACTCATAAAATCTCAAAAATTTCCTTTTTTGTTTTGTTTTTTCAGGGTAGTTTGCACTATAAGGATGATGATCGTGGGGATGTGGAATCAGTTTGCGAATGCTTGGAGGGGTATGCTTTCCTGTCGTCATGCTCTATTGAGGTCTTAAAGATAACCGAGTGTAAAGGAGATACAGGAGAGATGGTGCAAATAAAGCACATGTTGGAGAAATTGCCGAGTCTTGAGATTTTGGTAGTTCATCTTAAGCCAAAAAGAGATGACACAAAGCTTCAGATCACGGTGGATCTCCTAATGCTTCCGAGATATTCGTCCAAGTGCAAAATTTGGGTCAGGCACTCTTTAACAAAATCTTAACATATCTGATTACAGAAACAAATTAAGGTGTTTCCCGTTTATTGACATGAGAGAATTGGTTTGTTTTTGTATCACACTCTTAAATCTTTCTTTAGATTTTGATTAATTCTTTTGGAATTTGGATTCAGCAGCTAGGACTGAGCATAAGGCCAGAATCTAGTTTGTGATGAGTGTGAGAGAAGCAATCTTAAAAAGATCAAACTTTTGTTGACATAAGCTAAGGACTGGTTTGTTTGTTTTGTTCTGTATCTTTCACATGTATCTAAATCAAACACAGCTTGGCGTTTTTGTTATCTCTAACTGGATGCTGTGTCGTTTATTAGTGGAGTTTGTAACGGAGAGGCTAAGCCCATCAGATCAATTAAGCCTATTAAAAAGCCCACGAGCTAACTTGCCAACATCTGTCTGTGTTTTAAAATCGTGATCAGTAAAATGATGTAATCATAACGTCAACATATAACTTTTTTAACCAGAGAGAGCCGCACATAAACAACCATCTGGTAGACTTTCGCTATAGTTAATGGTCGTTTTATATTTAATTAATTTTACGCTTATGAATAGTGTGTTAGACATTGCTTTCGTTAGGAAAAATTCAAAATGTTATTAATACTTTAACAATATATTATACACATTTGATAATTTCTTAAGAGGCATCTTGGTGGAATATTCCATCTGTGAAAAGACGGAGAAACTTCCCTCAACAAAACGTGCTTCCCTTATAAAATTCCAGCTGGCGTCACAGCTGTCGTCAGTCACCCCAAATTGCGCTTAAAGAAAAAAAAAAAAGATTTATGACCAAAAGTTATTATCTTCCTTTATTAAAATATTAAAAAAACGAAGAAAAAGGCTAAGCCAGCTCATTATCATCTTCTCCTTTAAAAGGATAGCTTGGTGTTACTTTATCGCCTTCTTTCGTTTGGCCTTTGATCTAACAATATAAGCTTTTTTACGTTTATCAATCTTCTCGATTCATCCAAGTATTGATCCATTCTTGTTATCCCAGATTTCTCATCTCCTTTCTTTGATTCGTTTCCTTCTGTTCTGTCCTCAGATCTAGATCTAGATCTAGGTTTTTTTAATTTCTCGTCGGGAATTTGGCTTAGCTTGTTCTGATCTAGGGTTTGGTTTTTGGGAATTTTGAAAAAAAAAATATTAGGAATGATTCTATGAGCTACTCAATCCTGTTTCGTCGGATTCGAATTCTACACTCTTTCTCCGTCGTTTACCTCTACTACACATACGTTTTCTCATGAAATAATCGTTCTCAATCTCATCTTTTTCGTTTTGATCTAACTTATTCTTTGATAGATTTAGAATTCGGGGAATTTTCAGATTGTGTCTTAAGAATTTGGGGGTTTTTATAGGAATATAATATTTCTAGAAGAAGAAGAATATTTTATTTTCGGTGAGAAAAAGTCAAAAGGTCAACGAAATGGGGTCGTTGCAAAGGCAAACAAGTCCTGAATCCGATAATGATCCGAGGTACGCGACGGTGACGGATGAGAGGAAGAGGAAGAGAATGATCTCTAACAGAGAATCTGCTCGTAGATCAAGGATGAGGAAACAGAAGCAACTTGGTGATTTGATCAATGAAGTTACTCTTCTCAAGAATGATAACGCTAAAATCAACGAGCAGGTTGATGAAGCTTCAAAGAAATACATTGAAATGGAGTCTAAGAACAATGTCTTGAGAGCACAGGCTTTGGAGTTAACGGATAGGTTAAGATCATTGAACTCTGTGCTTGAGATGGTTGAAGAGATTAGTGGTCAGGCTTTGGATATTCCTGAGATTCCTGAATCTATGCAGAACCCTTGGCAGATGCCTTGTCCAATGCAACCAATCAGGGCTTCTGCTGACATGTTTGATTGCTGAGGATGATTCATTCCTATCTTAAGGATCCAAAAAGAAGCATTGAGATCGAGTCTTTGGTCTGTTTTACTTACTGTCCTTGTTGGTTTTTCTTTTTCTGATGGTTGGAGTTTTGTAACAATTAGTGTGTCATTGGTCAATGAGTCCTGTGTTGTCAAGTCTCTTAAGTTTCTGCAATTTCATTTGGTCCGTGTCTTTGTATGGTTTTGTAGCCATAGTCCTCTCTAGTCTTGTCTCATGTAATTTGTGTCTACTGTGTTTCTTATTAAATTCAAGCTTTCTTATTGTTCTCTGCTCATTGCCTCTTTTGATATTTTGCCTTTTGTATTCGTTTATGGAACTACAAATTACAAATGTTTTTTAGAGCTAATTGAGACTTACAAAGACAGCATTCATATCACCTTACATAACCGAATTGACCGGAACATGATCTTGATCGCTTCAGTTGTCGTAAGTACGGCACTCGTTGGTCTCAGGATTATCTTTGCAGTATTCCTCCAAAGGGTCCGAACCATCAGCTTTCTTCTTGTCTCTAGCATGGCTAGCTGCAGCGCTAAGCTCTTCAACCTCGTCCCACGCAGCTACACACTCTCCACTCACAGGATCGCCAGCACAAGTCTCCTGAGCTTCCTTAATGCTTTTCTCCACTACATCCGATATCCCTCCTTCCGGTGCTGCTCTAATCGGCTTAAGTTTCACCATCCGGTTGGTTGTTCTTGACCCAAGATTCCACGGATTGTTCAAATGGACCGGACCGGCGAGACGAACTGGTCGATTCTCGCTGGTGACGATGACACGTTGGGTTGCAATGTTAAGACTAGTAGCTATAGTTGCCATCTTTGGATGGAGAAGATACACGCAGCCTTTGATTTTTTTTTTTTGAGAAAAGAAGATATTTCAGATAAATGGGAGGGAACAAGATATATGAAGTGTGCGTGAATTTAATTCTGTGAACCCTATTTCTTATCCTCTGTTAACCAACAATAACCACGTATTTGAATTACTTCTTGTGATATCTTTTTTCCGGTCGAGCTTTGGAAATAATTTCCTCGATAAAACATATTTTTATGTAGCAGTACAACAATGAAAAATTGCAGCCATCCAAGCCGTTTTCTAAGAACACTAGTGCTCGTTAGATATTTTATATAAAAAATATTAAATATGTCTTCATATAATCGGATCAATCTGGAAAATGAAAAGAAACATAAGTGGAAAATTCAAGAAAGATGTCTGAAGTTTAATCATGTATCTCCGGAAAACAATATGTTAACAAATCTCCAATTTTGATCAATCTGAGATTGTTTATTTCTCAAGCAACCATTGTCTTAGGTAACTTATCTGAGATCTCAAGAAACCATAAAAACAGAAAAATCAAGCCAACAATAGAGTGAGTGAGAGAGGCTTTTTCATTCACTCTTCAGATGCGACAACACTGATCTCACCTCTCTCAAGCAAATCATAGAAAGTTCTGGTTTTCCTCTGCTCATTCCAATGGTGCATCTTCCAGAGACCACCAGCAGCTAAACCAAGTGTCAAACCAATAATCAATTCCTTCACAACGCTCGGGCCTTTCAATGTGGCATGCGCAACCTTGTGTCCTGCCATTTCTTCTCAACCTACCACAAATTTAAATCATAGAGTCATTACTAACATAATTGAGACCTTCACAATGCTCACGATTCCTAAAGCTGAAAACTTTATTGACAACCAACATAACATCTATACACACACACACACACTCTTATTGATCAGATAAGCTCTCAAAGCAATTTGGTATGCACTTGGAGTCTACATATACACATAAACATGTAAAATTTCGATCCATTTTTCTATCTGATCTCTAAATTACGGCTCTAAACAATGTAAGATATCAAAGGCTTCGGATTTATTACTAAAATGGTACAAAAACCCTAATCCACAGAATCCAGATATTGAAACACGAAATAAAATTGGCATTTCTCCCGAATAAAAGGATTAATTTTTTCAAAGAATCACAATTCTAAGAGAACCAAATTCAAAACAGTGACCAATCTATAAAAGAGATTTCGATCGTAATCACACCGATCCCGACGAAAAGAAGAGAAATCGATCCAAATCTGATAACATGAAACTGCTTACCTATCCAGAAAGAAAATTACCACTACAATTGAAAGGAAACAAAAGATATCAAAGAGAAGAATATGGAGTTTACCGAGTCGGAATGCGTAGATGAACGAAAGAAAGAGGCACGAGACGACGAACGAAATGGTGATTGAAGTCGAAGATGCGTAAGCAGAGAATCCTTCACTTTCTCTATACTCCATTCGTGTCTTATTGGGCTTAAATATGGGCCTAATAAAACCAAAATATATGGGCCTGCTCTCATATTTAAATCGCTGCTCGTGTTCCTTAAAAAAACTCCAGCGAAAGTCCTGACTGGTCCCACCACGTTAAATTCCAAATCCAATCTGTCACACTAAACTAACAACTAATTTCCTAATCCTGAATTTAAAAATAAATCATTATCTTTCCCTCTTTTCCGTTAATTATTGTAAAATTCATGAGCTCACGAGTTTGTATGAAAGTCATTATCATTTCTTCACCGAATCTCTTGTATACCCCACGAACTCAACCACCTTTGTCGACTCCAAATTTCAATCCTTTTCTCAAACAGTTGCATTTCGATTTCAAATTCTCTGATTACAGATAATTATGAAACTGTTTCTTCTTCACTAACTTGTAACAGTTACAGAGAAAAATAAAGAGAGATGGAGAGACAAAGAAGTTTCTCTGTGAAGTCCACAAGAGTCTTAGCATTCATCATCACAACAATCTCTTCCGCCATTGTTTTCTTCACTTTTTTCTCCTCTTCCTTAATCAAATCTAACTCTTCTCTTTACCCAACACCAGACTCTAACTTCCAGATCGATTTAAGTCCTATAGCCGCCATTTCCGCCGTCTCCGATTCTTCAGTTTCTCCTCAAGCAAGCCCGATTCTGATCTCTACCCATTTCAATTCACCCGAAAACACTTCCGGGTCTTCAAAAATTTCCGTTTTTGAGCAGAAGATTCGCGGCGAGAGTTTGGTTAAGGAAGTTAGGGAAACTGCTAATTTAACTTCGATTAAAGTGATTGAACTTCCGAGCAACAATGGTGAGGAGAAGACAAAGAAGAGAATCGAAGAGTGTGATGTTACGAAAGGGAAGTGGGTTTACGATAGTGACTATCCATTGTACACAAATGCGTCTTGTCCTTTTATCGATGAAGGATTTGGTTGTCAAAGCAATGGAAGATTGGATCTTAATTACATGAATTGGAGATGGGAGCCTCAAGATTGTGATGCTCCCAGGTTTAAATTTCTACTTTCTAATTTTGTTGTTTTCCTCTTAGACCTTAAGAAGATCTCTTTATTGGAGTGGTAATGATTGGTGATAGTGACTGATGATGATAATTGTGATTCATTGTTCCACTGAGCGGTTAATGGTTTTGAGATTGTATTAAGTGTATAACCCTTTAATCATTTCATGGTCCTGATTTTGAAATTGTGGTCATTTTTGGTATGTGTGAGTTTAGGTTCAATGCTACAAAAATGCTGGAAATGATTAGAGGGAAGAGGCTAGTGTTTGTTGGAGATTCAATTAATAGGAACCAGTGGGAATCTATGCTTTGTTTGTTGTTTCAAGCTGTTAAAGATCCCAAGAGAGTCTACGAGACGCACAACCGAAGAATCACCAAAGAGAAAGGGAATTATAGCTTCCGTTTCGTGGTACATGACTATAAATAATCTCAATGGACCATAAGTGTATCTAGATTTGTGATTGTGTTAATGTTGTGTTTGTGTACTTGACTAGGATTATAAATGCACTGTGGAATTCTATGTTACTCATTTCTTGGTTCGTGAGGGTAGAGCAAGAATAGGAAAGAAGCGAAGAGAAACACTTAGAATCGATGCTATGGATCGAACCTCTTCGAGATGGAAAGGTGCTAATATCTTAGTGTTCAATACAGCTCATTGGTGGTCTCATTACAAAACCAAATCGGGGTCAGTACTTTTTTCTTAAAAACATCAGAAGAAGAATGGAACCAAGATATTGATTGATTAGGTTGAGTTTGCAGGGTCAACTATTACCAAGAAGGAGACCAGATTCATCCCAAGCTCGATGTATCAACCGCTTTCAAGAAAGCTTTGCAGACTTGGTCATCATGGGTTGACAAAAATGTCGACCCGAAGAAAACTCGCGTTTTCTTTAGAACCGCTGCACCTTCTCATTTCAGGTTTTTCACCTGTCTCTCTCTACTTGTTGTTTTGAAAGACAGATATTATTGTTCTTCTCAATTTATTATCTCTGTATTGCTTCTTTGGACAGTGGAGGAGAATGGAACTCAGGAGGTCACTGCAGAGAAGCCAACATGCCGTTGAACCAAACCTTCAAACCGAGCTACTCGAGCAAAAAGTCCATTGTTGAAGAAGTACTGAAGCAGATGAGAACACCGGTAACCCTCTTGAACGTTAGCGGTTTATCTCAGTACAGAATTGACGCCCACCCGTCTATTTACGGAACAAAACCAGAAAACCGGCGTTCAAAAGCTGTCCAAGATTGCAGTCATTGGTGTCTCCCTGGTGTTCCTGATACTTGGAACCACTTCCTTTACCTCCATTTGCTCCATAAACGATAAATACAGTTTACAAACTAATCAAAGCTCCAGTTACTTGTTCAGAATTGTTTGTTTAATGTAGGGATGCTCGATACAGTTTAACCAACCAAACCAAAACCATATTGGAAAAACCACGATAAATACAGTTTACAAATTTTAGTTTTGGTTTTATCGAGTTAATCTCTTGGTTAATTGAACCATCTGATTCTTCTTAGCGCTTAGCTCTTCAACGTGCACATTATATAAGCATCAGAGACCTCCTCAGGGAATGGAGTTGATATTCTTCATCTTACTCTTTGTGTAATTTTAATTAATTAAAGCCCCCAAATATATTAAAAAGGTAAAAAAAGGAAACAACAAAAAAAAAAGGAAAATACTCAACCTTAAAAAAAAAGGAAATTTTGTGATGAATTTCCTTTTGTTAACAAATTTTACTTTATTTATTAATACAGAGCTAAATCTACAAAATCACAAAACCTTGTAACGGCTAGAAATCTATACAACCTTTGCTTATAAATACTCTTCTTCTTCTTGAGAAATCAAAATTCTCTACTATTCTTCGAGACAGAAAACCAAACACACAAAATTTATCATCTATTTCTTTTTTAATACATGATGCAGTTATCTTCTCGATAGATCGCAGATGATTGAATGATCTCATTGATCGGATCGCCGATTTCGCATCATCGTTAAACCTCCCTTTCGAATTTCAACCAACTGAAGGAAAAATCGGAAACCTAATCGATCCGAGACAAGGCGAAGCCGTGGTGGTTCACTAGATGCAACACCAGTTATATGACGTCACCGGGAACGATCTCGAGACGTTGGAGATTTTACGGAGGCTGAAACCGAATCTGATTACGGTGGTGGAGCAAGAATAGAGCTACGACGATGGAGGAAGCTTTTTAGGGAGATTCGTGGAGGCTTTCTCGCATTATTATAGCGCGCTTGGGGATGGATTGGGTGAGGACTGGAGAGTGGTGAGAGATTCACGGTGGAGCAGATTGTTTCTTCATGGGCCGTTGTAATTACTTGGGCTAGCTATGGGCTCACGTCTGGCTTTGGCGATGGCTTTGTTTCATGGGCTCTCTATGCTACCCAATTCCTACCAGGTATTATCTTTTTCATTCTTTTTTTTTTTTTTTAAATTAGTCTAATTGTTCTTAAATAATAATAAAAAAAATTAACTAAAAATATTTTAACACTTAAAATTATTTTTAAAAATAATAATAATTTAAACTAAAATTTTTAAAAAATTTAACACTAAAACTTTGAAAAAATAATTAATTGGTCCGTAAATTTTGGTGTTGCGATGTTCGGTAATGTTTTCACGTAATGTAGATTTAACACTTCAACTTATTTTTTAAAAATAACAATAGTTTTCACTAAAATTTAAAACAAATTTAACACTTAAACTTTAAGAATAAACTATGAAATTTCATTATAAAAAATTTAAAAATTAGTTTAAGTGTTAGATTTTAAACACGTCGAAAACTAACCGCGCCTAGGCATCCTGTCCTTAGTTGGTCCGTAAGCTTTGGTGTTCGAAGTTCGGTAATGTTTTCACGTAATATAGATTTAACACTTAAACTCGTTTAAAAATAATAATATTGGTTTTCACTAAAATTTAAAACAAATTTAACACTTAAACTTTAAGAATAAACCATGAAATTTCATTAAAAAATTAGTTTAAGTGTCAAATTAAACACGTCGAAAACTAACGGCGCCTAGACATCATGTCCTTAGTTGGTCCGTAAGCTTTTGTGTTCGAAATTCAGTAATGTTTTTACGTAATATAGGTTTAACACTTAAACTCATTTAAAAATAATAATAATGGTTTTCACTAAAATATAAAACAAATTTAACACGTAAAATTTAAGAATAAACCATGAAATTTTATTTAAAAAATTAAAAAATTAGTTTAAGTGTCAAATTTTAAACAAGTCGAAAACTAACGGCTCCTAGGCATCATGTCCTTAGTTAGCCCGTAAGCTTTGGTGTTCGAAGTTCGGTAATATTTTCACGTAATATAGATTTAACACTTAAAAATAATAATAATGGTTTTCACTAAAATTTAAAACAAATTTAACAAATAAACTTTAAGAATAAACCATGAAATTTTATTAAGAAAACTAAAAAATTAGTTTAAGTGTTAAATTTTAAACACGTCGAAAACTAACCGCGCCTAGGCATCCTGTCCTTAGTTGGTCCGTAAGCTTTGGTGTTCGAAATTCGGTAATATTTTCACGTAATATAGATTTAACACTTAAAATCATTTAAAAATAATAATAATGGTTTTCACTAAAATTTAAAACAAATTTAACACTTAAACTTTAAGAATAAACCATGAAATTTTATTAAAAAATTAAAAAATTAGTTCAAATGTCAAATTTAAAACACGTCGAAAACTAACGGCGCCTAGGCATCCTGTCCTTAGTTGGTCCGTAAGCTTTTTGTGTTCGAAGTTCAGTAATGTTTTCACGTAATATAGGTTTAATACTTAAACTCATTTAAAAATAATAATAATAGTTTTGACTAAAATTTAAAACAAATTTAACACTTAAAATTTAAGAATAAACCATGAAATTTTATTAAAAAAATTAAAAAATTAGTTTAAGTGTCAAATTTTAAACACGTCGAAAACTAACCGCGCCTAAGCATCCTGTCCTTAGTTGGTCCGTAAGCTTTGGTGTTCGAAGTTCGGTAACGTAATATAGATTTAACACTTAAAATCATTTAAAAATAATAATAATAGTTTTCACTAAAATTTAAAACAAATTTAACAGTTAACTTTAAGAATAAACCATAAAATATTATTAAGAAAACTAAAAAATTAGTTTAAGTGTTAAATTTTAAATACGTCGAAAACTAACCGCGCCTAGGCATCCTGTCCTTAGTTGGTCCGTAAGCTTTGGTGTTCGAAGTTCGGTAATGTTTTCACGTAATATAGATTTAACACTTAAACTCATTTAAAAATAATAATAATGGTTTTCACTAAAATTTAAATCAAATTTAACACTTAAACTTTAAGAATACCATGAAATTTTATTTAAAAAATTAAAAAAATTAGTTTAAGTGTCAAATTTTAAACACGTCGAAAACTAACAGCGCCTAGGCATCTTGTCCTTAGTTGGTCCGTAAGCTTTGTGTTCGAAATTCAGCAATGTTTTCACGTAATATAGGTTTAACACTTAAAATCATTTAAAAATAATAATAATGGTTTTTACTAAAATTTAAAACAAATTTAACAATTAAACTTTAAGAATAAACCATGAAATTTTATTAAGAAAACTAAAAAATTAGTTTAAGTGTTAAATTTTAAACACGTCGAAAACTAACCGCGCCTAGGCATCCTGTCCGAAGTTCGGTAATGTTTTCACGTAATATAGATTTAACACTTAAAATCATTTAAAAATAATAATAATGGTTTTCACTAAAATTTAAAACAAATTTAACACTTAAACTTTAAGAATAAACCATGAAATTTCATTTAAAAATTAAAAAATTAATTTAACTGTCAAATTTTAAACACGTCGAAAACTAACCACGCCTAGGCATCATGTCTTTAGTTGGTCCGTAAGGTTTGGTATTCGAAATTTGGTAATGTTTTCACGTAATATAGATTTAACACTTAAACTCATTTAAAAAAAATTATTTCACTAAAATTTAAAACAAATTTAACACTTAAACTTTAAAAATAAACCATGAAATTTTATTAAAATTTTTAAAAAATTAGTTAAGTGTTAAATTTTAACCACGTTGAAAACTAACCGCGCCTAGGCATCATGTCCTTAGTTGGTCCGTAAGTTTTGGTGTTCGAAGTTCGGTAATGTTTTCACGTAATACAGATTTAAAACTTAAACTCATTTAAAAATAATAATAATAGTTTTCACTAAAATTTAAAACAAATTTAACACTTAAACTTTAAGAATAAACCATGAAATTTTATTAAAAAAATGAAAAAATTAGTTTAAGTGTCAAATTTTAAACACGTCGAAAACTAACGGCACCTAGGCATCCTGTCCTTAGTTGGTCCGTAAGCTTTTGTGTTCGAAGTTCAGTAATGTTTTCACGTAATATAGGTTTAACACTTGAACTCATTTAAAAATAATAATAATCGTTTTCACTAAAATTTAGAGAAATTGTTAAAAATGCCCCTTTTTCAATACCCCTTTTCAAAAATACCCCCTTTGAGAGTCCATTTTTAAGTTTGCCCTCTTTTATTTTTTAATGACCATTTTACCCTTATTTGAAACAAAATTAGGTCCACAAAATACAAAATATTTTTTGGCGGGAAAAGTGATCCCGCAATTTTCCCGCCAAAACACTTGTAAAAAACCTTTAAAATACCTTGTAAAATTTTCCCGTAAAAATTTTTTCCGCCAAAAATTTTTTTTTGCGAGAAATGTGATTCTGCAATTTTTTTGGCGAAATTTTTTTGGCGGGAAAAATTTACAAGGTTTTTTAAAGGTTTTACAGAGTATTTACAAGTGTTTTGTAAGGTTTTACAATGTATTTTAAAAGGTTTTACAAGGTACTTATAAGGTTTTATAAGGTATTTATAACTTGTAAAACCTTATAAAAAACTTGTAAAACCTTATAACTTGTAAAACCTTATAAAATTGCTTGTAAAATCTTATAATATCTTATAAATACCTTATAAATACGTTGTAAAACCTTTTAAAATACATTGTAAAACCTTATAAATACCCTGTAAAAAACCTTTAAAATACCTTGTAAATTTTTCCCGCCAAAAATTTTCCCGCCAAAAAAATTGCGGAATCACTTTTCCCGCAAAAAAAATTTTTTGGCGGGAAAATTTTTTGGCGGGAAAAAATTTTACGGGAAAATTTTACAAGGTATTTTAAAGGTTTTTATAAGTTTTTATAAGTTTTTACAAGTGTTTTGGCGGGAAAAATTGCGGGATCACTTTTCCCGCCAAAAAATATTTTGTATTTTGTGGACCTAATTTTGTTATATTTCGTTATATATATTGTGATATATTTTATTAAAAGAAGGGTAATTTAGTCATTTTGTACATAAAAAGGGGTATTTTTAAAAATGGACAGCCAAAGGGGGCATTTTTGAAAAGGGGTATTGAAAAAGGGGCATTTTTGTGAGTCTCCCTAAAATTTAAAACAAATTTAACACTTAAACTTTAAGAATAAACCATGAAATTTCATTAAAAAAATTTAAAAATTAGTTTAAGTGTTAAATTTTAAACACGTCGAAAACTAACCGCGCCTAGGCATCCTGTCCTTAGTTGGTCCGTAAGCTTTGGTGTTCGAAGTTCGGTAATGTTTTCACGTAATATAGATTTAACATTTAAACTCATTTAAAAATAATAATAATGGTTTTCACTAAAATTTAAAACAAATTTAACACTTAAAATTTTAAAAAATCATTAATTCTTTTAAGTAATACCATGTTAATTTCTTTATTACTTTAGAAAAAAAAATAGTTTAAGTGTTATATTATAAACACGTCGAAAACTAACCGCGTTTAGGCATCATGTCCGTAGTCGGTCCTTAAGCTTTGGTGTTCGAAGTTCGGCATGTTTCACGTTATATAGATTTAACACTTCAATTTATTTTTTTAAAATAATAATGATTTTCACTAAAATTTAAAACAAATTTAAGATTTAAACTTTTTAAAAATAATTAATTTTTTAACTAAAACTATGTTAATTTTACTATTATTTTTTAAAAATTAGTTTAAGTATTAAATTTTAATACGTCGAAAACAAACCGAGCTTAGACATCTTGTCCTTAGGATTTTCTTTGGTCCGTAAGATTTGGTGTTATAAGTTCAACACTTGAAACTAATTTTAAAATGTTTTCTTTAACTAAAATCATTTTAATTCACCAAAATTTTGAAATAAACAAATAAATTTTTTTCTTTTTAAAATTACTTTAAGTGTTAAATTTTAATACATCGAAAACAAACCGAGCTTAGGCATCATGTCCTTAGGATTTCCTTTGGTCTGTAAGCTTTGGTGTATAAGTTCAACATGTTTTCACGTAATATAAATTTAACACGTGTAAACATGTTAAATTGACCAAAAATTATTTTAATTCAATAACGATTTTAAATAAATAATTTCTTCTTTTTGAAATTAGTTTAAGTGTTAAATTTTATTATGTTGAAATGAAACCGATATTAGGCATCCCATTCTTAGGATTTGCTTTGGTCTTATAGTTTTGGTGTCGTAAGTTCTATATGTAATTTATTTCACAAAAAATGGAAGAATATATTCCTTTTCATTTTTGGTTATATGCTTGACAAATTTTGTTAGTTTTTATATTATTTTACTAAAATATTTTTTTATGTCCAACCTTATATGATAAAATATATAATGGACAAATGTAGTAGTTTCATATGCTATTTTTGATAATAGATTTATTATTAATACATGTGGATTTATTCTCTTCTTGTTTCTTACATTTGTAATTGCTATTGCCCTTTTTCTTCTGATTTATTTAATTTTTGTATATTAATTTTCCTAGTTTTGGACAAAAGAGGACAAGGAAAAGTGGTAAAAAATCTCTAGATAGTTATAATTTTTTTTACATTATATATACCCAAAGAGATAAGACACATTCACAGTTGGAAACAATGAATAAAGACATAACTGATCCAAAAGCTAGCGAAGCTGTGTCAAATGATATACTAGAAGAAAAAGTTCTCGAGCATATCCCTGCTAAATCCCTCTGTAGATTCAAATCTGTGTCGAAACAATGGAAAGTGATGATCGAATCGAGCTATCTCGCCAATAAACGTCTTGTCCGATACCCAAGTCCGAAACTCCTTGTTCTTAGGTCAGAAATATCTAGTGATCGCTGTTCAAGAACCATTTTGTTGGAGACTATCTCAAAAGATCACCGCGAGAACAACAAAATCTTTATTTGTTCTTACGAATTTCCATCATATCCACATAGTGAATATCATTTCAATAATCTTGGTCGAATAGCTGGGTACTGCGACGGTTTAGTCTGCATCTACCAATCTGAAAACATTTATATAATTAACCCCACGACCAGAAAACTCAGGATACTTTCTTCTAATCTTTTGCAAAAGTGTACATGCCTACCAGGTACGAAACAGTCTTTTGTTTAATAGATTTTGGTGTGCTAATTAAACAAATCCTTTTGCATAGACATGGACATAAATATATACTAGAAAAGACTCAAAATATTAAATAATCAACACACATATATATTATTTTGTGTTTATTTTTAGGTATGCGTAAAGTACCAGTTAATGTGGGATTTGGGAGAGACATCGTTACAGGATCATACAAACTAGTTTTGATGTATCTCTACGACCGTGTTTTTAACAACTTTCTTGTCAAGACTGAAGTATTTAACCTCAACAATGGCGAACGAAGATGCATCTGTTTTCCCATTCTTTTCAATGAACTTGGCAATGATAAAACATCAATCTTTGCTAATGGATCGCTTTATTGGCAGAATATTTATAACCTAAAGATTGCAGCTTTGGATCTTCACACAGAAATGTTTTCTGAGGTATTGCCGCCAAGTTGGTACACCAATTACTCATGTGGTGTGTATTTATGGAGTCTAAAAGATCGTTTATGTCTATCTGATGTGTTACAATATCCTGATGTGGACATTTGGGGTTTGCAGCAAGAAGGTCCCAATGTGATGAAGTGGGAAAAGATTCTTTCAGTTACTATTTTAAGTATGGATTGTTTAGACCCAAACTTTTGGAAACTTGGTCTAGCTGCTTGTTATTTTAGGCCTATAGGTCAAAAACCATCTAGAAATTTCTTAGAGAAAGTCCCTGCAGATCAATGTAGCACTACATTGTATATGGAAGACTTGGTTTCTTCGGTCTAGTTTCATACTCCATGCTTTAATATGTTAATTTCATTTCTTCAATTTGGGTTCTTTTCTTGTTAGAGTCTGAATGGTTCTGTTTGAATTTAATATCGCTTTTTAAAAACAACTATGATTTTTACATGTGTTCCCTATTGTTTATATATTTGTAAATTCAGATTAATCTACACTTTATCATCTTCTTGGTTAATGTCATTGACATCAGATGAGGAAATTCCACGTGGAATTCTTCTAGCTTGCTCGAAAAGCAAGATCATTCCAACCCGAAAACACCCTTTCACGATCCTAACCACACCAATCATCACAATCATATAATACAACAACCAGTTCCAGAAATCTACTGTTCCTAAGTCAACGATACTATTTAAATTGTAATCGACGTCGATGGATAACAATAACAATGCTCTCTTAACCTCCATCACGCCAATCAAAGCCTCTACCTCTTCCCGAAGCTTCCACCACCATAAAGCACCGCAACTAGCGGCCAAAGCCACCCTCTCCACCACCGTCTCTTCTTCTCTCCGGCCAAAACCGCTTTCCACCACCGTCTTCACGATCACTCGGTACCATTGAAGTATCACCTCATGGAGACCAAAGAAGAACAAAAGTCTGGTCAAGAAATTGTGATTATTACCGTTGACAATCCCGTTGACTCCTTTTGACATCGTTATTTGAAAGCCTAATCCGACGGAGAATTGAAGAATTAAAAGGATGAGCCACGCGATGCTGACACGTGGATTATCTGCCGAAGTTCTGATCTTGGTGATTAAGCAGTGGATTATAGTATGAACAGTTATTATTGAAACGACGGCGTATAATAGCGCAGGGATTGTGTTGAGGAAGAAATAGTCGGAATTTTGCGGCGGCGATGATAAGGAGAGGAGGAAGGCGGTGGAGGAGAGACGGCTAAGGAGGAGGAAAGAGAGAGGGAGGAGGAGGCTGAGAAGAGTGGTGGTGATTAGCCGGAATTGCTCAATCACTAACTGCTCCGCCTCTCTCCACCGCTTTTCGCCGCCAGTCATATTCTTTCTCTCGTTTGTAGACAGAAACTCAAAAGAAGAGAGAGTTAGTTTATTGCAGTTAAAGAGAGAAAAGCGGTTAGTGGGTTATAAATATTTATGTTTGAAACTTGAAAGAGAGAAAGAGGAAGAAGAGACTGTCACGTTAGGTTATGATTTGAATAGGCCCATATTTGTTACAACATGTAATTGATACGCTTTATCATCTTTTGACGTTTTACCTGTTACAATTAACATATAAATTTTGTTTAAGATGCCAATGTTATTAAAAAAATTATATACACTAATTAGTTAAACATATTCAAACAGACTCAAACTCAAACGTATTAGACAAATAATAGTATCGAGATTATGAGTTGTGACCCAAAAAAAAATAATAGTAGAGACCAAGAAAGAATTTCAATATACTGATGAGGATTTTATTTATTAAAATCCAATCTTTAAAATGTTAAAACCAATATTCAAAAATTGATTTTCGAAAATTTCAATATACTAATGAGAATTTTCAATCTTAAAAGTGTTAAAAAACAATCATTCAAAAATTGATTTCTGAAAATTTATACTTGTACTATTCTTAGATGATTAATTTATTGGGCATGTCCAACTTTATTTTCATCAACCGTTACCATTTCAAATGACAAAAGTAAGTCGGAAAATCATCAGCACCACTAGCTTGTACGGGAAATGAATCTTTCATAGCACAGTTCCTCACAAACGCTAGGCCTTCATGGATCTCGGACGGCAACTTTACGTTCTCGACAATGAGCTTAATAGCTAGATCAAGTCTCTTCTCAGCAACATCTTTGTATGACTTTCAAACAGTGCTACTAGATGCTTCATGGTGGAGGATCGTACAATCGGATTCACCACGGACTCACTAACCCATGTCACCGTCTCTTGGCTAAAGTCCAAAAACATCAACAAGTTAGTCTTCACCAGCACTTCTTCTTTTGTTTTTAGACGTTTGCATAGTAATCCTGAGAAAGATTCAGAGTTCACTTGAGGTAAAACGAAAAGAGCAACAGTCGGCATAGTTAGTGAGAAAAGACAAGAGCATGCCCGACCCACATGCCAAACAAGTGCAGCAAATGATCAGGACATCAAAATTTTGGGAGCATTTTTTGGGCAAATTTTCTTTAAATTTTTTTATATATAAACTATATTATAGGCCTCTTTTTTTAATATCAATATTTTGATGGTTTTTTTAATCATAATTGACGGTTTTAACTTAACAATATATCAATTTGTGTATTATCTATACCTTAAGTATCAATGTTTTCGTATCTAGTTTTTTGGCTCTCAAAAATATTTAAGTCCTGATTTTACGTACTGTTTTAGATTGAATCTCTAAAAAGATTAACTGGAATTATAACTTTAGAAAAAACTTACACATGAAGTCAGTACTCTGGAAGGAAGGAAACTATGTAGTAAGCTAAAGATACGTGTTATCTGACACCAAAAAATTATTTAAAAAATAAATAAAAGATACTTGTTTCAAAATGACAAGGGTCATCTTTGCATGGCCCTAGTTAACTGGATAATTAAAGGCCATATATTATGGTTTAAATGTATATAATGTGTACCAAATTTTTTTTCAAACATGTGTAAAATTAACCTCATCTTTTGAAAAAATTCATTGAGATAATAAGTTGATTTGATGTTTTTACAATTTCCTTATATATGAAGATATATTTTGGATATCTTCTCTTAGATATGCTCTTCCTAAAATTGGTTTACTTTCATTGTATGTAGCTTTATTCTCATTTTTTTCCTTTTTGTTGGCAAACGTTATTACAACTGTCTTTTTCTTCCGAATTATTTATTATTGTATATTGACTCCTTCCTAGTATTGAGAAATAATAGATAGGGTTGAAATAGATATTACAGAATATTTCCCTGACTCGTCTTAAAAGAATTACAACATACATCTATATATAAGGTACCTAGACACAAGACGAATTCACAGTTGCAAACAATGAAGAAAGACATAAAAAATCCAAACACTTGCGAAGTTGATAACATTGAAGAGATTCTTGAGCGTCTTCCGGTGAAATCCCTCTTCCGATTCAAATCCGTGTCGAAGCAATGGAGATTACTGATCGAATCTAACTATCTCGCCACGAGACGTCTTGTCCGACACCCAAATCCAAAACTCCTTGTTCTTCGATTGGAAATGTCTAGTGATCGTTGTTCAAGAACCCTATTTTTGGAGACTTATTCAAAAGATCATCACGACCACATAGAAATCTTTATTCATTCTTACAAATCTCCAGTTCCATATCCCAAGTTTTCTACTTATGATTTAGTTGGTCAAATAATGGGGTATTGCAACGGAATAGTCTGCATCTACGATCTCGGTTACATTTATCTGATTAACCCCGCAACAAGAAAACTCCGTGTTATTTCTCCTCAGTTTTTGCGAGAGTATACAGGCCGAACTGGTATGAAGCACTTTTATTTATAGATTTTGATGCTGATTATATATTTATTTTATAAATTGTTGATGTAATTAAGTACAAAGAAATTTTATAAATTACAAAAAAGTATAGTTGACTAGTACTTGTTACAGTTTAACAAATACTTTATATTCAACAATGTCTTGTTTTCCTTAGGTTGGTCGAATGAATTGCCAATTAGTGTCGGATTTGGAAGAGACATGGTTACAGGAACATACAAAGTAATCTTGATGTATTTATTCGATCGTATGTTTATCAAGACCGAAGCCTTAAACCTAGAAAATGGCGAACGAAGATACGTATATTTCCCCATTTCTTACGATCAACTTGGCAACGATAGAAGATCAATCTTTGCAAATGGATCGCTTTATTGGTTGCCAAAGCCAATTTATATTTCCACTAATAAACTAATAAAGCTGGCAGCCATAGATCTTCACACAGAAACATTTCGTTATGTGCTACCACCGAGTTGGTACACCAAGTACTCCAAAAGTGTGTACTTATGGAGTCTAAAAGATAGTTTATGTATATCTGATGTGCTACAAAATCCGAGTGTGGACGTATGGAGTTTGCAGCAAGAAGAGCCTAGTGTGAAGTGGGAAAAGATTTTTTCACTTAATATCTTAAGCACCAAGAAGTGTTTAGATGCAAACTTTTGGAAGCTCAGTCTAGCTGCTTATTATTTTAGGTCGACAGGAAGAAATCCAGCTAATAATCCTTTAGATCAAGTCCCCGACGATCACTGCAGCACCGTTTTGTATACGGAGAAATTGGGTTCTTCGGTCTAGCTAGTTCCATGGTCAATGCTTTAAACAAATAGGCTTCTCTATTTCTCCAATTAATGAATTTATATTGGTTTTTTACTTCTTTACTTGTTATAGTCTCCTCAATGGCCAATATTCGATATTTATCTCATCTTTAAACGACCGTGCATGAATGTTTTACATGTGTTCCTTATCATGCACTCGAGCGTTTTTTTAAGGCGAACTTTCAAATTCTATGGGATCTAGAATTAATCTCTGTTAGTCGATCGATACGGTTGCAACAGCCACACAAACCAACAAATCAACCCATTTTAACTATAAGCCAAAAAAGAAGAACCTCTCTCAACGTGGAACCAAAACCAAATCAGCAATGAGACCAAAGGGACTAATAACCGTGTACACCTATTTCTCCTACAGATTGTTTTCCATGGGTGTGAAAGGAACGTCCCTGGGACTAAATAGCCTATACGCAATAAAACCCGAAAACACAAGAGAAATCATGGACAACACAATGGCTGTAATGCTAGTTCCATCGCTAGAGCCCTTGACAGTTGAAGCGGTGAGACCCGAAGAAGAGCCCGAGGAGATATCTAGCGGTGTCCAATCGCAGTTGATCGTGTAGTGTCCTGATCCGTGCCAAGGTTTGCTTTCCATTGGGTACCAGAATGCAACCGACATTTTGGCGGGTGAGCCAAGCTTGAACTGAACATCCTGTAAATATCAATCTAGGACCTTAGCTTTATAAGAAGATGTTCTTTATACATAACTCATATTGACCAGGTTCCGTTCCATGGGATAGATTTGTTGTTTCTACAAGTGTGACACATTTGGATTTGGTTTAAGATTAACTACTGATTCATAGAGGTAAATATGCACAGAGATTAACTTTTAGGGAAGGGCCAATGGTAACCGAACGTCATTGATCGAGTAGAAGATTTACTGACCTGTTGGAGACGGTCCATTGTCCTCAAGGGCCTTGAGAACTCAAAATAGTAAGTTCCTTTCTTGCCATCTGGCGTGTAAGGGCTGTCTTCCTCTACATAACCTGTTTAAAACTTCAACGATAAGTAACCCGAGGAGATGCCTATGCCTATGATATGGTTATAAACACCGAGACTTAATTCCACATCTAGTTATTTCCAGTTAAAAACATGATTAATATATCTCTGTATTGGGAACTCATGGAACTGATTATGAAGATATGTAAGACTGACCTGACAGAGTGGTGAAGCTGCTGTGCCACCATGCTCCATGCCAATCGTTCTGTGCGCTAGAATCATTTCCTGTAAAAAAATATTCATGGGATCACATATTTGTAATTTGCACACGAGAAAGAGATCACTCTCGAGTAGCTAGCATCCAACTAGAATACAAACAATTTATAATTTAAGGACGACTTATACTTGGGGAAACACACTAGAGGAATTAAGAACCTACAACATCTGGGTTAAATAATTGAAGAGAAGTCAATTTCTAAGCTTCCATGAACCAAAGCAAAACAAAAACGTAATTTATGCTCTTAGGTTGAAATTGGTTATTCCATAACATCGTCATAGGTTACCTGAGGGTCCAAGGCCATCAAGGTACCGACAATGTGGATTCCAGGCATAAATGTCAACCAGATGACCAAATCTGTTCATATGAAAAACACACAGAGACATTCATAAACAAAATAAACAGAGGTACAGATAAGCCACTAGATAAACAGAGAAGGAGCTAAACGAGATTCACTAATTGGTACAACACCAGAACAAAGTATGAGAGAGACAGAACAAACTATGTTGTACTACAAATCACCTGTCACCTCCATTTCCTTCCCCGTTGTCTATTGGATTACCACCGTAAAGCCGTCCTGGAATAGCATTTCCAATGGAGAAATGCATAATATCAACCTCGAAGCCTCTGCAAGCCTTGCTGGTACAAGAGTCTGTCCCTTCTTTACAACCACCCATCTTGTGGACCAGAAGGTTGACATAAGTTGTTTCATATGAAAAATTCATGGATCTTAAATGAAATAGTTGAACAAAATACTCTAGCCAAATGAGAAACGTACATTGTGATAAGTAGCTTGATCACCAATTTGGAACATGAGAGCCACTGAAGGACACTTATTGTTTTCACTGGATTCAAAAAAGCAAGCAGTTCACTACAATAGTGATAGACTTGCAATTTCAAATTACGTATAAATCATTTTAATATCATCTGAAGCAGTAAATAAATGTATTTTTTTGAAACCTCTGTATCTAAGAAAGTAATAGACATGCCAGAGCCTGACAACTAGAGTCTCTAAGTTTCAAGAATCCCAGGGTCTAACCATATATTTTATCCCACACAATATAAGCATCACCAGGTGAACAGAAATAACTCAGAAAGATCAAGCAAAACACAAATATAAATGAGTTGCATCAAACCCAAACTTGCATTGGACAACTTTTTAGGCGCAGGACCCACATTCTGAAAGGTTAGACGCAGTGAAATCTACTAAAATTTGAGAACAGTTACTATAGATTTCAGAATTCAGATAATAAGTGGTTCCGATCACCAGTTCTTGATCATGCAGAGGTCTAGAGAGGGATAATTAAATTATAAAAAACACACTTACCCTTTATCATAAGCGTAATTTCCATCAATTTCCAGCATAAAGTAGATATCTCGACCATCATGTAGTGCCTACAAAGAGAGATCCACCAATCAAATGTTAAGAACGAAATCGAACTCAAAGTCCACAAAATCCAGATTTATCAATCGAATCAAAATGTCGCAATGAGTTCAGTATCACTAATCAGATGGTCAAACTCACCAAATAGATTTTGAAAAACTCAGAAATTTGATCAATCTATATAATCTACAAGTAATGTCGGCAAACCAATAAGATAATGCAAATCCGATTCGAATCAACACATTACCTTGACTGTCATCTTTCCGGCGTCATACTCGTGATCGGCGTCCGGATCAAGTGCAGGTCGGAGAGGGAACTCGGAGCCGTCAATGTCCTTCCAGTCGTCGTTGTGACCATCGAGAGTGATAATCCCCGGTATGAAATCGGCTGTGACCTGGATCTCCGAGTCCGATTCACAACTCCATTCGCCGGATTCCTGGTGAGACACGACCGTCTCCGCCGTGAAAATCAAGAGCCACGCCACAACCACGAGCTGAAGCATTTTGATTTCTCTTTCGGAATTTGGTTTCCACAGTTGACTGGCGATTACTACATGACTCTTCAAACGGTAAGCAAATCACGACAGCTGTAATTAAAAAACAATTATTTTTAATTAAATATTATGTTTTAGTGGGCCTTATAAAGCCCATTAAGCCCTAAAGAGACAAGAGAACCTCGTTAAAAACCAACGGAGAGATATTCAGATCGGAGTCATCATCGGTCCGATATTTTGGATCCGTGCTCCATTGACGAACAAACAACACTCTCCTTTTCCTAAGTTCCAACCATTTTATTAGCTCCTTCACCGGAGCTTCACATCGGGAACAATGGCGGCGAGTAGGAAGATTTGTCATTCTCTGATCGTCTTCCTCATAGCGATTTCTGCAGACTACGGTGTTTCCGCGGATTCGATAAAAGGCTGCGGTGGTTTTGTCGAGGTTTATCTTTTTTCTTTTTCTTTCCCGATTCGTTTTATCCATCGTTCTGATTGCTTCCTGATCGATTTTACTAGATAGTGTGTGTGTTTGCTTCTAAGTAGATTCAGTGTAGTTGGACCTGCTTAGTACTTCTACGCACTTTTATCTGAGATTTTGCAGTTTGGAGGATGTTTTGATTTTTGGAAATTATCATGGGTTAAGTAGCAGGAAGAACGATCGGATCTGGATTTATTAACTAACGCTGGTGAATTATTAAACGTGCAGGCGAGTTCGTCTTTGGTCAGCTCTCGGAAAGGATCCGATGGGAAACTGGATTATTCCCATATCACAGTAAGAATTCAATTTGTTGACTGTGTTTTTTTTTTTTTCTATCTTTTTCTGAGTGAAGTTTCATTGATTGTTTGTTTTGTTCCCCTTCAAATTACAAGGTTGAGCTACAAACAGTAGATGGATTGGTAAAAGACAGTACACAGTGTGCCCCAAATGGTTACTATTTCATCCCAGTATATGACAAGGTATTCATCAAACCTTAATGATTTTTTTGTTTTGGTAAATCGGTGTTGCGTTTCTGCTGCAAGTGATTTCTATACTTTCTTCTCATAGGGCTCATTCATTCTCAAGATAAATGGACCTGAGGGATGGTCATGGAATCCAGATAAGGTTAATCTGTTCTCCATTTTTTTTTCCGAGGATTATGCATCAAGAATCTTTCTAGACAAAAAAAACACCCGGCTTGTAGCTAGTTGTGACAATAAATTTGGTGTTGCAGGTCTCTGTCGTTGTTGACGACTCTAGTTGCAACAACAATGAGGATATTAACTTCCGCTTCACGGGGTTCGTTTTAGTCTATGTGTTTGCCTCTCCTTTTTTCACCTTTGTAATTGGTGGTTAGCTCATCTTTCTTCCTTTAAAAGTTTTCATCTTTTACTCTTTTGTATATTGCAGTTTTACATTATCCGGTAAAGTCCTTGGAGCTGTTGGTGGGGAGAGTTGTGTGATTAAGAATGGAGGTCCAGCTGATGTCAATGTTGAATTGTTGTCTTCTGATGGAGATCCCGTTGCTTCTGTTCTCACATCGTCAGATGGGAGCTACTTATTCAAGAATATTATTCCAGGTAAGGATTCTCATTAAGCTTTCATCATCAGTGTCTCTTTTTCTATTTTTCTGTCACGTTGTTATTCTGGCCTTGCATGTATGTAGTCGGAAGTTTCCCATATTATAACATCAAATGTAAAGTGCCTATTTTTCAGGTATCTTGTTATGATCAAATCACGAGTCTGTCTGATTGGTTGCAGGAAAATACAATATCCGTGCATCCCATCCAGAGCTGCTGGTTGAAGTTCGCGGTTCAACAGAGGTCTCAGATTTTTTTGGTTTTGCATTTAGTTTTCATGTTACCCTGTTGCTTAAAATTCTCCTGACCAACTTTTTTTCATTTGAGTACACATATCTTTCCCTACTCTTTTTCTCTCTCTATTGTATCCCTTTCTATATATATGGCTTGAATTATTTTAATTATGCATGCTAATAGTTAAAGTTCTCTGTTTACCTGTAGGTGGAACTTGGATTTGCAAATGGCATGGTGGATGACATATTCTTCGTCCGTGGTTATGATCTCAAGGGGTCTGTTGTTGCTCAGGTAATCCCTCTATTGCTCTGTTTATTTTTTCTTCTGATTTTCAAATCCTACTACATTCCTCTGCTTTCAAGAGTAACATTTGGATATAATTGGAAATAGCGATTGGTGTATCATTGGTTTGATTCTGTTCCTGTCCATCATGCATGCACTTGTCTCTATCCTTAATTTTGAGTGTTTGATGAATACTATTTTGTTTCCTTTTGTAGGGAAATCCAATCCTGGGTGTTCATATATATTTGCATTCAGATGATGTTTCCATGGTAGATTGCCCCCAAGGATTTGGTGACGCTGCTGGAGAAAGGAAGCCTCTCTGCCATGCTGTATCCGATGCGGAAGGAATTTTTAGTTTCAAGTCCATCCCTTGTGGTAAATCATTGTTTACTTATCCATAATCAATTCATTGAGCATTCATTTTACCTTAAGCTTTAGCCTGATGTATTATGTATTGTACAACATAAGTTAAATGACTATTAAGCATGTTGAACTTCAAGAAGGACACTTGAAATTCTGGTTGCATAGTCCAGATCTTTATTTCTATTGACCTATTTTTTGGTCGCTTGATTTTTTCGTCTTCAGGAAAATATGAATTGGTGCCACATTATAAGGGTGAGAATACGGTCTTTGATGTTTCACCTCCTGTTATGCCTGTTTCTGTAGAGCATCAACATGTCACCGTTCCCCAAAAATTTCAGGTCAGATAGATTAACTGCAAACTCTTATACCACTCTGTATATTTCTATAATCGGACTCTGCTTACATGTGTCTTCCACTAAATATTGAACTGAATGCTCCTTTAGGTAACAGGATTCTCCATTGGGGGTCGTGTAGTTGACGGTAATTCAGTGGGAGTTGAGGGCGTTAAAATCTTAGTAGATGGTAGTCTAAGATCTGTCACGGACAAGGAAGGCTATTACAAGCTTGACCAGGTATACTTAAATACTATTTTCAATTTAAATTTTATACACTATACCTTGTTCCTGTTGTAAGCCTGCTAAATTGGTTGTTACTCAACCTCTCCTAGTGAATTTTTGGTGCATGCTTAGAGGCTTTTAAAGTCTAGAGTAAAGAATATGGCTAGATTTCTGAAGGTTATCTACTAAGCAAAGCATATATATTATTATATATTTAAAATATGTTCCGACCAAAAAAAATATATTTAAAATATGTGCCATCTGGTTTCATTCCACCACCCCTTTAATCTCATTTCTTGCTGCTGGGATCAATAGTTTAACAGCAGGGGATGTAACGTAATAGTGGTTTAATTCCGTAGGTTACGTCAAATCAGTATACAATTGATGCAGTCAAGGAGCATTACAAGTTCGACAAACTGAAGAAGTTCATGGTATCGGTCTCACTTATTTTTTTTCTTGCGTGCTAAATTAATTGCTCCAGATATGGCTTCACCTCACTGAAGTTCAGCAAACTAAAGTAATCACTCAAACTTCTTTGTTTAGGTTTTACCAAATATGGCTTCACTTCCAGACATCAGTGCTGTATCCTATGAGATCTGTGGTGTGGTGCGAATGTTTGGTTCTCGTCACAAAGCAAAGGTAAATTCTTGTTCATATGTTTCTCTGTTGTTACTTGTCTCTCATAGTCTCATGTTTAACGTTCTAATATTTTAAATCATAGGTAGCTTTGACTCATGGACCCACAAATGTCAAACCACAAATGAAGCTAACAGATGAGACCGGAACTTTCTGCTTTGAGGTTTGTTGATGCAGAGATGTATCTCTTGTAAATCCAGTAGACAAAAGTCAGTTTTATCAAAGAAACCGAAAAGGCATTGATTATTTGGAGAGTTGGTTCTGGCTTATGTGGGACTTCGTTACTTTTCTGTTTAGGGCTGAGTTCTATGTTTCTTACCCTGTAACACATTTTTTTTCATTTATTTATTTTCTTTCCATCATATATATTCCAGGTTCCACCAGGCGAATATAGGCTGTCTGCTTTGGCTGCTACACCAAAGGGTGCTTCTGAGCTTCTGTTTTTGCCAGCTTATTTGGATGTTGCCGTTAAAAGCCCATTGTTGAACATAGAATTCTCTCAGGTGATTCACTCTGAATGGCTCTACTCTCTTGGAAATGTTTTTGTAGCATTGTATATATAGGAGTTGGATGGCCAATATATTTCCAAATGTTCAGGAAGTTTTCTTTCTTTTAATTTTTTTTTGGGTGTTGATGCAGGCCAGAGTCAATGTGCATGGTTCTGTTACTTGCAAGGAGAAATGTGGTCCGTCTGTGTCAGTGGTGCTTGTGGGAGCGGCTGGTGATCGTGACAAGAAGACAGTTTTTTTAACCGACGAGAGCAGTCAATTTCTATTTTCAGATATACTGCCTGGAAAATATAGAGTTGAGGTGGGCTGCATAGTTTCTTCTCAACCTTTTTTCTTCTCTTGTGTACTTCTGTAAGAGAGTCACGTTTACTAGCTAAATACATTTACTAATTGCTAGTCACGTTTGATTATATTAGGTGAAAAGCATTTCACCGGAAGCCGCATCTGATGAAGACAGTTGGTGCTGGGACCGTAGCTCCATTGATGTGAATGTCGGAACTGAGGATATCAAAGGGATTGAATTTGTCCAGAAAGGTTACTGGATTAATATTATCTCCACCCATGAGGTGGACGCTAGAATCGCTCATCCTAATGTATCACCTACTAGTTTGAAAATCAAGGTATTCTTTGTCAGGTGGATTCTCCATGAGTTTTGCCTATTTAGGGTGCTATATTTTACCTTATCAAAACTAACCATTTTCTTCATTTGTGGTAACTACAGAAAGGTTCGCAGAAAATATGCGTTGAGTCACCTGGAGGGCATGAGCTTCAGCTTTCTGACTCATGCATGTCCTTTGGGAGCAATTCAATAAAGATAGATGTCTCAAATCCACAGGTTTTATTTTGTAATGTTTTCTCTTTTGTTCCAGCATTATTTGGCCTGTCCTTCTTAGCATCTCTATTCTTTCTGCAGCCTATTCATCTGAAAGCAGAGAAGTACCTCCTCAAAGGTCTGATAAATGTGGAGTCTAGTTCAACTATTGAGTCTGAATTGCCAGAGAATTTCATTGTTGATATTCAAGACAAGAAAGGAAATGTTATCAACAGTATTACTGCCAAACTTGCATCTGATGGAAGTGGGGTTTATGAGTACTATACCTGGGCAAATCTTGGTGAAAAGATTAGCTTTGTTCCTCGAGATTCTAGGTATGATCTTCTTTTATGATTTCAGGGAACTATGAACAAGACTTCTAATGTTTAGAGTTAGTTGTCTTAGGAATGTATCATAATTCATAGAAGAGAAATTTGTGTTTCAATATCAAACAACCAAAAGAATATTATTGGAGCTATTATTCTTTTCAAGTTCCTCAGCTATGGCTGTATTCTGTTTCAGGGGTAATGTGGAGAAGAAGATGTTGTTTTATCCTAAAGAGCTTCATGTAAGTATTAACCTAGCCATAAAAGATTCTATAATGGGAACATCAAGCTTAATTTATGTTTATTCTAATAGGCTGTAGTGTCAAATGATGGATGCCAAGCTTCAGTTTCTCCATTTACTGGTCGGCTTGGTCTTTACATAGAAGGATCAGTCTCTCCTCCTCTTCCTGGTGTTCATATTAAGGTTTCCGCTGCAAAAGACAGCCTTATTTCTTCACTTAAGAAAGGTGAAGTAGCTATCGAAACAAGCACTTCACCAGCTGGTTCATTTGTTGCTGGGCCTTTGTATGATGATATACCATATGCCACCGAGGCTTCAAAGGTTGGTGTATATTATACTGATATATTTTTCATGTGCATGTAAATTGACCTTAAGATGATGTTTTTCTTCACTTGTCTAATCTTTAAGTTAGATCTCATACTGGTTACACTAAAATTCTCACTTACATTCAAATAATGTGTTCCTAATCTTGGCTTACACATGCAGGCTGGCTACCATATTAAAAGGCTAGGACCATATTCCTTCTCTTGCCAGAAGCTTGGTCAGATCTCTGTGCGTGTAAACTCAAAGGACAATGCCGAGACATCAATACCTCCGCTGTTGTTATCATTAAGTGGCGATCATGGTTACAGAAATAATTCCATATCTGGCGCTGGTGGACTCTTTGTGTTTGATAGCTTATTCCCTGGAAACTTCTACTTGCGTCCCCTTCTGAAGGTAATTAATCCATACGCCCCTTGCATTCTTAGCAAATCATTGGGAACATTCTTCAGTGGCTTTCCCAAAACGTTAAAGTAGCTGATAAGAAATTGAGGATGAATTTTCTGATTATCTATCGTTTTCCTCAGGAATATTCTTTCAAACCCTCAACACTGGCTATAGAACTAAGTTCTGGGGAGTCCAGTGAAGCTGTCTTTGAGGCTACTCGTGTTGCCTACAGGTTTTGATCTTATTCTAAATCATCTTTTTCTCACTATTCGTTCCTGATTTTACTTTTGTCAAAATAATCTGTTGCCTTGATTAGATTCTGGCATAAATTGATTCCTACTCCTAAAAATTTCTCGCTCGCTTCTTTAAGTATGATTGCACCAAGGCTCAGTTCTCCTGAAATAAAGAAAGAGCAAAACACTTTCTTTGAAACGTGTGCGAATTCACCATGACCAGTTACATTGGTCATTTTGAGTTTCAATTGCTATCTCATATATCTCCACTATCTGCTCTGATTTTGGATGTTTAGATTTTTGGTCCTAAACTACCATTTTACTTAACATATATGGTAGGCCTTAGATTACATTCGATTTAATTTTCTATATTTCTGTAACATTACACCTTGTCAATTCCTTTGCAGTGCAATGGGTAGAGTCGCTCTCCTATCGGGCCAGCCACAAGAAGGTGTTGCAATTGAAGCTCGCTCTGACTCCAAAGGATACTATGAGGAGACTACAAGCGATATTAATGGAAATTATCGACTGAGAGGGTTACATCCAGATACAACATATGTAATTAAAGTGTCGAAGAAAATTGGTTCAGGCAACAATAAAATTGAACGTGCATCTCCAGAGTCAGTTTCTCTTCAGGTTTGTTTCTGTTTCTCCATATTATATTCATTCTCATCATCCGCAATTTCAACAACAGAATGTACCTTACAATTGTCTTTTCTTATAGATTGGTTATGAAGATATCAATGGGCTCGACTTTTTGGTATTTGAACAACCAGAAACGACCATATTGACGTGCCATGTCGAAGGAAAACAAAACGAAGATCTAAACTCGAATCTGCTAGTGGAGATCAAATCAGCCATTGATAAATCTAAGATAGAGAATGTCTTTCCACTACCACTCTCCAACTTCTTCCAAGTGAAAGGTTTACCCAGAGGTAAACACCTTGTGCAGCTTAAATCCAGTCGTCCTCTAATCTCCCACAAAGTAGAATCAGAGATTATTGAAGTTGATTTTGAGACAAATGCCCAAATCCATATCGGTCCACTTCGATACAGCATCGTGGCAGATCATCAGAGTCAGGTAAATATATAACTTACACAGTCTTCCATATTTTCAATAAACTTTGTACTTTTTTTTCTCTTTCTCATTGTGGTTTGATTTGTATCGGTTTCAGGAAGTGACACCTGCAGCTATATTGCCACTGGTTATTGGAGTTTCGGCAATTGCTCTGTTCCTCAGCATCCCCAGGTAATAATTCATTACCAAATTGTAACATTTGCAATATGAAACATTTCCATAATTAGTAATCCACATGCTTATACAAAAAAGGTTGAAAGACATCTACCAAGCCACGGTTGGGATTTCGTCTCCCGGGTTCACTACATCTGCCAAGAGAGAACCTCGAAAAGCTATTGCTAGAAAGAAGACGTTCTGAAGAATTTATTCATCTTCGGTCTTTTTTTGTTTTTTGTTATATAGTATCGTTAGAGGGAATTTATTCAAAACATTGCAGAACTCAGAAACTCCTCTAATCCATTTAAAGTTTAGAGAAACGCTCTCAACGGTCAATCTAGTCTTCTTTTTACCATTATTTTTTTTTAATGTGAATTATGTTAGAATCTTTTTCTGATTTTCTCCATGACTATTTCCAAAAACTCTGATATCAGTTTTGACCATTACTTTTTAGATTTAATTTTTAATGATAAAGTTGGTAATAAATTCAACTACGTCTGAGAGAAAAAAAAAGTTGCTTAAATTTGGAATTCAATTCCTAGTTATTTTTCTTCTATTAACTAAATTTTCAACAGATTTCCATTTATACTATATATGTTGTTTCTTATTTAGTTTACAACAAATATCATAACAGAAACAATTTATTATGATATACTCCATAATTTGATACCAAAAGGTTTTTCTAAGATTTTTTTTAGATGAAAATTTAAAACATTATTTTCAATTAAAAACTGTTAGCAAATAACTCAAAGTAATTAGTACTTAAAGAAAATTATGTGAGAGCAAATTATTTAATCTTTATCTTTAACATTATCTTTTATATTTTTTCTTTGGTAGTATTAAAGATAAAGGTTATATATATATATATATATATATATATATATATCTATTTATTTTCATAATTTTACATAAATTAATGTTCTACTTTGTTTTCAAAGTCATTAATTTTCAATCTATAATAGTTGAAAACTGATGATTAGATACATATTTTTTTTCTTTAGTATATATATATTGATGACATAGACCTCTAAACTGGGAACTATCTCGTTGGAAAAGAATGGAGAAAGACAAAATTAATCCTGAGACTATCATTACACCAAATGATATTTTAGAAGAGATCCTTCAATATCTTCCAATGAAATCACTTGCTAAGTTCAAGGCCGTGTCGAAACAATGGAGATCGATGATCGAATCAACCTATTTATCCCACAAACGTCTCGTTCGATTGGGATTACAAACCCCGAACACGAAACTTCTTGTTGTTCATCAACTGTCATCAGATTCTGACTCGACAACTTTGGTTTTGAAAACTTTTTCTAGAGATCATGACAACAACGGACAAATCTGTCTTTCTTCTTCGAGTTCTTACACTTTTCCTGATAATCCAATCAACCAATCTCCACACGAAACTATCCAAGTCTTGGGGTCTTGTGACGGATTGGTCTTGGTTGGGACCTACGATTTTAAGTACATTTACTTGATCAATCCAACGACGGGAGAGCATCGAACACTGTCTCCAGAATTGTTGCAGTGGCCCGGATATTTTAGTTACCATAGTCTTGTGAACAATCCAACGATGAATCGAACAGTTTTTCAGGCAGATATGTTGGAGCAACAAGGTACGTCGTTCTTTTTGTTCAATAAGTGATCATAGATTTGGATGTAATAATCACTAGATGATGATTCACGTTTTTGTCGACTGGTACAAGTGTACAACTAATTATTAAGTAATGTAATTATTAAGTAATTGTTATGTACAAAATTAATATTCATGTAATCATATATATGAAATGATAGATAAATTTATATAGAGACAGAATGTATAAAGGATATACGTAGATTTAATAATAAATGGTCAATGACATCAGACGTTTACAGATTATTGTCAATAGATAGAATGATGATTATGACTAATTCTCAAGTTATATGATATAATATATATATAAATATAGTGGATATTTGACCATTTTCTAATATATGTATTTTTGTTCATTTGAAGCTAAATTTTTGTCCATAATGCCATTTTCCGTTGGATTTGGAAAAGACATTATTACAAAATCATACAAGGTGATTTTGATGTACTTGAAAAAAACCCATCCTCGTGGATATTTTGATCGTTTCAATATCAAAGCTATATCTCTTGATAATGGAAAGCAAAGAGACGCCGGTTGGTACGTTTTAGATGAGCACGAAATTTGCAATGAACAAACACCGGTTTACGCAAACGGATCACTCTTTTGGTGGACAAAATGTACTTGTGCTTGGAGATATCAAACACTTTCAGAATTACCTTCACAGATATTAGCTATTGATCTACACACAGAAAAATTTCGATGGGTATCGTTACCTAAATGTTACACCCGTTACTCTCGTGGTGTGCAAATGTGGAGCCTAAATGAACGTTTGTGCTTATCAGATGTGCTACACATACATTGTTCAGAACTAGACGTTTGGAATTTACGACAAGAATTAGATTCTACTCAAAATTGGGAGAAATTATTTTCTTTTAATATTCTTAATATCGATCGATTAGATGCAAAATGTTGGATGCTTGGTCTAAGGGCTGCTTACTTTCGAAAGATTGGAGAGGACCAAAAACAAGTTTCGTTTGATAGTCTAAGAACGGTGATTTGGTATTCGCCGACTATGATTTCTCCATCAAATTTGCTGCTTTGATGTTGTTTCTACCTTCTATTGATTAAAATATCAAAAGCTTTTTAAGTTTTTAATATCACAGATACAAGTAGAAAGAAAAGCTATTTTTTTGTCAAAGGAAAGAAAAGCTGTTGACTTAAGAGAAAAAAATAAATGTTTGTATTTTTAAAAAGGTATATTGCAATTTCTATATATAATTGGAATTATGTGCTATTTTAAAAAATGCTTAGTAATATATTAATAACTTAAACAGTGTCTTATTAATGTCTTGTTCGAAAAATAAATAAAATAAAATAGTATAGTGTATCCCACATTAGGAAAAAAAAAACAAAACTAGCAGAACACTATGTAATTAAGGACAGCAATATAGATTAAAACTAAAGTGACAGAGCCAATTGTACAAAACTAGAAATAGTATAAGAAGTGGGCGTCGTTGTGGTGTGTTGGGATGCACATGATCCAACGCTGAAGATTACACAATTCAAAAAGCATAATTAATTATCTTGGCCATCTCGGTTAACTGCTGAACCGGTCAAAAAGAAAACACACGAAAACGTATCTTGTCCCAACGACACGCAAATAAATTACAGTTTAAACACTATCCACCTACAATAGCCGGTCATCAATTCAAGGCATATATTTAGCAAGCATCCATGTTTCATTCCTCACTCTATCTTTTCTCTAACCCTAAAATCTCTTTTATCTCTCTCTCTTTCTTTGGTTATGGAGAATATTGGTGTTGGGATGCCGTTTTACGATTTAGGGCAAACAAGGGTTTACCCACTCTTCTCTGATTTCCACGATTTATCGGCGGAGAGGTATCCGGTAGGGTTCATGGATTTACTGGGTGTTCATCGTCATACACCCACACATACGCCGTTGATGCATTTTCCTACTACACCTAACTCGTCGTCGAGCGAAGCTGCGAATGGAGATGAAAAGAAGAGAGATGACGAAGAAGATGGAGAAGAACAGCCACATAAGACAAATAAGCGGTGAGTTTGAGCTTTTATTTTCGTTTTGCAAACAAAAGTTAGCATTTCTTAAAACTATGCTTGCTGAACTTCGGGATTATAGGTTTAAATTCACTAAGAGTATTGAGAAGACGAAGATGAAGGTGCCAAAAGTGTCATTCATCACGAAGAGTGAGGTTCTTCATCTAGATGATGGTTATAAGTGGAGAAAATACGGTCAAAAACCTGTCAAAGACAGCCCTTTTCCAAGGTAATTGAGATTCATTTTCTTTGTGTGTTCTTTGGGATAAATTAGATCTTACAAGTTTTTAACGGGTTGTTTTTTTCCCTTTGCAAGGAATTATTACCGATGCACAACAACTTGGTGTGACGTGAAGAAGAGAGTGGAGAGATCATTCAGTGATCCAAGCAGTGTAATCACCACTTACGAAGGTCAACATACTCATCCTCGTCCAGTACTTATCATGCCCAAAGAAGGCAGCTCTCAATCCAATGGCTCAGCTTCAAGGGCCCACATTGGCCTCTCTACACTCCCTCCTCAGCTTTTAGATTACAACAACCATCAACAAAAACATCAAGGGCCGTCTTCTTTTGGAACTGAGTACATTAACATGCAAGAAAAAGGAATTGATCGTGATGATGATGACGATCATGTTGTGAAGAAGAGTCGAACTCGGGATCTGTTGGATGGAGCTGGTTTAGTCAAAGATCATGGCCTTCTTCAGGATGTTGTTTCCTCTCATATCATTAAGGAAGAGTATTAGTTAATCGCATAATTATGTAGCTATCTAGGTTTAGTTTTTCGAATTGTCATAAAAAAAAAAGGATCTTTAATTTACTTTGCAATCTTGAATGGATCAGGTAGATGTTGAAATTTTCCAAATCTTGTAATGGTAGGGTGATGTTCAAGTTATTACATGTATTTGATCATGATGAGTATTAGTTTTTTTTTCTTGTTTGAATCGAACGAGAGGAATCATACTTGTTCAATTAAGATATATTGTTTATAGTCACTCGACTCAGTACTCTAGTATATGGATCGTCGAATTGATATCCAACCTCGAACTTGAGAGCAATGATACGTTTTCTAGTTAGGGTTTAATGTTTTTTTTTCTCCATATAGAGCCGAAGTCGGTAAACCTTGATTAATTTCTGATTGATTAAGTGTCCCTTCAACAGAGAAGCATAATTTAATGGGTTCAAAGGACCTTTAATTTTAACAGAGAAGCATAATTAGATGGATTCAAAAGGGTATATTGATGTGGCAAAAAGCCAAACTAATGTTATGTTACTTAGTGTATGCATGGATCGAAAAGGATATGGGATGGATCAGTATATATTTAATTAAGGAAAAAAAAGATAACTTAAGCTTATATGATAATTGTAAAAAGATATTCACCACTTTTATTTCATGATTACCCTGCTGCCTACGTTGAAAATATATAATACACTGTCAAGTGTCAATGTCGCTTGCTATTTTAAACTTTAACGTTTTCTTTTTGGTTTCTATTTTATTCTTGTGGTTTCCTCTAAAACCCAAAAACGAAAATGAAGGAGTAAAACAAATTCAAATTCTAACCTAACCTCTAATAAATGATTTTTACTTTTAAGAAGAACAATGACGTGTGGACTATTATGATACTCTCATGTATATGTTTATTAACATTTGAGATTCGTTCCGTCTTCAAGCTGTTTGGAAGCAGTATTAAACATAACGTTTGAATTGAGTCAAACCCTTATAAAGACCACACTATGTGAACTATTTATATTTTTATAGAAATGTTTGGTTTCATCACCCTCTGTCCCAAATTTCATCTTGTCGATCGTATCACATGGTCTTTTGCTCCAAACTGCCACAAAAAAAAAAAAAAAAAAATTTGACCAAGTCATCAAATCTCGACATACTAGATTTGAATAATACAAGATTTGAATTTAATGTTTGTCGAGTGTTATAATCTTTTTTGAATCTAATCCAAAAAAGAAGTATATATATATATACTTCTTCTCGCAGTTAATAAAATTATTGTTGTCGTAAAGGTTTGAAGAGACAAATGGTTAAAATAAAACCTAAGGTAAACAAGTACTTATTAAATCGCTACATATCTTCTAAGATTGTAATTAATAAAAAATCTCAAATAGTTTGACCCAAAAAAAAATCTCAATTAAAAATTTGAAGATTTTGTTATATAAAGTTACATGGATTTTATGTAAGCTGATAAATTGCAGTTTTAGGGGAACTTTTTAATTTTATTAGATTTCTTAGCTATTTTGTTTGGTGATTTTATAATATACTTATTTTTTTTCTCTTTCTAGTTTCCTTATATTTAATTTCTTTACTTTTTAATTTATTAGTATGATTTCTCTTCTTAGTTATCTGAGTTATTATTATTGTCTTTATCTTCTTCATTAAAATATTATTATTGTCTATTTTTCTTTATCATTTTTTCCTACTGCCGAGAAAAATACTTTTTTTTTTCCTAGTGGATTAGCATATATAGGAGAAAGAGAGGTTTGAAGAAAGATTGTTAGAAAGTTGCAATTGGCAAATTTTGTTGTCATACTAAAAGAAAAAATGCCATACTATGTCCGTCCTTGCCTCCCTCCACCGGAGAACATAAAATTTTCTGGTTGTGTAATATTCGGACTCGATACCGAGAAGACCAATGAAATCTTCAACAAAATTTTCATGGAAAACTACTCGGAGCAAGCGTTGAAAGAATTCAAGTCGAATCCAAGGCTAAGAGTGAATGTGATGAAAACCATCATCGCATCTTTCCATTGTCAAATCCATCATGAGATCATTAAGGAGAAAATAGGTTTCGCGATATGGATGATCGGTGAATATTCATTATCGTTTTCAGATATCGAAAATGGATTATCTGTTATCAAACGAAGCATTGGAGAACTGCCTCTCCCTAATTCTTCTAAGGATGATCACGATGTTCAAACATGTCATTGGTTTGAAGAGTGTCGTCGAAGGCTACTCATCGATGGAGATGCGAAACTCCGAACTCAAATAGCTATCGCACTAACCAAACTTATCGATAAACAAAAAGTCTTTATTCATGATATTTCTGCCGGAAAACTCAGACAAGAACGAACAGAAGCTGTTAGGTTAATAGCGTCGTTGCAGTTGCTGCCTAAACCCGTTAATTTGGGACGTGCGACTATTTCTTTTTACAGCGGAGAAATCAGGAGATGCATGAGATCTATATGCCATCAAGATATAGAGCTTAACCAGTTACGCGTAAAAGCGAGTGGTGAGAATTTGGTTAGCTTGCTTTCCAAGAAATTGCAAGAAGAAAGAGATATGTGTGAGCAAGCGTTGTATCAGTTGGTAAGCACCCTCAATCATCTAACCTTATTTTGTTATTGAAATATATATATATATATATAAAGCGGTTTGGATTCTTCAATTTTCGTGACTATATTTATACATAGGAAGCAATCTTTTTCGGGTCCAAGAACGATGGTTGTGCATAAGGAGGCAGGCAATATATGAATGTGATTTTGTAAGTCCATACTAGGGGCAATATATGAATGTGTTATTTAAAATTGTCTATCTTATGTGTTATGCAACATTTGGTTTGAAGATTGCGATATTAATTATTCGATTTCATTTTCTTTATGGTCACATAAGCGATTAATATTTTATATATATTTATTTACGCATCATGGGGTAAATCGATAAAGTTTAAATATTATTAATTTGAGTTAGTAATGTAATTTCACATGCTGTTGATTTGTAAAAGAAAGAAATATTGACAAAATAATATTAATATGTTATATATATAGCTAAAAGGAAACCTAAAGCCCTAATTGCAAATCTAGAGGGCGAAAACGATGGCAAAAAGGGGAAGGAGCCCTAAAACGATTGCCGTCCTACCCGAGGATTTAGTGAAAGATGAGATCCTCCAACACCTTCCTGTGAAATCTCTAATTCGATTCAAGTCGGTATCCAAACAATGGAGATCGATGATCGAATCTACCTATTTCGTTAGGAAACATTTGGTTTGTCCTTTCTCAAACCCGAAAATTGTTGTTGGATCAAGGACTCATGATGACGACAACTCGCTAACTATTCTTCTAGAGACTTTTTCAAGAGACCATCAAGGCGAAATCGACACACAAATCAGTCGTTCTCCTTGCTCTTACATTTTTCATGGTCCAAGAACAGTGGGTCCAACTATAACCATATGTAAAGTTATAGGGTCTTGTGACGGTTTGGTCTGCATCCAAGAGTTAAGGTACTAATTATCATGTACAGAATTTGGTTGACTAGCTATCAATCTTTGCATATGCAAGGATTACAAAAATTGGTTGTTTTCGATATTTTTTAGTGAATTTTTATCTTTTTTTTTTATTTAACTTAGTGATAATAATTTCAATAAATCTAATTTTCTCAAAATAAATTTTGAAAGTATTGTAATGACAAATTTTTCGTCAATCACTAATGTTATTGCCTAACTTTAGGAATCGGAAAAATTTAGAACCAAGTGTATACATAATCAACCCCGCGACAAGAGAGCACCGGAAACTTTATCCAACGCAGTTGCAACACGTTCCAGGTATATGTCGTATGTTTAATTCGTCTCAAACTTGCAAATTTTATAGAATATTGTGAAAGCAAATTTATATATACTTTAACAACAGAAAAAATTATTGGTAATTTGAATAACATATATGTTTATTGTTTCTCTGTAGATTTTATGCCTCTATTGCTATTTTGCATTGGATTTGGGAAAGACATAGTAACAGGAACATACAAAACGATACATATCAAATTCTTCAAACGTCTCGATGAACATGCTGTGCTTCTCAAGACCTCGCTTTTGAACCTCGACAATGGCAGCGAACAAAGACACATTGGTGTTTTCCCTGTTTCCAACATGGAAATTTCTCATGAGCAAACATCAGTCTTTGCAAATGGATCCATCTTTTGGTTGACACAACGTTATCACAAGTCACTATCAAAAACACCTATTAAGTTAGTAGCGTTGGATCTTCACACTGAAAACTTTAGTAGAGTATCTTGGCCGAGTTGGTATGACGAACGTAGTCACAAAATGAGATTATGGAGTTTGAAAGATCGTTTATGTCTATCGAACGTGCTACAATATCCGGATGTGGATGTATGGTCATTGAAGATGGAAGACTCAATTGAGAAATGGGAGAAGATTTTTTCCATTAATGTTACAAGTATTGGTCGGTTAGCTACAAAGTTTTGGATGATCGGTTTAGAAGCTGCAAAATTTAGGCCTAAAGAAGGAAAAATTGATGTGGACCAAATCCCGTTCCATAGTTCGACAACCGCTTTGTATACCGAGACCTTAGTTTCTCCTTATCAAGAGATCTTATTAAGTTTAATTCGATTTAATGTTGTTGCTTTTTTTTTTTGTTGACTACTCTAGATTAATGATAAATGGCTTTTATATAAGTATAACATCGATCACATTAACAATATAAAGTCTTTTTTTGTTTTTCCCTCTTCTTCTTCAATGTATGATACAACTATAATTAATAAAGAAGTCGTTTGAGATTTCAGAGCATGCATAAAAGATTTGTAATGGTATATAACTCATCCTGATTACCTTAGTTAAACGACAGCGTTTATGGATAAAAACGTGAATCTTAAGAACTTAAAAACGACGACGTTTTCTTGAGGGTATATCTGTTAGTTACAGAAATCGAAGGGTTCAAAAGAAGAAATTAAAAATTGATTATTGGGAGCTGTCAATTTTAAGTTCACACAGGTACCGAACCCTAATAAGCTAATTGTCTCGTTTAGCATCTTCTTCTCGTTTTCAAGAATTTGGGTCGCCATTGATTCGCACCTCGCAAGGTAGGATAAACCCTAACTCTCAATTTCTAGGTTACACTCTTCCTCTTCTTCGCTCTCTTATTGGCTTTCTCGTTGGTTGCATTGAGCTATTTGTGACAATCTGTGACAATCGGCGAGTTTGGTAACAGGGTTGTATGAATTCTCTCACAACTTTCGTTTATCTCTATGAAAGATGTCAACTTTTTTGGTTTAATCGTATTATTGAATTATGAAGAATCTCTCATAATTATGTTATCTGTCTTCTGGAAAAATGTGGCGTCTTTCTTCTAAATTCACAGTTCTTTTCTCCTTGTTCTAATTCTTAGTGATAGAGTCTTCAAAATTGATACTTTTATGGATGAATGAACTCTCGATTGGAATCATTGTCTTTCTGGAAAACTGAAATTGAAAGTTGTGTTTATTTGTAGATGGAGAGCACTAGATCGGACCCAGAGCTTGATGATGACTTTAGTGAAATCTACAAGGAGTATACTGGTCCTGCAAGTACTGTGACCAACAACACTATCCAAGACAAAGACAAACCTATCAAACAACGTTCTGAAGAAAGATGTGATGAAGAAGAGCAACTCCCTGACCCCAATTCAGTACCAACCGATTTCACTAGCCGAGAAGCTAAGGTTTGGGAAGCTAAATCCAAAGCTACTGAGAGGAATTGGAAGAAGAGAAAAGAAGAAGAAATGATCTGTAAAATATGTGGCGAGTCTGGTCATTTTACTCAGGTAATCATCAAAGTTTCTTCTAGCTAACTCCTTTTGTAGTATATACATCATTTGTGTGTCTTTCTGATTGTTGCATCATTACTCTTTGTTCCATATGTTAGGGATGTCCATCTACACTTGGTGCCAACAGGAAGTCTCAAGAATTCTTTGAAAGGGTACCAGCTAGGGACAATAATGTGAGAGTTTTGTTTACTGAGAAAGTTATAGAAAGTATTGAAAGGGAGACCGGCTGCAAGATTAAAATGGATGAGAAGTTCGTAATTGTTAGTGGCAAGGACAGATTAATCTTGAGGAAAGGTGTTGATGCTGTTCACAAGGTTAAGGAGGATGGTGAGATGAAAAGTTCTTCTGTTTCCCACAGGAGCAGATCGAGGTCACCTAGGCGAACTTCTGTTGGTCCACCACGTGCTCGAAACTCTGAACCTCAAAGGCAGCACCCTCCATCACATGGTTCATCAAGTTTCCCAGAGCGCTCTGGAAGGCAAGATAAGTTTGTGGATAATCGTGTGCGCGAAGAGAATCGTATACGTGAGAATCAGCGAAATGTTTCCCGAGGATCACCACAAGGTAGGGACAGGATAGGATACCTTAGAGACCTGGTTATTTTCTCTTTTAGTCTTGTCTTTAAGGAAGTTGATTGGTCGTTTTCCGGCTTTTTTTGGCCGATAATGTCCTTTCCTTATCTTTATTTTGCAGCCAAAGGTAAGTCCTTTTGTTCAAGCATTTTGTACAGTACTGAAGTAAATAAATTGTTTACTGAACTTTTGCTCGATCTTCTCTGAATGAAGTTGAGATCACGTATCTTACTATAGCTGTAACCTTTCGTTCAGTCTCGTGGTCAGGCAGTTAACATTATTATTCATTTTATGAAGCTTATGGTAGTGACAGAGCTCGGAGTCGTTCCACACATTCGAAATCTCCAGGGAGACCACGTTATAGTGGATGGGATAAACCGTATGATAGGCAAAAGTCTGAGGTGAGTGGTTATAGGTCTGAAAGATGGGATCAGGAGAGAATGGGTGGCTCCAGCGATATTCAGGTGAGACATCAGTTTGAACGCCCTCCTTTCCCACAGACGTTGGAAGAACTAGAATTGGAATATACGAGGGATGCAATGGAGCTTGAAAAAAAGCGCGATAAGGAAGAAGATGAGGAGAACATTAAGCATCGTGAGGTAAGCGACCCAGTGACTGAATGTGTTCCTCTTAGATTCAAAACCGAGTATAGGCTGGATTGAAATCACAATTCCTGTTAGTTTCAACTATGAAAGTTTCATGCTTTTTACATTGCTCATAGTATTAGATGGCAGCGGATCTCTCCAAATGTAATTTAGTCCCCAGTCTCCTAGTGAAATGCAATTCCTTTTGAGGAACTTCAGCTTCTGACATCAATTTGTGCGAGTTTATAGACAATCCGGGAACTGAGAGAGAGTTACATGAAGAAACTGGCTGGGCTAAGGGGTATGAATGCTAAACAATGGGATGAATTCCTTCAACTGGAAGCTCAGAGACGTCAACAGCAAGCACGGCAGCAAAACTCTGGCCTGAATTATGGTAACTATAGGCAGTTTCCTCCTTATGCTGAGTTTGATGATGGCTACTCTTCAAATCCTCCTCCCTATGGTGGAAACAATGTGCCAATGGATTCCAAGGGAAGATATCCAAATCATGGAGATAACTATTCTTCAAGGCATCAAGACAACAATTATGGTGGGTTCCAACGCCAGAGACGTGAGGACTATGGAAAAGCCTACAATCGTTATTAGACCAACATAGTCAGATCGTGTTTGGTAAGTTGCTTCTCCCCTGTTTGAAGACAGAAGTAATGTGCTGTTATGGTTAACTGAAGCTAATCGTTCTTGGAGTTTATGGTTTTTGATTGAGTGTGGATTAGAAGGTTTAGATTGCTTATTGTCTTTGCGACCTGAAAGCTTTCTGAAATTTTCAGGATTTTGCTGGAACTGGATTAACGACGAACAAGTGCAAACAATGCGCAACCACCGAGGTTTGTTTCTTACTGTGAAGCCATTCTCATATCTGGACATATGTTGAATCACCTTGCAACGAGCACCTGTAACTGCCAGATATCTGGTCCTTCTTTGGGTTTGTTGTATACATTCTAAAAGTTTCTTTCTTAAGAGTAGTTATAAAACCATTTCCGTTGTAATCATAGTTCTAGCTTTAAACAGAAGATTTGTTTCAGTTTAGCCATTATCGCATTTTGAAGACTTGATGGAATGGTTTTTCTGTGGCCATGAAGAACTTATTCAGGAAGATATTATCTAACGTTATGATATTACTAATGCCTCATGAATGTTAAAGGTCCAAACATCCTTTACCTACCTATATCAAGTTATCAACAAAGTGGGATCCTATTAATTAGTATTTTAATCCCTTTTTTTCTCCTAACATTCCTAAGGAATCAGTATTATTTTTTCTTACTTTAAATAATGATAAGTAAAACAAATAAAATATAGAAAAATGTGTCTCTCATATATATATGGGAGACTCACAAAAATGCCCCTTTTTTAATACCCTTTTTCAAAAATGCCCCCTTTGGCTGTCCATTTTTAAAAATACTCCTTTTTATGTACAAAATGACTAAATTACCCTTCTTTTAATAAAAGATATCACAAATATATAAGGAAATATAACAAAATTAGGTCCACAAAATACAAAATATTTTTTAGCGGGAAAAGTGATCCCGCAATTTTTCCCGCCAAAACACTTGTAAAAACTTGTAAAACCTTTAAAATACCTTGTAAAATTTTCCCGTAAAATTTTTTCCCGCCAAAAAATTTACCGCCAAATTTTTTTTTTTGCGGGAAAAGTGATTCCGCAATTTTTTTGGCATTAAATTTTTGGCGGGAAAATTTTTCCCGCCAAAAAATTACAAGGTATTTTAAAGGTTTTTTACAAGGTATTTATAAGGTTTTATAATGTATTTTAAAAGGTTTTACAACGTATTTACAAGGTATTTATAAGATATTATAAGATTTTACAAGCTATTTTATAAGGTTTTTACAAGTTATAAGGTTTTACAAGTTTTCTATAAGGTTTTACAAGTTATAAATACCTTATAAAACTTTATAAGTACCTTGTAAAACCTTTTAAAATACATTGTAAAACCTTACAAAACACTTGTAAATACTCTGTAAAACCTTTAAAATACCTTGTAAATTTTTCCCGCTAAAAAATTTCCCGCCAAAAAAATTTCGCAAAAAAAATTGCGGAATCACTTTTCCCGCAAAAAAAAATTTTTGGCGGGAAAAATTTTTACGGGAAAATTTTACAAGGTTTTTTAAAGGTTTTTACAAGTGTTTTGGCGGGAAAATTGCGGGATCACTTTTCCCGCCAAAAAATATTTTGTATTTTGTGGACCTAATTTTGTTTCAACTAAGGGTAAAATGGTCATTAAAAATTAAAAGAGGGCAAACTTAAAAATGGACTCTCAAAGGGGGCATTTTTGAAAAGGGGTATTGAAATAGGGGCATTTTTAACAATTTCTCTATATATATATATGTTTAACTATAATTAAATCTAAATGAAATAATTGTGTATTTGGTTGTGAAAGAATTTCAATATAGAAGATATAATTAAATCTAATGAAAATAGATAATAACATATTTGATTTTTTAGAAAAACACATATGAAATAATAAAGCGCCACGATCATGAGTTTGAGAAAATCTTACATTATTAATTATTATATAAAATATATAATTAAATCTTATGAAAATAAATAATGATGTATTTGGTTTTGAAAGAAATTTAATATAGAAGATATAATTAAATATAATGAAAAACTCTTTCTTTTTTTTTTTTAGTGAAAAAATCTTATATAAAGATAAACGTATCTACACTACTTGGAACAACCATTTCTTCTCATATAATATCAGAGATGTTTCCGTCGACTAAATCATCTTCCTTTCTTTCTGATGTACTATTCGAAGATCATCTAAAAAGAAATCAAATGCTTGAGATTTCATCGATTGTAGACATTGGACTAGCTTACATCAAAGCGATCGTAACTGATAAAGATAGCGACATCAACCTTGTTGTGGAGACATTCTTGTCCAACAGGAATAACAAGAAGAAAATCATAGGCCTTGACACAGAACGGGTTCAAAAAGCAAGAAAGCAAATAAAAACCGTATTGCTCCAACTCTGCGATGGAGATCATTGCCTAATAGTAAAACTTCCTTGTGAGGAATCTGTCAATCTTCCTGTCTCTCTCTTCAATTTTCTCAACCTACCTCAATTCACGTTCGTTGGAATTGACATCAAGAAAACTCTGGTGAAGCTTGAGAGTGAATGGGGTTTGACATGCAAGAACTCTGTTGAGATCAGCCCCGCCACGTGGAACCAGACCGAGAAGATAGGAGTTAAGAAATTTCTGTACAATTTTTTTTTTCCTCCTCAGACACCGACAATCCCTGTCTCTGAAGAGTGGGACATATATGTTCTTACCGAGAACCAAATTAAGCTCGCAACCTCAAATGCTTATTTCGCTTTTGGAATTGGGAGAGCTCTATTGGATGGTTTCAACTACCTGTACTAAGGTTATTATGGGTCAAATTAAGCCGTCTGTTTGTGGATTTTTATTGCTTTTACTTCCTCTTTTTTTTTTTTTGGTCAGTCTTTTGTTTAAGTTTGCATATCAAGTTAGTTATCAACGGTCAGGGACGATCTTTATGTACAACCTAAATCTTGTATGCCACAAAGTATAATATTTGGAAAGGTTTGGGATTAATTAGTAATTTTGTCGCTTTCCTTCTCGCAACATTCCTAAGGAATCATTATACGGGCTTTTAAAAGCCCAAGTGTTAAGACGATAGTTACAGTATATTCAGATATTGGGCCGGGCCTGATGATTCTTACTTATTACAATTAGCCCACATAACTAACACTGGCTCCTTTTCCAAATATTTAGAGGGGGCTAAAGAATATTTTGTTAAGATTTGGGGTCAAACTGAAAATTCTAATTAAACTTAAGCCGCCTCTCTCTTCTCCTAAATCACGCAGCCGAACCCTAGCTTTCATAAATTTTCATTCATTCATCGTTCTTCTGCTTTTGCTTCTTGCAAAGGCCTAGCCTTGTGCTTCCTCGTTCTATCTCTCTTGCTTCCGTAATTCGTTCGTAAGAGAATCTCGTGATGGGTACGGAGAGAAAGAGGAAAATTAGTCTGTTCGATGTTATGGACGATCCATCTGCTGCGGCGAAGAACACCAAAATCAGTGGTCTTGCCGACGGCGGAATCAACAGTCTCATCAATAAATGGAACGGGAAGCCTTATTCACAGAGATATTATGATATTCTGGAGAAACGTAGGACTCTACCTGTCTGGCTGCAGAAAGAGGAGTTTCTCAAAACTTTGAACAGCAATCAAACTCTAATTCTGGTTGGTGAGACCGGTAGTGGTAAAACCACTCAGGTAAAGTTTTCATCTTTTCTATTCCGATACTTCGAATTTGATATGTAGGCTTAGGAATGATTGTATATCGAGGAGGGTTTAGGTTGATTTAATCGGAGATGATGTTTAGAGGCTAATACTGAATTTTGTTTATTTGTACAGATTCCACAGTTTGTAATAGATGCTGTGGATTCGGAAACATCGGATAAGCGTAGGAAGTGGTTGGTTGGATGCACACAGCCTCGTAGAGTTGCCGCCATGTCTGTGTCCCGTCGTGTTGCTGAAGAGATGGATGTAACTATTGGGGAAGAAGTTGGTTACAGCATCCGTTTCGAGGATTGCAGTAGCCCCAGAACGGTTCTTAAGTAAGGATTGTCTCTCTTTAGATTCTCGTCTTTATAATTCATGTACTTGTGGACTTGTATCTAATCATGTGCTTGTTGCTCACCATGACCAGGTACTTGACTGATGGTATGCTCCTAAGAGAAGCAATGGCGGACCCACTTCTAGAGAGATACAAAGTGATTATTCTCGATGAGGCCCACGAGAGGACTCTAGCCACAGATGTGCTGTTCGGTCTTCTGAAAGAAGTGTTGAAAAATAGACCTGATCTTAAGTTAGTTGTGATGAGTGCAACTCTAGAAGCTGAAAAGTTTCAGGATTATTTTAGCGGTGCTCCTCTGATGAAAGTTCCTGGTAGGCTTCATCCAGTTGAGATCTTTTACACTCAGGAGCCTGAGAGGGACTATCTTGAGGCTGCTATTAGGACTGTTGTCCAGATTCACATGTGTGAGCCACCTGGTGATATTCTTGTTTTCTTAACTGGAGAAGAGGAGATCGAAGATGCATGCCGCAAAATCAATAAAGAGGTTGGTAATCTCGGAGATCAAGTGGGGCCTATTAAAGTTGTGCCATTGTATTCTACTCTTCCACCTGCGATGCAGCAGAAGATATTTGATCCTGCTCCAGAGCCAGTAACAGAAGGTGGTCCTCCTGGGAGAAAAATTGTTGTCTCAACTAACATTGCTGAGACTTCTCTAACCATAGATGGGATTGTCTACGTCATTGATCCTGGTTTTGCTAAGCAAAAAGTCTACAACCCTCGAATCCGTGTTGAGTCTTTGTTGGTCTCCCCAATTTCAAAGGCAAGTGCTCACCAGAGATCTGGTCGTGCCGGTAGAACACGCCCTGGAAAATGTTTCAGGCTTTATACAGAAAAGAGTTTTAATAATGACTTGCAGCCGCAGACGTATCCTGAAATATTGAGATCAAACCTTGCAAACACAGTTTTGACCTTGAAAAAACTTGGTATTGATGACTTGGTGCACTTTGATTTTATGGATCCCCCTGCTCCGGAAACACTGATGCGAGCCTTAGAAGTTTTGAATTACTTGGGAGCATTGGATGATGAAGGTAACTTGACAAAGACAGGTGAGATCATGAGTGAGTTCCCCTTGGATCCACAGATGGCAAAGATGCTCATAGTCAGTCCTGAATTCAACTGCTCAAACGAGATTCTCTCAGTTTCAGCCATGCTCTCAGGTCCGCCCTTTACTTTTATCTTTTTGTTCTTGCTACCTTTGGTTAGGTATGTAGTTAAGGGTAGGCTTAAACTTGCTACAAGTTTCCATTCTGCATCTAGTCTAATGTGCATTAGAACTCATCTTTTATCGTTCATGTATAGAATTGTCATTTAGAATGAAGTATTAGAGTTAGGTTGTCATCAGCTGTCTCTAGTGTGGGTTCTGCATACCCATGGTTAGGGGGTGTCCTAAGTAAGTGCTGATGCAAATAGTTGCAGTTTCTCAGTTATTCTCTCTCATGAAGCAAATGGTATCAGTCTCATCGCCTCTATGCATCTGCTGACCTCTTCCATGGACCTCTTCTGTTATAATTACCAATTCTTTCTCTAGTACCGAATTGCTTTATTCGGCCTAGAGAGGCTCAAAAAGCAGCAGATGAAGCTAAAGCTAGGTTTGGACACATTGATGGAGATCACCTCACATTGTTGAATGTCTACCACGCTTTCAAGCAACACAGTAAGTGATTATCCATTTGTCTTCCTCTTTGGATTATAGTTACTTTAGACAAATAAAATGACTGTAACTAACTTGGTCAATGTGAATTCTCGCAGATGAAGATCCAAATTGGTGCTATGAAAACTTCATCAACAATAGAGCGATGAAATCTGCAGACAATGTTAGACAACAGCTAGTTCGGATAATGTCAAGATTCAACCTGAAGATGTGCAGCACTGATTTTAACAGCCGCGACTACTACATCAACATAAGGAAGGCCATGCTTGCAGGTTATTTCATGCAAGTGGCTCACTTAGAACGTACTGGCCATTACTTGACTGTCAAAGACAACCAAGTATGTGAAAAGGCATATTCAGTTTATGTTGTTTCCATTGAAAAAATGTTTCTCTTTGTACTAATCCGATGGTTACATTCTTGTTTGGCAGGTGGTTCACTTGCATCCATCCAATTGCTTGGATCACAAACCGGAGTGGGTAATCTACAATGAATATGTTTTGACTAGCCGGAATTTCATAAGAACTGTGACAGACATTCGTGGTGAATGGTAAGTTCTTGTATTTCCTGTTCTTGTTATCTTTGGTTATCATCTCTCGAAGGTTTTCTTTTCTGAAAAAATCTCTCTTTTGCCATGTGGATTCACAGGCTAGTAGATGTTGCTTCTCATTATTACGATCTTTCGAACTTTCCCAACTGCGAAGCCAAACGAGTCATCGAGAAGCTTTATAAGAAGAGAGAAAGGGAGAAGGAAGAGAGCAAGAAGAACCGGAAGTGAAGGAGAATCATATCATCACATGTCAGTCAACATCTGATTCTACTTGAACAAGAGGACCAATCCTTAAAGCCTGTCCCATATGATAATTTACCTCTTTGTCCAAAAGATTCTAGCAGTTATCGTTTTTATAGGTGTTTTGATGAAACTGATATTTGCATTTGACCCAAATGGTTGTTTCTTTTAATTTAAGAGCTTTGAAGATTCCTAATTTCCTATTACTGACTTATCCTTTCACGACTATCTAATGATATATGGTTCTGAGTTATATGACAATTAGCAATAACAATTTTGAAAAATTATAATTTTTATGTATGATTAAAAAATCTGAAAGAAAAAAGAGGTTCGAGATACAAGTCTCACAGAGACATTACTTAATTTAATTAGTCAAAGTTATGTTTTCTACCAACAACATACATAGAACTCAATTATTCTTAAACATAAACGTCTGATCTACGACTTGCTTATTTCCATGGGGTAGCGACAATTGCCTGAAACTCGTGATCTACATTCTGAACCTTTTGGTCAAGAACAGCTGCTTGAGACTGCATCCGAGCTATCTCATTGTCTAGTGTTACCTTTGCTTCCTTCATCAACACTTCTTGTCTCTGCAATTCAACAATATCTTCTTCATACTTCCTTCTTTTATTGTCATTCTCTGTGATCTTTTCCTCAACAGCTTTTAATTCTTCCAATGCGCATGTCTGCCTTTCTTTAATGGACAATAGCTTGGCGATCCGTGATCGAGGTGTTGTAACATTGAACCCATGTTTCTCTAGCTTGAGGAAACACTCGTCGATCCTGTTAATCGAGCTTATTGGATCGTCGACTTGTAGGTTGTTGACTTTCTCTAACAGCGAACTAAACTTCACCATTGTACCAATAGCGTCTCCTTCACGGAACTCTTCTTCGCTATCTAGCAGTGGACTGAAATGTGGACGCTGTGGCACTGTTTTGAAGACCTCCATTGATTCAAGGACTTTCCAAAGCTGTGACTTCTTTACAAATGGTAGAACCATTGTCGACTCTCTCGCTGGGGGAGTTTCCATAACATCGACATGATTTTCCACAACTGTATTAAGCCCTAGATCAGGAGTCCGAGAAACAGATTGCCCTGAGGAATAAGGTGAAAAGAAAAACACAAAACAATGAGAACCGAAAGCTAAAAGAGCACCAATTGTTTACAAAATGTGTCAGCACTTAATCCAGCCGAACCCGATGATGAATTTCCAGCGTGGATCCATGAAGCGAGAGGCCTATCATCATCAGTCATATCGGCATGTTCAATAGTGGCAGCCTTTGAATTATTACCAGACACACCTACAAGTTATCATGCCAAGAATGATTTAAGATTGCAAAGAAACAAATGCCGCTTTACTTATCCACGAAAGTTAAGACAACATACCAGACTTCTGCTTAGGCTCTGTGCTTATGAACTTTCGTGGCTGTCCTCTTTTCCTCTTATTAACACTCTCTCTGTTTTTCATCTCCCCAGGTGCCTGCGTAGAATCAATAGGATGAACGACCGGCAAAGTGGGATGTTTAACAGTGCGACTAACTAACTTTCACCTTCTCTCCAGCAGAATCATTTGTAGAGCTCTTTTGATTCTTCATTGCCTGAAGTTTCTTCTTCGGAGATGTTTTTCCTTGTGTTTTGACCGCTGCGGCTACGCCCAGGACTATCGATGGGTGAAAATCTTTTGCTAGAAACAGTAAATACGTAGAATCATTTCGAGACACAAACAACTTCCAATAAGACTAACCATCATATTTGTCAAGGTAAAGAATGATATAACACTTACGTGCTGCTATCTCCGGTTGGCTTGTGACTGGAGTGTTCTCATTCATCACAACATCAGTCATCCTACTCCCTAATTCTCCAGATAACTGCTGCAAGAAACACACAAAGTTAACCGTAATTACCCAATCTATGTCATCAGAGCAAGATTGCTTCAAGCAAGTTAAATTCACTGAAAAAGTTACTTATAACCTTAACTCGCTGATTCAAAACTCAAGACTGTTAAATTAGCGTGCAACTAGAGATAGAGAGGGACGGGCGGAAATATCTAACTCACAGCTGCAGTTTCGGAGAGCGGTGTTTCACTCACAGTGACAGATGCTTTACCAGCCGCTGCAACATCTCCACAGGAAGAGGCAGGAAGAGGATTCTGCATATTCTGGATAGCACCACTAGAAGAGCGTGTCGCCCTCAAATTTTTTACTGAGGCCGAAGCATTTTTCTCTCTCAAGGCAGTTCGAACAGTTACCCTTATGCGGGTTGAACGAGCTGTTTCTTCAACTGCATGCGAACTCTCTTCGCTATCATAAACCTAAAAAATGGAACACAAAATGTTTTTTTCTCACAAAAGATGAACTAAGGATTCAACAACATACAATAGTGTTTAATGTAAGAATCAACAACATACCTTTTCTTCTTTATGCCAAACTCCATCTTTCCACTCTATAGAAGGTCTTAACTGCAAACGGCTAAACTCCTTACTCTCCTTGTTTGGCCCCAAAGCCACTGCGTATCTCTTCCCAAACAGAACTTTACTAACAACACCCGGACACCATCCAGAATCGACAAGCGCATCCACATTTTCCATCAATAGGTAATCTCTTAGACCAATAGGCAGTGGTGAAGGTCGGATTTTGGAATAAGAAACGCTTATCTTGGTGCAATCGACCTCTTCATCGCTCAAAGTCTTCAACTTTACCAATAATGTCCCATCTTCATTCTCCTTAATGACCATAGCCGGAGCCCAAACATCGCCCAAATTGTGTACCTCAGTTCTGACTTCTACAGACTTTCCGGCACTAAAATCCGACTCAGTCAATTGCTTCAGCCACAAAAATAACAAGATTTAGTTAGATACCAACGAAAATAAGAGTTGAATCAAAATCAATGAAAAGAAGAAGAAAAAATCAACACTTACTTGTTTCTCGTATCGAAACCATTCGTCATCTTTCCAAGTCAAATGCGGACGCAGATCCTTTCGTTGAAGCTCGATGACATCAGGTTGGAATCTGAGATACACCAAGAAACGCCGATTTCCCAAAACTTTAATCACCAAGCCAGACCACCAACCACCTTTATGAGCAGCGTCAATGACGTCACCTTCCTCAAAATCGACCTCTGGAAACGGATCCGGCGGCGGAACTGGACGCATCAAACGATGCACGGTGGTTTGGATTAACGGAGGAGAATAATCATCCTTGAGCAGAGGATCCAAGTGACGAACAGAGAGCTTCTTCCGCTTCGATTTAGCTAGATTTTCTTCAAGAATGGCGCAGTACCAGACATTGCCAGTACCATACTCAAACTCTTGAGAAGAGACTTCAATTTCAGAACCTTTAGAAACAGAGAGTTTCTCCTTTCTTCCCGTAGTTAACAACATGCTTTCTCTCAGAAAACCCTAAGCAACAATCACCAGAACCCTAGACCTAAGAAGAAGAGAGACGAAAGATAAAGTGAGCTATTTTTTTGGTGGAAACCTTGAAAAAATGCCGCTAAGAATTGACATTTGAGTATGTAAAGATATTCTTTCTACTAGTATTAGTGTTTAGTGTAGTGGAGATCTACTATAATTAACTTCTTCTTCATTTTCTTACAACGTATTAATTATGATTTAAATCGGGAATTGTAGCTGTTTGTATTAGTTCTGCCGTCCATCCAATCAGATTTGTGGATTACTTATAAATTCAGATTTTTTTTCTTTAAGTGATGACATATAGGAAAGAAAATAGTACTGTCTTTAACGTTTGTAAAAACAATTTCATTACATTTATCTTAGTTATTTCATTTTCGCTTTCAGAATTGAGTCGTACTGTTTGAAATTTTGAATACTGTTTGAAATTTCAAATCCATCTCACGGAATTGGCCAATTGGGTGTCGATAAATTAATTTAGTAAATGCACAAGGCTAAAAAGAAATTGGAATATCCGCCTAAATTGGGCCCCATTTTATAAGCGTCTGAATTATAGGATAGAAGAAAAAAAGGAAAAAACTCGTGAATTATTAGAGCGAAGAACAAAGAGTATGAAATGATAAGAGTTTGAGAAGAAAGAACAAAAGAGAGAGACGAAGAAGACAAGACTCTCCTCGATTAAAACCAAACCACACAATGCTCTCCTAAGCCTGCATTTCATCACACATTTGAATTAGTCTTCAACAATCAATATTAATACTAATACGATTTAAAATGTTGTAAACTTGGTATATATACCTTGTTTGCGATGTTGTTAGAGAGCCAGTCAAGTCCCTCATAAAGCCCTTCTCCGGAGGTAGCACATGTGCTCTGTATGTACCTGTTCAAACCCCACCAACGATTTACATCACTTCTTAGGCTTTCAATAGTTAGGTATCCGGTATTTAAAGAGATTTGGTTTAGTTTTCTTTGGCTCACCAGTGTCGTTGACGGAGAGAGTGAAGTCCAAGCTTGTCAGTTATCTCAGCGGCGTTCATCGCATTTGGAAGATCTTGCTTGTTAGCAAAGACGAGGAGCACAGCATCTCTCAACTCATCCTGCAACAGTCAAAAGGAAACAAAATGATGCCACTTGCTTCAATATGTAACACTAGGGCAGGAGATTTTTGTTCGAGTTTTACTTCGTTCAACATTCTGTGAAGCTCATCCCTGGCTTCCACAACACGGTCACGATCATTGCTGTCCACCACAAAGATAAGTCCCTGAGTGTTCTGGAAGTAGTGCCTCCACAATGGACGAATCTGGATGGGCAAGTGAAAAGAAAAATGTTATATTGGAATAGTGCAAGTGTCATTTAGCAAAATGGGTCAGTTCATGGATAATCAAGAATTTAGGCTATTTAGCTATAGTAATTGTAGAATGCTGGTAAAGGAATGTAATCACATTACCTTGTCTTGACCCCCGACATCCCACACGGTAAAGCTAATGTTCTTGTATTCCACAGTCTCCACGTTGAAACCTAGCAAAATCCAAAATTGTCAGAGATGAAAATTCTTCAACAAGTACAATTACACCGCATGCCATATTGCAACTGTTTATTCAAGATCCAAACTAAAAGTTTACCATAATCTACTAATCCAACCATGATACGAAAATATCACCATAATCCCTTGATATGAATGCATAACAATGCGTATATTTCTCATAATTCGATGCAAGAAAGAGTGCAAAGTTAGAAACTCACCAATGGTTGGGATCGTAGTCACAATCTCTCCAAGCTTGAGCTTGTACAGGATCGTAGTCTTACCAGCAGCATCGAGACCCACCATGAGGATACGCATCTCTTTCTTGGCAAAGAGCCTGCTGAACAACTTTCCAAAGGACAGCCCCATATTCTCGAGCCTGTTTCAAAGTTTTCACATAAAATCTTCAGTCTAAACGCATACTCAATAGCAGCAATCATATAGATTCAATATCATCCACCAATTGAGAAAAAAATCACAAAGCAAAGCAGTTTTGACCCAACCAGTAAGCTCCTCCTAGGATTATAAATTCTCTGGAACTCATTTGCATCATTCACATAGATTCAATATCCATCACTTGAGAAAAAGTTTACAAACCAAGGTAGTTTTGATGCATCCTAAGATTACAAGTTCTCTCGGATCTCATTCGTATCATCAACTTCCGATAAAATCAACATGATTAACAAAAAAGAGATCTAAATTCCGATCTGAAAAAGACAAATCTAGATCACTTTGTATAACGATCATGCAGATACAGATCTATCATCCCTAATGAAACGAATCACAAGAAATCATGTCACATCCATAACGAAATCAGGCGAATACACACAGATCTGGAGATGAAGGACACCGATCGCGAGATAGATAATGGAAACAGACGATCAAGTAAACAAATAGAGAAAGAGGGATACAGATTCGGCGATGAACGGAGACTTACCGGGAAAAAAACTACGCCGAAGAAGAAGACCTAGACTTAACACTGTCGCCGATGGTCGTCCAAAGAACAAGAAATGGTCTTCGAACGTGAGAGGAGGAATAGTGGAACACAACAATTCTCTACTTATGCCAAAAAAAAAATCACAATTCTCGCTTTTATAGTTGAAGTATATAAATAATTGTTTTAGCTTCATTAACAACTTGCGGGGATAGCTCAGTTGGGAGAGCGTCAGACTGAAGATCTGAAGGTCGCGTGTTCGATCCACGCTCACCGCATATTTTTGTTTTTTTTTTGTACTCAGATAGTGGGCCTGGGCTTTTTTACACATATACAATATTCGATGAAGCCCATTTAGTTTCAGCTTTGGCCCATATTAATAAGTTGTTCGGTGTATTTTTAATAGCTCAACAAGTTCTGACAATCCTTAGAAAACATGGCCGATCGGATCTAGGGATTGATTTATTGGTTTTATAACATTGCCTTGAGATTATTAATCATTACTATAATGCAACTTGAAATAATATTAACATATACTTATTGACTTACAATTAAAATTTTTGACTTTCTAAGCCAAAGACATATATATAAAGCATAGATCTTGAATCTAGATTAAAAAAAATTGAATAGCAAAATAATTCAATAGAAATGGATTACGCTGTTTCCTCTCTACAATGCTTCTTCTTTATTTTATGTCTATCTCTTTTGGTTTGCTCTAACTCTGAAATTAGTTCCAAGTCAAACAAGAAACCTATATTGATAAACTTTGGCGACTCTAACTCCAACACTGGAGGAGTTCTTGCTGGCGTAGGACTTCCTATCGGACTCCCTCATGGCATTACCTTCTTCCATAGAGGCACTGGTCGTCTTGGAGACGGTCGACTCATCCTTGACTTTTTTTGTAAGTCTCACTTCTTTTTGTATACGTTTCATGTTTATACATGTAATTTTACAAATTCGGTTAAAAAAATATTGTTATATGATTAGGTGAACATTTAAAGATGACATATTTGAGTCCATATTTGGATTCATTGTCACCAAATTTCAAAAGAGGAGTCAATTTCGCAGTCTCGGGAGCCACCGCTCTTCCAGTCTTTTCCTTCCCTCTTGCCATTCAAACCCGCCAATTCGTCCATTTCAAAAACCGTTCTCAAGAACTTATCTCTTCCGGTAATTATTCTCTCTCAAACTATTCTTATATGTATCTCAAATTCATTACTCACAAAATATTTTCTCCTGTTGATAGGGAGAAGAGATCTTATTGATGATAATGGATTTAAAAACGCATTGTACATGATCGATATTGGACAGAATGATCTTTTACTTGCTCTATACGATTCGAATTTAACATATTCACCCGTTGTCGAAAAAATTCCTTCCATGCTTCTCGAGATAAAGAAAGCCATACAGGTACTTTATTTCTTTCTCAAAATACTTTTATATTTCAACATATGCATAAACTGTTAAATTAAATGTTCATATGATAATTTGGATGATAAATTAATAGCTAGAGCGTTAGGGGTATTGTTAGGGGACAATTGTTTAAAACTTTTTAGTTGACTCTTAAACCGTACCTAATCCGACCGGTTTGTAATTTGGTATGTTGTAATGAAGACGGTATATTTATACGGAGGGAGAAAGTTTTGGGTACACAACACAGGCCCATTGGGCTGTGCACCAAAAGAATTGGCCATTCACCCACATAACGAATCGGATCTTGACCCGATTGGTTGTTTCCGGGTTCACAACGAAGTCGCAAAAGCATTCAACAAAGGACTCTTTAGTCTCTGCAACGAACTGAGATCGCAGCTCAAAGACGCTACTCTCGTCTACGTTGATATTTACTCCATCAAATACAAACTCTCCGCCGATTTCAAACGATACGGTGCGTATCGATCGCATTAATAATAATAAAAAATCATTTTTAATTGGTATGAGAAATAAAAACCGGTTTTTTCGGTTTATTTGGTTTATGCGGTTTCAGGATTTGTGGATCCGTTAATGGCTTGTTGTGGTTATGGAGGAAGGCCTAACAACTACGATCGAAAAGCAACGTGTGGTCAACCCGGTTCAACTATTTGTCGTGATGTAACCAAAGCAATTGTATGGGATGGGGTTCACTATACCGAAGCTGCTAACCGGTTTGTCGTTGATGCGGTTTTGACGAATCGGTATTCTTACCCAAAAATTTCCCTTGACCGGTTTTGGTAGATCTAAAACAAATTAATCTATTGAACCGGTTTGGTTAATAAAGTTTGTTTTTCAATATAATCAGAAAATAAAATAAACGACCAATGTGTTTTATATATGCAAGGATCTTAGCCGTTCATATTAACCTCACTAATCCGTCCAACTATTGATGGTACTAAAATGACTAATGATTACGTTATGAAGTGAATGTGTCAAGTCAAACTATTGAGCCATTATCACCATGTTTTCTGGCTTCATCTTCTTACAAATTGAAATTCGAGTGTTGACATGAGAAATGATGAGAGAAAATGACCAACCACTTTTTCTATTTTGTCTTTCGCCTCTCACATATTTTATTTTATGTTTCTCCCTCAATTATTATTGCTCGTTCATAATAGAAAAAAAGTCGTCCCCTAGACATCATTATTGTCGGAATTAATTTGACTGCACTTCATATATTCACCAAGTATAGTTAAAGTGTGTTCGACTATTGTGAATTTGTGATGTCATTAAAACACAACAGTGTATATTTATTATTGTGTTCGTTGTATCTGGTTTACTAATCTCGTATTGGACGACAAATATATACAGTATATCATTTATTGGATTTGTAAACGGTGTGTGTATAACGAAAGTTAGCACTTAGCATATATAAATTTAACTTGGCATTGTATTATTTGAAGTTCCAACATGCAAGAACCTCGTATTGATGGAATTGTAAAGTGAAAGCAAAGATTCCGCCCAGCTTCTAAATAAAATATATTGGGTAGATGAAAATAATTAAGCACATCATCAAAAAAGCATATATGTTTTGTTTTGGTATAAAAATTTAGCTTTGTGAAAAAAACAAAAGACATAAAATGAGTGAAATGCATGATTGAATCTTTAATAATGAAGTTTTGTTTTGTTGGCAATAATATGTAATGTTGAATAAATTAGACGATACTCAAAAAAGAACTAATATGAGTGAGTTTGGTGGACAACTTTTACAGAATCTGATGAATAATTAATATGAAAGTTGATCAAAGTATTAAAAACAAATTCAATTAATAAGCAGTTTTGCTATTAGAGTAGTGTATATAGAGTCTGTTACAAGTTTTACTCTTTTAAATTTTATTAATTTTCCGTAATGTGATTACTTCTTCTTTTATTGTTTTGCAGCTTATTGTTTGTTTTCGTATGTATTTTATTGCATTATATGTTGAAACTATATATTTTTAAATCGGCTATACTCACTTGGCTCGACAAACCGTACCAGACCGGTCTATAGTTGAATCGGCTTAATTAAACTCGATACTCAATACTCCCGATGTCAAAATATTAGATGCGTGACTAAAATACAAATAGAGCACCGACTAACTGGTTAGTCAGAGTCTTCGATTTTGTCAAACATATTTATAACAAGTTGTTATTAACAACTCTAGCTTAAAGAGTTAAACCTGTCCCAAATAAGTTTAACTTGATTAATACTTAGCTTACTCTATTTTAAAATTTATTAGTCGGTAACACTCCACTGAAACAATTACGCGAATGCCGTAAAGATGTTGAATAAGAACTCAAAATATCATAGGCAGGCATTTTAAAGTTCTTCATATAATGAGTCATTGACTCTCTTTTAATCGTGTCGTATAGAGACAAAAATCGAACTCAATGTCATAGACTCGTAGGCGAGTGATTTGTTTAGTTATTCGGTTACATGATAATTTAAACAACATTCGTTGAATACATAAAATAACTTAATGTTACGTCATGTCCCGTCCTCTATCTCAATAATCTAATCCGGGAAATATCTATGGAGTATGCACATAGTAGTTGACCTTTTCTCGCATTAAGTATAGAGACAAAATTAAACTAAAACTTTTTTTTTTATATAATTTAACTAAAACTTTTTTAAGATGAGAAGCTATATATATTAGAAAGTGACATTCATTGTTTATATATAAAAAAGTAACTCGTTACAAGTAAATGTCGACATATATATATACTAATTTATCATGCTTCTATTGAGTTCCGATCCAACCATTAATCCAGATTTATAAATGAATAAACTTCTCTAACGAGGAAAAACAAGCTCCGATATTTTTATTTTTTGAAAAAGCTTCGATTAAGATTTCTATCTTTAACGTAAAATTGATTTCCCTTTAAGCAAAAGCACCATATATATACAAAGAAACAAGAATTGCAAAAGGCATAGTCAATCACATGTGCAGACCAAATACGTGTATTTGCATGAACTTCATTCGCAAGTCAGTCAATAACTTTTTAATAACAGTGTAGCTATGATTTAAAACTCGAATTCTAATTGAAATGGTTTCTCGTGAAGAGCTTCAAGTGGCTGTATTGCTTTTAAATATTCTTGTTATGAAACATTTCATACATAACAAAAAAACAAACCAACGCATATAATGATGGTTTCTAATATGTTTCAATATATAAAAAAATAAAAAACTGATATATGATGATTCATTTAGCTATCACAAATATAAGTGGTCCAAAAATATAAAAACTTCAGTGGCATGAATTCTCTGTTTAGCAGCTCGCTCTCTTCCGGATCGGGTATGGCTATAAACACACTGGTTCATGATATTGTTTATTAGAAAAAGTTAGTTGGGAAATACGGCTGTGAATTCCAATATTGTATTTTGTGGTTGCGTCGAGCCCTAAGAAATGAGTTGTCCATAGCACATGGCCTTCAACTTCCCTTGATACATACATATTATACGTATGTAACATATATAGTTTCTTAATGAATGAAACATTATTGTGTAAATAGAAGATATATATAGAGTGAGAAAGAAAGTGTTAATTATTTGACCTTATTATTTCTCTTTATGGTGATGGTGTTTATATTTTACTAAGGAAGGACAACTTAACGTGTTAAAATCAAATTATTGTTAAAATAATTTAAGTAAGTGACAAAGAAAAGGGTAACGAAACGAATGGTGATTGGATAATTTTGGTCAAGTTGTGCTTTATAGTTTTTTAATGATGTTCGTATGTGTTAGGTTGAGTTCTTACTATTACAACGTCAGTGTATGGATTAGATTAGATGTATATTATCATCTCCACCACCCTCCAAAAGTGACCCATTTTCTTCTTCTTTTTTGCCTTTACACAAAACATCGTACGGTTGCCTTTTTAAGAAGCAGGTAATTTATAAGTGGTTTCCTCACGTAGAAGGTGTTACGAATTTGTTTTTTACTCCATAACATTCCTACTCTACACATTGTTTTTGTTGTCTTTTTTGCTAAATTTTCTAGTTTTATATTGATTTGTGAGACTATCACAGTAAATGATAAGAAAGATGCCTTTAACAACAACTAAATCCGAGTTGAACACTCCCAGTACGTACACGAGGAGAAAAAGCACTGGAAAAAATGGAAAACAAACTACAAATTAAATCGACAACTATGTAAAAGTGCAAAAAAGAACAGCCATATTTCACCAATTTTGGTATGTTAACCATATATATAGCCTAAAGACTAAAGTATTTGCACCCGAAAATCATTTATTACATACTCTTGCCACTACGGCGGTAGTAATATGAACGACAAGACAAATTAACCATTTTACTATTCTAAACACAGAATCCGTAGACGTGAGATATATGCATGGTCGGTTCTACAAATTTTAGAGCTTTAACTTTTACGACAGAAATTAATTGGACTTTTATAAAAATAAAAATGAAAACAATTGGACGTCGTCTTTGTAGTTTTTTTTTTTTTTGTTTTTTTGTTTCTGAACAATGTGGACCTTAGCTATACATTTAAAAAATACAAAGATATAATTGTTTTTAATACACAATGTATAACTCTAAAAAATTTAATTAATTTTCTCATATAAAATCTTGTAACTATGTGATGAATAATGATTTAACAAAAAAAGGTCAAAGGTAACGGTGGGCTGCATAACAATGATTGAATTATTATTTTTATAAGCTTACCGTCTGACGAAAAAAAAAAAAAAGCTTACCGTCTAAAAACTTCACGCGCTTCGTTAATCTCCTCCTAATAATTTGTTAATTAACTTCCGTCATTATTATATATAACGATGCTTGGGCTTCTTCTTTCTTGCCACCAAAGACATACTTTGCAATTTGCACAGCTAACTGAAACTACTTGGCCACTTTCTTGTCATCCAAACAATTACACAGTCCCTTTTTTCTCCATTATTGCTTCTTAAAAAAAAACCTCTTTTATCATGTAAATTTGTTTCATGAATCGTTCTCAATCTTCTTCAACGAGATTCATTGTTGTTACGAGCTCCTTAATATTGGGTTCTTTGCTTCTGTGTCTTCTTATCTGGATTTTTGTGCATTTTTCTTCTCTACCCTAAACTTGTATTGAGAATGTTCTGTAATATGGGTTTCTTCGATTTCAAGTAGTCTCCTTTTTCGTGTCTCCCTGATATCGGGTTTAAACTCATCTTCTCCGAGAGTGTTTAACCAAAGAAGCTCTCCAAGTGTTTGACGATTTGTCTGAGAGAGAAAAAAAAACAGAGGAAATTACAGAGAGAAGTCACCATGGAAGAGACTTTTGTTCCCTTTGAAGGTATCAAGAATGATCTTAAAGGAAGGTTAATGTGCTACAAACAAGATTGGACCGGAGGAATCAAAGCTGGATTTAGGTACTATAATTGCTCACCTTTTTCAAAATTTCTCTGTTTTGATGAATTTTTCACCTATAGTATATGATTCCTTATTTTTGTAGGATTCTGGCTCCTACCACATACATATTCTTCGCGTCTGCGATTCCTGTTATTTCATTCGGCGAACAATTGGAACGAAGCACTGGTATTGAACCTTCTCCTATGGAAAGTAAAGTTATCAGCTTTGTGAATGTTAGTAGCAAACATTGCAACTTGAATAAGATTCTGTAATTTGTAGATGGAGTTCTTACCGCTGTTCAGACACTGGCCTCTACAGCTATCTGCGGAATCATTCACTCGATCATCGGAGGCCAACCTCTGCTTATACTCGGAGTTGCTGAGCCAACTGTAATTATGTACACATTCATGTTTAACTTTGCTAAAGGGAGACCTGAACTGGGACGCAATTTGTTCTTGGCTTGGTCTGGATGGTAATGTTTCTTCTAGTTTGATTTTTAATCTTGTAAAATATGAGGAATAAGTTAGTTAATCTTGTTAAATATGTGTAGGGTTTGTGTCTGGACTTCGTTGATACTGTTTGTGTTGGCTATATGTGGAGCTTGTTCAATTATCAACAGATTCACCAGAGTAGCTGGAGAATTGTTTGGACTTCTTATAGCTATGCTCTTCATGCAACAAGCCATCAAAGTAAGAAGATTTGCGATTTTTTTCGGTACCAGTAATTTATATTTTAATTGCCTCTAATGCTTTGATTATATATCCAGGGATTGGTCGATGAATTTCGCGCTCCGGCGAGAGAGGATCTGAAACTTGTGGAGTTTTTACCTTCCTGGAGATTTGCAAATGGGATGTTTGCTTTGGTTCTTTCCTTTGGTCTTCTTATAACTGCACTTAGAAGCAGAAAAGCCAGATCATGGAGATATGGAACAGGTAACGAAGCAGTTAGTCAACTTTTTCTTTAATTCCCATGATCTGGAATCTCCTTATTCTATGGATCTTGAGAGCAATCAATAATCAATTAAGCAGTCATTGCTCACAAGTGGGGAGATCTCAGTCAAATCTTCCTTGTTCTTGAAGAAACTTAATTACCTTTTTTAAAAAAACATTATTCTTGGAACAGGCTGGCTTAGAAGTTTAATAGCTGACTATGGTGTGCCACTCATGGTTCTGGTGTGGACCGGTGTCTCGTACATCCCAACAGGAGATGTTCCAAAAGGAATTCCTCGGCGACTTTTTAGCCCAAATCCTTGGTCCCCTGGTGCTTATGAGAATTGGACTGTCGTAAAGGTGTGTCCTTTATCTTTAAATTCAAACACACCCAACAAGAACATATGACTAATGAACAGTGACTTTGATTTTTCAGGAGATGCTTCAAGTTCCAATTGTCTACATAATTGGAGCATTCATTCCAGCAACAATGATTGCAGTTCTTTACTACTTCGATCATAGTGTAGCATCACAGCTTGCGCAGCAGAAAGAATTCAATTTGAGAAAACCATCTTCTTACCACTATGATCTGCTGCTTCTTGGGTTTCTGGTAAGAATCTGCAGGTATTAGTAATTTCTTCTTCTTCTTGACCTCGATCTACAACTAACTTCGCCGTTTTCAGACCTTAATGTGTGGTCTACTTGGAATTCCTCCATCAAATGGAGTCATCCCTCAGTCACCAATGCATACCAAGAGCTTAGCAACACTAAAATATCAGGTACCTTACCAACATCGATTTTTTTTTTGGGATCTTTTTCCCCTTTAGGCCTTGGATTTAAGCTTGTTGTTGTCTTTCTGCAGCTGCTTCGGAACAGACTAGTTGCAACTGCACGCAGAAGCATCAAGCAGAATGCGAGTTTAGGACAGTTGTATGGAAACATGCAAGATGCTTATAATCAGATGCAGACTCCACTGGTCTACCAGCAGCCTCAGGTAAAAAATCTTCTGCGTAACTTTTGAATTTTTCGATGGAATTAATATGGTTTGAGGCTAAATGGTGGACAAACTATCTCTTCCGCAGGGTCTGAACGAGCTAAGAGAATCAACAATCCAAGCAACAACATTCACAGGAAATCTTGATGCTCCAGTTGATGAGACTTTGTTTGATATCGAGAAAGAGATCGATGATTTATTGCCAATTGAAGTCAAAGAACAGAGAGTAAGCAACTTGCTTCAAGCAATAATGGTTGGAGGATGTGTTGCAGCTATGCCTCTCCTTAAAATGATTCCTACATCAGTCCTTTGGGGCTACTTTGCCTTCATGGCAATCGAGAGCTTACCCGGGAACCAATTCTGGGAAAGAATCTTACTTCTCTTCACAGCCCCAAGTCGTAGATTCAAGTAAAGTCTCAATCATTTTTATCTTCTTCTACTCTTTCAAGAATCATTACTCAATTACTCGCCAAATTTGCAGGGTCCTTGAAGATAACCACGCAACATTCGTGGAAACCGTTCCATTCAAAACAATCGCAATGTTCACAATTTTCCAAACAACTTATCTCTTAACTTGCTTTGGTCTCACGTGGATCCCAATCGCTGGAGTTATGTTCCCTCTAATGATCATGTTTCTAATACCCGTAAGGCAATATATCCTCCCAAGATTCTTCAAAAGTGTTCATCTTCAGGACTTAGACGCAGCAGAGTATGAAGAAGCACCTGCTTTACCGTTCCATCTCGCAGTACCGGTAAACGACTCCATTACTAATTCGAATCAAAATCCACCTTTTTTCAGCTTCTTGGATTTTTGTTAACAGACTCTGGATTTTGCAGGAAGCTGAGATGGGATCAACAGCTTCGTATCCATGTGATTCTGAGATTCTTGATGAATTTATTACAAGAAGCAGAGGAGAGTTTAGACACTCATCTAGTCCTAAAGTTACCAGTTCGACTTCAACGCCTGTTTATAATCGGAATCTGTCTCAAGTGTTTAGTCCTAGAGTGAATGATTTAAGAGGTGAGATGAGTCCTAGGCTCGCCGGGAAAGGGCAAAGTAGTCCAAAGCCGAGTCCTTTAAACCCATCATCGTCGTCGAAATGAGTTTACAGATGATGGAGGCTTAATGAACCCGGAGGAGATTATGTTTAAAATTAGTTGATTAATTGATCTTGGATCTAATGCTTTCTTGAATTTTTCTTTTACCTATGTCTGTATGTTTGCATTTCTGCTCTTGATCTCGAATCATTGTAAAATCTCTCTTACGTACCATGTGGAATGTCCGTAAAATATTATACTATGTAATAAAGGCAAAAATGTGAACGGTAAGATTCTTCTTTTTTTTTTTTTGGTGAGAAACCAAACTTTCAGTGGAACAAAGGCATAAAACTTAAATACAAACTAATTCGAAACGGTATCAAAGTGGTCCTTAATTAATTTGGTTTTCTTTCCTCTTAAGGAAAAAAAAAACCATATTGAACATCATAATTTAACCATAAGCCATGAACTAAGAATAAAGTATATAGCCAAATTACTTCGATACATGTTCCACAACTTTGGCCACAACACATATATACTCGTATTTTATGTAGCAGTAGCAGCAAATTAACTTGCGTTCTATTGGATGGGGTTAAAAAAACAAATCAGCTTATAATCTAGCCGTTCAAGAAATAAGAAAGTTCGAGAGAATATCTAATGGAAACATGAAAATAAAGAACGGCAAGAAAAGTTAGACGCTAAAGCAAAAGCAAATCTCTTTTTGTCTTGGGTCCAAAGAGAGTGATTTTGGTTACGTGGTTCAATTACTTTCCATGTGCTACAAAACAAGACAAAGGTCAACTACTTAATAAACGAATTCCAACCAGGAAAGACAAAAGTAAAACACGAGTGTTGGATATTTCTTTGATCAAAAAAATACTATTAGATGGAACAAAGTTTAAGACTGTTTGATCATTTTTGAAGTTCTCACTCATAGAACACAAAAAAAAAAAAGGACTCTACTCAAATCATCCTCCGAATCATTTTTTATTTTAGTAGATTTGTTTTGAGAAGCTACAAGTTAAGAGACCGATTTACTTGGTGATGTATAGTTTATCATGACCATTTGCTGATTGATATGTAGGCTCAATAACACATATTTTGATGGATCAATGATTTTCAATATTTTTTAGTGGCGAACAGAAGGTTGAGTAATGGATAATCCTTGCTTCATCTTTTATTGGTATAAAACCAATGGACTTGACAGATCGGTGAGACTACAATGGTAATTAGGCTTACGTCAATGTCTTATTTCTTGAAGAGATCTTTGTCTTAAACTGTGTTTGTTCTCGTTCTGACTTGGACCAATAACATAAGTCTCTCGCAGTCATATCTCTACCTGAATTTGGGATTCAACGCCCCTAAAAGCAACCCCTACGACGTACTCTTCAAGTCGCTTTTTGATGGTCGGAGATTAGATTAAGACATTCTCGCTGACCATTTTTCTACGTGTCTATACCACAGCAACTTAACTTGATTAAAATCAGTCTAGGTTGATATTCTTTCATATTCCAATCGAAATCTTAAGGCCAATTAATTCCCTTATGATCCAAACGAGCAAGAAAACCTACTGAGTCCAATGGGCTTGAACACTTTCAGTTTTAAGATTTATGGGCTTTCCTCTGAATTATGACCCATTAAATGCGTGCGTCATCTTTGATCATCAACGTGACGGTATTTTCGTGTGTCATATTATTTAAACCCAAATACAGTAAAACCTCTATAAATTAATAATGTTGGGACCACAAAATTTTATTAATTTAGAGAGGTATTAATTTATCGATAAATTAATAATTATTAATTTATAGAGAGATTTTACTAATTTTGTAAATTTTTTTAAAAATTCTATCTAAAAATAAATTTTTTCTATATACACAATATCTTTTAAAAACTAATTACAAGTAGAGAAGCAGTTATTAAGTTTAAAAAACAACACAAACTGTTTTCGAATAATAGATTCATAGTTCATTAAAATTTTTACATATAATATTATAAATATATATCATGGTAATTCATATATGACATACATAAATTTATATCAAATATATTAAGTTATATATATATATATTGATAAGTTAATACAATTATTAATTTATGATATAGATGGGACTATATGTTTATATGAGATTTTCAAAAAAATTATTATCTTATTAATTTATCGATTTATGTCATATTTTACACTAGTCCCAACTCGGGACCGGAAGAATTTATTAATTTAGAGAGGTTATTAATTTATAGAGTATTAATTTATAGAGGTTTAACTGTATGTACATAACACCAGCAACTTTTTACTGAGTCATATATGCTGATAAGTAGTGCTGACTAGTTGTTAATTTTTATTGGTTAGATATTTTTTTCTGGATCTATATTTTTTATAATTAACTTTTTTATATAGATTTTTAATTGGTTATTAGACTTTCCACGAAACACGTTTCACATTTTAGCAACACGTTAGATCTTAAGCATCTTGGTTTCGTCCAAAAGAAACATTATTTATACACAAAGGCAATAATAAAATCCTTCGCTTATGTCAATTTAGATATTTTAATGTGTTTTTTCCAACAGTCTAATTGAGAAGAAAAAAACAACCACAGAAAATAATAATTAGGTGATGGCTTTGGCTCATAGTGAGCACTTAACTTGTTGATTTATGCAAATGTGTAAAGCTTGATTCCACAAAAATAAAATAAAAAGACTGCCGACGTGGCATGACAGATAGTTAAAAAAACTTGGAACCCAAGTTCACATCTGACATCTGGTGGTTTAACGGTCCAGATTCATATTGCAGCAAAGCCATCATGTGATTATACTTCGGGGGTAAGGTCGTCAATGCAGGTGTGAACACGGACAAACCTCTAGAGATTCTGATCGAGAAAGTTCTGGATTTCCTAAAGTACCCCTAACTTTTTAATCATTTTACAGAAACGTCCCCGTTATTTCCTCGGAAGTTGGTAATAAAGTTTAAAAAGGAGTGGTTCAGGAATCCGACGTCGTTCTTCTAGGGTACGCGCGTCAAAGCTGGAATGACACGTGGCATGATTAGGGGATAGTCTGAGCCGTGTGTAATCCACAAACTAAACAGAGATCATAATCTACATAAGCAACCGACTCGCCACAGATGACTGCCACGTGTCAACTGTATTTACCGGTTACCCAGTCACCGAGTTTCTTATATATATAATCAGAGAGAAAAAGCCCACGCGGCTCAGAAATTTCTTCCACGAGAGGAATAAAATCACACGCGAACTTCGATAATTGTCAATTTCCGTTGAATACAAGTGACAAATTTGAGAGAACAAAAAAATCAGAGATAAAGAATTTGAGTTTCTGGGAGTTAAAGGATCGATTTTGTTGTAGTGAAATTGAAATTGAAATTGATTGTGAAGAGAGAGAGAGAGACAGATGGTAGCAGAAGCAGAGGTTGTGTTTCAACAGAGTTTACCGGCGGTTCTGGAGATTGAATTGTTTGATGGAGTTTCTTCCGCCGTTAAATCTCCCGTTTCTTCTCCCAAATTGGGTTTTTGTCAGTCAACGGCGTCGGTTTCCGGCAGTTTAACGACTTCTCCTGTGGTAAGTCCTTCTCCACCAATTTTCCGACATGTTTAAAGTTTAGATTTTTTTTCTTTCTGGGTACCTTTTAAAGAGAATTTAAGAAGCTGGGTTCTGATAAGTAAATAAAAATTTGACCGAATTATTGGTATTGGCCTATTGGGGTTCATTCAATTGATCAAATAAGATGACTTTCTTTATTGGAAATAATTGCAAACATGATCCTTGGATCTCTTAAGCTTAGAGGACCTCTTGTTCATGTATGTTTGCTTGTTGTCTGAAACTTTGCCTTTATTAAGCAACTTTAAAGCTGGTGACCTTGCTGGAGAAGCCCGTTGTAGTTATCGTGTGTTGTTAACTGTCTTGTCTTCACTTCTTGTGTTTTGTTTGTTGCTATACTCAATTGAGCATGCGTGTAACTATTTCGATTGTTTAGAGATTTGATTTTATTTTTGGGTCAAGATTTCTTGTTTTAGTGACTCGGAGATTTGATATGTGTTTTTTAGTAACGTTTATACCTTTTACCAAGCAGGCTGATAGTTTTCCAGAGGGTGATTGCGATCCCAGTGTCTCGGATTATGTTCCGACCATCCGGTCTGGAAGCTTCGCTGATATTGGTCCAAAGAGATACATGGAAGATGAACACATTCGCATAGACGATCTATCTTCTCAAGTTGGTTCTCTCTTTGAGTTGCCAAAGCCAAGTGCTTTCTATGCGGTAATTTATTGTTGCTTCCTTATAATCCGATGCTCTTTTAAGAATACATTCTGACTTGACTTCCTCTGCTTAGGTTTTTGACGGGCATGGAGGATCAGAAGCAGCAGCATACGTACGGGAAAATGCCATTAGGTTTTTCTTTGAAGATGAGCAGTTTCCACAAACATCGCAAGTGAGTAGTGATTATGTGGAAGAAGTTCAGAGTTCATTGAGAAATGCGTTTCTTCAAGCTGATCTAGCTTTGGCAGAGGATTGCAGTATCAGCTCTTCTTGTGGTACCACTGCTCTTACTGCTCTTATTTGTGGAAGGTACGTGTTTCGTTCAGTTACAGAGTTACTTCTTTAGTTCTCGATCTATCTTTAGGATCTTAAGAGAGCTCGTGCATATACTAGATTATAAGTATATAACCTGTGATATGAGCACGATTGTACCGGTTGTCTACTCTTTCTGTTGTTGTCTTTGAATTTAGATGTGGGCATTTGATTGTCTGGTTTGGTTATCCGGTTTGAGCACAGTTTCATGGTGGTTTAACTGTGATATCTCATGGGTTCTGTTCTCGTCTTTTGCAGACTCTTAATGGTTGCAAATGCCGGAGACTGCAGAGCGGTTCTATGCAGGAAAGGCAAAGCGATAGACATGTCTGAAGACCATAAACCGATTAATCTACTCGAGAGAAGAAGAGTGGAAGAATCCGGCGGTTTCATCGATAATGATGGTTACCTAAATGAAGTCCTAGCTGTAACCCGAGCTCTCGGTGACTGGGATTTAAAACTGCCACACGGCTCTCAATCTCCACTGATCTCGGAACCAGAAATCAAGCAGATAACTTTAAGTGAAGACGATGAGTTTCTTGTGATCGGATGCGACGGGATTTGGGATGTCTTGACGAGCCAAGAAGCAGTTAGCATTGTTAAACGTGGCTTAAACCGGCACAACGATCCAACAAGATGTGCGCGAGAACTTGTGATGGAGGCTCTGAGGCGGAACTCATTTGATAATTTAACCGCGGTGGTGGTATGTTTCATGACAATGGACAGAGGGGACAAGCCGGTGGTGCCATTGGAGAAGAGAAGATGTTTTAGTCTTACACCAGAAGCTTTCTGCAGCTTGAGGAATCTGTTGGATGGCTGAAAGCCTGAAACTGTAGAGTTTTTGGTGAAACCATTGATGATGACGAATAGCCTCTCCCACGCTGCTTTTGTATTTAACTTGAAAGATTTTAAGCAGCTGAGAGAACTCCTTTGAGATATATTTGTATATGTTGTGTGAACACAGAGTGATTACATTTTTGTGTGTAAATAATACTTTTAATTGTCTGTTAATAGTGAAAAAGAAAAGATGATTAAGAGATTGCCACCTTTATTTAGTTACCAATGATAAAACTCCATTCAACACGAACATTGAAAAACTAGAAAAATAGAGGACAAAATGTTCTCGAGGTAAATAGAATTAAGATTGTACAAATTCTGGATACTTCCGAGGTCATACAAGCATCTTCATTTCGAGACCAACTTTTGTTTCCGCTTACAACATAAAAAGATCATTTCTAAGTAATGCAGCAGAAACTATCGATCTACTGACAATTTGGAAGAACTTCAGTTTAAAGTACTCCAAATTTATACAAAAATCATCAGCCACTCATTTAGGAACAAAAAAAAAGCGAAGGCTATATTACTCATCAGACTAAGAATCAAATCACAAAACTAATCCTAATTGAGAATTATTCATGCGAAAACACAAGTCCTAAAGTCCACATATGAACAAAGTTAATTTTTCGATCACTTAACTAAAAAGTTAACAAGAGATCAAAATCATCAATTCCACAAACGTATCCATTGCAAATCATCAATTCCACAAACGTATCCATTGCATATCATCTATAAATTTGCAAACCAGTAACACTAAATTATAGGTGATTAAAGAAGTCGCAACAAATAATATCAAAATATTGAAGGAGCAACATAATAAATATCCATAAAAATCCTAAAACTTTCATAATTCATAACGAAAGATGTTCAACATAGAATCCATGATAACAAATACAAAATTCCAAAATAGAAATGCAGTTTTTTAAAGATAAGAGAGAATCATAGAGAGAATGAGAAAGAACGATCTAGCGGTTGCTAGAACAGATCATTCGTCACCTCCTTCTTTCTGGTAAACGTAGGTGAGTCCACACTTACCACAGTAATGGCGATCAAAATGACTCGCCATGAAAGTCCCAGCTCCACAAGTTGCGTTAGGGCACTCTTTCCTCAGACGCTGAACTTTCCCAGATCCATCGATTTTGTAAAACTGAAGAACAGCGAGCTTAACCTTCTTATGCTTATGCTTGATCTTCTTCGGCTTGGTGTAAGTCTTCTTCTTCCTCTTCTTAGCACCACCACGGAGACGCAGGACCAGATGAAGCGTCGACTCCTTCTGGATGTTGTAGTCGGCCAGAGTACGCCCGTCTTCCAGCTGTTTCCCGGCGAAAATCAATCGCTGCTGGTCCGGTGGGATTCCTTCCTTGTCTTGGATCTTCGCTTTCACATTGTCGATGGTGTCAGATGATTCAACCTCTAGGGTTATGGTCTTCCCCGTCAGGGTTTTCACGAAGATCTGCATCTTTTGAGGCAACGGCTGGACTAAAAACTCAAAATGGGGATTTTGTAGGAGAAGGAGACCCTAGGGTTTTGTTTCTCAATTACGTAACTACCCTTATTCTATTTGGGCTTGAGTTTGGGCTTTCACTTAGTCTTCTCTTGGGCCATTAAGCTTACCAAAACTTAAAAAAAGAAAAAATGGAGATGCAGGGAATCGAACCCTGTGCCTCTCGCATGCAAAGCGAGCGCTCTACCATATGAGCTACATCCCCGATTGATGTCCAACCCTCATGACCAATTCATGTAATAATATTGATAATTTTTTATTTATTTATTTATTTTGTTTGACTGGTCGGAGACCTTTGATATTCTTCATCTTTGCCTTATAAGCGAGCCCTCTTTCGAGAACCCTAGATCTCTCTCGCTGCTCATCATCATCATCATCATCATCTCTATTGTCATCGCTTCGAAACAATTTCTCAATCTCAATCCCAAATTCAAGAAGAGACATGGATGATAGCTGTGCCGTCTGCGCTGACAATCTCGAATGGGTTGCCTATGGATCTTGTGGTCACCGTGAGGTTTGCTCCACATGCGTTGTTCGTCTCCGATTCGTCCTTGACGATCCTCGCTGCTGTATTTGCAAGACCGAGTCTCCTATCGTCTTTGTCACCAAGGTGATTACGGTTTCCTCTTCTTAATCACTGTTTGCTCTTCAATTGCATCAGATAGATAATTTTGCTAGAATTTCTGATTGCCCTTGTATTACAATTACTTAATAGTGATGAAGTTTTTGTAAATTTTTCAACTTTGTCTATCTTAGCTCCTCTGTGTCTCCACAATTTAATGCTTATATAAGGGATTTCGTGTGAATTTTGTTGCAGGCATTGGGTGATTATACGAGGACGATCACTGACTTCTCCACCTTCCCATCAGCACCAAGGGAAGGTCGAGTAGGAGCGTTCTGGTATCATGAAGACACTCAAGCTTTCTTTGATGACTTGGATCATTACAGGATGATCAAAGCTATGTGTAGACTTTCCTGCGGTGTTTGTGACAAGGCTGAAGATCAACCAAGAGAAGGAGGACCAAGACATCATCGGCAGAGGATTAAGAGCGTTGAACAGTTGAAGGGTCATTTATATCATAAGCACAAATTGCATATGTGCGGTTTATGTCTAGAAGGGCGAAAGGTGGGAGCTTCATATCTGCAGCCTATTTGTTATTATCTTCTCAGAAGTTTTGCGCATTTGTTTACATCTGTGTGTGTCTCTCTCTACCTGGACAGATATTCATATGTGAACAAAAGTTGTATACTAGGGCACAACTGAACCAACACATACACACTGGTGACTCTGAAGTTGATGGAAGTGAGAGTGAAAGGGGAGGCTTCGCTGGACATCCTATGTGTGAATTCTGTAGGAATCCTTTCTATGGTGATAATGAATTGTATACTCACATGTCTACAGAGCATTACACATGTCATTTATGCCAAAGGTAATGGCAATCTATATTTATGAATTCTTACTGTTGAGAGTATGTAACCTGAATGCCTTCATTGACTTCAATATCCCATATAGGTCACAGCCAGGACAATATGAATATTACAAAAACTATGATGACTTGGAGGTAACATAAACCACTTTCATTAAAGCTCAGGTTAAAATGTGGCTGCATCTGTTCTGATTCTACATGTACTTTTAACAGATTCATTTCCGTAGAGACCATTTCCTCTGTGAAGACGACTCCTGCCTTGCTAAGAAGTTCACAGTTTTCCAGAATGAATCAGAGTTGAAAGTAAACACTTTTCGAGAATTTCCCTTTTTCTTTTTTTGACTCCATGAACTTTTGTTGAGAATTTATATTTGTTATTTCAGAGGCATAACGCTATTGAGCATGGAGGTAAAATGTCTCGGTCTCAGCGAAGTGCTGCATTACAGGTATGTAACACCTCTTGCCTGTTGTCTTTGTTAATTTATGGTCCAGTTTGCTTGCCTGTGTTTAACTATTGGATTCTGCGCCAGATACCAACAAGTTTCCGATACCGACGTGGAAATGATCAAGAGAATCGTCGTGGAAGACCCCGATCATTTCGTCGCGAGCCTGGTGATGATGAATATAATCTTGCAGTTCATGCAGCTCTTCGTTTATCTGAGGCTGAGTATTCTCGGCAAGAGCCTGCTCCTCCACCCTCAAGTGCACCACCCGGATTCTCTGAAAACAACAACATACACGTGGATGATGCTGATCCTCTTATTCAGCCAATGGAATCTCTATCAACTACAGATATGGAGCCCTCTTCACGATATCTTCAAGCTGTAGGAAGCTCTGGTGGTGGTGGTACACGTCTTGGAGAATCTGCTTTTCCTCCTCTTTCTGGTCAACCGAGATCTGGACAGAACGTAGAGAGTTTACCTACTAACACCATGGCTGCTCGTCTAAGACGCCAAACAAATCGAACTACTACTGCTTCTGCTATTGCTAGTCCTTCTCAAGGATGGCCAGTGGTTAACCGAGGCCCAGCGCAAGCATCTATTACAAGTGGTGGTAATCATTCTTCTTCCGGATGGCCAGCAATAGGTCGAACGCCTGTACAAGCCTCTAGTTCTTCAGTCCAATCTATGTCCCATACCAGAGTTTCACAGGCTCGACCGCTGGCTCCTGCAGTTTCACAGGCTACTCGTAATGCGAACAGGATTCCTCACTCTTCCTCAGCCCCTAATCTATCTGATACAAGATCACTTCAGCCTTCTCATTCAGATTTTCCTCCAGTTTCTTCTGCTGTTGTGCAAAATCGTAAGACATCATCCACCACTACGCAGGGATCGTCAAACACTCAACCCCCTCCAGATGTACAATCTGCCAACAAGTCATTGATTGAGAAAATGCGTTCTGCACTTGGTCATGATGAAGATGTATTTGTGGCATTCAGGAACATATCAGGACAGTATCGTCAAGGTTCGATTGATGCAAAGACTTATTTGGAGTATGTGAAAGGATATGGATTGTCTCACTTGGTTATTGATCTTGCTAGACTGTGTCCTGACCCTAAAAGGCAGAAGGAACTCATTGATACCCATAATGCCAGTTTGAGAGAAGAGGATTCAAAGGAGAATGGTCGGGCTGCTGCTCAGAGCTCTTCTCAACCTAAAGAGAGCCAAAGTTTAAAGAAAAACAAAGGAAAAGCTGTGAAAGTTGCTGACCCGAAAGAAACATTAGCAGATAACTTTATGGACACAGTAAGGAGATTACAATCTTCTCAGAATCCCCAGGAAGAAGAAGAGGTGATATCTAAGGATAAGAATTCTTATAGGTCAGACAAAGGCAAATCACAAGTAGCAGGAGCTGTTTCTTCTTCAACCGGAAACAAGCAGCAACGTAAGAAAACTTCTAAGTTTCACAGAGTACGGCTTGGTGATGGATCAATGGCTGCCTTACTAGATCTTAATAATACTAACCGTGATCCTGAACAAGAATCAAAGGATGATAATTCCAACAGTAACCAAAATCAGACCGGTGGTTTGCCGGTTCGAGGCGTTTGGCGAAAAGGAGGTGCAAACCTTTTCTCGTAGAGAATTAATTTTTCGTTATTTTGGATTATGATTTAAGTGTGAAGGTAGATGGTTGCTCTCTCATTTTTTATCAGTGACAGAGAGAGATCACTTTGAGCAAACTTTATTTATGTAAACGGATTTTGTTATACTTATGGTTTTCTTTTTTATCTATTTAATAAGTTTCTGTTTATATTTACTTGTCTTTTTAACTTAAGTTAAATATTGTTAAGATATTCTCTTTCATCAATATTAACAATTTTAATTTTAATATATTAACAAGAGCGTATTTTGGGCAATTTTTATCGATGAAAAGGTTTTGTTAATATAGTGGTTCCTTTTTTTTTTATCTTTCTCATATATTTTTAATTAAAAAAATTTCTTTTTATTAAAGAGGTAAAGGAAATAAAGCTGTAGATGAAAAAAAGAAGAAAATAAAGCGGTAATAAATAAGTAAAAGTCACTTTTTTTATTTTAAGTATGAAAGGGAATTACAAATGTGTGATTACAAATTCAAGAACCACATTTTATTCGATAGTTTATAAATAAAAAAACCACATAAGATGGGTAACACATCCAAATTTTATTCATCCTTCAATCAGATGAAGGTTCCTCAGTGAAGAGAAATGTTCAAATTGCTCGAAGCAGCCTCAAACTCTGTTCCCACAGTGTCAGCTGCAGCACGTGCCGAATGCATTTGATCCTCATCCAATCCAATTGGCAGATACAGATCCACTCTCTCCAACACACGACCATAGCGAATCAGATACTTGAGGACATGTAACTCGTACGAACCTCCGCTGAAACTCCAAACTTCCACCTTCTTAAGTGTCCTCTTCAGACACTTATGACTGATATTGTCCACCCAATAAGCCTCTGGATCGAATTGAGGAACCATCATATCAATAAGCCTAGGATCCACCATTTGGAATGACAAAGTCTCCAAACATGGACAGCTATTGATCATAAATCTTATCCCAATGAACTCATTGGGTTCCAGAGCAGACTTCAGTACCAACTGTCTTGTCTCCATCCGTTCTTTCAGTCTAACCGAATCTTCACTCTCCTGGATCACTTGGAGAAGATAAGGACAAACCGTGAATGTCCTAGCGGATCGGAGATGATAGAGGAGAGTACAGAGTTGGGTTCCAGTGCCAACATTGTACTCGCTCGCTTCACCAAAATCAAGATAAGCTTCGTCCATTCCCCTAATCGCACTCACGAACTCAAAGTGATGAACTTTTCCAAAGTACTTGAAGATCTGAATGTTGGGAACGTCGAGAGTAGATTTCTCCACCGAGAAAACACAGTTCTTAAATACAACCTTCCTTACCCGGTCGTTAAATCCGGTTATTGCTTCAAGACCAATCTCCCAACAATTCTTCATGATCAAAGTCTCGAGAAATGGTGCCTTCGCTATCAAAGCCGAGATATTCTCAAGACGGATCCAACGAAAGCAAAGGATTTTAACCGAACCCGGGTTCGCAAGCCTTGATGGATTAAACCGGCAACCGAATAACTTCAACGTCACGAGAGTGGTAAGTTTGTAAAAACTTTCCGGAACTTGAATCAAACCCAGTTCTAATGCTACTGCATCATCTCTGACTCTCCAGCGACGCTCTGAGAGATCAAGAATAAGATGCTTGACATTCTTGGAAACTGCGAATTCGATCAGTCTTGTGACACTTTGTTCGAAAGAATATGAGTTCGAGAGACAAAGCTCGAAACTCTCAATAACTCCACCGGTAAAATTGTCAACCCAGCCAACCATATAGGCAACCAATTGTGCTCTTTGGTAATACTGATCAATATGGTTGCCAGCAAAAGTCACCATTTCGGACTCTCTGAAACAGATGTTTCTCACTTCCCGGTACAAGTATCGCCAGCGCTTGGAAAGCATACTGGTTTTCAGTGCATCCTTGAAGGGAAGGAAAGATATTATCAGAACAAGCAGACAGTCTGATAACGTCGAAATGATGTCAACCGGTGGACTTCCTGAATCCATTGTTGATGATTTTGAAACTCAAGCGCGAATGAATTCAAGAAGAGATCAGTATGTGTATGTGTGTTGGCGTGAGGGCAAATAGTGTTTTTCGTGTCTTTATATAGGTGTTTGAAACGTTGCGACTTTTTGTGGGTGTTTTTATCTGTTTGGCGGTTCTAATTTCTCTAACCGCTCGCTTTACAGAGGTTAGGGTTTGTCGTTTTCTCTGAATAGTGTTTTTACTCTTGAAGCATTGCGACGATACGCATTTTCTAATTAATGATCCTAACTGGGCCGATGATTAAATGTACTAATAATGGGCTTTATTTTAATGACTCTCAATTTAATAGGGCCCAGTAGATAATGGATTTTTTTGCGGTTAAAGAAAGATACAAATTTGACACTACTACTATCTCACGTTTATTATACTTTGGTGATTCCGTCTGTCCAACGGCGTGAAGGAGACGTTGACTAGCTGTCAAACGTTGACATTTAAGTCAAGTTTTAAAGAGCACAGTGAGTCCAGGAAGAAAGTGGGTCCCATCCAAAAACCTCACCGATTTCTTAGATCTTCGAAACCTCTCTCTCTCGCATTCACACTCTCGTTCGTTTGATTTTGGATCAAGGTAAGCTTCTCCATTATTTCTGATGCGATTACGTCGTAGTTTGTTCGATTTCAGATATTTTTTGGATCGTTGTTCGCAATCGTAGTTTAGTTTCGGTAGATTCTCAGCCGTTTTTACTTCGGAGAATGCGCAAATGATACTCAAAGGTTTTTTGTTAGGCTTGAATTTGTGTGTTATCTGTTTAATTTGATTTGAGTTTCTCTTTGAACGCTACAGATACAATGAGCTGTTTTGGCTGTTGTCGCGACGATGATTTGCCTGGAGCTGCTGATTATGGAGCTCATAATATGACCAAACAATCTGGAGGTACTATTAACAAATAATCATGTTTCTGCTTATATGTGTTCTTTGAATTAATTTGCTGATTTTCGTTGATGGGAGTGAAGGAAATGATGGAAGGCGCAACGGTTCTGAAACTGCACAAAAAGGTGCTCAAAGTGTGAAGGTGCAGCCTATAGAAGTAGCTGCTATTCTCGCTGATGAACTGATAGAAGCTACTAATGATTTTGGAACAAATTCTCTTATCGGTGAAGGCTCGTATGCGAGAGTGTATCACGGGGTGTTAAAGAATGGCCAGCCTGCCGCGGTTAAGAAGTTAGATTCTAACAAACAGCCTGATGAGGAATTTCTTGCCCAGGTTTGGTTGATATAAATAGGTTATTTGTTGATGGATTATGTCATTATTGTTCGACTTTTCATTTGAGTTTTGGAAATGAAACTTCAGGTTTCCATGGTTTCGAGGTTGAAGCATGCTAACTTTGTTGAGCTGCTTGGTTACTCTGTTGATGGGAATTCACGGATACTGGTCTTTGAGTTTGCCCAAAATGGATCTCTTCATGATATTCTTCATGGTACAGTGTCCAAATAAAATTTGGGACATATGTGTTTTATTTTTGTTTAGAGAGTGATTTTTTTGATGTTATTACATATTTTATGCTTCCTCAGGGAGAAAAGGTGTGAAGGGAGCAAAGCCTGGTCCACTCTTGTCGTGGCATCAACGAGTGAAGATTGCGGTTGGAGCAGCAAGAGGGCTTGAGTACTTACATGAAAAGGCAAATCCACATGTCATCCACCGTGACATAAAGTCCAGCAATGTTCTAATCTTTGATAATGATGTAGCCAAAATCGCTGACTTTGATCTGTCAAATCAAGCTCCTGATATGGCAGCACGCCTTCATTCAACTCGTGTTCTTGGAACCTTTGGTTACCATGCCCCTGAGTAAGTTGGTTTTCCTTCTTCTTCTTCTTCTTCTTCTTCTTCTTCTTCTTCTCCATTGCTCATCATCAATCTCTCATATGCTCATTGTTTCATTAATAGATATGCAATGACTGGGCAACTGAGTGCCAAGAGTGATGTATACAGTTTCGGAGTTGTATTGCTCGAGCTTCTTACAGGTCGAAAGCCTGTTGATCATACATTGCCTCGAGGCCAGCAAAGTCTAGTCACATGGGTAAATACTCATCTCTTTCAAAGATGAACAATCTTCCAACATGTACTTTTTCAAAGATCTTACAAAACAATCAAAACTCTGTTGTTGACTTAGGCTACACCAAAGCTAAGCGAAGACAAGGTTAAGCAGTGTGTTGATTCAAGACTCGGAGGAGATTACCCTCCAAAAGCTGTTGCTAAGGTATAAACCGAAATTGAGTCTTGAAGTAATGAATACATAGAACCAGTCTTGATATAAATGTTTTGTGTTTGATCATCTTTTTTGTTGATAATGCAGTTAGCTGCTGTTGCTGCATTGTGTGTACAATACGAAGCTGATTTCAGACCAAACATGAGTATTGTCGTGAAGGCTCTGCAACCATTGTTGAATGCCCGGACCGGACCTGCGGGAGAAGGAGCACCTTAGTGTTAAGTGTTAAATAACCCTTAGCCGTCACCGTTTAAAGAAGTTCTTTTATTTATACTGGAAAAATCATTCTCATACAACAATCAAGATAGTGTTCATAGAATTCTGACATTGATACTTATTATGATTTGACCACTAAAATCTCCTGTTTTGTTTTAAATTTAAACTAAAAATCAGTGGGAGTAATTGAAATTTTTTTTTAAGTAAACTATGGCTTAGAAAAATGTGTGGGAGTAATTGAAATATCTCATCTTAAGTAAAAATACTGTTTTACAGAATATTATTCAACCAACTACAAAGATGTCGACAGAAATTAATTGTTTTAGTCGTTTTGTATGCTTTTCTTATAGAGTTGTTTCCATTATACTTGTGGAAAATTGGAAGTTAGGACGTACGTAAACGTCGTGACAAATGGAAATTAGAAAACAGAAAGAAGTTTCTTCGTAAAAAACGAAAACGGTGAGGTCTTCGTTGAAGTTGAAGTCATCATTTTACCAAAAAAAAGTTGAAGTCATCATGGTCAACGTCAACTACAAGACAACGGACGTAAACGAAACGGTCGGTGGACGAGAGCGTCCACTAACCACAGTCTCACCACTACTCAACCGATGCCAACAAGGCATTAACCACGACTCTCCACCAATCAAAACGCTTAACTTTTCCTTTCCTAAACTACCCTTCCCCTCGCCGATACTTTAGGGGCAAAATCGTCAAATAACACTCGCTTCATCATCAGGGTAATATAAAGGGAAGAGCAAAAAAACCTTTTTGCTAATAATTGAAAAAGCCCTTATTCGAAGATTCCTCTGGCGATTCGAAGTAGCTTACGGCGGCGGAAGAACGATGTCGACTAACACGATGAGCGATGGGGATTTCGGGACGGCTTCAGTGGCGGCGGAGATGGCTGAGGCTCAGTACGTGAGGGCGAAGACTTCAGTGTGGTGGGATATAGAGAATTGTCAAGTCCCTAAAGGTCTTGACGCTCATGGAATTGCTCAGAATATTACTTCGGCGCTTCAGAAGATGAACTATTGTGGTCCTGTTTCTATCTCTGCTTATGGTGATACTAATCGCATCCCTTTGTCGATCCAACACGCTCTTAATTCCACCGGAATTGCGCTCAACCACGTCCCCGCCGGTAACTTCCTTATAAACTCCTTCAAAACCATCTCTGTTACTTGTTTGTTACTGATATCTCTGTATCTTTATTTGGTTGGCTAGATTTCAATTGTGAATTGATTATTTTCTAGGGTCGTTCTTGTTTGATTTTAATAACCAAAGTTTTTATTTTTATGTTATGGTTTACTATTTCAGGCGTGAAAGATGCGAGTGATAAGAAGATCTTAGTGGACATGTTGTTCTGGGCGTTGGACAATCCTGCGCCTGCAAATTTTATGTTAATATCAGGAGATAGAGACTTCTCCAATGCTCTTCACGGATTGCGAATGAGACGTTACAATGTTCTATTGGCACAGCCTCTCAAAGCATCAGTGCCACTTGTTCATGCTGCAAAGACTGTGTGGCTTTGGACAAGCCTATCTGCTGGAGGAATCCCTCTTACACGAGCCGAAAGCTTACAACTTGTTGCCAACCAGACGACCCCAACGTCTGGTTCAGAGATGCCAACTCAGGAGTGTATTCCATCAAGCCAACCTCTGGATTCAAATTTTGACTCCAGGAGAGTCTTTGACAACAAACCCAAGGCAAAATACCTTCCAAAACAATCAAATCATCAGTCTGTCATGCCAAAGACTCAAGAAACTAAGCCTAACAATAACTACCGTCAGCAACAGAACACTCAAGGGAAACAGTTTAAGAAAGCCCCACATGAGTTCTTTGGCAGTAGCGAGCCATCTGTTTCCACTAGCAGACCTCCTCCCAATTTACCCTCTAGCAATGTTAACACTTTCCCTGGTAATGTGATGACTAATCCTCAGAATCAGAATCAGTACAATTATCCTCCTCGACCTGGTCCTTTCCCTCCCAGACAACCTTACCCTAACCCTGATCCTTCTTGGAATAATGGAAATAGCATCCCAAATCATGCTCAGAACTATTATCCCAATGCTGGCAGGCCAGGTGCTTCTAATATGCGGCCACCTTATGGTAATGTTTTCCGTCCTTACCGCCCAGAGAATCTGAATCCTCCTATTGGTAATGGTTTCCGTCCAATGCAGCACCCGCGAAATGACGGGCCTAGGTTTCCGTCTCCACCTCTCTTGACTGCACCTGATATCAGCAATCCAAGTGTGTCTCAATATCCTAGTCAAACTCAAAACCGTCCTAATTTCAATCCTCAAGTTAGACAAGAATTCAGACCAAAGATGGAATCCTCATATTCTCATAATGGTCCAAATAAGGGTTATATTCCACGGACTAGTAGTGCCCCGGTAACGCATTCTACGACAACCACTGGCTACACCAACTCTTCCAGTCCTGGAGTTCCACCTTCTCAGCCTCCAGTGGTTACTGGATCTGGTTCTAGCAATGGTATGTGGGGAACACAAGAGTGTCCTCCACCATCTGAGTATGTTCAAGGCCTTATAGGCGTTATCTTACATGCTCTAAACATCTTGAAAACTGAAAAAGTTATGCCTACCGAGCCAAATATCTCGGATTGCATTCAGTACGGAGATCCAAAGCATCGCGGTACTGACATAAAGAAGGCTTTGGAAAGTGCATTGGAGCATCATATGATCGTGGTGACAAATGTAGGTAAACTAAAGCTCTACATTGGCAAAAATGAAGCTCTATGGAACTGTGTAAACCCTTTAGGGGCAAACGCTAAGCAATACCCAAAAGCAACTTGGGATAGAATACAAGAGTTTCTAACCTCATCTTCTGGTCGTGTGGCGTTTACGGCAACTCAGTGCAGGTTAGAAAGTTTGATTACTTAAGGATCTATAGTTTCTAACCCATGAAAATGTTGTAACATCCTTTTCTTCCTCTTTTGATTGAATACATAGGTATGAAGCTGCACAAGTTCTGAAAAAGGAATGTCTAAAAGAGCTTACTTTAGGTGACATACTACAGATCTTGAATATAACAGCAACCACAAAGAAATGGATTACTCATCATCAAACCGGATGGAAACCAATTACTATTAGCCTTGCTGCAGAGACAAAAGAGACAACAAACGAGACAGCTACTGAAACGGATACAGGTATCCAAACCGTTGCCTGAATTCAATCTTTGTTCCATGAAATACCGAAGAAGATGTAGTAGCAGCCATAAATAGAGCATATATGGGTACTACCTTGAATACCTAATATAGAGAGCACTAAGACATGGAAAAGTAGTGTTTTCCATATCAAAAACTTCAGAATGAGATGATTCTGAAGTCTAAGTACTAGTTCCTTGGTAGTAGTAGCACTTTTTTTTTTTCATTTTACTTTCGTCGGTTCAGTAGTAAGGAGTCAAAGGCTAAAAATTTGGGGGTGGTTAAAGTTTGGACCTAAATGTCATGTACTAGAACATGATTGGGTTCATAAAAACCTTAGTGTTGCCATCATCAAGAAGATTGCACAATTTCATGAGGAGGATGTGATTGGGAATCTCTGCATCACCAAAGTTTCTGCATTTGTTACGTCAATCTGTTTCTTTTGGTCTTAAGAGGTTACAGTTATTTTCGTGATATTCCACTGTTGTTGGGGAAAATATCTGTAATTTTACCTCTTTTTTCTTTTTACCTACTTATGTCTCTTATTTTTAGCTATTTCTGTCTCTTATTCCGAATCTTGAAGCTATCCTTTTCTTTAAAGACTTGTATGTTTATGTATGAAATTAATTTCTACTGGTACTTTTATTTATCATATTGATTTTAAATACATGAATGAATCAGTGAATGCAAGTACATTCACATGGACAGAACAAACTTTTAGTCAAGAATATACAATAATTTCAAAATAGTTTCCATTTGAATTCCCTTATACTAATCAAATTTCGCTAAAATGTGTTGGAGTAACATTAGTACAGTACAAAGGTTACATACTTTATCCAATGACTCAAAGTGTTGTGGTGAAAGAGACTCTGAATCAAGGAAGGAAAGGATTGTGAGATGGGTACGTCTGTTTTTGCAGATTATATGCCCTGCAAATGCCCAAAAACCCCAATAAACACCAGTACTAATATTTCCAGTTAATACATTATAGAAAAAACACATATGAAACTGACCTGTTAGCTTTGATTCCACCAAGTCCGATGGTTCCTAAGACGATCAAAAGGAAAGGTGCACCGATCAACCAACGGTTACCTCTTTTGGCAGATGAATATGTCCCAGGAACACCAGTCTTGACGACCCTCGAATATACACCTTATCAATGTTACAAATTCAGAGTCTCATCAATGTGTATAACCCATTAAGAACACATCTGAGTGTTTAGTAGTCTTTTTACCTGCTCTGTAATATCGTTGACCTTTAACATCACCTGCAAACAGAGACCAATGTTGAAACTACAAAGCTTGATATTGTACTAGAGATAATGGTTCGGAATTTATCGATATACAAATGATATGTTCTATAAAAACAGAGTAAACGTGTCCTGATCTGCGGACTTGTAAACCCAAATGAGCTATATTTTTTTTCATTCTTCCAATTCCAACAACAATGGCTCCAAGGACTCAAATCTGCGATATCAATACCAAAACTATTTAAACTCTTTGGGAACTAGAGAAACATCCAGACGTCAAAGCACTAAACCTAATGAGCAACTCATTGTTGCACTGGCCTACATTGAGTTTCAGAACATCTCGTGCAAAAACGAAGGCAGGCAAAAGATGAAGGAAAAATACACAGCTTTAATGTTCGTTAAGATATCGGGATTTAGTGGTTAGAAATTTTACCGTCGGCATTCATGAGGAGACCTGAGTACACCCACACGTAGCTACTAGCTCATTTGGGTTTGTGCAGACCAAAGATTCTTTCTTACAAGCAAGGTAAGGGTTCAATCTGAGAGAGAATTACCAGACTCTAGGCAAGAGTAAGCTTCAGATATCTGCAGCAAATTTCAAAACTAACTTTAAACTTGTCTTGTGAGGAGAAATTGAACAAAAGATTGCAGAGATAAATATAAGAGAGAGAGAAGACAAACCGATTTGAACTTAGACTCAGCAACTTGCTTCTGATCATCGGGAAACAAGTCAGGATGTGATTCCCATACCTTCTTCCGGTAAGCAGCTTTAACCTATCCATCGATTCATATCAAAATTGTTATCTCGTAATTCCCAAAACTTGAGGATCGAATCAAATAAAATTGCCATCACCAAATTCAAGTCTTATAATCAAAAACTCAGCTCTCAAATTCAAAAGACAGATAGATTCAACACGAGATCATCACAGTATCAAAAGATCTAGCGATTCAACCCTAATTTCTCGAATTCAGTGATCGAAAAGTTCCCGGGAAAAGCTCACAAACCACAGTAATCGGAAAAACAAAAAAGAAGAAGAAACCTGAGAAGGATCGGGACGAGAATTAGGAGGAAAGCCGAGCAAGATCTTGGCTTCCTCCACCTGCATTTTCCCGCGTCTACGTTTCGCTTCTCAGAGTCGGTTCTTCATTCATATATTATTAATCTCATTTTTTGCGTCAGAATCATCATACGTGTACCTCTCACAACCACTGCCCTACATTTCTATTTCTTTCATTAATATACCGTATAGTTTATAGTTTTCAACTGGGCCAATAAATATTTTTAATAAATTGTTGGAAAAAATGATAATTTTTTTAGTCAATTATCAAAATAACTTTTAATATATAGTATATCTTTTTCACAAGAAATTCGACTTTATTAAACACGTACAGAGTTACAAAATATACATCTAAAAGAATTCTTATCAAAATATTCGAATTTCAAATATACCACAAAATTTTATTTTAGACAAAAGTTTATATAAAGCTAAGAATGTCGTAAATGATTTGAGAACTTTTTTCTAAACTCTAAATATCATTTTCTTAACCTAAAATTGGTAATATTATTTTTGTCATCATCAACTAAAATACTATTACACTTTAATCCATATTTGCATTAGAAATAAAATAGAGCAAACATATTAACTCCATAACCGTTTAACCCGAAAATTAACGCGCAATTCCCTCCCTGCCATATGTAATTACTAACAAGAACAAAAACAACACAAACCTAATCGCTAGCTGCCAAATATAGACGAACTATAAATATACAAAACATGCATTATGCATTTTTCTTAATCAAACCTCTCTTCCTCCTCCGAATCCGTTCCTTTCCGATCCCTTTCTCCGTTCATACAAAAAACACAATCATGAACACTCCAATCAAACTCGTCTTTCTCTTCCTATTCGTCGCTGCAACCGCAACCGCTGCGCCTGTCAAACGAACGAACTACCTTTTCACACCGCACGCAAAAGCAGTCGCGGGAATTTGCACCGTTATCCCAACAAACACAAGTCTATGTTGCAAAACCCTTAAACATGTTCCTACCAATGACCCCATCGAATTAATCCGAGCATTAGTGGTTGCGGCTGAAACATCCGTCAAACAAAGTGTGACTTTCCTCTCTGGAATCAAACCAAAACACAAATCAGACGCAACCGCAACGGCAGTGGTCAACAGCTGCGAGAAAAACTTGAACTACGCGTTGGAAGATTTTGCCGATTTTTGGAAAGCTACGGGGAAAGATGTAACGACGTTGGCTCATAATTATTTTACGTGTAAAAAAGAGTTAATGTCAATCATGGGGTATCATTCGACTTGTTTGGATGATATAGAGGACAAGAACTTGTTGAAGGAAGTGGAGATTGGGATTGGACTTGGGAAGAATCTAACAAGTGATTCTTTTGATGTGTTTAATAATTTGAATACTATTTTCAAGACTTTTGGTATTAAGGTGAAGCTTAACGAGGAAGACACTTCGCCCCGACCGCCACCGTTGTCTGATTATTACTACTGATCATATTAAGGGATTGGATGTAATAATTGTATCGTATAATGCCTAGAGCAATCGCGAATGGAATCATAGATGGTTGGTTCTGTCATGTATGATTATACGTCGTTTGTGATGTAATGTTGTAGGTTTTATACATGTACGGACGGATTTCGTGATGATTGGAAAGGATATATTAATTAATGAAATGTTATTATTTTTTTTGTCTCTATTTCAACATCTGTCTTTGATCAATATAGTGATTATTATTACGATACAATTTTTTTGTTTTTTGAATGAATATTACGATACATATTAATTAACTACAAGATCCTAAATTTGATTAATGATGACTTAACATCCACAACAAAAGTATCGGAATGATGATTTAGGCATTTAGCCTTAGGAAATTTTGAAACCTGCAAAAAGTTATATTATCTGATAATCTCATTTGAAGCTTGTCTAACTAACATCATTAGCTTCTTTGAATTATGCAGTTACGCTTGTTGACAATTGACAATTGACAATTAACCGGTTATTAACTGTTAACCACCATAACTACTAATTAACAAGGCTAACTGCACAATTAAAACACACTCTAATATCGTATATCTATGATGCAAATTCTCTCTTATTTCTTATAATCATTCCGTAATTGTTACTGCTATTGAAGAAAGACTTATGATTTCGGTTTTCACTTGTACAATCACTTTGATCGAAACTCATTTTCAATCTTCAAGAAAGTTTAAGTCAAAAGTCCATAATCCTGTCGTTATAAGAAGATTTAAAGCAATCTCACGTATATTAATTTACCATTTATGCGTTGATAAGGTCCTAGAGGACATAATTTTCCTACTAACACACTAGCTATTAATTTTCGGTGTAGTGACCGTTTAGTTTTTAACCTTTAAAGGATGAGAGCAAACTCTCGATAATACAGACGTTTTTGGAAATTTTACTTTCGAAAAGATCACTAAACTTAGGAATGAATAGTCCAAAATAAATTCACAAGATTAGAATTAGAGGATGCAAGTAAAACTAGTTACTGCCACAAACTTGTTTTTCGTCTTGAATCTACTTTTTATATTTTTAGTAATCGAACTCTTGATCAGGACATAATCAAATCATCTTGTGGTGACCAATTTTTAGTCTCATTGCCAATATTTGACTAGAGAATTTTTAGCCATTCAACGACCTTAAATCTCTCCCTCCATGCAAACCCTAATTTTAGAAACTACAAATCCTATAAGAATGTCTCCACAACGCACCACAATCTCTACCAGCCCCATTAATAAACCACCGGGCTCTGTTTTAATAAAAAAAAATCCCCTCCCTCTCCTATTTACCTCCCGAATAAAACCGGAGGGAGAGAAAAAAATATATAAATTAAAGAAAAAAAAATCAAAAGGGGAAAAAATTATAAAAACCAAAAAAATTTGAAAAATGGCAGTAGGAAAAGTTGTGATATCTGTGGCATCACTCCTCCTAGTGGTGGGTGTTGCCATAGGAGTGATCACGTATGTTAATAAAGGAGGCGGCGCCAACGGCGACAGTAATGCTCCCATAAACTCTCATCAGAAAGCGGTTCAGACAATTTGTCAGTCAACCACAGACCAAGGTTCGTGCGCAAAAAACACTCGAGCCAGTCAAAAGTGATGATCCAAGCAAGCTTGTCAAAGCCTTCCTGATGGCTACTAAAGACGCGATCACAAAATCCTCAAACTTCACGGCTTCGACCGAAGGAGGCATGGGGACTAACATGAACGCGACGAGCAAAGCGGTTCTTGATTACTGCAAGAAAGTATTGACTTACGCTCTTGAGGATCTTGAGACCATAGTTGAAGAAATGGGTGAAGATCTTCAGCAGAGTGGAACTAAGCTTGACCAGCTTAAACAGTGGTTAACCGGAGTTTTCAACTACCAAACCGATTGTCTTGATGATATCGAGGAAGTTGAGCTAAAGAAGATCATGGGTGAAGGAATCTCTAACTCCAAGGTTTTGACCAGTAACGCTATCGATATCTTCCATTCCGTTGTTACCGCGATGGCCCAAATGGGTGTCAAAGTCGACGATATGAAGAACATAAGCATCGGAGCCGGAGCCGGCGGAGCCCCTGCACGTCGCCTTCTTGAAGACACCGACGCTAAGGGACTCCCCAAATGGTTTTCTGGTAAAGACAGGAAGCTTATGGCTAAGGCCGGACGTGGGGCTCCAGCTGGCGGTGCAGGTGGTGATGATGGTATCGGTGAAGGCGGTGGTGGTGGCGGTAAGATCAAGGCTACTCATGTAGTGGCTAAGGATGGAAGTGGACAGTTTAAGACCATCTCTCAGGCGGTTATGGCTTGCCCGGATAAAAACCCTGGAAGGTGCATTATCCATATCAAGGCTGGTATCTACAATGAACAAGTCACTATCCCTAAGAAGAAGAACAACATTTTCATGTTCGGTGATGGTGCTACACAAACCATCATTACCTTTAACAGAAGTGTTAAACTTAGCCCAGGAACCACTACTTCACTCAGTGGCACCGTTCGTAAGTCCCACAAAAACCTTATTTATTTGATTTGCATTGCTACATAATCGGCCAAGGTACTAACATTTAATTTGTACATGCAGAGGTTGAATCTGAGGGATTCATGGCGAAATGGATCGGGTTTAAGAACACAGCCGGTCCATTGGGACACCAAGCGGTCGCACTCCGTGTGAACGGAGACCGTGCGGTCATATTCAACTGTAGATTCGACGGTTACCAAGACACTCTCTACGTCAACAACGGACGTCAGTTCTACAGGAACATTGTTGTATCCGGTACAGTGGATTTCATCTTTGGAAAATCCGCGACTGTGATCCAAAACTCTCTAATCCTCGTCCGAAAGGGAAGCCCCGGACAATCCAACTACGTTACAGCTGACGGTAATGAAAAGGGTGCAGCTATGAAGATCGGTATCGTTCTCCATAACTGCCGTATCATACCAGACAAGGAGCTCGAAGCTGACAAGCTAACCATTAAATCGTTCCTAGGAAGGCCGTGGAAGAAATTTGCCACGACTGTGATTATTGGAACTGAGATTGGTGATTTGATTAAACCAGAAGGATGGACCGAATGGCAAGGAGAACAAAACCACAAGACTGCTAAATACATTGAGTTCAATAACCGTGGACCGGGAGCTGCCACTACTCAGAGGCCTCCTTGGGTTAAGGTGGCTAAGTCTGCGGCTGAGGTTGAAGCTTACACCGTGGCTAACTGGGTTGGTCCAGCTAATTGGATCCAAGAAGCCAACGTGCCCGTCCAGCTAGGATTGTAAGAAAACAACAACAAAGAAAAAGTAAAGAATAAAACAGTATGTGATAACGATAAGGTAACGATACGACGTCGTCTCTGGGGATCAGAGCTCTTTTTTGGGTACTATATACAAATATAGGGTTCTAGACGTGTTGAGATGAAGTTTGTATAAGATTGCTTTTGTTTCACGTGCAAATGAGGAAAAAAAAATGTTTTGTTTCATTTTTTTTTGTATTACAAATAATTAAATTTTTTTAATCACTCTGTTGTATCCTTTAAAAAAATTGATACACAAAATATTTTAACCAGCATCATTCGCTCAAATTTACCATTTTCCACTTTTATGATTTTTTATACTACAAAAATAAAACTCTAGTAAATTTACACAAACCAAAAATATTTATTTCAAATTATGTGTGTGTAAACAAACATGCACTAGTTTTGACAATTATTAACCTAAGAAATTCATTTTAAATATTTTGCAATGAGAAGTGTCTAAATATAGATATACTAGTTTTGGCAAATATTTTTTATGAGATAGTGTAATATGTTAGCAAAAGCGAGCCCTACATCACCTAATTATAGTCCACTTCAAAGCAAAGCTGTCTCATAGATAAAGACTTCACCAATATCTCACACATTATACATAAAGTGGCATTGTCTTCTACCACCAGAAATGTCACACGACTCCTCCTAAGCCAATCTTTTCTTTAATCAAGTCAATCTTTTCTTCAATGGCTTTTTCATTAACCAGAGTAAACCGAGTTCTTATTCAACCATGTGAACCGACCCCATCTGTAGTGTTGGATCTGTCCTCAATCGATAATATTCCTGTCCTACGATGTTTCGCTAGAACTATACATGTGTTTACACATGGACCTGATGCAGCTAGAGTCATACGAGAGGCATTGGCTAAAGCACTTGTCTCTTACTATCCCTTGTCCGGTAGATTGAAAGAGTTAAACCAAGGTAAAATTCAGATCGATTGTACCGGGGAAACCGGAATTTTGTTCGTTGATGCGATAACCGATGTTACACTAGAGAGCGTTGGTTATTTCGACAATCTTATGGAAATACCTTACGATGATCTCCTTCCTGATCAAATACCTAGAGATGATGATGCAGAACCGCTTGTCCAAATGCAGGTAAGTTTTTAATTAATTCTCAAACTAAAAACAAATCTCCAATCCGTATTTCGTAATTGAACCGGTTGATTTGACAATTAATCCCGGTTTGGTTTTCAGAATCCGGTGCAATGGCTTAGTAAAAAATAGTTATAGATTAAACCGGTTCGCTTGTATCCGACTAAGTTAAACTGAACCGGATTTCCCAATTTTGCAGGTGACCCAATTCTCATGCGGCGGTTTCGTAATGGGCCTTAGATTTTGCCACGCCATTTGCGACGGCCTTGGAGCGGCCCAATTCCTCACCGCCGTCGGGGAAATAGCCTGCGGCCAGACGAATCTCGGTGTCTCTCCCGTCTGGCATAGAGATTTCATTCCACAGCACCACCGTTCGAATGATGTCATATCCCCGGCAATTCCTCCGCCTTTTCCACCGGCGTTTCCGGGATACAAGCTCGAGCACTTAAGCTTTGATATCCCTTCAAATCTGATCGAACAATTCAAACGTGAGTTTCGCGCGTCGACCGGAGAGATTTGTTCAGCCTTCGAGGTAATCGCCGCCAGTTTTTGGAAACTTCGAACGGAAGCGATAGATCTGAGAGAGAATACAGAAGTGAAGCTCGTCTTCTTCGCTAACTGTCGTCATCTGGTTAATCCGCCGCTTCCGATTGGTTTCTACGGCAACTGCTTTTTTCCGGTGAAAATCTCCGCCGGTAGCCACGAAATCGCGAAGGAGAAATCGGTGTTCGATGTTGTGAAAATGATCAAGCGAGCCAAAGCGAAGCTACCGGAGGAATTTGAAAAGTTCGTTAACGGCGACGGAGATGATCCGTTTGCGCCGGAGGTGGGATATAATACGCTGTTCTTATCGGAGTGGGGAAAATTAGGATTTAATCAGGTGGATTATGGATGGGGTCCACCATTACACGTGGCACCAATCCAAGGGCTGAGTATTGTCCCTGCTGGCATCGTAGGATCTATGCCTTTGCCGAAGAAAGGTGTACGTTTGATGACGTGGTGCGTCGAGGAGACTCATTGCCAATTGTTTGATGATTTGATGACAAATAAAATATCGACATCTAACAAAACCGAATAATCACTAATCCATTACATAAAAAGTTGTATAGTGGAATTTGGAAAATTCATCGGCTGCTTGGATTCGTTACGCACTGAAGTGTAATGTGCACATACTAATAATAAAAAATTGTATAGAAAAAGTTATGAAACATTTGCCAACTAAACAAATGATTTATTTTAGTTTAATCTTTGATTATGATACCATGGCCCATAAAATAAAGAAACGTTACGCAAGTTGCATCTAAGAAAATCAAATATGAATTGATATTTTTTGTCTGCATATGATTATACAATATAAATGCGGTTAATGGCTAATGTATTATGCTGTATGAACAAAGGAATGTACAATTTGATTAGTCAAAACTCAAAACTAAAGTTTGAAAGAAAATTCGTTTCTTTTTTATTCTATTTGTTAGAAGTTTCCTCTGTTTTTGTTCAATAAAGTTGCGTGGAAATAAGACTTATCCAGAGAGAGAAGAGACCTGTCACGTCATAACAAGGTCGTTTTTGACGACTCTAGTCCTTGTTTCTCGAAGTAGGTCCCCAAACTTCCACTTGAATCAATTCAAGAGACCTGAACTTATTAAGAGAAATTACGAGTTCTTGAAATCGAAAATCCACTGCTTCTTCTTCAAGTAATGAACTAGAGTATATTATATATTCAACCCTGCACGACCCTTATTTCCACGGCTACTTTCAAAAGGAAGTGTATCTGTGTTTTTCAGGTACATGCTTCTCTGTTTTCTGTTGTTGTGTCAAGTTCTTGGACTGGTTTCTGGGGTTTGTCCAATGGTCTTTTATCTATCTACTTAGATATTATTTTCCTCTGTTTTCTTTTAGATTTTAAAGTTTCGATCTTTAGCTTTGGTTTTCTTGATAGGATCAAGCGACAATGGATAGTGTAATGGAATCAGACGAGGGGTTGAAGGTGGATTCACCAAACAGAGCAAACGTAGAGACTTCAAACTCTAAAATTCATGAAGAAGAAGAAAAAGAACTTAAGACCGAATCTGTTAAGAAGAAAACAGAGAAGAACAAAAAAGTAGAAGAAGATGAGAAGACCAAAACTGTACCGTTTCACAAGCTGTTTGCCTTTGCAGATTCATTTGACATCCTTTTGATGATCCTCGGAACAATAGGCGCGGTGGGTAACGGTCTTGGCTTCCCTATCATGACGATCCTCTTCGGGGATGTCATAGATGTGTTTGGACAAAACCAAAACAGTTCAGATGTTTCTGATAAGATAGCTAAGGTAATAAATAGATTCTACTCTTTTCACTTTCTTATTTAGACCCACAAGTCCACAATGATTGATCGTTAGAAGAATTTTACTCACAGGTGGCTCTGAAATTTGTATATCTTGGGCTTGGAACTCTAGTGGCAGCTCTTCTCCGTAAGCACACACTCGTTGATTTTGTCTGAAATCTTTAGTGGGTTTTGTATGTGAAAGATTTTGATCTTTATGGATGTTTTTGTATATAATCAGAGGTTTCTGGTTGGATGATCTCCGGAGAGAGACAAGCTGGAAGAATAAGGAGTTTGTATCTGCAAACTATATTGAGACAAGACATTGCCTTCTTCGATGTCGAAACCAACACAGGAGAAGTTGTTGGAAGAATGTCAGGTGACACTGTGCTTATACAAGACGCCATGGGAGAAAAGGTAACAGAACACTACAAAAAGTTTCAATCAAATTATTGTCTTTTTTTTGGGGGGTTGAATTAGATACTAAGTTTCATACTTTTTGTAGGTTGGGAAGGCTATACAATTGGTATCAACGTTTGTTGGTGGATTTGTGATAGCTTTCACTGAAGGATGGCTTCTTACATTAGTCATGGTATCTTCAATTCCGCTTCTAGTAATGTCTGGTGCAGCTCTAGCAATCGTCATTTCGAAAATGGCTTCTCGTGGACAAACTTCTTATGCAAAAGCTGCGGTTGTAGTTGAGCAAACAGTCGGGTCGATTAGAACGGTTGCATCGTTTACCGGAGAGAAGCAAGCGATAAGCAATTACAATAAGCATCTTGTGTCTGCATATAGAGCAGGGGTGTTTGAAGGAGCTTCCACAGGGCTTGGACTTGGTACACTCAACATAGTCATCTTTTGCACTTATGCTTTAGCGGTTTGGTATGGTGGGAAGATGATATTGGAGAAAGGATACACAGGAGGACAAGTTCTCATCATCATCTTCGCGGTTTTAACCGGTTCCATGTGAGATTTCGAATCGACTTTGGTCCTTAAACTTCTTATTGTCTATTATCTAATTTGCTTTTCATGCTAATATCAGGTCGTTAGGACAAGCATCTCCATGTTTAAGCGCGTTTGCAGCTGGTCAAGCCGCGGCATACAAAATGTTTGAAACAATCAAAAGAAAGCCGGAGATTGATGCTTCTGATACAACTGGAAAAGTTCTTGATGATATTAGAGGAGACATTGAGCTTAAAGATGTCAACTTTAGTTACCCGGCAAGACCAGAAGAGCAGATCTTTCGCGGGTTTTCACTCTCTATCTCGAGTGGTTCAACCGTGGCTCTAGTTGGGCAGAGCGGAAGTGGAAAGTCTACTGTTGTGAGTCTAATAGAGAGGTTTTATGATCCACAAAGCGGTGAAGTCCGAATAGATGGGATTAACCTCAAAGAGTTTCAGCTAAAGTGGATCAGAAGCAAGATAGGACTTGTGAGTCAAGAACCGGTTTTGTTCACTTCAAGCATAAAGGAAAACATCGCATACGGGAAAGAAAATGCAACAATCGAAGAGATTCGTAAGGCTACAGAGCTCGCAAATGCGTCTAAATTCATTGACAAGCTTCCTCAGGTTGAGAACTAAATCACCTCTCCTCTGTTTTTTGTCTCTATTTTCATTTTGATGAAGCTTGTAAATGTAACTGAATTAACTGTAAATTGCAGGGTTTAGACACGATGGTTGGAGAACACGGAACTCAGCTTTCGGGTGGGCAAAAACAGAGGATTGCGGTGGCTAGAGCGATTCTGAAAGATCCAAGAATCTTGCTTTTAGATGAAGCAACAAGCGCACTTGATGCAGAGTCTGAGAGGATTGTTCAAGAAGCTCTTGACAGGATCATGGTCAACCGAACAACTGTCGTTGTCGCTCACAGATTGAGCACAGTGAGAAATGCAGACATGATTGCTGTGATTCATCAAGGCAAGATCGTAGAGAAAGGTAAAACTCAAAGTCTTTAACACATACATGTATATCTATCCAATCCTATCTGATAGTAAGTGCTGATCATAAATGTATGATCAGGTTCTCACTCTGAGCTCCTAAGAGATCCGGAAGGAGCGTATTCTCAGCTCATACGTCTACAAGAAGATACTAAACAGACAGAAGATTCAACGGATGAGCAGAAACTATCAATGGAGTCCATGAAACGGTCTAGTTTGAGGAAGTCGTCGCTAAGCCGGTCTTTAAGCAAAAGATCTTCTTCTTTCTCTATGTTTGGTTTTCCAGCAGGAATAGATACAAACAAGGAAGCCATACCAGAGCAAGACATCAAGGCTTCCACTCCGACCAAGGACAAGAAAGTCTCATTCTTTAGAGTCGCTGCTCTAAACAAACCAGAGATTCCTATGCTTATACTTGGATCTATAGCCGCGGTCTTAAACGGAGTTATACTTCCGATATTCGGGATTCTAATCTCAAGCGTGATCAAAGCATTTTTCAAACCACCTGAGCAGTTAAAATCCGATACAAGGTTTTGGGCAATCATCTTCATGCTTCTTGGTGTAGCTTCAATGGTGGTCTTCCCGGCACAAACGATTTTTTTCTCCATAGCCGGATGTAAACTGGTGCAGCGGATAAGATCAATGTGTTTTGAGAAAGTGGTTCGTATGGAAGTTGGATGGTTCGATGAGACTGAGAATTCAAGTGGTGCTATTGGAGCTAGGCTCTCTGCTGATGCAGCTACGGTTCGTGGTCTAGTTGGAGACGCATTGGCTCAAACGGTTCAGAATCTTGCCTCTGTAACGGCCGGTGTGGTCATCGCTTTTGTGGCGAGCTGGCAGTTAGCTTTCATTGTTCTCGCGATGCTTCCGCTAATCGGGCTTAACGGTTATATATACATGAAGTTCATGGTTGGATTCAGTGCAGACGCAAAGGTACAACTAAACTCTCTTTGATTTTTGAAATTCTATAATTTCTAAATTTCATTCAAGTTACATATCTCTGTTATTTTGTCTAATGAAACGGAAAAATTGTTGGCAGAGAATGTACGAGGAAGCGAGCCAAGTAGCGAATGATGCAGTCGGGAGCATAAGAACGGTTGCTTCATTCTGTGCAGAGGAGAAAGTGATGAAAATGTATAAGAAGAAATGTGAAGGTCCTATGAGAACAGGAATACGTCAAGGCATAGTTAGTGGTATCGGTTTCGGAGTTTCTTTCTTTGTCCTCTTCTCTTCTTACGCCGCCAGTTTCTACGCCGGTGCAAGGCTTGTCGATGACGGGAAAACAACCTTCGATTCTGTTTTCAGGGTAAAAAGCAACAAAAACATTCAGAAACTCATGATTCCTGTTTTGTTGTCCCTTCTAAAGACTGTTTTGTGTTGTTTGGAAACAGGTTTTCTTTGCTTTGACAATGGCGGCCGTAGCTATCTCTCAGTCAAGTTCACTGTCTCCTGATTCCAGCAAAGCTAGCAATGCGGCTGCATCGATATTTGCGGTTATAGATAGGGAATCGAAGATTGATCCGAGTGATGAGTCTGGGAGAGTTCTTGACAATGTCAAAGGAGATATCGAACTTCGTCATATCAGTTTCAAATATCCTTCAAGACCAGACGTTCAGATCTTCCAAGATCTCTGTCTGTCTATTCGCGCTGGAAAGGTTAGATATAGAAAAAATGAATAAAGATCTGTTAGTTTGCTATAATTTTGGTTCAGTTCGGGTCAATTAAATTCTAAATTCTCTTATGTTGTTTTGTCTGTTTCAGACAATAGCTTTGGTTGGAGAGAGTGGAAGCGGGAAATCGACAGTGATTGCGTTGCTACAGAGGTTTTACGACCCTGATTCTGGTCAGATCACTCTTGATGGAGTTGAGATCAAGACTTTGCAGCTGAAATGGTTAAGGCAGCAAACCGGGCTAGTGAGCCAAGAACCGGTTTTGTTCAATGAAACGATTAGGGCTAACATTGCTTATGGTAAAGGAGGCGATGCTACTGAAACCGAAATAGTATCCGCAGCTGAGCTATCTAACGCTCATGTCTTCATCAGTGGGCTACAACAGGTAACTTTAACCGCACCGAACCAAAATTCTAAGTTCTAATTTCCAGGTCCATGGATACAGATTAAACTGAAAGATTTACTTACCATTGCAGGGCTATGATACAATGGTAGGTGAAAGAGGAGTTCAATTATCAGGTGGGCAAAAGCAAAGAGTAGCCATAGCCAGAGCAATCGTTAAAGACCCTAAGGTGTTACTACTTGATGAAGCCACGAGTGCTCTAGACGCTGAGTCAGAGCGTGTGGTTCAGGATGCATTGGACCGGGTTATGGTTAACCGAACCACCGTGGTGGTGGCACACCGGTTATCGACAATCAAGAATGCTGATGTAATTGCAGTGGTTAAGAATGGAGTCATCGTGGAGAAGGGAAAGCATGAGTCTTTGATTAATATCAAAGATGGTGTTTATGCTTCTTTAGTACAACTTCATCTGAGTGCTTCTACATAAAATTCCCTTTCTAGTGATTTTAGCATTTCTGAGTTAATATACAATGGAACTGAAACCAAAAGATTCAATTTATCGATTCATTGTGAATGTTTACAGAGATTCTTGTGTCAGTAACACAAAATGTTAATTATCGTCTTCACTTTCATCACTATATGAGACTAAGCCTAAAGTCGCAGGATTTCTCTTCCCGGTTGGTTTTTGTTCCTGTAAAAGAGTTCAAGATAAAATTTAACCACAAATGCTCAAATGAAGATTTCTGCAATTATATCTAACATTCCAATTTGAATCATGAGATATTCACCTTGGTGATTGGAGCTGGTGGTGGAGGTGCTGCTTCCTTTGGTTCGTGAAGGATTGCTGATCGTGCTGCAACCGCTGCCTGGAAATGAATCCATAATACAATCTTAATCTAACAAATTTTTAAGCTTTGTTAACTGTTGTTATTCAGGATTCAAAAGAAAGTTACCTGGAAACTACGAAGCTGTTCTTCCTCTTCATTAGCTAATTGTCGTTCATATTCCCTCTTTGACTATAAAAAGCAAGTGTAAATGAGAGTGTTAAGACGACAAAGAAGATATAAGCACAAAGACCACGCCATCAAGTCATGATTCTTAAATTACTGATCATCAAGAGCTTATAAGCAATAAGTAACTCATTAATATCTACACTAATATGCAGTCCATTGGCAATAAAAGAAGATAGCTCACCATTTCCAGTTTATCAAGAAACTCAGTCTCATCTTCATCCAGAGCTTTGGGTGGTCCTGTAAATCCCAATTCAAAATAGTCTCTTCTTTAGCCAAACCATTGAACACAAGGTAACAAATCAAAAAATTTAATTTCAGAAAGGTAAACCAAAGCAGAGGTCTTGACATAAGAATTGATCACAGCTTGAAACGATGGAATCAATAATACTGCTATAGAGAGATAGTGACTCACTATGCTTGAATCGTTCATTAAACTCAGCGTCTTTCTTGTCTTTGTTCTCTTTCAAAATCTGCAATTGATTTAGGTCAAAGAACACATTACAAGTGAGGAAGAAGAAGACGAATAATTTACTCATGGGACTGAAAATTTCTAGGAAAAAAAACCACAATGGAGAATGGAGAAAAACCTCGTAGAGAGCTCTGTCTCTCTGGAATGTTCCATCTTCAACTCTTTCACCTCTTTCTTTCTTCGATTCATCTAACTGGATCACGATTCAATTGCTCAGGAAAACAAACAATTTAAAAACCGAATTTTTACAAAACTAGGGTTTCGATAGAGAGGGAGAGAGAGAGAGAGAGAACCTGTTCCTCCGAGACGAAATTGAGTAACCTAATAGGTTTCTCTGTCTCATCAGCCATCTTCTTCCTCTACGCAACAACACAATCACGCTTTTTGCTTAGCTCTGAATCCAAAAACTATGCGCTTTTTGTTGAATTCAATCAACAATGGAGGTAAAATGTCTCTCTTCAAGGACCCTATAGCTATAACCTATTGTCAAAACTCAAAACTTTGGAGGAACAAAGTTTGGAGCTTTCTTCTTCAAAATCCCTAGCTTTTTCAAGTTCACAATCCTCTGTGCATAAGACTATGCTTAGTTACATGGATTCTTCCACTGCAAACGTGCCACGTGTTTATATGCCTGTTCGCTTTTCTTCGCTATATCGTTGTTGTTCTAATTTACTATACCATTAATAAACCAAACCGAACCGAACCAGAGTCAAATTGACGAGGATACAATTACGATTTAGAGTTTAATTCCAAAAATTCTTTGATAAAAACAAACCAAAGCAAGTTACTTACCAACACAAGTAAAATGCACCCAACCAAAACAGCAAAACTGTGCATGTTATATCCTCAAAGCTTTGCTTCATTGGAAAATATCTGAGGAATTCTTGGCAATAATAGACCTAATGTAGCTTAGCCTCTCTCTTACAAACTCGAGTGTTTTAGGCACAAAAACGCCAACAAAAACACCAAGCTGTTCGATTCAGAGCAATATCATGTACGAAAGATGCAAAACAAAACAGTTCTCATGTTGAGGCAACAAACTCTTGTTTGTTCAAACGAACTTGACCTGGACTTTGCATTTGGATGAAGCTCTCGGGAGCATTAGGAGATCCGCCAAGATCTGCAGCTTATTGTCAACTCTTCTTTCCTCAACATGAACTTCCAACAGCACCAGACACTGCAATTTCTCCAAGACATGCTTTATTTGCACCATTTCTCCGATCCGTCCACTGAACTGGGTTATCGTTAGGATCTCAACAGGGCAGGACAAAAGGAAAGAATACCCCTCCTAGCATTCGCAGACAGATTTTAAATCCAGATATTCTCGATATTCATAGTGCAAATCCTGAAAGAAAAGATTTTATGAGTACCTATTGGGGTTGGACTATAGTTAATGGTTTGTTCAATGAACTTTTTGGGGGCTTTTGGTCATACCTCAATGGTAAGAGTCTTCAGATTTGGAGATTTCTTAACAAAAAGTTTTAGAGGATCCCAGCAGACATCTGCTTCACTTGGCAAATCTAAATGAGACATGTTTTCAAACACTGTGTCTGCTTCATCGCATGTATCAAACAGCTGGAACAAAAAAAAATCAACATGTCAGTCATAAAATTGCAATATATGGCTCAAAACTTTAATAAACATTCCAACGTCTAGCAAATTATATCTGAATGGTTCCCCATGCTTTACTATCTGTTAAGCTGCAGAAACATATTAAAGAGTAAGAAAAAAAAAAACAGTAGAGAACACTTGCCAGCAACGTGTCAATCAACTCTAAGCGCAGAATCTGAACATGTTTCAACCCCTTGAACAGATTCGTTAGATCGGTTTTCATCCAAGCAGTCAACATATTAAAATGGAGCTTCGCTTCAACAAGGGATTTGAGATTTACATTTGGAAACTCATCATGAATATAATCACTGTATTCCAAGTAGGTAAGACTGGGAGCATCAAAACTAATTCTCGTAAAATCATAGTCTTCAGAATTTTCTAATTCTTCTGAATATTCACGCCTTATAGTAAGTCTCTTTAGGATCCGACTATACACGGTGTGAGACCAATTCCAAAGTTCACAGTTGAATCCATCTATGATTAACTCCTCGAGCACAGGGCAAGCAGAAAGAAGCCTTGTAAACGCACAACCACCAGTATTATCGAACCGAACTGAATCAAGAAGGAGAGTCTTGAGAGCAGGAAGCAAAGCATTCTTAGGGAGAATGTCAATAACAAAACCAGACCCAAGTTTCAGTTTCACAACGCTCTGGCAAGTGAAGATCTCAAAAGGCAGTGAGTAATCTCCTTTGACATTGATGTCCAGTTCAAGATCCAAGACACCACACTCCAACACTTTGCGTAAACAGTCGTTGACAATACTAAACTGAGCAAAATCCAAAGACTGAAATTTTAGAGAGAATCTCCTCATACGGTGACTGGCAAGTTGAGCCAATTTTATTCGATCAGCGAAATCTTGGAAACTTCCACTACTGGCAGACGACGAGGAATCAACAAAAACAGCACTCGGTATGATAGTAACCAGATTCAGCCATTTCTTGGAGGCATACTTCAAGCACGTAGCTTCTTTTGCCGAAAGGAAGGAGATTACGTGATAAATAATATCATCTGGCAAATTACTGATTCTATCCATTCTTTTTCGCAAAACCTAAAGAACCCTCTTTCACTACCCAGAAAACCTCAATTTCTAATTGCCAAACTATATCAATTTCAAAGCATACGAGAGAGCTTACTTCACATGTCGACATGAAGCAGAAATCATCGCAATCGCGTTTATGCAGAACCAATAAAACCGATGCGTAATTTGCAGAAATTGGGGTAAACGACGACTCAATCCGATCAATTTGAGAGATTTCTGAAGCGAATTTGAATCTTCAAAGAGAAATTGACGAAGAACTAGAGCGGAGTCATAGCATTTTCTTGAAAGCCGAGAAAACAAGGAAGACGACAAGATAAATTTTGAATTTTTATTATGCAATCAATTTTGCTCTTTTTTATATACTCGGATACAAAAACAAAAGCAGTTAGTTTTTGTGCCAATCATTTTGCGCCAGCTGTAATCAGCCACTCCCAATCCAAATTCCGGTTTAGTCTCGGGTTAAATTGTTTTGTTTTTTTTTTTGTTTTGGTCAAAGGGGTTTGAATTGTTTAGATTTCGAATTATTATAGTACTATAAGTATAAGATAACAAAACTACCAAGAAAAATTATGTTCAGTCGATTTTTCAGATTATATCATTTAATTCAGAATAAAATAAATTGTTATTTCAACGATTTTGGTGTTATATGGACTACATTTTTAAATTACTTGAGTGTCATTACATATGTATGAATATGCTTATTGTTTATTTGTTTATCAATGTGAGATAAGAAAAAGTTTCCAACAAGGAAAAATTATTGGAACTGCGACTATTCGAAAGCAGAATGTTTGAGGAAGATAGATTAGAGGGACATCATTTTATTTGCAATAATCATCATACAAAGCCGTTAAACGTTAAAAAGACTAATAAAAGAAAGGGCCTCTCAAGGTTAGCTTCTTCTTCCATTGCAAGCCGCTCCTCCACAAGCTCATCAATAAATGTTACATCCAGAATCTTTTCCCGTGGCTCTTCCAACGCCTTATTGTCACACCCGAAACATGAGCTTGATCTATGAAAGAGTCTGAATGAGGCCCTTGTGGATTATCAAAGTATACCTGCCACCAAAACAAAAACTTTTGTTTAGAAGAACAACACCTTAATTGGTTTGGTTCATATACGATCTAGCAAGTATCACCTAGAGCATGGAACAAGATCTAAAGTTGTCTGCCTTGGCAAATAAAAAACAGATTGGTTTATAGGAACAAGATCTAAAGTTTTATAGTCCACCATTTTAAAGGCAGAGAAGCCAAGAGATGTTTAGCATCAACTCTAGAAGATAAGCAAGATTGTGAATTTGAAGCATACCTGGTCACTACACTGAAGGAAGGTTTTTACATGTCATTTGATCCTTGACTAACTCTGTTATTGCGTCTCTCAATCTCTCATAATCCTCAGTTTTGTTATAAATCTGATGAGAAATCCGAACATACGCAGTAATTAGTCCACTGTCTTTGTCTTTCACTCCTTCCTCTCCATCCCTCAATCCGAGAAAATAAACTGGAACCTCGACTGAGTTATGCCCCCGCAGATATGACCGCAACTTAGTAGCATCTTCATCACTTTCAACACACAGTTTTGAAGGTAAACCGATCATAACCATCCCAACACACATTTCAGGAGGTGACCCGAGATTCGTTCCCCAAGCATCAGCCAGCATTAACCCCATTCTAACAGCTTCATCATGGTTCCTAATCATTATCCCTTCGATCCCTCCCTCGAATCTGTTTACAAAATCCATTACCGATGGAACCACAAGCTGCGAACTGTAATCCCTAGTCCCAATCCAGGCACTTTCTATAGGCAAACCATTTCCAAACTCATGAGACACCACAGGGTGATGAACATCAGACTCAGAACCACGTTTCTTACAATAGAAAAACGCTATAGACGGCGGACAAAAGAACCATTTATGCAGATTACTCACATAGTAATCAGCTCCGATTTCTTTGACATCAACTTTAACACTACCAATGGCATGAGCTGCATCAACAAAAACCTGCTCCACACCTTCTTCTCTGCAGATTTTAACCAATTCTCGTACCGGCATCAAAACACACGGCATCGACGTTATATGGTCAATGATAGCTAACCTAACCGTTCTACCATTCGCTCTACCTTTCTCTAATCCTTCTCTAAACTTGGAGATAATCTCTTCATTCGAATTAACAGGGAAAGGTAACCTAACCTCAACAGTGGAACCTCCCACACGAGAGACATAAGCCTGAATCGACTTCTTCACACTCTGAAACGCACAGTGAAACATCACTACAGTATCTTCCTTCTTATACTTCCCTTCAGAGAAACACCTTCCAACTTTCTGAAGAACAATAGCTGCAGCAGTGGTTGCGTTATCAACGAGCGAGACCTCGTCAACATCATCGGCGTTGATTAGGTCACTGATCACAGTTCGAGAAGCGAGAAGTCCACGACGGAGGCCGTTGAAGTAGAAGTCATCAGGCTGACGGAGATAACGAAGCTGCCACTCACGCTGCGCCTCGAGAACGGAGCCAGGACAGCAGCCGAAGCTACCGTTGTTGATTCTGGCAACACCGGTCTGGTGGTGAGCGAACTCGGAGTCGATATCTGACTCGGTTAATAACCCAGCGAGGCGTGGCTTCTTCGGTGCACGGTGATTGTGACTCATCGAATCGCCATTGCGCCGCTCGCCCGACTCCATCGGAATAAAAAATCAGAGCTAGGGTTTCGTCTCGAATACCAAATCGAGAGAGAGACTCTGTGGGTTTTTGTGGGTCAAATCATTCACTGTTGGTATGTCATCGTCGATTTTAGTGGTGCGGTAACACTTTTGCGCTTCCCGACAATTCAGAAAAAAATTTCAAAATTTTGTAGTGAATTAACAAAAAATTATTTCATTTTATAACAACGTTAAATCAAATTTACGCTAATTGACATGTGATGATCATACTAATTTGCAGTTTTGCACCCTTGTTAGATTTGAGTTTAATCATACTAATTTATCATTTATTAAATGTTAAGATTTGGACCGTTATTTCAAATTTGGGCTTTAGTGGGCCACTGCGGTGGGCTGTTATTACTAGGTAGAGTTATATGATATGTGAGGATTTTACTCACGAGTAATAAAATAGCTTTAATTCCATGACCTAACCATTATTCAAGTAGCAAATGGATCGACTGCGAAATGGGATTAGAATATAAATCCATCTTTTCTCCATAACTAAATAGTTGAAATTAATCGTTGACTTAGAGACCAAAATATGGGCTTGGCCCATGTAAACTTAGCATTAGGCACGAACCAGATCGAACCCTAAAACGTGGCCGTATATAATTGGAGGTAGTTCAGTATCAAAGCTCGTCAAGCGAGTCAAAGGTTCGCAACTTGTAACGCTCTTTTACCCTCTCGATTCCTTCTCTCTTCTTATCTTCGCTGCTTCTTTTGCTCCGCCGTCTTCAGCTCTCCGGCGAATTTGGTAAGGTTCTTCTTCTCTTTAGCTCAAACGTTTCTTATTGTTCAGTGAATCGATTGTGATTTTGGTGATTTCTCTAGGATTCTTAGTGAATCGACAATCGTTTATTTTTCCCCTTGGCCATCTCTAGTTTAATCCATTGTCGTGTTTCTTAGATTCCCTAGCTTTTTAGTATTCGCCGGATTTCGTTTGTGTGTCAGTGGACCATAACTCGAATTCCGTTGACAAATTGACTGAAAACTCAATCGATTCACAGATCTCGAAATAGCTTACGATTCTACTAATCCATTAACTTGGTGGTGATAAACCTTGATTTTCATGACTTTGATTATAAATGGATTTCACTTTTGTTAATGCATTCAGAAGAAGAAGGTTGAAAATGGCTGGTCCCAGTGAAAAGAAAGAAAAGGTTAAAAAAGAAAAGGTTGTGAAAGAAAAGGTTGCAAAGGCTTCTTCTAGTGGACAGAAGAAGAAGGACGTCAAGAAGGAAACGGGTCTTGGACTCAGCGTTAAGAAAGATGAGAATTTCGGGGATTGGTATTCTGAGGTTTGTTTATATGTTTAAAGATGATTGTTTTAGCATTCTTATTTTTTGTCCCAAGCATGTTATATGACACCGCTTTCTTCTTATGTTTTTCTAGGTTTGTAAACAAGATATGATTGAGTACTATGATATCTCTGGATGTTATATTCTTAGGCCATGGTCCATGGCCATTTGGGAGATTATGCAAGTGAGTGTCATCGTTTCTTTAAGTTAATCACATTGATTGAAAGTGGAATCAAGAGTGTGAAATAAAAATGTTTGATCATTTTGTTTTCATTGATTTTTCTGTAGATTTTCTTTGATGCGGAAATCAAGAAAATGAAGGTCAAGAATTGCTATTTCCCTCTGTTTGTATCTCCTGCTGTCTTAGAGAAGGAGAAGGACCACATTGAGGGATTCGCCCCAGAGGTGTGCATATCTTAAATCTTATATGATTTTGTTTGTCAAAACAAAGGCCTTCTTTTAACAGATTTGAATGTTTGTTTAGGTTGCTTGGGTTACAAAGTCAGGTAAATCTGACTTGGAAATCCCAATTGCTATTCGTCCAACCAGTGAGACTGTGATGTACCCTTACTACAGCAAGTGGATAAGGGGGCACCGTGACTTGCCTTTGAAGCTTAACCAGTGGTGCAATGTTGTTAGATGGGAGTTCAGCAACCCTACCCCATTTATCCGGTATTTTGTTATCATATACTCTTCTCTACTTTTTCTGTCATCATCATGTTCATTGTTTCTGCTGTAAAACCTTCGCCGCAGAAGTTTGCTTGCCATAGCCCACTGCCTAACATATTTAATTGCAGGAGCCGTGAGTTCCTTTGGCAGGAAGGTCACACTGCATTCGCCACGAAAGCAGAAGCAGATGAAGAGGTAGGTGAACCTAAAACTTTTGCATGTGATCCAATTTCTCCCTTTTTTTTTCTGCAAACTAAGGGTTATAGTAAGCAGTTCAACATTGTTTAGGTGAAATCGTTTCATCATACTGCTTCCGTTGTTTTTAGGTCCTTCAAATTTTGGAGCTTTACCGTCGCATATATGAAGAATATCTTGCAGTTCCAGTTGTGAAAGGTATGAAGAGTGAAAATGAGAAGTTTGCTGGGGGACTTTACACTACAAGTGTAGAGGTATGTAATCTTTCTGTTCTGTGACATAATCTTTTTTCTAGTGGATTTACTCTGTGTGAATTTTTTTTTTTTGGGTCAAAACTCTCTGTGAATTTAAACTTTGATTTGATAGGCCTTCATTCCAAACACTGGTCGTGGTGTACAAGGTGCAACCTCTCACTGTTTGGGTCAAAACTTTGCGAAGATGTTTGAGATCAACTATGAGAATGAGAAAGCAGAGACAGCAATGGTGTGGCAGAATTCTTGGGCCTACAGTACCAGGACGGTAAATACTTGAAGTACTTAGATTATTATTTCTCATGTGCTCTAATCTCTATCACTGTTAACTTTTCATTTTCAAACCTTTTATAGATTGGAGTGATGATTATGACTCATGGAGATGACAAAGGCCTGGTACTCCCTCCTAAAGTCGCATCTGTGCAAGTTGTTGTGATCCCCGTGCCCTACAAAGATGCTAATACCCAAGGAATTTATGATGCTTGTACTGCTACTGCATCTGCCTTGTGTGAAGCCGGTATCCGTGCTGAAGAAGATTTAAGGGACAACTACTCTCCTGGATGGAAGTATTCAGACTGGGAAATGAAGGGTGTTCCATTGAGGATTGAGATTGGTCCCAGAGACCTGGAAAATGATCAGGTCAGTCCGTTTAATATCTCCTCTATTCCTTGGACATATAATAGTGAAGTGCCTGGTTTTTACTGAGAAAACAGTGATGTTTGGTTTGAATATGTAACTTGTAGTGTAGCTAAACGGATTTCATTTATCTTTGGTTTGCATCCCCATAGGTCAGAACTGTGAGACGTGACAACGGAGTTAAGGAAGATATCCCAAGAGGTAGCTTAGTCGAAAATGTTAAGGAACTGCTTGAGAAGATCCAGCAAAACATGTATGAAGTTGCGAAGCAAAAGAGGGAAGCATGTGTTCAAGAGGTAAAGACTTGGGATGAGTTTATCAAAGCACTTAACGAAAAGAAACTCATCTTAGCTCCCTGGTGTGACGAAGAGGTAAGTTACACAGCAAAAAAACACTTATTCCAACTTATAGAATCAAAACGCGAGAAGATAACAATTATAAGTTCCTTAAAATTAAATTCTTTGTAGGAAGTGGAGAGAGATGTTAAGGCACGTACTAAAGGTGAAACTGGAGCAGCTAAAACCCTTTGTTCTCCATTTGATCAGCCAGAACTCCCTGAAGGTCAGAGACCCTTTAAATTTATTATCTGTTTTGAGAAATTTTGCTCATAAATTTAGTCCATGCATTGACACAGAAGCTTCATTGTTTTCGATGCAGGCACTCTCTGCTTTGCTTCAGGAAAGCCTGCCAAGAAATGGACCTATTGGGGCAGGAGTTACTAAGTGTTCATCATGTTTTGATTCAATTCATGAAAATTTACTTTTGTCTTGTAAAGACTCTCTCAAGTGCATTGTGCTTTGATCTGATATTTTGACCAATTTGAGTTATTTTGACTGTGATTACGCTAAGAATTATAAAGAGTTGTCTTCTTCATTTCCTAAATTGGTTTATTAGATAAGCCTTCATCACTTGACTAACAGTTTTTGGGAGAAGTAAATCGAAGATATTGTTTGAAACCGGTTTCGTTCCCGTATAAATTTCAGACCAATGTACGTAAACCGAAAATCGACCTGGTTTACTATTTTTTAACGGCAGAGAACCCCGATTCCCAAATGTCATTAAGATTAAGGAAAATTCCAAAGAAGTGGACTAATTGGGGGCAGGAGTTACTAAGTTGATGAAAATTGCTTCTTCTTGTGTTTCTCTTTTTTTTACTTTGGTTTAGACTTGGTTTCGTTTTCGGTTTAGTTTTGTTTCGAGGCGTAGACTTGATTTATTGACTATTGATGGATACTGATGATATTCAATAAACTTTTATTATCTCTGCATTTCACCATAAAGCTCTGTTTTTACAGAAATTTTGATTATCTTAGTCAATACTGTATATTTGAAATTATTGTTTATATAGGGTATTTTGACCTGATAATCCGGTCCATGATGGTATGTTTGCTGAATAATTAAAGGAGGTAATTAAGTATAGTAATTATGGATGTTGTATGTTTTATTATAGACAACAAGAAGTCTGTCACATTACTATGTCTCTACTCTCTTATTAATTCTTCTCCCTAATTTCGGAATATAATTTCATAAAATCCATTTAATTCACCAATTCTAGCTCTCCAGTGGTGTCCATTACACTAGTAGAGAATATATACTTAAAATTCCTTTGTAAAATACTACTAAAATACCTCTTTCTTTTAAGAGAAATTGTTAAAAATGCCCCTTTTTCAATACCCCTTTTCAAAAATGCCCCTTTTGAGAGTCCATTTTTAAGTTTGCCCTCTTTTAATTTTTAATGACCATTTTACCCTTATTTGAAACAAAATTAGGTCCACAAAATACAAAATATTTTTTGGCGGGAAAAGTGATCCCGCAATTTTCCCGCCAAAACACTTGTAAAAAACCTTTAAAATACCTTGTAAAATTTTTCCGTAAAAATTTTTCCCGCCAAAAAATTTTCCCGCCAAAAATTTTTTTTTGCGGGAAAAGTGATTCCGCAATTTTTTTGGCGAAATTTTTTTGGCGGGAAAATTTTTGGCGGGAAAAATTTACAAGGTATTTTAAAGGTTTTACAGAGTATTTACAAGTGTTTTGTAAGGTTTTACAATGTATTTTAAAAGGTTTTACAAGGTACTTATAAGGTTTTATAAGGTATTTATAACTTGTAAAACCTTATAAAAAACTTGTAAAACCTTATAACTTGTAAAACCTTATAAAATAGTTTGTAAAATCTTATAATATCTTATAAATACCTTATAAATACGTTGTAAAACCTTTTAAAATACATTGTAAAACCTTATAAATACCCTGTAAAAAACTTTTAAAATACCTTGTAAATTTTTCCCGCCAAAAATTTAACGCCAAAAAAATTGCGGAATCACTTTTCCCGCAAAAAAATTTTTGGCGGGAAAAATTTTTACGGGAAAATTTTACAAGGTATTTTAAAGGTTTTTTACAAGTGTTTTGGCGGGAAAATTGCGGGATCACTTTTCCCGCTAAAAAATATTTTATATTTTGTGGACCTAATTTTGTTATATTTCCTTATATATTTGTGATATCTTTTATTAAAAGAAGGGTAATTTAGTCATTTTGTACATAAAAAGGGGTATTTTTAAAAATGGACAGCCAAAGGGGGCATTTTTGAAAAGGGGTATTGAAAAAGGGGCATTTTTGTGAGTCTCCCTTCTTTTAATTGTATGTAAGTTTACTTGTTGTTTTATTTATTCACCGCGATTTTTCACTTTCTTTTTTTAAACTAAACTGAAATTATGAAAACGTATAATTAGCAGAGTCAGTCAACTCTCACTTCGTTACGAGTTACGACTTACGAGACCAACGCCACGTGTCACGTGATCCGTTATCTTCTTCCAATTAAAACGACAGCGTTTCGCCTCGTGTGTTTAACTGGTAAGTGTGTAAAAAAAAAGAAAGAGTTAATTACAGAGCTATTAAAAAAAAAAAACCTTTTTGCTTCAATAGAATCAATCAATCTTCGATGTAAGAAGAATTTGAAGGTCAATTTTCTCTTTTTCCTTTTACAATAATATTCTTTTAGTTCGGATCACATGAAATACACTGATTTCTTCCAAAATAAAAAAACTGAATCATAAGTGTTGTTCATATAATACAGACTGGTTTCTCTCACTCTCTCTTTCTCTTTTTCTCTTTCTCTGGGTTTCTCTCAGTGACCCTCTTTGTCTCTTTGTAACAGAACATCAAATAAGGTATCTCCAGACATCTTAGGTATCATCGAATTCGAATGTTGTTCTTCTTCTTCTTTAATTATGCTTTAAAGTCTCTAAATTAGATTTTCCTCTATCTTTGTTTCGCCATTATCGTACGAGAAGGAGGATATTAAAAATGGTAATGGCGATGATGGGTACGGAGAAGGTAGAAGATGGACCTACTGCTTGAAATTTGGCGGGGGCAGAAACGGTCTCTTTCAATGATTTTTATGTCCATTGTGGGTTCCCCAGTTTCCTCTCACCACTGACCCATCTAATCACTCTTTGCAACTTGCCACAATCAAACCCTCCATCCATGAGAGAGAATTTTTCTGATTCAAAGTTTTGATTTTTACTGACTGTGAGAGAGAGAGAGAAGGACTCAAAGAAGCTAAAGATATCTCAGATTGTTGTTGTTGTCAAGATTTTTAATTTAGGTTTCCTGGAGGAGATCACAGATCTTCTTTTCATATGAAGAGATCTTTCCTTGTAAGTCTTTTCCTCTTCTTTTTCTTTGGATATCACTTAGTCACTTCCAATGCTCTGTCTCTCAAATCTGGTCATATCGGTGTATTTAAGATCTGAAAATCTGGTTACCGGTTGAGAATAATTTTCCTAGAATTCACTCTTCTTACTGTTCAAGATTTCATCTTTCTTCCTGATTTGATGTTTGTTAGCTTATAGAGGTGAAATGTGGCTCTCACCTAACTGTGCTTCTTCCAGTGAAATTAATGTGTGTTATCAGAGTTCCATAATGCTTGAGACTTGAGAGAACATCATAGGATCACAATGTTCTACAATAGGTTGAGGATTTTTCTAGAAACAAAAAATGTTCACACTGTTAAGATTTCACTTTTCTTCTTGATTTTGCTCATTGCCTAGCTTCAGAGATGAAATGTAGCTCTCACTTAAATGTGGCTCCAATGTTTGTTGTGTGTAATCGCAGTTTCATAGAAGCTTGAGACTTGAGAAATGTTGGTTTTTGCAGCTCGTGTATGTTCTCCTGGTACATGCCTTCTATGGTGCTTGGTGTAGTAGTGTTGGAGGAAGCCTGCATTGTGAATATTCCAATTTAGCGAGTCTTCACCGGCCTCACAGCGTATCGATTACAGAGTTTGGAGCGGTTGGAGATGGTGTTACTCTAAACACTAAAGCCTTTCAGAATGCTTTGTTCTACCTCAATTCTTTCTCTGATAAAGGCGGTGCCAAGCTTTTTGTTCCCGCTGGTCAGTGGCTTACCGGGAGTTTCGACCTTATCAGTCACCTCACCTTATGGCTAGATAAAGGTGCAACGATTCTCGGGTCAACGGCAAGTCTCTGCCTTTTTGAATCTTTACAAGCATATACTTTGACTTTGCTATATGAACTGTGATCACTTAAACAACTTGTTAATACTCAGAGCTCAGAGAATTGGCCCGTGGTTGATCCATTACCATCATATGGACGAGGAAGAGAATTGCCCGGTAGAAGACACAGAAGTCTTATATATGGTCAGAATCTCACAGATGTAGTCATAACAGGTACTAGTATAGCATTTATATGAAATGATTAGTTTTGAAACGATGATGCTAGTCTTAGATATGCTGTCTGATGATACCGAAATTTTAGGCGAGAACGGGACAATTGATGGTCAAGGAAGTGTATGGTGGGATTGGTTTAGAAATGGAGAGCTAAACTATACAAGACCTCATCTTGTTGAGCTCATGAACTCTACTGGTCTGATCATCTCCAACCTCACATTCTTGAATTCACCATTTTGGAACATTCATCCTGTTTATTGCAGGTCATCTAACTTATCATAAATCGATTTTGATTTCGCCAAATATTTCTCTTCAATGTTCTGATATGAATTTTTTTTGTCTGAACAGAAATGTTGTTGTAAAGAATCTCACAATTTTGGCTCCTCTTGAATCTCCAAATACAGATGGAGTTGATCCAGGTGAGTTTCCTAGCAAAATTTACTCGTAGAGTCGAGATTTCTGGCTACTTCTTATCAAATCTATGACCAAATTTCCCTAAGAGAATTGATGCAAATCAGTGTGTAAACAAGTGCTATAGAGGATTGTCATTTTCAGATATTTCCCTTATTAGAATTGTTCTATTTGCAGACTCATCAACTAATGTTTGCATAGAGGATTGTTACATAGTTACCGGGGATGATTTGGTGTCGATTAAAAGCGGATGGGATGAGTACGGAATATCCTACGCAAGACCGAGCTCCAAGATCAAGATCAATCGGTTAACAGGTCAAACTACTTCAAGCTCAGGAATAGCAATCGGAAGTGAAATGTCAGGAGGTGTGTCCGAAATATATATTAAAGACTTACATTTATTCAATTCGAATACCGGAATCAGAATCAAGACCTCTCCGGGAAGAGGCGGGTATGTTAGAAACGTTCACATCTTGAATGTGAAGCTCGATAATGTAAAGAAAGCAATTAGATTCACGGGTAAGTACGGTGAACATCCTGATGAAAAATTTGATCCGAAAGCACTCCCAGCTATCGAGAAAATCACCTTTGAGAATGTAAATGGTGATGGAATCGGTGTTGCGGGTCTACTTGAAGGTATAGAAGGAGATGAGTTTAAGAATATATGTTTCCTTAATGTTACTCTTAGAGTGAAGAAGAATTCGAAGAAATCTCCATGGGAATGCTCAAATGTTAGAGGTTATTCACAGTGGGTTTCGCCGGAAATTACTTGTGATTCTTTGAAAGAGAGTATATTCCCGGAACATCGATCTGATTGTTTCGGGTTATCTGAAAATAATCTGGAGATATCAAGTGGTTTAAGTAGATCACCATGGTTACTTTCTTGGTAAGTTACTGTGAAGTTTTGAACATGGAAGGGTTAAAACAGTTTGCTTGATTGCGAAGAAACCTCTTCGATTCTCCTTACAAATTTTCTCTTAGAGGTTTCGTTTTTCAAAAGTGATGCTTTCTTTCATTTTTTGTTGTTTTCTTGTAAATTTGTGTGCAGTGAGGACAATAATCAGAGTGGCTTAAGAGTTTTTTTTTTCCTTCGTTTTGTTTTTCCATTTTCTTGTATGGGCTTTTTAATGCTTTGGTGAGCGGAACAACTGTAATATCTCCGACGACAGTCTTTTGAAATTTTTTGACAATTATTTTTCAATCTCAAAGTCCATAACTAGACCAAAACTCTTAAGTGTATATCTTGATTTGGTTAACCTAGTTTTGTTTTGTTGATACTCTGAAAATTGAATTCAAACGAAAGCAAATAGAAAACTCAATTGAAACTTAAAATTTGAGTAAATTAAAGTTATGTGTAATTAAAATACAAATATAAACCTATTTCAGTATTGTACCAAAACAATTCATATTAGAATATAAACTATATTAATAACTAATTAACCAAAAATTGAACGTAAAAGGACCTGCATTAGCTAAAACTTTTTTTTTGAAAAAAATTGCCTCATTACAAGTTACAACCGATTTTCTTATAATGTAATAAATTAAACTAGAAACAAAATTTGAATAAAAATCTCGAACAAGTGATTTACATTCAGACAAAACTAACTTTTTTTTTCCACCACTGACTGTATTGGTCAATCCTAGAGTCTTCCACCTTTGCTTTTTTGAAAAAATCAGTAGTGATAAGCTCTTGAGATCTTTAGTCTTCTCACGCTAGACAAGAACATCCTACATAATCAATTAAGTCCCCTTAATTAGATTTCCACATAATTATGTCATTTATCAATATAATTGATTAAAGATTTTTAATAAACTAAAATAAATAAATAAAGTTTAAAAAGTACTTACTCCCAAGGAACATCTCCAACCATCATCCAGTCACCTTCTTTGTCTGCGTACGTTAGCACGTGACTCTTCTCACTACACATCTCTTCTTCTTCAGCCCCTATTTTCACAATTTTTAATTGCCATTAGTTTTGGTCTTAACGATAAATAATATAATAGGTTTTGGTCTATATACATGCAAAGAGATGTATTAAGTCTACATGCAAAGAGATGTAATTAAGTGTGCTTACAAAGGATTGAGGCATTGAACATGTAGTCAAGAGTTGTGATCAAATCATGATATCCATTAAGAGATAAAAGATCGATCTTTCTTCCAATAGGAACTCCTTCCATGTTCACTTTCACGTAGAAGCTTCCGACACTATTACACTCGTTTTGATCTTCTTCTTCCATGATCATCATTTCCTCTGCCGCACCGACTCCATCATATTCATGGTTTTCTCCACCGTTGTAGTATTGTCCGGACGATGATCCGAAGCTGAGCCCGAGCCTTAGGTCTGTGCTTAGGTTCCGAGTATTACTCGAAGAGACACCAAATGGGTTGCTTTTGCAGCTGCTCTCTATCGATGAAGACGATGAGCTTCTCCCTCTTCCCATTTTTTCTTTTTACTATTTCTCTCTCTATGATTTTATCTAAAACAGGTGATTAATGATTTGAACGTGTGTGTATATATATAGAGGAAGAATTTTTTTTTATTTAATATAATATGTTGTTAGAACTTAAAAGGAAGAAGTAATATTGAAATGGTCTTTCTGATATTTTAATTAAATAAAATGCAGATGGTGGAATGATGAGACAGTGTTGTTAAAGATGTTGTCCATGTAGCAGACAAATACACGTGTCACGCAGACACTTGGTCAAAGTGTTGGTTTTGACTTTGTGCTCGGATTTTTTTGCTGGGTGTGTTCTAATTTAATTTTGTTTGTTTCAATGTAAATACTCGACTCCTAGTACTTACTCTTCGTTTAACAAAAACAAAAAGATTGTTTGATTTCTTATAACAATATTAGGGTTGGATTTTAATTAGTACTCCTATTTTAGTTATCTAATTAAATGAATTATTTGCTAATTTATTTATTTTTGTGATTAGGAAAGTGTGACTAATTTATTTATTTTTGTTAAAGAATAGTGTGACTAATTAGCTTCGTTTATATCGAATTAAGAAAATCAAATGTTAGGCTTATATTTAAGGAATTATATGAACGTAGAGAAGATAGTTCTAAACCGGATAAGAACATATTTTCTTAAATAAATATAGACAAAGTACAATTAAATTTTAAAAACCCATAGTTTACTTCATTATACGTCCTAATAAATTCATGTTCAATGCATGAGATTATCGTGACGCGCATTGATGCATTCGTGGGTTCGACAAACAACACTTCCATAATTAAGGATTTTTTTATAACCGCGAGACACTTTAAGAAAATGTTTTGTTTTTTGTTTAGCATTAAAATATGTCTAAATGTCTATTAAATTAATTATCAACTGCTAAACACGTCTCATGTACGTCATTAACTCTCTAATAATGATCTTTAATTATGACAAAAAAAGAAAAAAATAGTCTACGTGGACTCCATCGTATCCAAGCATGACAAGAGTTTGAGCTTCCCATGATTCTAATCCACGTCGCTATTAGTTACACTCCTCAATTTCTTTGATTGTTACTTTAATTTATCTTATCATAAGCATCTATAGTCAAGTCCAACCACTACTATATTTTTGCAATATTAAACCAACATACCAACCTTTTATGTGTAACAATGAAAGTGAACTAAGTGGTGCTAATCTCCCACAAATCGTGATCAGAAATTGTGTATCTTTTCATGTGAGAGACCAAACACACATCATATTGGTGACTTATCCGTCTCTAGTATTCAAATAGTGACTTTAATAAATGCTTCTCTTTGGTTGGCACCAAGATTCTGTTTGTGTATATTCATTGGATTTAGATATAAACATGTATATGGTATAGTCAATTCGGTTGATATATATATTAAACTTCGGTCACCAGAAAAAGTGCATGTTTCTTGGTTTTGTACGTTACATGTAATAAATTAGAAGCAAAGAAACAAATAGAGGGGAATATAGAAAAAGAAAGAATATGAGAGAAGGGAGGCATGAGTAATGAATGCGTAACCTTAAAGAGAGGAGCTAATGAGAGATGCTTCGCCTATGGACTAAGGACTGAAGAAACGTCACAATTCTCACACTCCAAAACCAAAACATAGTTTTGCAAGCACGAGACAGTAAACACTATCGACAACATTTCACATTCCCCACGTCACGTGCCTTTTTCCACGTGTCTCCTCACTTTGTCGCCTCCACTTCTACTCTTCTACAATCACTCCTCAAGCTTCTTCCTGACCTACCAATCAATAAGATTATAACTTCTTGTTTTCTCTTTTATTATTTGAAGAATTTTTCCAATTATTTTTACAATTAAACCATATTCCGATAAGTCTTTTAGTTTATAACTTGTTTCTTATTTTAATTAAGGGGTTTTAGAATTTAAATTAAACGGATTACAGAAATACTACTTAAAAGTGTTTTAATATAAATAACTTGAAACGATCCTGACTCTTTTATCAAGTGTCGTTATCAATGAGCCAAAATTAAACATATACACATGTAGTTAATACAAATCTTTGAACCCGAAACATTCAAACATTGTCGTTATCAGAATAACCGACATTTATTGCGTAGATACCGTTTGGTTTGAAGAAGCAAATAGATTTTAGATTTTAGAAAGAAGGAAAAAAAAAAAAGATTTAGCTTGAACCAAAAGAAACTCTAAACATGATTTTTGAGAGAGAGAAAAAAAAAAAAGGAAACTGGTAAAGAAGAGATATGTTCCCCACCACCCCTACCATTATCATCACAATTTCCTCACTTTTTTTTCTTTCTTCTTCAAACTTTTTTCCCCACACCATTCTTTGTCCCCTTTGTTTTTTTATATCTACTCTTCTTTCGTTTCTAGATAACCAATATGTTGCATGTATTTGGTCAAGTATCTTCTTTGAATCCGATACAACGTATAAATGTTTTGAAAGCGGGAAAAAAAAAAAAACAAGATGGATTGCCGTAGAAAAAAAGAGTCAATTCTAAACAAACTAGAAAGTATAAAAATAATATAAGAAAATGGAGAATTGAGATTTCAGAGAAATAAACAAATGTACATATATAGAAATGAATTTCAAAAGAAAACAGTGACTATCATCAGAATTTCAAGGCACTCATAGTTTTTTAGTTTCAAGATTTAATGATACTGTCTCGTCCTTTTACAAATCATTAAGTTAAGAGAGTTTTGCCTCTTTTTGAAAATATACACTCATAATTTACTTTATGTTTATCATAAATTATGATAACTCGACTTTACTGCAATGTGTGTTGCTTGTCAGTAAAAACATGGGCTGGCTTCAAATCAGGATGATTGCATGTCTCTTGACTCTTTTGTAGCCTCTCTTGTTGGCCAACTCATTCCATTTTCTCGTTTTAGGCTTTTTTTTTCGAGTCACAAAGTTGACCATACCAACATGCAAGACCAATTATTATATCTCAATAAATAAATATACTATTAGATTGAGGTTTCTGACCACCACTATATGTATATATTTTTGGGTTCGAAACCATTTACCAAAAAAAATATAGCGGTTTAACAATAAGAAAACCGTCTTTATCATAAACCCATATATATACAAACCATAAATTATAAATGCATTGATCCACCTTCTAATCTTCCGTTTGACGAGTGATGTGATGAATGACTTCAAAGCTACTCCCGTTTTTTTATACTATTGATTTCATTTTATCCTAAAGAAATATGTTTGCTCTTGTTCTTAAAAAAATATTTCTCCCATTTTTACTTTTCAATAAAGAAGATTTCTGATGTTATTATAATAAATAAATGATTGAATATATATCACATGTTTTTACGATAATGTGTAAATATTATGGGGAAAATAAAGTATCACTAATTTCGATATATAGTTGGTATTTGTTAGTTTTATGTACTTTGATTTAAGTCAATTATGCAAAAAAATATAATGCTGAGGTCGTCCATAAACTTTGAAGGTCCAGAATAATGTGTAATTAAATTTTTAACAATACTCTTATTGGATTAAATTTCGATGAAAAGTGTTTACAATGACTCGCTGCAAATTAAAAGAAAGGGTTTAGTATTGATATCCACTTAAAACGGTGTGAAAACATGTTTTCTTGAATCAAATCCAAAGTTTACAAAATAGAGGAAGATTTAGATATGGTCTCTAAAGTCTAAAGTAGTCTAGGAGGACAATCTAGTGTGGAGGTATTAGTGATGTTCTTTTCATGTATTTAATATAAGTAAGTTTGTTGAAGCTTAATACATTAATGAATATGAATGCATGAAACTCGATACGATTTACCTACGGGGCGCAGCGTCCCAGACCACCAGATCCGAGGGGCCCTTAAGTGGAGGCTTAAAAATCCAAGGAACGCGGGCTTAGGCCCAGTGGCCTAGTCGGATCACAGTGTGGTCTGGACACTGGGTTATCAAAAAAAAACTCGATACGATAAAGCAAGATACGTGCGTGTTACTATTGAGGCTTTACGTTCGTGCCTTTTAATAGAACTATTGATACTATATTTTATTTAAATTATTATTTGGGTTTAAGATTACGCGCTAACCCGTGGTTGATTTGGTTTTAATTTCTCTTTAATAATAATGATTACCGAATCTTAAAACATGATAATGATACGTGTGGGTGAGTGACAATTATGTTTCCCTTTAATTAAGATTCTATATGACGTCATTTCCCTTCCAAATGACATACTTGAATTACCCTTGTATCGATGCATATTACATAGTTTTAGGCTCTCTCTTCTTTTTATTCTTTTCTTTTTTCATATTGACAAGGTTAAAGCCTTATAACATCTAGGCCCAGATCAAAATGTTTTACAATGTTATTTTACTTGGTTTAATATATCAAACGACAATGTTACAGTCTTAGTATTGAAACATTTGATATATCCCTGCATGCTGGTAATATCAAAACATCGAAAACCTTTTCTCTGAATTTGACCTCCAACTTTTACCTCGAGACTGATATTCACGGTCGAACTAGTTTACCTCTGGAATTAGTCAGAATCATTTTGTGTTACCCGGCTAAGTTATATTGGTCGGAATCTGTGATCAGATCACCAAAGATCATACTAGTAAATAAAAAAATAAAAAAAAAGGATGCATGAGGCATGAGCTAGTGAGTCATTTGTTATGGAAGAGTAGTGAGGACAAGTGTCTAAAAATACAATGCAAAAGGGGACAATAAAAAAGAACACACAAAGGTACAAAGAATCACGTGGCTTTCACGTGAACTTCACGCTCTCTTTTATTTACCTCTTTTATTACTTGTTCTACTTTTTCCTTTGAAGAGAATGCTGCCAAAACACCTTGTGGGTCCTATCAATATTTTTTGGTGGACCCGGCCCATTTCTCATTGTCCTTGTACTGTGAATGTTCTTCCCACAACCACGTGGGCTTTTTGGCCCGTTCTCCTCTCTGTCTCCTCCTCAACCCTTTTTTTTTTTTGTCGTCCTATATTATTTGTGTTGAAATTATATATGTTTTATCGGTTTGTGAAACAGAGATTTGTTGTTTTGATGTTTACAAGAGATATTTGTCTATGTTGTGGCAATCTGATATTCTGACTGATATCTGTATAATTTTTTTTTTTTTTTAACTCCTTTCTATTTGTATTTTATTATGTAATCTCGTTTTTGGAACCGACATCCATTGCATTGAAATAAATCTTTTATAATTTATAAATAAAAAGTAGTATCAAAGAAAAAAAAAAACCAAAGATGCTAAGATTCGACTTAGTTCGAAACAGAAGTATGAATAGTGGTACTGTACTCAGAAATTCATTGCACCTGAGAAAGAGTTGAAAAAGTGATAATACTAAAAAAAAAGGGAAAAATAAACAAAAGCGAAATATAAGAGTCTGAAGTTGATCAACAAAAGAAATATCAGCTTTCACTTACTTTCATTGAAGAAAGAAAAGCCTTTTGGATCATTCAATAAGACAACAAAATATGACTTCCCCATCATCCACCTTCAGACCAAATTAAGTTCTTGATTCTTGATTCACACACACATATACATATGTATCTATAGAGATGATGATGTTCTTACTTCTTACCAACCGATTATTGTTGCAGGTTAAACGATCAAGAGTATATGGAGCTTGTGTTTGAGAATGGCCAGATTCTTGCAAAGGGCCAAAGATCCAACGTTCCTCTGCAGAATCAACGTACCAAATCGATCATGGATTTGTATGAGGCCGAGTATAACGAGGACTTCATGAAGAGTATCATCCATGGTGGTGGTGGTGCCAACAAGAATCTCGGAGACACGCAGGTTGTTCCTGCTCATGAAACAAACATGTTGGAAAGCAATAAACATGTTGACGATTCCACTTTGATTGAGACTTTGAAAGCTTCTTCATCAAAGAGGATGATGGTTGATTATGATAACCGAAAGAAGATCAAGTTTATACCTCCTGATGAGCAATCTGTGGTTGCTAAAAGGATGGTTGAATCGGGATTTAACACTTCCTCCGCAGGTTTCACTGAAGACAGTGAAGGATCGATGTATCTAAGCAGCGTAAGAGGATTGATTCACAGATTTTATTAGTTTGGTTTATCTATGAGGTTCTTTGGTCTGAAGACAGTTTTTGTCTCAACGCAGAGTCTAGATGACGAGTCAGATGATGCGAGGCCACAAGTTCCTGCAAGAACAAGAAAAGCTTTGGTCAAAAGAAAACGAAATGCAGAAGCTTATAATTCACCTGAAAGAGTAAGTAATCTCATTAAGCTACAAAGTAAAGGAGTAGAAACTGAATCTAATATATCGGTATATGGTAATATATTGCCAAACAGAAGCAAAGAAGAGACATCAACAAGAAAATGCGTACTTTGCAGGATCTACTACCTAATTCTCACAAGGTTTGCTAAAAGAACCAACTTTTTAATTTATTTCACATGAGATCATAAGCTTCCTGGAGATACTACCATTACTTACATTACCCTAAATACTCAATTGTTCATAGGATGACAACGAATCAGTGTTGGATGAAGCAATCAATTATATGAAAAACCTTCAACTTCAAGTTCAGGTATAATAAACAAATACTTCCAACACTTCTTCGTATCAAAAACAGATTCAATCTAAAGTTCCTTTGGTCTAACCTGTACAAAATTTTGGATGGTAGATGATGACGATGGGTAACAGATTTGTTACACCATCAATGATGTTGCCTTTGGGGCTGCATTACTCTCAGATGGATCTAGCAATGGGTATGGGAATGCAAATGGGCGCACAACAGTTTCTGCCTGCACATGTCCTAGGAGCTGGCTTGCCTGGGATTAATGATTCAGCAGATATGCTAAGGTTTCTTAACCATCCTGGACTAATGCAAATGCAAAACTCTGCACCTTTCACTCCAACGGAAGATTGTTCCCCACAATCTGTCCCTCCATCGTGCGCTGCTTTCCCTAACCAAATACCAAACCCCACCTCTTTGTCAAATTTAGATGGTGCATCACCTTACACAAGAAATCAAGGAACATTAACAGATGAAGGAATTCTCCCTGGTAAAAATCTGGAAACCCGTGAGCAGATGAAATAAACAGTGATGATTGTTACCTGCTGATTCACGGTCTTTTTCTTCTCAAGTAAGTAGAGAACACTAGAGGCTAGAGCCATCTCAAGGTGGACCATACAGATCCACAAAAGCACTACAACAACAGAACAACTACGATGGAAGTATCTCCTCAAGGTTCTCTTTATTAGTACCGGCTTTTCTAGTTCATGTAACATATAGATATAGGAAAGGAGCTATAATAATAACAATAATAATCGAGAGTACTAATTTCCTTCGGATGACAAAGACTTCATGTTAGAAACATTAATAAATTATCAACCACTATCGGAGTGATCAAAATCATCATTCGACTTTATACAATGGAGTGAAGCTATTGTTTCTAGAATCCGAACAAGAGGCATAGCATACAAATACTCAACTCACTTTACCCGGTTCTATTCTATCTATATGATACCGAGTGTATTTCTTCTCTTAAGTACAACAAGAAGAGAAGAGATCGCACCACAATGAAGATGCATTGTTCAGCTATGCTGCTTCAAGAATCTTTTTTCCGCTATCTTTCATCCGAGCTGGCTCAGTAGCTTGCTCTTCCAATGTTTGTTTCGTCTTGCCAAGTTTAAGCTCTGAGAACATCTCAGTCAGTGAATCTGCAGTATCTAAAGTCGCTGGTAGGACCTGAGAACTTTCACTTTCAAGGTCCATCTCTAATTCCAGTAATTCTTCTTCGAAATTTTCATCATCAGTATCTGGATATGGAGCTGATTCTGCCGCATTAACAGAAAAAATCTAGGTAAACATAAAATTTGATGAAGTAATCGTGTATGTATGTTTAAACGACAAAACACCACTCACCGAGAGCTTTTTCGACTTGCTTCTGTGATTCAATAGTTTCCTCAAGTTCTTCTAAATAGTCATGAACATCATCTGCACTGATCTTGATGTCCTTCATGACCCTAGCTCCAGTTTTGATTGCTTCTGAGACCTGCCAACAACACATAGATATTTATAAAATCCATAATTGATACTATTACATAGACCCAAACATGATACGTTCGACCTATGGGGTTTCTCAGTGTTTGCAGTACCATTTTCGTAGATTCAGAATCCGCTATAGTGTTCAACACTTCTTCTACTCTGTTCAGAAGTGACGTGCATTTTTCTCTGCTCTCAGTCGCCAACTTCAATTCCCTTGCATGCCTTAGAGCAACTTTCCTGTGTCCAGACTTTAGAGATGCCAGCGCTGATTTCTTTGACCTGCAAAAGGGAAAAGAAAAGTTAAAAACACTTGAAGTCAATCTATTTAACCAATTACGAAAAAGTAAAGCCAAATTATGTTTCCCAAGGCTATGATCAATGTATGAGAAAATTAAATCATTTCGATACAGATCAAGAATCAGAAGGTGTTACTTTTCACAACGTTGGTCCATCACTTCAAGTTGATCGTGGAGCTTTTCTGTAGTCCTTAGCAAGTGCAGAATATCACAATCTAAAGTTGAGATGCTAGGAAGTGCTGCTTGTGAAAAGGATACTTTAACGCCCTGCAAACCACAAGTATGTTTTATTTGGACACTATGCATAAGTCTTAGCCTGAACGAGTCTAACTTTCTAAATTTGTCAAATTGGCCTCTTTCGTTTATTTTCACTGCAATTTTGAGTGCTTTTGTTGACCAGATATACTAACAGACTAACAAATTTCTCCATTAGACAGCTGTATAAGACAAAAAAATATGAATAAATAACCAACCTCGATCAGTTCTCCCTGATAGATAGAGATTTTATGCGCTTTTCCACACCCTGACAAGTGACTCAAAACAGCAGATGCCTCATTCGAGCCGTTGCACAAATTCCGAAACTTCTTCAGCGTGACAACACAAGTAGAAGTCCAGTGTCCCTCAGATAAAATATTAACCACATCACCCGCCTTCTCCTAGAAATCACATAGACTTATTTCTATCAGCATTCAGCCACATACTTATACAATAAACTGAGAATTCTTCACCTATTAGCAAAAGAGCTACACAAAGGAAACTAACCAATAATAAAAGATAGCTTGAAGACTAATATAGTTAGCTCAAGATACCCAGTTTTTTTCAATATTACAAGACAAATTCACACATTATAATCCATGTAATCTAATCAAAACCCTAGACCCTTACCAAACCTACATATCGTTATTCCAGACCAAACTTTTAAACTTCAAAACAAGAAATAGATGGTTAAAAGTGAGAACAAACAGAAGCACCTTCAAGAGTGGTACAATAACAAGTTTAGTTTCCAGAATCTCTTCCTGCTTCACTGACTGTTGAACCATCAAGTTCCTCACTGTCCTCAATAAACGAGAAATACGGCCATTACCCGGATCATCAAGATCGCTAATCCGCACAACATCACCTTCACTATGCATCAATAACTGACAACAAAAGGTAGAAAACAATCTTAAATAAGATAAATCCTCTTTGGCCACTAAATGCAGAGAAACTCACCAGAACATGATCAATGCATAAAGGCGTTATTCCTCCTCGATTAAACCACGCCTTCTTCACCTTTAGAAACACGAAGACCAACACAGCAATACATCTAATCACTTCTTTGTACTAGTTTCATCTAGAATCAAAAGCAATTGATCAGACCTGAACAGGATCAATGATGAACAACCCAAACTGACGCGAAACCTTGAGGATCAAATCACGCCAAAACTGAAATTTAAGTTCCCAATCGGATCTCTGCCCACTAAACGCCTTGAATCTAGCCGTCGCCACCACCTCATCGTCCCAATCCGGAACTTCCCTTCGTATAAACTCCTTCACAGCTTCCGAATCCATTTCCTTCGCTCAGATGAAGAAATTAGGGCAAAATCAACAGCGATGAGGAAGAAGAAACTTGTAGACTCGCAACTATACAAGAATTTCGACAGAATCCTGCGAATTTGAAAGTCGATTTCCCGCCGCACTAAGTTTTATACGGAGATCGTCGAGAAGAAAGCCAAGTCCCAAAGATGTTCTCCAATCGACATGCTCTGCCGTTTTAATTATGCGCTTTAGCACTGTGTGACGTTTTTTACACAGTGTAATATTAACTCGACAAATACGCTTTAAGAATTAGGCCCGGCCCATAAGTGAGAGACTAAGCTTTGACTTTCAGGACGAGACTGGTCAAAAGATCCAACGGCCAGCATCGCTCCGGCTGTTTTAACAACAAATCCACCATCAAATAATTAAGTATCTAAGCTTGTTCTTAAATCAGTATAATATGATCTTATAAAAAATTAGAAAGCGACCAAATTTATAAAAATATATTAAAAATAATAATAATACTTAAAGGATATAAGTAAAAGTCTTATGGGCCGGCCACAAGATGACCCAATACAAATTACACACTTGACAGACAATGCTATCTTTTCATGACTTTTTAAAAAACTATTGAAAATGGGAAAGTCAAGTAGTAAAATATTAGTTGATTATGAAAGTGAGAACGGATCCACGCAAAAGAAGTGAGAAACTAAAAAAGAAGTGTGTAAAAGACACAAACGGGACAAGAAGGACGGTCCATGCCTAATTGCCTATAGGCTATAGTAAATGTGTAAAATTAATTACGATAATGATATGTTGTTTTATCTATATGCACACCACACAATACACCTGAGGGCTGAGGCAATCCAATTCCATACACATATACATGTTTATCTACACAACATATATATATATATATATATATATATATATATATATATATATATATATATATATATAGACGTTACGTTGTTAGAGCATGATTATCAATGGGCTCTTAACAATGGCTCTTAGGAATATTTAAGTAATAAATTTGTAAAAGTTATAGTTAAGAGTTTGTATTTTTGGTTTAAGATTTTTTGTGTGTATAATGGTAGGCTCTTAACATGTGGTTCTTAGAAAAAAAAATATTAATATAAAAATAAAATTTATAATTATAGAAAATTTAACAATTGTTGTAAGTTTAAAAAATTAAAACATACATGGTAGAAATGGTGTGACAAGAGATATTGAGATGTTGGTATTGGTTTGAGATGGTGAGAACAATAAGCAATAATGAGTTGTTGGTATTGGTTTGAGATGTGAGAACAATAAGCAATAATGAATTTGTGGTATTGGTAGAAATTGTGTTACAAGAGAGAATGAGATTGTGAGATGGTGAGAACAATAAGCAATACATGTTGTTTATATATAGCAAATGAATCGCAGTGAAAAAGAATGTGTGGTATCTTAAAGATAATTATCGTCAAACACTAAACTGCAGGTCTTTGACGCAGAATGAACAAACAATGAAAAAAAATCAAAGAAGAAAAGTGAAAATATTATGAGTAGTGGTCGTGTGCTCTTTCAAAGCTGAGGATTGCGTTTCATTGAGCCTTTGTTCATTTCTTCACTACTTGAAGCAGAAGGATTTAAGCCATACTCACTTGTTCCACCATATTCACTGCTTTGATATTCTTTATTCTCTAACGCCCTTGAATTTTTTCATGTCTGCACTGTACGAGCTTGCACGAAGTTTTTAGAACCAAGAGTTTTTGAACCTGGCTCATCTTAGGCCGTCTTCTTGCTGAGTGTCTTATTGCTGCAGCTGCACAAGAAGCCATTTGAACCATCTCTTGATGATTGTAGTTTAGCTCTAGTCGCGGATCTGCCAATTGGTTGTAATCTCCATCTTGAGCTGCTTTCAAACACAAAGGCCTTGCCTGCAACAACAATAGCAAGTTTTGATTCTGTTTTTGCAAGTGTTTTGGGATTAAACAAGTCTAGTTAGAGTATTTTGAAAATCAAGCTAAATTGGAAAAAAAAAAGAAGAGGCGTGAATCAAAACATCTTATGAGCAATCAGACCTATAGAAATCAATAAAGCAAACATCTCCTTGGAGCCTGCATATATACATGAAACTGTATCATAAAAATTCTTAATTCACACCAATAAGTAACTCATAAGCAGCCCCAGCTCACTAAACCACAAACCAAACACTCATCTCTAATTGCATAACTCTGACAATCAAAAACCTAAATTTTTCCACTTTCACACTAATAAAGTATACAATAAAGCTTCAATGGCAGAAACAAACCTCAAGAATTCGAGTGCAAATAGCATTAGCAATTCCTTCACCATGTTCCCGTTGTTCACCAGCGATAATAGTGAGATCAGTAATAATAGGTTTGGAATTGAAAGTAAGCTCACCGAAAACAACCTCATAAAGCTGAACAATCTCATCCATACTCGGAGGCAAAACCACTTCACCACCACCGAACTCATTTTCACGCTGATTTTAAGCAAAGCTTTGAACCGGTCTAGTATCGACGGCGGTGGCGGCGGTTTCTGCGGCAACTCAACGGACATACCTTTGATTCTGTTTATCCTCCGATTTGAGGCGCCTCCGGTTTCTCTCTGTTTCGCGTTTGAGAGAAAGAGAGAGAGAGAGAGAAGGGGAAAACAAAAACACGGGATCGTTTTATTTTTCCTTCTTCAATACAGACTACTCATACAAAACTTGACACGTGGACGGTTCTTAGGTTTATTTTTGAGTCTTAACTAAGCCACGTTTCTTAACATTAAGCATGGTTTTTCATTAAATTTTGAGCTAAGATTTTTTTAAGAACACTATAAGACACCACCGATAATGGTGGTCTTATGGCTTAAAGCCTTAACTGATCCTGGTCTGGGACAGTTATAGCATGCACGTGATTTTGCATGTTAGAAATTGATTTTGATGTTGATATCCATATCCGTTTTCAGTCCAGCTTTATGGTCTATATAGGTTAACGTATGCGTTTTAGCCGCTAGATAAATTAGTAACAACTCTTGATTTCATGGATTCGATTTAATTGCGATGAACATGGTTTAGTATATCCTGAGTCAATGCTAAACTTTAAATTATTTAGCAAATCAGCTCCAATTTTGCTTGTTATAGGTGTCACTATTTAGTGGGCTAATAATTTTGAAGTACCTAAACTACGCTCCTGTAATTAGAAGGATAATTTCGTGATTTTTTTGTTAATCTTAAGCCGATCCCGCGTTAACGGATAAAATATGGTTGATTAGTGATGTAATATATTAACGGTCGATTAGTTAAAGCTTGATATTGGATTACGACATTTATGCATTTACAAGTTTATAAGGGCGTACATGTGTCACTATTTAGTGCTTGAGAGCGACAACAAACTTGGAAATTGTAGGAATAATCAATCTCGTATTAAGACGAGCGAAAAAAAGGTCACTAACTACGTGATTACCTTGTTTTAACATTTCATTCAATAGAATAACATCTACTTTCCGGTGGATTTTTTTTCTGTAATTAAAAAAACCAGAGTCGTTCAATTTCCGCGTTAAAGTAGGACCCAGGGAAAAAAAAAAGTAACGTTTCTATTAAAAATAGTAAAATTCGACCAACGTTTTTCAAATAAATTAATTTGTTGTATTTGTGGACTAGTTTCGTAAGAAGAATCAAACAAAGTGAGTTAAGATATTTACACCCCAAAAAAGGATTAAAGTATAAATAAATAATTGCAATTTTCAAACAAAATGAGGGGTAAAATCGTAAATAGCACAAAACCCGAGACTCGGGTATAAATGAAAGTGATCATACGGAGTTAAAGCACGAGTTGACTCAGCTTCACCATTATAACGATATAGTGGACACTCTAAACGTCAGTCTCTTCACTTTCCTACTTAATCTTCTCTTTCATGGAGATGGACGAGAGCTTAGTAATGGTTTCTTCTTTGTCGAGATTGTCTATATGTACGAGCTCTGCTTACGTCAACGAAGACGAATCAGCCACGAAGAATCATCCAGATTCGTGTGTTTTCACGTCTCTGGAGAATTTCGACGGAGCAGAGGCGGATGGAGAAGTTTCCGATGATGGAGAAGGAAAAGAGAACGTTCGAGAGTCTGATTCCGACAAAGAGACACGTGGGTTTTACTCTCTTCCGGTGACTCCATCTCGTCGGAGAAGAAAACTTACAGTTTCCGGCGAGTTAGATGCGAATGAGAGTAACAGAGACGGCGGTAAGTGTAGTTTACGGAGGCAAAAAAAGGTAATAAGGGAAAAGAAGAAAAACAGAGGTAACGGAGAAAGTGACGGCGGTGGAAGAGAAGGATTAACGGTGTTAACGAGAGCGAAAGGTGGAGAGAAGTCATTGAGGATGGGGTTAGAAGAAGTGAAAGCTTGTAGAGATCTCGGGTTCGAATTAGAGGTTCCGGTTCCGGGTCGGATCTCTGTGTCAACAACCGGGTCGAATTTCGATACTCAGACTAGTAGTGGCGGCAACTCACCCATCGCCACTTGGCGCATCTCCAGTCCCGGTAAATAAATAATAGTCAAATATACAGTTATATTTATTTGTTTTTGTAATTTATTTTTTGAATATAGAAATAATTTATGTGTTTATTACTGAATTAGGTGATGATCCAAAGGAGGTTAAGGCGAGACTCAAGGTGTGGGCACAAGCGGTAGCTTTAGCTTCTGCGACACGTCAAGCTTCTTAATTATTTATCTTCTTCTTTGTTTTATGTTTTTCCTTCTTTTTTTTTAAGTTATAGATTTAGCGTTTTTGATGTTTTTTTTTAGTTTTGCTCTATGGGTTTTGAGAGATATTACGCGTTTAGATTTGATTTAGTTCCTTTTTATGTGTTTGTATATACAATAACAATAGTTATTTTCATGGATGATGGAATTGTTTTCAGTCATTAGTGAGAGCGTGGATTAGTAATTGTGCGGAATTCTATCGAAGCTGTTAACTGAAGTACAATTATTTCTTATAGCTAACACTTTATGCACAAAATAGAACCTGCACTATGATACCACGCGTGCGCTTCAATTTGGTACAAAAAGGTGAAAAATAAAGCGATTAACAATTGGAATTTCAAAACACAAAAAGGGATAATCTCAAAAGAAGAGCTCATGATCGATTTTTGAGATTCGGACGTTTTGTGTTTGAGTCCAATGAATAAAGGAATATGTTCTTTTTCTTTTGTTCTCTTTTTGATATTCTATTCTATGTAATGACATGGATTTTGTCACTAACTAGATTCGACATTTGAATCAAATGGTTATAAAAAATGAGGTATGAAAGAATTAAGGCTTTTTCACTATACCTACTAAACTAAGAATCGGAGGATGAGTTTTGTCAACACTAGAGGGACCAGAGACGCTCTAAAGAGAGGAAAACAAAACCTTGAAGAAGCTGAGATCTTTAGAGCTGACTGATCAAAACTGCACAAAGAATATATATGAAAAAAATCGATAAAAATAAACATCGAAAGAAAGCTTATTTCAATCGAAAAATGAAGTCATACAAATATAAATTATGATCTGAATCGACAAACAAAATGATTCTCATTTGAGATACACCAATATTACAGATTTGGAAGTTAGGATAAATATGGAAGGATTTTCAAGCAATAATGGTATACGTTTGAAAGAATCAGAGAAATGGGTTTGAACGATTTACTCACTCGAAAATCAGATTGTGACATGTTGTGTCGCACGGGTAAGGACAGTCGATGGCTTTGACATTTTTTGCCCGGTCGAAGTACCAGTCACCTACAGACTCTGCTACTCTCTGATAATAGACAATCATGGACAGAGTTTAAGAAACTTGTGATTGCTACATTAATGAGATAGAAACCGCATGAACAGTTTTGGAAGAGTAATGTTACCTTTCCGTTTAGTTGAGGAGAATCTTGAGCAAACCAAGTGTCCTGTCTTTCAGTCTGACAATGCGCGAAGCAAGAGTTTATATAAAGACCGTTCTGGTCAGAGTTTGAGAATGAGTTTACAGCAAGCACCATTTGGGTCCTGAATTCTATTTGGTGTAAGCAAAGAAAAATGACATGGAAATCATCAACATTGTGCAGACTCAACTTAAAGTAGAGAGAGTGAAGATAGCTAACATGCGAGAATTTAAAGTTCACCTTGGAAAAATTGGATCTGCGATGAATTACATCGCGAGTGATCTGATTTGCATGCCTTCCAGATGCCACCTGGATCAGCAGTTGGAGGAGCTAAGCTCTCTTGGATCTGACAGAAAAAGTTCATACATATGTTTCTCAAGAATCAACACTGTGGAAGGATGAAGCAATGAGCTATATGAAAGACATGATTATTACCTGCCAAGAGTCATATGCTGTGTTGAGAAGAAACATTGGGGTTTTGATGTCTGAAACCAAGTTCTGTGGAAAGAAGCACTGAGGAAAAGAGAAAGGGCACAAAGGATAATGTCAAAAGATGCTCTCAAGCCTTGTCTACTAGAAACTTTGCTAATGAAACAATGATACTAGTAAAGTGAAAGAGATATACCGAAGTCGGATCTAAATGGTTTGTACAAGTACTGGACAAGTCCTTTTGAAGGTTCTATAAATAAACAGGGAAAATGTGTTTCAGAGCTACGGTAAGCTTAAGATAAAGTTAATCTGTATACACCCATTTCATCAAATTTTGAATCTGAGATTACCTGCACTGTAACAACACCTTGGAACATATTCCTAAGCGAGTGGCCACCAGAGACATCCACTCTGCAATTTCCATTAGAACATTTCATGTTATAATACTTTTCTAAAGAAAAAAAACTATTTCCAACAGAAAAGCCAAGTTCAAGAGATTTACGCGTCCAGAAACATTCCAGCGTCACTTAAGCATTTTACTTTCGTGGAACTAGGTAATAGTTCCCTGAACTCATCACAGTGCAAGATGGAAGCTAATCCACCAGCTGAACATCCAGAAAGCAGAGCCTGTGATGAATATTCACTTGCAAATGATTAGATAAGACGATAAATAGAACATGAGGCACAATATCCAATAACCTGATAGACTCAATGAAATGCAAAGACCTGGTTTGCTTGCTTCATGCCTAAAGACAGGAATTCTTCCATAGCCACTTGCCAGATTCGTTGTCCTCGATAGAAAAGTTGAGAACTCTAGATACAAGCAATCGTAACAAATTATAAGACATAGCCAGAGTACAATAAGAAGAATTCATTAAAATCCTAGGTTTCATAGAACAATATACTCTAGAGCTTGACCAACCTCGTCCTGACTATCGCCAGAGAAAGACGCACCATCACAGTAGCGCAACTTGATCCTGTTCCAATTAAAGAAGTCTGCGAGCCACAAAGACAAATACAGAATCAATACAAGGACATGCATTTTCTACAGTTTCTGCATAACCACTTGAACAAAACTCATAGCGACAAACCAGGATTCTCTTCAGGTTTATTGCTCAATATTCCAGTGAAGGCCAAAGCTTTTTCCATGAACTTAGAGGAACCACGCCTACTTGTTTTGCGATAAACACAGCTCCTATGGTTGTTACACCATCCTCCACCCTAAACCACCCATTGAGTTAAAAACTGATATCTCACTTCCAACTTCTAAGTCAGTCCTCAGTAGATACTTAACTAGCAAGATTCCAAGACTAAATAAGCTGTAAAATGCACATACCTCAAGCTGGATAAGCCAACTGTTAGCACCTGAACCAAAACCACGATCTAAATGATAACCAGGTAGCGTCCCATCTAAGCACACTGCATCAATTTAGAGTTGAACAAACACAAATCATCATCAAAAGATTCAAAAACTAATCCAGCAAAGAAGTCTACGAAATCGAGCAACAGAACAAAATCAAACACAATTAATTTCAAATTCCAACTAAGAGAGCCAAAATAGAGACTGAATAGTAGACAACAATGGTCAATGTGATAGTGGAAACATCTCCTCTCAAGCATATCTTCAAATCCCAAAGAAGAAGAACGAAGGAGAAGGAGAGAGAGAGTGTACCAGCTCCTTTAGAGTCAGCTCCCTGAATCAAGGTGAGAGGTACCATTGGAACCGAAGGCGCCATCAATTTATACTCCAGAAAAGATATCGCAGTATCAGTATCTCTCGGTTTCCCAAATCCATCGCTAGATCCGCTTTGAACCACCGCCGCGACTGAACATAGCAAGCACACGACCACCGCAACCCACAACAACAAGCTCCTCATCTCCTCCGCCAAAAGTCCCGGAGCTCCGGGAGATACAGAGAAGACGAATCGAGCGCGAAAATTTGGATTAAGGATCGATTACGATAGTCTTAGTAAAAGTCTTACTCTTTAGTCTTTAGCACTTGCATGAAGACCAAAAAAAATGAATTTGAAAAAGAAAAGAGTAAAGCAAACGAAGCGATGATTTGTAAAATAATTTCGTCACGAAATAAATATCCTGAAAATCCTAAATTCATAAAATTCTGTATTTTGTCCTATATTAATTCGACTAGATTCATTCATTTGGGAAACACATTCATGTACCAATTTTTTGAAAATTTGCTAACAGATTTTGCATTTAATATTTTTAGATTTATTGATGGAGATTAAAATTTCTAATCCCTTAAATGCTTAAACCAAATCATATACATTTTGGTTATTATATGGAAAGACATGATACTGTTGTCTGTTGTTTGCTAATGTGTAATAGCCTGAAATATTTTTCCCACATTTGATTTGAAATTATCTAGAAAAATACAATCCTTATCAAATTTATTTACTGATTTGGCATATGTTTGAGCTTTTATTTCATTTGCATTTATTAGAAGATATAATATAATCCTTATTTCTCTTTTGACATAATGGCAAGTGCAGTGTTTATGGATTGAATGTCCTCAATTAGCAGAGATTTCTATCATTCTCAAAGAATAACTAAAAAATAAATAATTACGTTTGCTAGATTTTATTCGTGCCCATCTGTCCATATGACGTGGAAGACTCTTTTACAGTGGTCCCCCTCTTCGGGACTATTAAATATTTTTTCTTTTAGTTCGTTTTTAATTTTTTGAAAATTTTGAAATTACCAAATTCAAAAAGCAATTCCTATTGTTAGGTTATTATTTTCATTCATTTATCTTTATGTCTGAAAATCAAGTTAGCAAAACAAATGAAATGTGAGAACTTGTTTATGAATTCTCTTTATCTTCATATTGTATATGCAACTTTAATTGAGCAAACAAAAATTATGATAATTGGCAAAAAAACAGTAAAATCTATATAATAACCAAATTCTCCGTTTTTTTTTTTTTATTTGAATTGTGTATATATAGCCAAAGCCTTAATCACATGATGATAACTGATAAGCTCTCTTTCATTAAGTAATCTCTGTCTGTAATTCTCATTAACATCTTCTTCTCCGCTAGATTAGTAAAATGGGTGGATTTAGAGCTAAGTACGAGTGTTGGTTATTTGGTATTACACATGTAAACCCATCATCTTCAACCTTATTTCTCGCATGCAATTTCTGAAAAGTGATCTAAACACTAGAGTTATACATTAATTAGTTGACTCCAACCAGTGGTAATGTCCTAGTGAGTAGTGACTACTAACTAAGCTATGCTAGTCCATTTGAATATACCGAATTCAAGGTTGTACTCTGTGAATCAAGTAATTTTTTCTTGATTCCAAACCAAAATCCGAAACAAACATCCCATCGGTTAAATTGTAAATGCCTATACAACAAAAGAAAATGAACACATAATCTATGTCATTAACCTAACTTCTAGGTTTAGGCTTTAAACCTTTTTGCTATTATAATAAAGAGTGCTCTCTGAATCAGCTAACCATTCATTCGTTTGTATTATATGCAGATTTGATTCATTTTCATCCGTGTTTTGATGGTGGACAAAAATAATACTTAATATTTAATTTGGTAAACATACAACTTGTTTGTTATTTATAATCAAAATAGTTTAAGACAAATTTTCAAGTGATAAAAATTAAAATTTATGTTTTTTTTTGCTGCATGATACTTCACCTTTTTTCTTTGTTCTGTCTACACTTGACATTTCAGAATATTTGAGAGTTCACCTTTATTTTTACCCTTTGTTTTAGCATTATTTATAGAAAATGAAAATGGCAGGTCACGGAAAGTGGGAGATGACAAAGATAAAAATAAATGCTAGTATATGCTAAACACTTTGTCTTATTGCCCGTATCAGCATATAAACAACATGGTGGATCATTATCATGATCGTCAAGTCATCTTCAACAATCATGTTTTCTGAAATTTATTTTGTACTAGCAAGTGGATGGTGGTTTAGTGAATTTTAGAGTAACAATTCAACCTAACTAGTTTAATTTTACCTGGAAAATTTTGATTTATGCTTTATACGTTATTTTATTAATAACTAGTAAAACTTTAAGGATCAAAAATTGGGAACTCTCGAAAATTTACAAGAAAATAAATAATTATTTCATATTAATAAAACATATGCACTTGAAACGAGTTTCATTATTGTCTATCAACGTTATCAAATACTTCATCTTTAACTAACAAAATGATGACAATTGGAAAAGACCATAACAGTATTAATTAAGATATTAACCAAATATTCTATGTGTCCTAAAGACAAAAATCCACTATTTTTTTGTGTGTGTATAAATATAGCCCACTCCTTCACATTGATCATAAGCTCTCTCACACACTTCTTTCATTAAGTAATCTCTGTCTATAATTCTCGTTAACATCTTCTTCTTCGCTAGATTAGTAAAATGGATGGATTTGGAGCAAAGTACGAGTGTTTGTTCTTTGGTAATAATACACATATAAATCAATTTTTCTTCAATCTTATTTTTCTGGTGCAGTTGTTTTGAAAAGTAATTTAAACTGTTATTTTTTGTTGTTGTTGCAGATATGGACGATACTTTATACCCTTTGAGTATCGGAATCAACTTAGCTTGTCGAAAGAATATCCAAGGAAAAGAGACTAACAATATTTTCAAGATGATTTTCTTACTTGATCATTAACCGCCATATAACTGAATTTCTCATCTGTTTGTTTTCGTTATTTGCAGAGTTCATGCTTAACCAACTCGGAATCGAAGAGAGTGAAGTTCCAAAGTTATGTTTAGATCTTTACAAAGAATATGGAACCACCATGGCTGGTCTCAAGGTAAGTTATTTCATAATTCTTGATCTTAAACATGCAATTTGGTTATAAATCACTAACCGAGGAAACTGAAATAACCAAAACAGAGGCGTGCTTACAGGTTATGGGTTACGAATTCGACAACGATGAGTTCCATGAATATGTCCATGGAAGACTTCCGTACGAGAAACTAAAACCTGATCCAATTCTCCGTAACCTTCTTGTCTCTATGCCTCACCGTAAAATCGTAAGTTTCTTCAGTCTTCAAGCTTTTTTTTTACTCTGAATCCTTTTTCTCACCCTCTGTTTTTCATTTTCCATCCGATCAGATCTTTACTAACGCAGATAAAGCTCACACGACTCGAGCCCTCAACAGATTAGGTCTAGAGGATTGCTTTGAAGGAATCATTTGCTTCGAAACACTAAACCCTTCTTCTGATTCAAACACTCAAATCCTCTGTAAACCCTCCGTTGAAGCATTTGAAGCTGCAATTCGCATTGCAGACATCGTCGATCCACGCAAAACGGTAATAGAAATGTCACTACGATCTTTCACAGTTTCAACATACCAAACTCAAAAGTCTGCATCTTTCTTTTTTAGATGTTCTTCGATGACAGTATTCGTAACATCGCTAGTGCTAAAGCAACGGGGCTAAAAACCGTGTTTGTAGGCGACTCGGTACTAGTTCCAGGTGCTGACTATGCACTAAGCAGCATTCATAACATAAAGGAAGCAATACCTGATTTATGGGAAGACACCAAAGATGAGAAGCTTGAGCCAATTGTTCAGCAAGCCGCGGTTGCAACCATGGTCAATGCTTAGAGAGAAGTTTTAATAAGATTCACACATCGATAAAAAGAACTTGAATTGTACTTTTAACTCATGTATCTCAAATAAAAAACAAAAGACCAGAATTTGAAAATATTTGGCTTTTTGATGGTTTGGATTCCTCGATAGTCATAATAGTAAAAAACAGAACAAAGATCGCAATGACAATGCACCGGTCAATGGTGATTATCAAGAGTCCTAACAAGCTTCATACCTTCAATTACTTGTCCAAATACAACATGCTATCTAACCATGAAGTCTAACTAGAAATATATATATTATGATCACTTGAGTTACTAACTCTAAAAACCAAATTTTGTATAAAAAATGGAATATGTATCTATTTCGACCAAAACCCTAGGCGTCGTTTAATAACTTGTTTTCAATTTTTCTCTAGAGCTAGTCCTCGTAATGCCTAACCAGCAGGTAATAATGTCTCAGATCCGCCGCCTCAATCTTGGTCGGCGTTTCTACACCGCCCTGCCAAGAAGAGCGAAGGACATAATGTCAAACCCAGATTGTCGTCCCGCGCAGCTATGCTTGAGAGTCACGTACTTGATCAAATTCGTTGGAGACCTCGACACGGCGGCGAAGTACGCTCGTTTGGCTGTTTTCACCGACATCAGATCGGAGGCCACAGCAACAACATGTCAAGCCATCATCGGAGGCATGTTGCAGAATAAAAGGCTCGATGACGCTTACGATCTCTACGATGTCTTTTTCAATCAGTGTAAGCTAATACCCAACAGCTATTGCTGGAACTACATCATCGAATCTGGTTTCAAACAAGGTATTGTTGACGACGTTCTCGGTTTCCACCACCGATCCATCGAATCTGGTATGGTCGACGACTACCCAAGCAAGGATACTTTCAGGGTCTTGACCAAATGGTTAGTCCACGCCGGCCGGTTGGACCAAGCGGAAGCCATGCTTAGAGACAGGACAGTCGATAGGACCACCTACCCAGATCACGTGGCTTACAACAATCTGATTCGCGGGTTTTTGGATCTTGGGAATTTAGACAAGGCGAATCTAGTCTTGGACGAATTCAAACGCTTGTTTCTTATTGCCCTCTCCGAGACCAAAGATGATTTGCAACATTCAAAATATGAAAACAGAGTCGCATTCCTGATGGCCACATTCATGGAGTACTGGTTTAAGCAAGGTAAACAAGTGGAAGCTATGGAGTGTTACAAGCGCTCTGTTCTATCAAACAGGTTACTGGTTTGTGCCGAAACGGGTAACGCCCTTTTGGTAGTCCTGCTCAAATACGGTGAAGAAAAACATGCTTGGGCATTGTACCATGAACTCTTAGATAAAGGTAACACCAACCCTGATACCATTAAGATAATGATAGACGAGTGTTTTGATTTGGGTCGATTTAGAGAGGCTTGGGAGACCTACAACAAGGCTAAAGCCAAGAACCACTTCATCTGTGACATATACAATATTACAGAGTGTTGCAAACACGGATCAGCGACTTACTTCTTTGGTGTATTTAGTGGTGGATACATTATTACAAGGTTTTGCAAAAACGGGATGTTGTCAGAAGCACGGTCTGTCTTTCTTGATTCACTTGCTGATGATTTCGGATACATTGATGTTAACATTTTTAGAACAATGATTGATGCTTATGTGAAGGCTGGAAGAATCGATGAAGCTATAGAATTCTCCGACAAGATGATCGATTCAACTCTAAAGGAGGTCTCCCATCTCTTTTGACCATTCCTCCTCGCTTTGTGATCTTTATTTGATGTATTTTTTTATATACTTGTTTTTTTTCGTATACTCTGTTAGTTAAGATAATAATAGGGTTTGAATTGTATGCAATGCAAAATTTGAAAACGTGATTCCACCAAATAGATAATATGCACAAAAGCTTGTGCTGAATATAAAACATGATAAATTAGTATTGGTTTTTCAATAGTAACAAAATTAGAAAATCGTCATTTATCTATTAAATTGTGATCAGAGAAACATATATTTCTATTCAATTATGACTCTTATCGTCTTATTGATTCGGTTATTAATTTAACATGCTAGTCTAGTTCACTGTTCATAGTCACTTCCTCTTTGTAACGGATCGATTTATTTATTTGTTAAATAGAGGAAAACTCATTTCCTTTTCGTCTCACTTAAGCTTTTAACAACTAAAAACTTGATATTCTACTACAAAATTAGAGGAAAACTCATTTCCTAATCCTCATAAATAGTGTTTTGGTTCACAACATTACAAGCAAAGAAAACATTTACCTAACATTCTAACAAGACTCTGAAAAGATTAAAAAAAGAAGCACAAATGCAACTTATGGTGCCCGATGAATAGCAAGCTTTCTGATATTTAAAAGTCGCATCTTGTTCAAGGTCATGATAGCATCATCGACTCTCCCTACCTTAACATATCCATTGATCATTGCTCTGAATGTTAAAAGGTCAGGCCCCCCCACCAACAAGTCCTCTCCGTAAACGTCAACGTCGGTAAACATCTCGGCAAAGAGTTTCTCTGCGTCTGACACTTTTCCATGCTCGCAGAGACTCACGATCATATTCCTATAACACGTTTTCCTAAGCCGCTCGAATGGCACAGTCTTTTCACTAAAATAGTCGGACATTATGTCAATCGTCTCGGAATCACAGATTTCTATCATCTCTTCAAACAACTCCCAGGCCTCTGTATCCTTACCGTGCCAGACAAGAACTTCCAAAACCCTGTTTCCGACAATGGGTTTCAACACTTGAGCCTCTTCCAGAGTTGCGAGAATCTCCATAGCTTCCTCATCTTTGCGTTGCTTGAAAAAATAGTCCATAAACGAAACATTAAAGATTGCAATTGCCGTGTGATATTCTCTACATGGAAGTTTACTATCCAATTCCTTGAAGATTTGGCTAGCCTTTACGAAATCCCCAAAATACAAGAACCCTCGAATCAGAATGTCGTAGACCATGAAACTACAAGAGCTCATGGATCCCACTAAATCACAAGCTTCATCGAATCGTTTAGAATTAACCAAGGCTTTCGTGAGTATCATGTATGTCTCGATCCCCGGAGCTAAACGTCCGTCGAGCAAAATGTGGCGGTAGAGCTGAAGAGCGTCGTCGACGTGACGTTGGTCGCAGTGTGCTTTCATGATGAGATTGCAGGAGAGCATGTTTGGGACAGCTTGAGACTCGTTGAAAAAGCAATTGAACAGAGAGATGGCATCGTCGTACCGTTTTGCGCTGCACATGGCGCCAATTACGGAATTGCAGATGAATACGGTGTCTCTGTCGACTCGACATTCGTCCAAGACAGCGAGGCGCGAGAGATCCGAGGCTTTGTCGAGAATTGACATCTCGATCATTGCCGTGACTCTGTAGCGCAGAGAAATTGGGCGGTCATCGATATCACTGATCCAGACCCCCTCAAGCTTGGGGAGTGAGGAAGGGTCTCTTCCGAGTGGGTAAGGCACGAACGCCTTCTTAATCGGAACAGCCTTTGATACAGTCGAATTTCGGACAATGCGGCGTAGGGAGGACATGACTGATGATGGAGTTAGGGTTCTGTTTTTTGCAGGTGATTTTTATATGGGCAATTTTTTAAAAAATAACCCAAAGTTACGCATTTTCAAATCGGACCATTTTCATATCTTTGTTTATAGAAAAGCCCACGAAAATAATGATTATTGTTGATTTGGGCACTCTATGCAATCACAAATTAGCAAAAATAAAACACTTTTATTTATAAATCACGTTAAATCGTTAAGTTTCTTGTCTTCAAGCTTTTTGCACGGAATTCTCCATTGATTTTTTTTTCCCATCCTCTGTTCTTTTTAACCATCAGATCTTCTTTACTAACGCAGACAAAGCTCGCGCGACCCGGGCTCTTAACAATTCCACATCGATTACAAAGAACTTTTAACTCATGTATCCGAAATAAATAAACAAAAGACCAGAATTTGAAAATCTTTGGCTTTTTGATGGTTTGGATTCCTCGATAGTCATAATAGTAAAAAACAGAATAAAGATCGCAATGACAATGCACCCCGGCCAATGGTGATTATCAAGCTTCTAACGGGAGCTCTCCGCAGGCATAGATTCTACAGCCTTTCTTGGGAACATCGAAAGCGCGTGTCTCTTGAGACTCAAGAGTCCTAACAAGCTTCATACCTTCAATTACTTGTCCAAACACAACATGCTTGTTATCTAACCATGGAGTCTGCACAAAAAAAACAAAACAGAGAACACAAATTGGTGAATAAATATTCATCAAAATGCGAAGGCAAACATATGAAAGATCGATAACTTTATGATGATGTGAAGAGTTGAGAATCTTTACCTTGACGGTGCAAATGAAAAACTGGCTTCCATTAGTATTAGGACCAGCGTTTGCCATGCTCAAGATTCCAGGTCCAGTATGCTTCACTACACATGCGGAAAACAGTAAATCAAAAGCATTAATACCTCGAAGAAGCACAGTCAAAACCAGAAGTATTCTTTGATAATAATACTCACGGGTGAAGTTTTCATCTTCAAACGTGGCACCATAAATACTAATACCTCCAGTACCCTGTGAGACCACATCGAAAAGAACGATTTAGAAAGAAATACCAAATAACAAACAGTCTTATATGTAACTTCTTGGAAAAAACTTACATTTCCCTCAGTGAAATCACCTCCTTGGATCATGAAATCTTTAATAATACGATGGAAAGAGGAACCCTTGTATCCGTATTTCTTCTCACCTAAAGAAATCAATTTTCTTTAGACAATGGTTTTGTTTGTCTAAAAAGTTCCAAACTTTAAACATCAATGTTCTAAAGTTGAAGATAAAGATCTTACCAGTACACAAGACACGGAAGTTTTCAACGGTTTTAGGCACAACTTCTCCAAAGAGACCCATCACAATTCTTCCAGCAACTTCACCTCCAATTTCCACATCAAAGTAAACCTTGTTTGTCACTTTAGCTTGAGGTTCTATTACTTCCTCTTCCTCCTATAAAACAAGTTCAAGAATCAACACAAAGCCATAAGAAACAGGACATCAGTAACTATCACAAAAATTAATGGTTTTTGTTTGGAAATCTTACAGCCGCCATGGATTTAACACAAGCAGTTCTCTGGTGCTTGGTGGTCGCATGAACTCCGGAAAATTGCTTAATGGGTGATGCATAGTGCAATCTCGAAGATAATGCAATTCCAGAGGAACGAGCTCCGAAGCAAACTGATTGAGATGCTCGATTTGCAGAAACCAATTGCGACTTAACAACGAACCCAATCTACACACAAAACCAAACAAAGAGATTAAGAACAAAAACCCACAAGAACAGAGATTTCGTTTTAAGTCACTACTTAAATACTAAAACAGAGTAAAGCCAAAATAGACGCCATTGCTGGTAAAGTGAGAAAAGAAAAAGCAAAGAATTTTACGAATTAAAAGCATAAATCTCGACGAAAATTGAAAAACCCACAAATGTAGGATAAAGTTTCGAACCTGGGAAGTGTGAACCATCTGCATAGAAGACGAAGAAGCCATTGATTGAGTAAAGAAGAAGACTTTGGTTGGTTCGCTTAGACAACACAGTCTCTAGTTTTGCAGATAAGAGAACCGCCTCGAGCCTTGTTTTTAAGTTAGCAGATTGTGGATTTGGTATCCTTGGCGTCACATGCTAACGTACGCCTCATGATTACGACAACTAGAGGCCTATTTTTAATTTCATCCAGGCCCAGCCCAACTTATATATCCAAATGCTTTGTCTGTCAAAGTAAAAAAAAATTTTACACTTAAGTGTAATTTTCTAACTCCTACCAAAAATTCGAAAATGAAAGTAAAGAGGAGAAAAGTGTGTTAAGAGGGTTTAAGTAAAGGAACTAACCTTGTCGTTCGAAGTAGATTCCGGCATAATAATAGTCATGCCGCAATTCATCCGGAACCATATTCTTGTTCCCAGCATAAGCATTGATTTCCTCCACCTCACCCACCATGATAACCCTTATTCACAAGAGCTGATTTGATAATCTGATACGTCGAGTCATGATCGAGACCATAAGGAATTGGGAAATCCTCGACGTCCCAGAAGACGAGTGTCTTAGCACCTGCCATGTTTTTACAAAACGGGAAACGCATTAACAATTTCGAATAGACAATTAGATCGTCAATTCTCAATACAAAATTGATTAGCTATATCCATTAAAATTTACTATGACATGATCCGATTGTTTTCGTCGATCAGATGAAATCTAATCTAGATATAGACAAACAATTTCAAGCAAGAGCAGTGGCGGAGGTACTTGAGAGGTAGGGGGGTCAGTTGACCCCCATAACTTTTATGAAATTTGTTTTTTTAAGCCTAAACAACTACTAGATGATGAATTATTTGGCTAGAAACATATAGTATGACCCCTATACCCACACCTCAAATCCTCTTTTTGCACCCTACGTCAATTTTTTTCAATTAATCGTTTCTTGCTTTTATTGTTTAATTTATAATATTTAACTCTTATTTTTTCATATTAGTTCTCATATTTCCCTACTTGCATAAATACATATTTTTCCTTTTTTCAATATATAATAATTATTTGTATTAATTGTATATTTCAACAATAATTTTTTATTAAATTAAAATATTATATATGCTTTAATTAAAAATAAATGTATGACCCCCATAATATATATTTCTGGCTCCGCCACTGAGCAAGAGATAGCCAGAGATCTTACTGTCGAATTCTCTGCCCATGGTTTTACAGTGAATCAAAAGAAAATAAAAATTAGGGTTAGGGCTAAACCTGTGGTTACGGATGAGAGAGTACAATTCCCACTTCATTTGTTGTTCTCTTTTAATTGAAGTCGTAAAAAATCGCTGCTTGCAAATAAACTGGGGTCATAAATTGGTCGAAAATTACTGACCAAAAAAAAAAACAAATGTTACTGACAATGTAATGGTCAACAATTAGTGACCAAAATAATGGTCGAAAATATTACAACCAAATATGAATTGAAAATTAATTTTTAAATATTTGATTCACAATCTCTTACTAATAAAAGATGTTAATTGAGGCTTCTTAAGCCATCCACATCAGCAATTTTATGATACTCTCTCTACTTGCCACGTCGGCGTTAGGAAAAATAAAATAAAAATTGCCCATGACAAAGTCTTATGTCTTTCCAATAAAAAATAGAAGCCCAACATACAAAAAACCCATTCGCTCAGTACCCAATAATTAGCCCATCTCAAAATCTAAACAGTTCAAAGATTAAAAAAAAAAAAAAAAACACCCCAAAAACCCTTTGTCGTCGTCACCATTATCACAAACTATATCGATTCAGTTTCCCATCGCCAACGTAATCAATTACCCACTACCTCATCTTCACTCCCCCATTTATTCACATCAATCGAAACTAATGACCACTACCTTCAAAATCATAGCTTCTTGCGAGAATCTCCTATAAAACGTCAGCTCTCCGATCAAACAGATATTAGCAAAAAACTTCAATCAAAACATGTCACTAAATAAAGCAAAACAGTCTCCCCAACCATTCACCTTTAAGATTTTCGATGAGATTGAAGGAGATTAATGTGAGGAAGAAGTTTTAGTCCGACCTCTCCATCTCGCTATCTTCTTCTTCATATCCAAATCGGTAGCAACGCAGATGTTAACTGGTGAATCTATTACTCTGTGCCATGTCAATAAAGAATTTCGCCCAGATTTCAGTTTAGGATCGGAGGTCAGTAAATCAACACATCCTAATTTTATTGTCCGCGGCAATATTTTTCTTTCTTTCTTCATGTTTTACCAATTATTTTCCCTGCGTTTGACGTTTTGTTATTTTCGTTATACCACTTAAGCCATATTTGACTATTCTATCTTTTAACCTCCTCGCATAGTATATGCGTATTATGACAAAGAAAAGCTCAAGAGAAAAACTATCAAGTTATGTCTTTGTAGGAGTTCATTTCTATATTCTTTAAGCTATTAATCAATATGGTCATTGTTTGGAAAATTAACCTGCATTACAAACTTAATTTGAAATCCAAAATAAATAAAAAAAATTTGTTCATGCCTGTGAAGATACTAATGATTTTCCTTTCTCTCCTACGTCTCAGGTGCATATCTTAATATGTAGACATGATGTATTGAATAATCTGCATTCTGAGTTATTCACCCAACTGAATCAGACCTCATGATCAAGATCCCAGTAACTATAAAGCTTTTAAAAGTTTTACGAAGAATCTTTTTCATTATTGTATATTCACTGTCCATCCTATGATTCCTATTGTATGATCTAAGTAGATATAAGCAGATGATTTAAAATAAAGGTGTAGAGCATATGCAAAGTGTGACTTAGAAAAATACATTGAAATAAAGATATTGTTTGCATGATAGGGAAAAAGAGGAATAATATCGACTGGAGGAGTATGTGCAGTAAGAAGGAATGGCAATTGTTTTGTAAGGTAGATTTAACATTTTCACAGAATAAATAAGGAGCAGGTTGTTGTTTGACCTTTTTCTCACAAATCTAACATACTCAAACTAATTCAATAAAACTTGAGAACATATACGTTTCTCCCTCTAAACTATTGGCCCAAGTCAATTCGGGATAGTGCATGCTAATGTAGCAAATTAAATTGTGAAGAGTACGCTCTTTTAACAATTGCATCAACACATTGCATTTGCTTTCCTTTTAACAATTGCATTTGTTAAATATTTATACCCGGGCGTAGCCCGGATTATCTTCTAGTAACTAAAATAATAAGTACTAATAGTTTATAACATAGAATAGAAGATGTAATTTAATCACATAAAAAATACACAATACTAATTATCGTCTCGAGCCGGAGGATTGGTTGGAAGAACCAAGTTTGGAAATTGGTTAAATACTATATTCTTATAATACTCGAGCTCTTTTGCTTGTTGAGCAAGCACCTTGGCTTGTTCAGCTTGTGCTTTCTCCATCTCCAAAATCTTAAGGTTGGCGGCCTTCAAATCTTCTTCCTTGTTGCACAAGTTACAAAGAGTAGTATTGTCAACATCATCTTCAAGATCATCACCAGCACCTAATATTCTATGCCAAAGCCATTCCAAGCTTACACAAGGAAGCAGCGCTTCACATGATTCGGGTTCATTAAGTGCTAAGAGAATATTATACTTTCTCGATTCCAAAGCTTGCAGATAACTGAGGAGCTCCTTGGTTTCTTCTCCAGAGAATTTATTAGAGATAATAAACAAATTTGCTGGTTCAGGAATGTCGTCGCGCACTGGATTGTCCTTTGACCAGAGAAGAGCGTCCCTCATAATCCTTGTAGCTTTCTCATATATATCCCCTTCTATATATATATATAGATTGAAAGAAATCTTAGATTACAGACACACATATATATGTTATAAGTAAAAAAAAAAAGATTTAAATAGAAGAATATATATCACCTAGGCGAAAGAAGAAGGTATGGAGCTCTTCATACTTGTCCGCGATTTCATCCGTGAAATCTAGATCACCTCCATAATAGAACCAGATTTTCAACCGACCAATAAAACCCTTACTCTTAAGAGCTGATAACAGGTTACGATAAACATAAAAAGGATTTAAATTATCAGGGACTACGAAATCCTCGAGGTCCCAGAAGACGCATGTGGTAATCACTTTCACTTCTGCACAAAAACGGAGAAAGCATCATCATACAATCGGATCATGAATACAATCGATTAGATCCATCCAACCATTGATTTTACTATGACAGATTGATCGAATTATATAATTTAGTATGATAGATCGACAAGAGCCTGATTATAATCAGAAACAATTCCGAGCAAGAAAAATACAGAGAGGTTATAATCAGAAACATAGGTGCAAGAGACAGAGAGATCTTACCGTCGTGTTCATCCGACATGATTTCGATGGACAAGAAAATTAGGGTTTAGATCTTCGGAGGGGTGGCTTTATATATTGCTGCCCATGAGAGAGAGAGATCTTCGGCATGTTCTCTTTTCAGCCGTTGGATCTCCAATAATCTAATTTGTCGGCTTTTGTAGATTATTAAAACGTATCATTTTAAAAAAAAATCGAGCAAGAGATAGCCAGTGATCTTACTATTGAATTCTCTGCTCATAGTCTTGTAGAGAATCAAAAGAAAAAGAAAACAATTAGGGTTTGGGCTAAGCATGTGGTTACGGATGAGAGACTATCAAGTACAATTGACGCGTTCATTTATTGTTCTCTTTTAATTTAAGTCGTAAAAAACCGCTGCTCGCAAATAAACTGGGGTCATAAATTGGTCGAAAATTACTGACCCAAAAAAAAAGATCAAATGTTACTGACAAAATAAATGATCAAAAATTAGTGACCAAAATAATGTTCAAAAATATTACTATCAAATATGAATTGAAAATTTAATTTTTAAATATTTGATTCACAATAACTAAAATAAGAAGTACTAAGGGGGTGTATTGAATTAAATATTTGGAGGGGTTTGGTGGAATTTCTATATTTTAGGTTTTGGAGTGATTTGAGTAAAATTTTAGGATGGTTGAGTTGATTTGTTTGATTTCTTTTTTTTTTTTTTTTTTAAAAATCATTAGTGATTTGGTGAGATTTATTGAAAGGATTTGGGAGAATTTAATCAAAAAAAAAAGAAGAAGTCAACGACATTCCTTTTTTATTAATAACTATGCTTTTCTTTTTTGTTATCCTCTCCTTTGTCAAACGTACGGTGTGTCATATGACTCAACATTTTTTGGACGTAGCTCTACCTCTTGATTCAGTTTAATTATCAATCAATAACCAATAGTCTCAAGTCTCAACAAATCAATGCTCACCAAAAAAAAAGTCTCAACAAATCAATAGAAAAAAAAAAAAAATTAAAAGATATAACATAAACACATAAAATACACAATACTAATTATCGTCTCGGGTGGGAGGATTGGTTGGAAGAACCAAGTTTGGAAATTGGTTAAATACTATATTCTTAAAATACTCGAGCTCTTTTGTTTGTTGAGCTAGCACCTTGTCTTGTTCAGCTTGTGCTTTCTCCATCTCCAAAATCTTAAGGTTGGCTGCCTTCAAATCTTCTTCCTTGTTGCACAAGTTACAAAGAGTAGTATTGTCAACATCATCTTCAAGATCATCACCAGCACCTAATATTCTATGCCAAAGCCATTCCAAGCTTACAGAAGGAAGCAGCGCTTCACATGATTCGGGTTCCTTAAGTGCTAAGAGAATATTATAATTTCTCGATTTCAAAGCTTGCAGATAACTGAGGAGCTCCTTGGTTTCTTCTCCTGAGAATTTATTAGAGATAATAAATAAATTTGCTTGTTCAGGAATGTCGTCACGCACTGGATTGTCCACTGACCAGAGAAGAGCGTCCCTCATAATCCTTGTAGCTTTCTCATATATATCCCCTTCTATAGATTGAAATAAATTAGGGTTATAAGTTAAAAAAAAAAAAGATTTCAATAGAAGAATATATATCACCTAGGCGAAAGAAGAAGGTATCGAGCTCTTCATACTTGTCCGCGATTTCATCCGTGAAATCTAGATCACCTCCATAATAGAACCAGATATACAACCCACCAATTAAACCCTTACTCTTAAGAGCTGATAACAGGTTACGATAAACATAAAAAGGATTTAAATTATCAGGGAGTATGAAATCCTCGAGGTCCCAGAAGACGCATGTGGTGATTACTTCTGCACAAAACGGACAAGGTAGGCATCATCAACATTAATTACCAAACGAAATTAAAAAATAAGAATCTGAACGAACGTGAATATATACAATCGATTTAATATGACAGATTAGATGAAATCTATCTAATTCAGATATGAATAAACAATTTCGAGCAAGAGACGGAGAGGCATATCAGATCTTACCCTCGGATCCTTGTTCGGAAGACATGGTTTTCTATACGGAGATATTGATCGAGAAGAAAATTAGAGAATTTGAAGATGAAATAAATTAGGGTTAGATTAAAGTAAATTAGGGTTAGATAGGCTATTTGCTTAGAGGCATTGGTTTTATCGCTGCGGATGAGAGACTATTAAATGGTAGATATCTGTGTATTTGGAAAATTTTGATACCATTCTCTGAAAATTTATTTGCTTACAGATTTTGGCATTTAATATTTCTAGTTTTTTTTATAATGGAGATTAAAAAATATCTCTTTGACAAAAAAAAAAAGAGATTAGATTAAAATATACAGTATAATCCTAGAACAAAATCATGTTATCTAAACACATTCTATTTCACACTCGATCGATCAAAACCACAAACTCCAAGAACAAAAAAAAAGCCTTGTCATACTTTTTTTGTTGGTGAGGATGAAATGATTTGCTGAAAAACAACATCTCACAGATTTGCACAAGTTGCTATTGATTTGACATAATTGTTGCTCATGCATGTGTATGAATATAATTTTAAAGCAGATAGGTTTTAAACCGGTTAATATGCTATGCGTTTGGAATTTATAAGTTTGTTTGGGTGTCACCATCAGCAATATCATACACAAATTAAAGCTACTACGGCGCCTTGTTTGAAATATATGTTGTACTTGTACCCTGCAATCTGCATCAGCTACTTTCGTCTCCCTTGGAATTTGAAACAGCTTCCGTTGAGCACCGACTGCGTAAGCGAGAAGAAGAAGTCCGAACATTTAAAGGTTACTTAAGGAAATCGTATTCCTGATGGGGTGGGTTCCTTGAGTCCCAAGAGACTTTGATATTTCTCGATTCCGATTTTTGAAAAATACTAATGAACTCATCCGTTAAAACTTTATTTGAGACCACAAACAAATTAACCACTTGATCAGGCTTGGTGCGAGAAAAGTCCACAGCGGTGAGAAGAATGTTGCTCATCACCATTTTAGCTCTCCCCTGAATTTATATATCAAATGGAGAACCTATTAATGATTACATATATATGGTTTTTGCATTAGGATCGTTGTCACCTTTCAGCTACGCAGAGAAGTTAGTCCTCAGAATCTTTGCTATGCTCTTCCACTTCACTTTGCTTGATCAGGTTTTCTAATAGGTCATCCGAAAACAAAAGACGTACCTCTTCTGATACGACCTTACCAGGCTCTGCTAAGAGAACATTGTAATGTCTTTGTTTCAAATAGTGAAGAGTCTTGAGAAACAACTTGTGTTCTGAGAAGTTGTTTGAGATTATCATCAGATTTGCTGGATGAGGATTGTCCACTGCCCATAGAAGAATGTCCAAGAACATCCTAGCAACTCTTTTATGCGTTGAATCTAATAACAACAGAGATCTAGATTAGATTCTAGACATATATGTAAGTAAAAACAGAGAATAAAAGACTAGGGTTTTTAGTAAATAAATTCACCTTTGGGTACGAATGAGATTTTGACTCCGGCCTCACGAAATATATCTAGCAAGTCATCCGGTAGCGTTTCATTCTGAACATAAGCTGAGATTGACACCTCACCACGATAACCCTTATTCTCAAGAGCTGATTTGATATTCTGATAAATCAAATGAGGATGACTATCATTAGGGGTTGAGCAATCATCGAGGTCCCAGAAGACGCCTGTGCTATCATCTGCTAGATCGATTAGATGAAATCTATTAATCCAGATATATATCACAACGTGAATTGATTAGATCCATTAAAATTTACTATGACTGATCGATCAGATGAAATCCAATCCAGATATAGACAAACAATTTCAAGGAAGAGATAGAGAGAAATCTCACTTGCGAATTCTGTGGTCATGGTTTCGACGGAGATCGAGAAAATTAGAGACTTGTCTGAATGAAAGAACAAAAGAAAAATTAGGGTTTAGATGCGGAAGAGAGAGACTATAGGTTGAAAGGGTGGGAATTAAGGGTTAGAGATATGGCTTGTTTTCCAAGACACTGATTTGCAGCCGTTGGATTTCACATGGTCATGCCAATTTCGATTCTACCCCTAATTAACGTAACACACAGCAAAGTAGCTGAGGGTAATTTGGTAACTTCCTTAGTGTATTAATTAAGGCTTTTTGTCCGGGATGTTCTTTTCAGTTTTCATCATGTTACTAATTAGTGTTCACTGTCCAAAAAAAAACTTATTCGTGTTTGAAATAAACAACAGATTCATTTATATGAACAAAAATATGTATAAGAGATTAATACTATTGTAGTAACAAGTTTGTCGAATAAACCGGTATCGACCACATGGAGTCAGTGGGCATGAACTAAAAGAGAATAGTCATTACACATACACACTAGTGGGTAATTTAGTAACTGCCCGTGTCAAGCATGACCTGGGCCGCAGATCTCTTCTTCAGGTTCATTAGAATCCTTAGAGAACAAGAGGTGTACTTGGGCCAATTTAGGTGGAGTTAACAGGCCCATTTCATGGTATACGGGCCATTCTACTATGTGGCCGATATTTCTTGGTTAAGCATTGCAATGCACATAAACGGACCATGGTGATATCTTATCGTTCTTGTTAAGCATGGTGATATCATAGTTGCAGGACGATAGGAGAGCTTAGAGATCCGAGTTTAATAAAAATGATGAATTTTAATCTGAACAAAACATTAACTTATTATGGTCAGAATGAAGGAGATCTGCAAAGAGGATGATCCAACATTTCCTAGAGTTTTGTACTTAGTCATCAAAAGAGGATGATCGATCAACAGAGGAATGACGAAATTACAGACAAACAGTAGTGAACATTTTATTCTACTTGCAGCAATACTAAAATAATTAGTCTCCAACTAGTGGTAATGTCATCATAATGCCTAATCCATAAGTTAAGGCCTAAGCTCTCCCAAACCCACTTCCAGGTTGAACAATGTGAAACATGTAATTTTTCTTGGATTTCAAAAGTTGAACAACCTCAATGAAGTCTGGAGAGGTGTCTTTCATGATTAGCATCAAATTTGATGGTTGAGGATGTTCAGCTGACCAGGCAATGATGTCTTCAAGCATCTTCGAATGTCTCGCGTACCTCTCTCCTGCAACAAACAAGTCAGATCTGATCAAAGATACATACATTCACAAACACGTAAGTAAAAAGACAAGTTCCTAACCTGCAGGGAAGTGATTGAGCTTAATTCCCTCAGAGGGAAACTCATGACCAGTCATATCACCATACGCCCTTATTGAGACCGTTCCATGATGACCAGCCCTCGAAATGGTCAATTTAATGTTCTGCAAAACCTGACTAGCATTGAGGTCAACATCAATCTTGCAATCTTCTATGTCCCAAAAGATACCTGTCTCAGCCGCTGCGATGACCAAAAAAAAGAAATTACTATAAAACGGAGAAGATACTTACTAAAACTACTTGCTAGGTTTTAGTGACAGAATCTAATCTTGAGATCTAGAGAGTTATGAAAACAACAGTTCTAACGGAGATACAAAGAGAGAGATAGAGATTTTACCTGCGTAATCGCCGGGAAAAGCAGACATTGTTTTGCCGGATTGATAGAGAGAGTGTTTGTCTGGTAGGTGAGAGGGTTTTAGATCTGTGGTTGTGGATGAGTGAAATTTACGCTTTGTTTTCACTGGCAACACTGGTCGTCGTGTGCTAATTTCGATTCTACCCCTTGCCACACAAGACACAACCATGTAACTGACCGTGGGTAATTAAGTAACTTTGTTTGTCAATTCAGGAAAAGCATCACTTGGGCCGCACCATGACCCAAACCTCCTCATTACAATCCTTAGAGAAGAAGAGTTATACTTTGGGCTATTTGAGGTGGAGCCACAGGCCCTATTTCATTGTAAATGGGCCTTGTTAAGATATACAAATGACGGATTTTCGTTCTTGTTAACCATCAAAACGAATCTCAAAGTTGCATGGCCCACCCCATCACGATTTCAAGTTTTTAATTAACTTTCCAACCCCTACCAAGAATTGGAAACTGAAACTTTTTATTGATCTTTACTTCTTTAGATCTCTAATCTGGAATATAATTCGGTTCAACCTAGAATTCTATCTAACGAAAACCAAAACTTAAAAGTTAAATTAAATATGTACATATGTGTAAGAAAACGACATCACATCTCTCCTCCAAGTCCCGGTTTTGCTTTGCGTTTAAGTTAGTTAAGCTATGCATAATTTTCCTCTAACAAATTCAAATATTTATAACGATCCAAATCGAAACATAAACATATCACACAGTTTCAAATTAGCGCTTCGAATCTAGTTTACTTGCTCTTCTACAGTAAATGATCAAAATCATGGACTCGAGATGTTATGGCTTCTTCTTTGCTCTGTTCTCTTTAACTGTGGTTGCTCTTGCTTACGATCCTGACACTCTTCAAGATCTCTGCGTTGCAGATCGCACTTCAGGTAAACATATCTTCGAAATTCAATTTAGTGTTTACTTTGAATGATTGTATGTTAATGTTAAAGTAATGAAATGTCGTTGTTTTGGATTATGTAGGGATCAAAGTGAATGGTTTCACATGTAAGCCGGAATTAAACATCACTGCCTCAGATTTCTTCTTCGCCGGAATCGGAAAACCCGCCGTCGTTAACAACACAGTCGGGTCAGCCGTCACGGGAGCAAACGTAGAGAAGATCGCAGGGCTTAACACGCTCGGAGTCTCACTCGCGCGTATCGACTACGCTCCCGGAGGTTTAAACCCGCCGCACACGCATCCACGCGCCACTGAAGTGATCTTCGTTTTGGAAGGCGAGCTTGACGTCGGATTCATAACGACGGCGAACAAGTTATTCGCTAAGACTGTGAAGAAAGGAGAAGTTTTCGTCTTCCCGAGAGGATTGATTCATTACCAGAAGAACAACGACAAAGCGAAACTTGCGTCGGTGATCTCTGCGTTCAACAGTCAGTTACCGGGTACACAATCGATGGCCGCCACGCTATTCACGGCCACTCCGGCGATTCCGGATCACGTTTTAACGACGGCGTTTCAGATCGGAACGAAAGAAATCGAAAAGATCAAATCCAAGTTGGCTCCCAAGAAAGTCTAAAAATTGCGTTTGTTATATATATTTTTAATTTTATTAATTTGTTTTTAATAAAGGAAAAAAAAAATAGCTTACTCATTAGAGTAAGCTGCTGAATCAGCTGGATGGTTTTAAGCAATCCATATAGGAAGAGACGCAAACCTATAAACAGAGATCTCTCTACAATGCAAACAGAGGAGGGAGAGAAAGCTGTACAATTTTTATACACTAAAAGCTCTGTATAAACCAAACAACATAACTTTGCCTAGATTATACATATATGTATGGACACTGAAACCCAAAATCACACTTTTACTTATCTATCCTGAGGTTATGACAGAGATGTCCAAGTTCCGGCCGTGACTTCATCCAATCCAAGAATTTCATTTCTTCCGGTGACGTGCAATAGAGGTATGATCTGAATGTTATCAGGTAAAAGTAGCGCCTGCTCATACAAAACAATCATATTATTGTTTGGGTATGGGAAGAAATGAACTTCAAGGTTTGGTTTGGATCGTTTTAACAGGATTGGAGTTGAGTAACTAACCTTAAGGCTTTAACACCCATGTCCATGATGTATGAACGGTTTTCATCTTTTGTAATAGGAAGCTTGTTGAGTTCTTTACTGTAGTAAACGATGTCTTCTCTTAAATGTCCAGCACCAGCACACCTATAAAATGCCAAAACAAGACGATGCAATCATGAGCAATGTATTTGAAAGTGAAATAAAATTCTCAAAAGAGATTGATTGATTACATACAGTTCGACTATTCCATCTACGTCTGATTTGCTCTGAGGACCATGAGAAAGCACTCTTATGAGACTCAGTATGTCGCGGTAGTCTCCCATACTCAACGCTTCTTCATCACAAGCCCGTGAAGGCGAATCATCTTCTTCTAAGGTAGAAGAATCTGTGGTTGGTGTAGCTGCGAAGTTCTGACCAGGTTGAAGTAGGAGACAAGTTATGGCCATTGCATAAGAAACTCCTCCAAAACCGGTGTGCGATACAAACAAGTAACTCCCAGCGGAACTGTGTTGAAAACGTCCACAAGTTAACACGGAAGAGATTTGGTAAATATGTAAAATGTGAAAGAATAAAACAGATGATTGATACTTACTCGTCTTTACAGTACTGGATCGCGTCTACATCGGAAGCTAATGCATCTTTTTCTCTGGTTAAAGGTATTCTGCGGTAAGATATGTTGTAATTTTCATCTTTCAGAGCAGCATATACTTCTGCAGGTGTCTTCACATTATCTGGTTGAATATTCTCCCAATATCCAATAACCCGAGATTGATTAGATGCCGGGCTGTATTCTTCACGATGCAATAGCATTCGGCCTCCAGTCTCTCGAACTTCAGCCAATATATCTTCTTTTAACCGTGATTCTATGCTTTCTACCTGCATTAATGATACAAATCAATAAAACTGCTTTTGCAATTTGTATAATTATTAGCTGTGATTGAAACATACCACTGCACCGGTTATTCCAACATGCTTAAGCGTATCAACAGGTTTACTCAATTCTCTCAAGACAAATGGAGTTCCATTGATATAAACAACCGCTTCTTCTCTCAAGTCTGTTACTACTATTCTTTCTGTTGAAACCCCACCTTCTTCCTTTAGTTTGGTGCCTAAATAGGCGAGCATCTTTTTAGCGCCTGAAATTGTGGGAGTTGCCATGCTATACACAGGATATCTATCGACCTGAAATGAACGTTATGTCATGGTTAAGTATAATCATTTTAAGGTTACCAGTAATCAGGAAACCACACAAGAATCGCATTTCCTTGAAGCCTACCTTGTATACGTGAGGTGCACCGTTAATTTGCAAACGACTTGAAGTTCTTTGGCCAGGGAAAAAGTACATTTTAAGTATAGAACCCTTTCCCAAGACAGAACCACTACGTTCGTTGACAATTGACTCCATGACTGCATCTCCGTGTTGCGATTCATGTTGTGCCCGCAATTCCTCCTACATGAAAATATTCAAAGTTGTAACACGCAAAATAAAGAAGATTATACAGTTTCCCAAGACTGAATAATGAGACATTTGACTCACAGGAATGGTAAAAAATCGTCCAGGTCTTAGCCTTATGCTCCACTTCATTGCTTGCACCTCAGGCCTCTGATTCAACCAATTCTTGAACGTCACCTTAGATTCTCCTTCCACAAAGAACCCATCAAAAGCTTTGCTTCCTAGATAGGCTGCAAAGGCAATCAAGCGGAAGTATCTCTCCAAATATTCAGCGCCACGTTTCAAGGCAGCACTCCTTACTCGTGGCTCAACATGTTGTTGGTTGAAAACCTTTCTGTACTGCAGAACAGCTTCACGAATATTTTGCAATGCAGAACATCTATCAATCACGGCATCTAAAGCCTCACGGGATTCAACTCCATTATCGAATAACCTAGTGATTTTCCACAGTAAAAGGATGTCATCCATTCCAAATGCACGACCTTGTTCCTCCTCAGTTCTTCGTCCTGAATTACGAGGTCTTGCTTCAGCGTTATTACTTCCAGTTTCTTCACCACCACTTGAGGAATCTTCATCCACAATGTCATGGGTCAGAACGTCATAAAGAACCTTGATAGGTCTCCCATAATTGATGCGGAGCTTCACTAGACAGGCAATGACAGTTCCAGTGGTTGTTCTACCTCTCCCCATCTGTGAATGTCGAATGAAAAAAGAAATGCTGTAAGTTAAGCTAAATAGGATTACCAAATAAATCGAAATACACAAGCAGATTGGGACGCAGAAGGGAACTCAACCTGGCAATTGAAGACAAAAGCAGTGTCTTTGGAAGCAGAAGCAATATTAGATGTCAATGTGTCAAAGTCTGAGCTTTTGGGCGCTTTACCATCAGTTATAGGTACACGTGCATACTTAATAGGAAAACCATCAGCCTCTAAACATTTGTAGACCTCGAGGGGTGTTTGAACAGAATCAGCATCCACAGTTTCCCATAAATCAAAAATCTGTCCATCTTTGGTTTCATGAATGACCATTATCGCACCGTCATATCGCTTAGCTTCTCTCAGAATATCTTCTTTTAGACGAGCCTCCATTCCTTCCACTCTATCTCGATCAATTCCCTACATAGAGGTATTTCTGTTAAGCTTTCTAACCAATCCATAAGAGCTGAAGAGAAATTGGGGCTAATCACTCAAAGGTATTGCATCTAAATAGTATCTGAAATATACTTTAAAACATAGATTATTACCGTATATTCTAGCATGTTCTTATATGGCCTTTCAACTTCACGTAGAACAAATGGTTTCCCGTTGATATATATAACAGGTTCTTCTCTCATATTGTGCCAAAAAACTGGCCGACCACCTCTGGAACTCCCAACCCTTTCAATGACAGATCGAATACCATCTATAGTTGGATTCGCAACACCATATACAGGAAATCCTGGAACCTCCCTAAAATTCGGAGCTCCTTCCACCCTCTCTGGTAGACTTAAAATTTGACAGCCAGGACTATGATCACTCTTTAGTACAGTTTGACTTCCCAGAACTGCCCCACTTCTAAGCGCAGCAACGACACTCATCTCGTGAGGGCGCCCGTCAGTAGATTCTGCAATCTTTGTCAAAGAAGGCTTCATAGCTGCATATCCAAGGGCACCCATAGGATCTCTCCTGAGCAACCTGGAAGAGGCAATGAACTTACATGAGACATCTGAAGATCATATGCAGTCTAATACACGAGTACCAGATTAATTTGGACATTCAAATTATGCTAAAATAGTGTAAATAGATACAGCTGCAGGGAGCTACTTAAATATAGGAAAAGCCTCTCAAATAAGTTGTTCTTCAACTGCTCCTATGGAAAACTGAGATACAGCCAGATTTACAAGCAAACAGAAGCATAACAGGTTAAAAGCAAAAATAAACTGCTTCTCAGTACCTGCGAAGAATGCTATAGAGCTCTGGCCTAGCTCGCATCCAATCAGCAAAACTGACATGGCCAAGCGAACCAGATTGGAGAAAAGCACCCTCTGAATGAAGATATACTGCAAAGCATATAAGGAAGTAATATCTTTCCAAGTACTCAACAAAAAATGAGAGTGCTGCCTCTCTCTTCTTTTCATCGGGTTGACGCAAAATACTACTGCGATAGGTTGCAATTGCCTCTCGTAAATTCTGTAAGATAATTCATAGATAAACTTTAGACCTTTTACCCTAAGTGAAACCCCATAAGTTAAAAACTTAAACAGATACCTGCATGGATGCACATTTGTCGATGACTTTATCAACTTGCCTTTTACCTTCTACACCACCCTAGAATCATGAAACCAATTAATAGTTAGAAGCAGCAGGACCACCAAAATGATCAGATGAAGACAAATGGAAAGAGTCTAAATACCTCTAAGACTCTAATTAAACTTCTAACGACCGCGTATTCCCCTCTACGGATTGCCTCCTCCGAATTCGGCAGATTAACAGTAATATTTTCACCAGCTTTAAAGATTCTCCCAAAAGAGTTGTTTCTTGGGAATCCTTGATCTTTATTCAACATTAAATAGAAAAGAAAAAAAAGACAGGTTAATAGATACCATAATGACCTGGCTTAAACACCAATCTGTCTGGACTAATTGTCTATGGGCTATATTTTTTTCGAGAATATGTGGCTCCCTAGATATATATACAGAAGAACAGGCTTGAGAAAGAGGGTTGAGAGATGATTATTTGGCTAGTCGATAGTGTTTCCATTTCTCTATGACAAATAAAGCACTTGAAGATTTGATACTCCAAAAGTGGAAAAAAAGTAAACGATTCAATAATAAGGTATCCCCAAATCAGCTTCTTTTTTTCGCATAACATGTAATTCACAGAAAGAGCATTTGGTATACTCTCTTCGCAAGTTGAGCGGTTGGAGATGATGAAGTACCTGATGCCCCAGTACGTTTGAAATAGACCAGGGTTGCAATCACCATTCCAGTTGTCGTACGTCCACGTCCCATTTGACAATTGAAAATGATCTCCGTATTAATGTCAGCCTGAGATATCTTCCTAATCTGAAATAATAGTGTATTGAAAAAATTCATTGACAGGAACACAGTAATCCCAATATAATGTTATGCTCCCAGCAAATACCAAATGGCAAGAGATAAGATCATTCAAGGTTGTCGACTAAGAATGGCATAAGACTTACCAACAGATCAAAATCTGTTTCTTTTGGTGACTTTTCATCCGTTATAGGAACACGTTCATAATCGACAAGGTAGCCTTCAGCTTGCAGTTCTTCGTAAACCTAGATCCAGAGAAGTGTATAAGCAAAAAGAATGATATGAACCTGGAAATCCCATTAAAGGGTCTACATATGATGTTTCATTCCAATATCCTACCTCAAGTAGTGTCTTCAAAGAATCAGTTGAGACTGGCTCCCACTGGTCCACCATCTGACCATCTGGCAGTTCATCGGTGACAAGTATCTTATTCCCATATCTGCAAGGCAAATGGTCAAATACACCCGAAGCAAAAACAATGATACAAACAAAGTTAGATCATTTAAAGGACGTAGTGGTTACCTCGACGCCTCCATGAGAATATCTTCTTTTAACCGGGCTTCCATTTGCTCTACCCTTACCCTGTTGATTCCCTGATCAGAAACATAAGCTTAAGGTCACAAATGAAAGGTTCCATGGATAATCATGTTTCTGAATTTACTTTGTTAGTGGAGATAATTTGCATCCACCCAACAAACTAATGTACAAAAAGGCTCTATTAATGTACAAGAAAAGTGTTTCCGAATGGAATTGACCGCATATTAGGAAAAGGCTTTTGTACCGTGTACTCAAGATTAGTGAAAGGTTTCTCCACATCACGTAGAACAAAAGGTCGCCCGTTTATGTATACTACCTGCCAAATGTGTAGTAAATGCCAAGTTAACAAGAAAGAATATAGAAGCAACAGTAATGGCTCATTCCTAGGATTTGCATATTGGCAGAAGTTCAAGAAGATGGATATACCGGTTCCTCCCTGAGACTAACCCAAAGAACTTTTGCTTGTTTCCCGTCCTTGTGAGCTCCAATATGCCTAAGAACGTTTCGTATCCCAACAGCAGTTGGAATTGCAACCCCATGTACACGTAGTGAATCAGCCTGTGAAAAAGACCACAAAACCAAGAGCAGATAACAAAATGAGAACATATTAAATCTCAAAACCAGCTTCAATAGATAACTAGTACTCGAAGTTTATAAGGAATCTGCATTTTGGAAACACACAAGATCAAGTTCTAGAGATATAACGAGTGTAGTACATAAAACCTAGATTCTAGCTGAAATCAAATAAATTCCTATACATAGGTTTCGTTTCTGTGATCCGATTTTCATGTCATTCACAGATTCAGCTCACTTGATAGTCAAATTTCACATAACAAAATAAAAACCAAAATCGGAGAATGGGAGAGAGACCTGACGGTAATTGGGAGCGCCTTCGATCTGAGGAGTCATACGCTTATTTTGACAACCTGGAAAATGGTCACTCTTGAGAATCGTCTTCTTACCAAGTACCGATCCATCTCTCAGCTTCATCACCTGCTCTGGCTCCTTCGGTATCGACATATCTCATCCAACAAAACTCCACACAGAAACTTCAAAAACTTGCAGATTCGATTCAAAAAAACGATATCGACTCCGAAAAACCTCTCGACTCTTCTTCTTCTTCACTCTATAAACTGTTCTTCGAATCCCGGAAAAACGACAAAAATCGTGCGCCAATGCGGGACGAAGAAACGCTGGAATATTCGTGATTCGCAGACAAAATCCAGAAAATATCTCGCGCGAGAAAAGGAAAATCGAAGTTTGAGAATTGAGAGAGAGAGATGAAGAAAATGGATAAGGTCGCGGAACGAATCGATTTAACAAAAACGCGGAGGATAATTCCAACAAACTTATTTAGAGCGGAGAGATTTAAGAGAGATGAGCTCACACGCTAATCTATTTCTTTAACTCTTAATTACCTTCCACGGATATTTATAAGATCGGATTAAATTGTTGAAAAAAACAGAATTAATAATACATTTTTTAGGAAAGGTTATTTAAAAAAAATAGCATAACGAGAAAGTTATCTAGAAGCCTAGAGGGTTTTGTTTTAAAATAAGGAAGTAGAAATCAGGATATATGAAAGCTTATAACAAAACCCTCTAAGCTTATACTAATCTAAGGATATATGAAAAACTTTATCTTTTAGGATCACCTATAATTAAAATCGTTTGAACATTATTAATTATGGTTTTTCGTTAATCTTTTAAACATATCACCATAAGTTAATTATAGATATGTGTTAGAAAAATAAAGATAAAAAATTTAATTATCTATATTGTGATTAACCTATGATTTTTAGAAAAGTTTGATCTTCTTAGATTCAATTTAGCCGGATTCAACACGTTTAAAAGCTTCAATTTAAGCCAACCATAAGGGATAAGCTTCAACGTTTAACACTTGTGTTGGTTATAAAGTTAACTTTTACGTTTTCTTTTTTTTGGACAAAAAGTTTACTTTTACATTCTAACAAAAAAATATAAAAATAAAGTAAACTTTAAAAAAAAACATTAACTAATAATAAAGTAGCCTCCTCCTAAGAAGAAGAAGAATAATAAGAGAGGAAACAAAATTTCGATTGGTCAGTAAATGAATTGTGGGTCTTGCGTCACACAGAAACGTGAAAGGCGTGTCTTTTTCTTTGATTCTTTAGTAATTTATTAAAGATTTTGTCTGATCATTTTCCAATCCTGCAAATATATTTATTTTCTGTAAAGTGGATATTTATGAAACTAACATTTAATTTCAAGAAACCATTTAATATTTTTATTTTATGATAAAAATAACAAAATCATATACTAATGTCATTTGAGATTCGAACCCTTGTTATATCTAATCTAATTTTGAACGTTTATTATGTTAGTATAGTCATGTGTCCATAAAATTGAGCAAGATTTTGGCATTGAAAAAAAAAAAAAAAAATTGAGCAAGATTTTGGCATTGAAATGTTTTTTTAGACACCTTGAAACCAAAATGTATTTGAAATTTTGAATACAGTTTAATTTTTTGCATGCTCGTTTTACTGTTTTCTTTGACTACTGTTTGTTTTCTCTTGTATAACATCACTTTAATTATTATTATTTTCGTAACATCACCACTATAATTATTTATCAAAAAAAAAATACTACTTCAATTCAATTGTCGATAAATTTATGCGAATTTAAAAGATGACGATTTTTTTTCTTTCTCAATACGATAAACATGGACGGTGGAATATTCTTGTAGGATACGAGGAGGGCAATTATCCACGATACATTTGAGGATTTTACTACATACATGAGTTTGTGGAAACAAAATTACTAACATTTTATAAATCAAAATCCATAAATAGTATATATCATAAAAACATAAAAATATCTGTCAACGTCTATCTAACAACAGAAACAAATTCAAGTAATAATGATTAGGATCCCTTCGAAGATGGAAGACGACTAACCAATACTAGCTGCTAGGTCCTTGCAAAGGAATTTTGCAAATGTAACACCATCTCGTGGTGCCATTCAAAACTTATGGATCCATAAGGCCGAGTCAAAAATATATACAAAAGAAGAATATACAAATGCCAAGACATGTAAGTAATATTTTATAGATTTAATGAGTACATAACTGGTATCATTCGTAATTAATATACATGCTCAAATATAATTGACCACCTACGCTAAATCCATTGATATTGACTATATAAAGTGGAGGTCACACATATTCTTTAATATATGCTTAATCTTATTAGTCACCGCATAAGAAACTAAAAATTATTGGTAAACGACTCGTTTAACGCGTCGTCGTGAGTTAAACATGCTCAGATTCTTCGCTTGGTCTTTTAATTTTTTAATATGGGCTCCCACTTGTTTATATATATGACATTTTTACGAATTTACAAATTAAAATACTGTAAACAAAGACACGCATTAAACACGGTATAAGGAAATGGTTTTCTTACTCGTTGGTCATTTATCAAAATAGTTAACAACAAGTCAACAACTACAGTTGTCAAATGAAAACCCAAGAAAATAAAATTATCATACCGATATATATGTATTTGTAACTTCCTTTTTTTTTTTTTTTTTTTGAACATACAACTTCCTTTATTAAAGGGAACATGTCAACAACTTAAGTGTATGACATATACCATGTTTAAATAATTGTAACCTGTCAAGTCACATCAAACTGATTGATGTTTCATTTTCAAATGCGATTCTCGTGGACTTTAATATGTGGTTCACAAGCTTATTGTAGTTGTCTTCTTTTATATGTGTAGTCATTAACAAATGTTTTTCTATTTAGCTTTAATGTCAATCTAGTCATGTGGATCATTATCAAACCTGTAATCAAATGAGCGATCGAGTAATCAGGAGTATTATTTAAATCGTTGTCTTATGAACTTGTTAAATTATCGATTTATTATATGTCCAACGATTTGGAAGATCTCTCTACCACATGTATCTATTCTTTCACGACAAATGAAAAATATTCTATTCAAAGAAGTTTTGTCATAAAAGTATCAGTTAGCAGAGGGAAGGATATATGAATTTTTTTTTTTTTTTTTTTTTTTTTTTTTTTTTTTTTTTTTTTAGGATATATGAATTTAATTTAGTTTAAGTAGTAATTTATTTGTTTTAGTCACCACAAATTTGTCATTACAATTTACAACTGTATATGTTCTACAAATTGATTATGAGTTTTGATATCGTAATATTCTTTTATATAAAACATATCTTCGATGGAGGTTTTGTTATCTAATTGATTAGTACTTTTAATGTCTCAAAATCAATATCGAAATTTAAATTGAAGAAGAAATCGAGGTTGTTTTTGTAATATTTCCAAAGTACAAGAGTTATTTGACTAAAAACAATAGTTCACGCTCTACCTGTGTGAGATTTTAAATACTAAGGGGTTTATATGCAATATTTTATAAATTTAATAACTAGCAAATTATTTTGACCCGACCCGGTTGATTGGAGATAGATTTCTCGTTATCGTCTCTACTTTCCCGGTCAGTTTTGGGGTGGGGGAAGCAGAAGATGTCGACCGGTTTAGCTCTGAATCGCTGTTCGATTTCGGTATGTAGAACGGCCAGTACTTTACTTAACCGGCCAACGGTCTCCGTAGTCAGGAGTTTGAAATTCAGTCACCGGCTAATCGGAAACTGCTCGATAGCGCCGGCGGATCCTGTTGTTGTGGCGGAAGACGTGAAGTACGGTAACAAAGAGGTTATCAGTCTCACTCCTCGTCTTTACGACTATGTCCTCTCCAACGTTCGCGAGCCTAAGGTGTGTAACTCTCTTCCTCTGCTTTGGTTTTCGTTTTCCTTTTCTTAGACTTATAGAGATTTTTACTTGTGATTTGGTGTATTGCTTAGATTTTGAGGCAACTTCGGGAAGAGACTTCCAAAATGCGAGGTAGTCAAATGCAGGTAACAGTTTCACACTGCATTTGGGTTCTTTCACTGGTTTCAGCTTGTTGATGAGCTCTGGTTTATACTAATTGTTTCTGTTCTTGTCACTACCAAGCTAATTTTCTTGTAAATTACATATGATTTTGGCTGTAGGTGTCGCCTGATCAAGCGCAGTTGCTTGCAATGCTTGTACAGATGCTTGGAGCAGAAAGATGTATTGAAGTTGGAGTTTACACGGTGTTTAATCTTCTTCCTATGAGTTTCTTGAGCATTGTTCTGTTGGCTTCGATTTCGGTTCTTAGGAAAATGATGATGAGCTTGTGTTTTTGACAGGGATATTCTTCCTTGGCTGTGGCGTTGGTTCTACCAGAATCAGGGTGTCTAGTTGCCTGTGAAAGAGATTCTAACTCTCTTGAAGTCGCTAAGAGGTACTACGAGCTTGCTGGAGTCTCTCACAAGGTGAGCCCGAAAAATATCCCATTCCAAATCAATGCTTTTTTATGGCACAAAAGATTTACTGTTTTATACTTTTTTTGTTTGCGATTTCGTGACTGCTTGAATCTTATCTTTAAAATCAATGATATTATGCTTGTAAAATGGTTCCTCAGCATATATTTGGCCTCTTGGAAACCCTTATAACATTTTGTTTTCCATACATGGTTCTTTGATTCATTACGAACAACTATATGATTCTTTGATTTGTTTATTCTAGTCAGGTTAATGTGAAACATGGTCTTGCAGCTGAATCATTGAAATCCATGATTCAGAACGGTGAAGGATCCAGGTAAATACGTAAGCTTCTTTCATTATATTGAGGGTGGCTCTTCCCTAAGCTTTTATTACTTGCAGCTATGATTTTGCATTTGTCGATGCTGATAAGAGGATGTATCAGGACTACTTCGAATTGCTTCTTCAACTTGTAAGATAAATAATGCTAGTCTCTTTCCATAGTTGGCCATGTTAGCTTTAGCAGTTATCTCTGTTGACGCAGGTCAGAGTTGGTGGAGTCATTGTGATGGATAATGTTCTTTGGCATGGACGAGTTACGGATCCTTTGGTATGCATCTTACACAAACAAAATCATGCTCTAATAAGCTTCTCGAATGAGAAGAAAGACCATAATTTCATATCGATAAATTCAACAGGTGAATGATGCGAAGACCATCAGCATTAGGAATTTCAACAAAAGTTTAATGGATGATAAACGTGTAAGCATTAGTATGGTGAGTTTTTTTTTCCCTGGATTCTATCACTTTGTGCTCCAAAGTCCACAACACAACGAGCTCTTCCAAACTCTCACTTGAGTTTTTCACCTTTCTTTGCGCATCAGGTACCAATCGGCGATGGCATGACGATATGCCGCAAGAGATAATCATCAGAAAAAACCACTTGGGTCACAGTGAACCTGATCCAAGAGAGAAGTCTTTTAAACATGAAAGGATCGATGAAGCCAAGATATATTTCAGGATAGGGAAACATTTCTTTTGTTCTGAATCCATTCTCACAAACAGTTAGAAGACTCATCAACTTGGGAGGGTAATTACTAATTACGAACGCACGCACTTTGTCAAATTGTTCCTGTCCCAAAATTTAAACTGAACATGTTTTTTTAAAAAAATTCTATTTTCGTTTCCGTAAAATCTCATCCCTAACTAATTTTCGTTTATGCACATATTTGTGTAAAATAAGACTTTTAAACTTTTTCAAAAGCCACCGGCTATCTATATTATTAATTGGGAATCACTAAATATTAAATAACCTTATAAAGAGTAAAATATTACAAAAAATGCCATTGGTTTTTAGTATTTTTAAATAACTTCATTAAGGGTACAATAGTAATCACAAAATTAATATATTTAAATAAAAAATAGTTTAATTCTTTTAAATAATTATTAATTTCCAAAAAAAAAACTAATTTTTTCTCTCTTATTAATTATAAACGAAAATTTGAAATTAATTTTTAAAAAATTGTTAACCAATAAAAATTGAGAAACAAAGATTTGATATCCAACTAAGATTTTATCTAAACCAATCGTAATAGACTATTCTATATCAAAAATAAAAAGAAAAATAATATCATTTTAATTCAAAATTAAAAACACTATCGTTTAAATCATTTATCAATGGAGGACTTTAAGATTAAATTTAAAATTTCGTAAGAAAATTAAATACAAATATTTTAAGATTCAGTTTTGTTATAATATTTTCACAAATTTTAGAATATAAAACAAAATTTTATTTCAAAATTTCTAACATACGATATTAGATATTAACAACTATTTATATTTATGGTGAAATAAACTCAAATAATAATAAATTTAAAGTAATTATCATTATAACCTTCGTTTAGAGCAAGTTTAATAAATATCTAACAATAGATTGTAAATATTAATTTCTAAATTATGTTGCGTTTTATTTTTTGTTTTCAACCGGATCTTCCTTAAATAAATCCCTAATATATTTCACACAGTTTTCAAATAATGTAAACTAATTATATATTTTGAATTCAAAACAAATTATGCGGCAATAGCATATCTCAAATTTTTATTTTTAGTCCAAAAATCAAATTAATTATGATTAAAAAATAAAAGAAGAATATGCAAAATTTAGCTAAGGAAAGAAAAATTGATAAATTTGTTAAAATATATTTGTAACTTTAGCAGCATATATATTAATCTGCAAAACTCACATTATGTATTGTATGATATTTAAAAGTAAGCAAACAAGAATTTGGAACATGATTTTAATGGAATGAAATGAGAATAGGAATTACGAGACGGGATGAGAGGGGAACATAAATTGAAAATCAAACTAAATACCCAATTGGTACGAGCACTTTATAAAATAAATTTGTTTACATACATAACCCTATACGTACGTTTTTAGTTACACATATTCTATTTATGCCGGATACTGGACCGTCATATTTTTATTTCACGTATACGAGACGAGTTATGGGACCAAGAATTTATGACAGATACAGGACGAGATAGGTTTCCCGTTCTAAAATAGTTACGCCTAGCTAATATACATGAAATAACCAAACTCAAACCGAAGCTATATCCTATTTAACACATGTAATCAAACTATTAGAAATGTTTTGATTAGTTTAGAAAATAAAAAAGTAACATCATTTAGGCTTCGATTGGTAACCATAATTTAGGAAAAGAATGAGAAGGAATGTGATATTCCTCTTTTGTTCCTCAATATTTTTACCATTTATATGTAATATTTTTTTCCACACCATTCCTCTACATTCCTCACCAAAAGAAGAACACTAGAACAAAAATGTTCCTCTCCAAAATTGATGAGGAACAAATGGAACAAAAAAGGAACAAATATTAAAATTCGTTTTTATTTTAAAATAAATAAAAAAATAATGTTTATCAATAATATTTTTATTTTATTATATAATAATTTTCATATCTTCACAATATATTAACAGAAAAAAATATTTTTGATAAGAATTTCATGTTGAATTACTCTTAAGACTTCACTTGAAAAATATATAAATAGTAAAATAAATTTAAAAATGTTTATATTGTAAAAGAATAATATATTTTAAATTACTCTTTCAATTTTATTTTATGTTAATATTAAATATTATTATTTAAAATGATATATATAAATTTAGTTCACAAATTTTAGGTTCAAATATAAATTTTCAAATTAAATAAATATAAAAAATATTTAGTATTTTTCATTGAAATTTGATTTATTTACTATTTAATATATCTTTAAAGATATTTTTAATGTTTGGTTACCATTCATCATAATAGTACATTTTATTCATTCTCTGCATCTTTTCCTTTTCGTTCCTCAAAAATTGTTTGTTCCATTCCGCATTGTTCTTTTTATTCATTTTCTTTTTGTTCTTTTAATGGTTACCAATCGGAGCCTTAACTTTTGCAACTAAATTATATCTTAGTTTTATCTTAAATATAATTTCGCACGTACGTGTAGGTCCGGATCTTAAAATATAACTATGCACTAACGCAACTGAATTTCGTTCATTACTCTAATTTTATAATATTTATACTATTATAAAGTTCACTAACACAAAAAAAATATTTTATATTTTTAAAATCTATATAAAAATTTCTATAAAAATATTTCTGCACGTACGTGTGAATCCAGATCTAATACACTAAAATATATATCATAGAAACAACAAAATAATCTATATTGAATTAAAATTTGTCAGAACTTTTTAAAAAATATGAAATCCCGCACGTATGTGCGGGTGATGATCTAGTTATTATTTAAAAATCAGACTCTCTGACCATAATAAAGCCAAAGTCCTCACCACTCAAATGTTATCAATAATTGCTTATAGTAACAAATGGATCGATTCCACGCGATGCCTTCGTTCTCACTGAGCTTTCCTTTCCTTTTGTTTGTTTTCTGCTTGATCGGCTCACTAGCTGCCGATGATCTCCCACATAAATCCGGCGGTGACGTCTGCTCCGGGGGTTCTGATCTTAGAACGCCCGATATTCGACTTAACCGACCGACGTCCTCCGTCGTCGGAAACTGCCCGGCGGAGCCAAGTCCTTTAGTTATGGCTGACGACGAGAAGTACGGTAACAAAATGGTTATCAGTCTCACTCCTCGTCTTTACGACTATGTCCTCAACAACGTTCGCGAGCATGAGGTGTTTAACTCTTTCCTCTGCTTTGGTTTTTCGTCTTTATGTTTAACCAGCCTTTTTTTATCTTTAGCTTGTGGCCTTCTACAACTTAGAGCCGGCTCTGGTTTTATGTTTACAATGATTTTACTTGTGAGTTGAATTATGTTTTAGGTTTTGAAGCAACTTCGAGAAGAGACTGCCATTAGTCAAATTCAGGTTCTTTTACTGTTTTCTAGCTCTGGTTTATGCTAGTTCTTGTCACTACCAAGCTAACTTTATGGGAAATTTACATTTGATTTTGGCTGTAGGTGTCGCCTGATCAAGCGCAATTGCTTGCAATGCTTGTAGAGATTCTTGGAGCTGAAAGATGTATTGAAGTTGGAGTTTACACGGTATTTAATATTTTTTTCCTTTGAGTTTCCTGAGCGTTGTTATATATGTTGGCTTCGATGTTGTTACTTGTGATAATGATAACGAGCTAGTGTTTTTGACAGGGATATACATCATTGGCTGTGGCGTTGGTTCTACCAGAATCAGGGCGTCTTGTTGCCTGTGATAAAGATGCTAACGCTCTTGAAGTTGCTAAGAGGTACTACGAGCTTGCCGGAGTGTCTCACAAGGTGAGACTGTAAGATATCTTATTCAGTTATTGCTAAGAGGTACTACTAAGAGCTGTTTTGTGACTCAAGTCTTGGCCATTGTCTCCTAAATACTGATACCTTGCTTGTAAAATGGTGTCTCAATGAAATGATCTCATTACGAGCAACTGGTTGATTCTTCAATTTGTTTACTCCACTCAGGTCACTGTGAAACATGGTCTTGCAGCAGAATCTTTAATGTCTATGATTCAGAACGGTGAAGAGTCCAGGTAAATACAGTAAGCCTTTTTCATATAATTGCCAGTGGTAGCTCTATCTGAAATGGTTTGACTCATTTCAGTTTTTCTATTATTTGCAGCTATGATTTTGCATTTCTTGATGCTGATAAGCCGATGTATCAGGAGTACTTTGAATCGCTACTTCGACTCGTAAGACCAAGATCAGAATAATGCTAATCTTCTTTCCATTAGGGTCAAAATAGCTTTAGCTGGTATCTTTACTGTCACAGGTCAGGGTTGGTGGAGTCATTGTGATTGATAATGTTCTTTGGCATGGATGGGTTGCGGATTCTATGGTATGTATCTTACAACAACCATGCTCTAAAAAAGCTTATCGAATGACCATAATTTCATATCGATAAATTCAACAGGTGAATGATGAGAGGACCATCAGCCTTAGAAATTTCAACAAAAAATTAATGGATGATCAACGTGTAAGCATTAGTATGGTGAGTTTTTTTTTGTTTTTTGATTCTATCACTCCCTGCTCCTAAACACAAAAAGCTCTTCCAAACTCATGCTTGATTTTTTCCACCTTTCTTTTGCTCATCAGGTATCAATCGGCGATGGTATGACCATATGCCGCAAGAGGTAATCATCCGTAAAAACCACACAGCTCGCAGTGGACCTGATCCAAGAGAGAAGTCTTCAAATATTAAAGGATTGATGAAGCCAAGATATGTTATTTCAGGAGAAGGAAACAGTTCCTTTGTTCTGACTCTTATCCATTCTCACAAACACTAAAGACTCATCAACTTTTCCCTTTCAGTCAAAATAAATCGAATAATTGATAAACCAATGTGTGGGCTTATTAGACCTTGATATGTACTGTTTTCTATGTCCGTTTGAGGCCTTTTATAAAATCTTTTGACGACCCCAAAAAAAAAAGTTATAAACCAACCAGCAAACCGAGGTTGCTGAACATGCATCAATACGACGCCGTAGAAATACACGACATGACGTTTGATGGGTTAAGTAAGACACGACATGACGTTTGATGGATTATATACAAAACTGCGCGTAGTTTCTGAGATTTGCCTTACTCGGTGGGCGAACCAGCTGTACCACCAATTCAAACAACACGGTTACGCAAACTCTCTCTGAAAAAATCCCCAAATCTCATGAAATTAGGGTTTCAATCATTCGTAACACTTTGAACGCAAAATTAGAAACCTCCTCTCCATTCGCCACGAATCTCTAAGGTTCTTCTGAAGGATTAGATTTCTGGGTTTTAGAAATCTCTCTCTCGTCATCAACAATTCTCGTGATGCCGTCGTTAACACTGAGCATTCGTTTCCTTTTCTTAGTTCTCTGCTTGATCGGTTTACAAGCTGCGGATGATTTCCCAGATAATTCCGGCGGCGACGTCTGCCCTCGGGTTTCGGACCCGGGTGGATGCACAATCAACTGTTTCCGAGCGGATCCGGTTTGCGGAGCCGATGGAGTCACGTATTGGTGCGGCTGTCCCGACGCAGCTTGCCATGGTGCTCGTGTAGTCAAAAGAGGAGCTTGTGACACAGGTAATGCAGGAAGTGCTTCTGTTCCTGGCCAAGCTTTGTTATTGATTCACATTGTTTGGCTCTTCTTGCTTGGACTCTCTCTTCTCGTTGGTGGTTTCTAATCTCTCGAGTGTTGACGGCGGAATTAGAGGAGGAATTGATTGATTCCATTATCGTTTGTAGCTTTTAGTCATATTTTACAGAGCACACATATGCTTTGAGGTATAGATCACACGTCCTGTGTTTGTTATGTGTAGAGTTGAGTATTGTTTTGCTTTGTGTACTATACATATGTAATAGATTCTGTTGCAATACATCATATAAAGATTTGATCAGACACATACTTAATATGGATCATGTATATTTGATCTATATACTTCAAATCAGGCGAGCTTCCACCAGAGAGATGAATATTTTGCACCACCTTCCTTCACAGCTAACAATCAAACGCAAAAAAACAACAAAAAAAAAGAAAAATCTTTCAGATATATTCTTGGCTAGAGAGCAAAAAAAAAAGAGTCAGTTGTTTTCTCAAAGTAACTAATACCGGCATCTCAGGTAGATTCTTATCAGAGAAGCCACGATAACCGAAAGGAATCCCAACGACGTTCTTCACACCATATATCTCTAAAGTGATGACAATCTGCAACAAACAAGATATATCATGAACAAGAGAGAGCTACTCCTCTCTACATGAAACAAAATGTAGCAAACTCACATGTCTAATAACATCATTGAGACCAGGACAAAGCCCACCACATGTAACATTGCTGCTTTCACTTCCTCGGGTCTAAAGTATATATTTTTTCCCGTGGTCCAGCACGATGAACCCTGTTGATCAAATCCTTAGGAACTCAACTTATATAATAATAGTAGTGTCCCAAACTCAACTAGTACTATTATTACCATTGCTCAATCCAAGTACAGTCAGGATCAATACACACTACTCCAGCAGAAGTTGGTGATGTGTAATTTATAACCTGACCAAATCCAAATCCAAACCTTAAATTGTGCCCTAAAATTACTAACTTTTTGCCATTAGAGAGGAAACAGAATTACCTTAAGAAGTACTCTATCTTTGTTATTAATGTAACCATGCCATTCTTCATCTGAAGGGTAACCACCGGGAAAATCAGCCGTCGGAGACCTACACCGGAGAAAAATAAAAATCAAATGAGAATGTCTTTTTTTTGGAGGGAGACAATTCTCGAAAAATAAATAAAAAATAAACGCTTTTAATTTTGAACCGTTCGATCTTTTTAATAACTCTTGAGTTTATGAAATACATTGGGCTTACGTTTGGGCCGCCGCCATAACACTTAAAGCCCAATGAAAAATTGAGTCCCACATCGAAAAAAAAACAAACAGTTACTAACTTATGACCCCTATAAATATAAGTATCCCTTTGCATTCTAAATTTAACATGTAATGGGCTTTCTACGATGGCCCGACTTTTGGTCTAATTGCCTTAAAGTACAAAATGATTTCTCATTCTTTTTTTCTTATTTTTACGTGTTTAGGTTTTAAACGTTTTTTCTAATCTAATTTTGTTTTTATTTATTTTTTAAGTGTTAAATTTTTAATTTTTGTGTAAACTAATTGGATACAACATCCAATTGGATACACAAAATTAAATTTTCAACACTTGTTTTTTTTTTTTAAGTTTTGTTTTGTTTTTTTTTTATAAGTGTTTAATTTTTAATTTTTGTGTAAACTAGTTGGATACAACATCCAAACCCCTAAGAGGTGTTCTAGGTTCAATATGGTTTACACATAATTAAATTTTTAACACTTATCTTTTTTTAATATATTTTTTTTTTTTTTTGACAATTGTTAAATTTTTAATTTTTGTGTAAACTAGTTGGATACAACATCGAAATCCCTAAGAGGTGTTCTAGGTTCAATGTGATTTACACAAAATTAAATTTTCAACACTTGTTTTTTTTTAAAAGTTTTTTTTTTGTTTTTTTTTTTTGATAAGTGTTAAATTTTTAAATTTGTGTAAACTAATTGGATACAATATCCAAACCTCTAAGAGGTGTTCTAGGTTTAATATGGTTTATACACATTTAACACTAGTGTTCAACTTTGTCCCAACTTCAATCGAGCCATATCGGTCAAGAATCAACTATAAATGTTAACGCACAAGAAGAAGAAAAACAAGCAACTAAAGTGAAATCTCATGAGTTTACAAGTTAAGATGAGTACACAAAATCTTCTCTGGACGTGGTATTACGAGAACTTATCCAGACGTTAGACATAGTGGTATGAAAATTCGAAACAAATTTTTGGATATAGTCGAAAGTTTTGGTTCTGGTTAGTAACTCTTGCTTGGAACAATGGAACGTTTTCATCTTCTCAAATATATTCTGTAACGGGCTTTTATATTAAATGGGCTGTAAACTCTTGTGGCCTTATTGCCACCATTTAATTTAATGCATCAAATTAACAAAAAAAAGTTAAAAAATGTAACGTTTGACAGTTTTTTTTTTTTTTAAATATTTATATTTATCAATTCTTGTAGTAACACAGAAATGCCCAACAATTCATTACGTATTAAGTTTCGTACCATTTATTTAATACCTTCTTACATCATGTTTAATCTAATCGATGTCATTTTGATTACAAAAGAAATCTTTAGCTAAAATTGTATGTGACGCTCTGCTAAAGGACGACGATGACACTCGAATGAGATGGTGGAAGAGATGGCCGGCAAAGAACATATAGGAGATATTGTCGACGATAGACGGATAGAGAAATCGTTTCTAGGGCTAAATTGATAATTCTGTCTTCAATTGAGAATTATGAGTTTATATAAATCGACACTGTTTTTATTTGACGGTCATTAACATAGCTAAACATGAGTGTATTGTTGACAAATGGTATGATTAAATGGCTTGATCAACATAAGTTTGAGATTTGAACGTCTGATGAAATAGGCTAAAAAAAAGTATGTTAGGGATTTAAATGATTAACCTTAGTTTGTCCAAATCCAAATATAGTGTTTCTTTTTAAATGGTTTTTTAGTCATGGATACCAAAATATTGGATTTTAAGGGAAGTTTCATTGCCCATGTTTGCTCTCACTAAAGTAGGATGCTAAAAACATAAGAATTTTAAATTTGATTTCTTTTATTTTTATTTTCTTTTGGGGGATACGTAGCTCATGTAAATCATCATCATTATTCGTAGCTCAGGTCTAATATCTCATATGCTCTTCACATATATAGGCAATTATATGATTACATAATGTAATCTATAGGTATATAGCCCTCGCTGATTTCGATGGCCTTTTTCACAGCTATGGTATGAATAGGCTAATGACTTTAGCTGACATGCTCCTGCTTTTGCTTAGTTTAACGAACTATAAATGTTATAAATCTATAGATTTCTATCCCTTTTTCAAGTTAAGATTCCTCACAAAAATAGCAAATCGTATATATTTACACATACTTTTTTTTTTTTTTACACATACACACATAGTCATAGATATACACAAAAAAAAACCCTCAACTAAAAGTCTAAAATTAAAGAATAATGATCTTATACTATTGTGAAACAACATCTTAATTCGTTATAGTTTATGACAAAACTTTTTCTGTAAAAATTTTAACTGCCCCATACTCATCTTTGCATGCGTCCATGCTTGTGTTATTGTGTATATAGGCTTACTTATTAGTTTGCTTAAAAAACCCCTCTAATAAACAAATACTGTTGAAAAACCTAAACTTTATTTCAACCTTTCCAAAAGGCTATAGCTTTTTGTATTCTGTAATATTATTCGTGAAAAACTTGAATGTTTAATTTTGTTGTGACATTCTACCAAAACACTAAGGCTCAACAAATCTAGACCTATCAAGATATATTATTAACTCATCTGGAACTAGCTATAAGCCCTAGATATAATGACGAAATACATAGACTAATGGACGTTTGTGACTAGATATATGCACAAATCATGAAACGCAAGACGGCAAGAACATGAAAACACACATAAACACTATACGATATCAAAATTTTGTGTATATATTCTATAACTTCATCACACATGTATTAGTAGCTAGTAGAGTTACTTCGTCTTTAATTAAAACTCTTGAATGTTACCAAGAGAATGCAATTACAGAATTAATCACACGCATACTCACACCGAACAAGACCTAACATTAACAATCCCTGCCTGTATATATATGTGTGTGAGTTGTAAAATGGTCCAGACCAAGAAACCAGTTTGTTAACAGAAAATAAATTTATATAAAAATCATTTACTTCTGTAACAATCAATGCATCAGCAATGTCTGTGAAAACAGATCATACCTTTTCAATCTTACATAGATGAAAAAAGCTCTTCTTTATAAAAAAAAAAAATCAGATATATATAATGTAAAATAAAAAGTATCCATTTTTTGTCTCTGCCCATCTCCTGCAAGCTGCAAAATCTGCTTGACTTATTAAGCAGCAGCAACAGCTTCAGAAAAATGCAGCAGTAACAGGACAGCAGCCATATGAAATAAACTAAACAAAGTAAAAAAGTTTGATAACCATTTAATGTCATTTTATACACACAATGCTGCAATCACATGTTATATATGTATACACACATTTCACTTTTATGAGACAGCCCATATCTTCTGATTAGTTTCTGACTAGAGGGACATGGGTTTTTAAGTTTTACACTGATCCCTAGCTATCCAAAGTTCTGTTCTGTATAACACCGACCAAACCAAAGCTAAATAAGAGACTCATTAAGGAAAAAGCTTTTTTGAAGAACAAAATCAGGATCCAAAACAAAACACTTTGTTAAAACCAACAACGAATCTTTAAAACATCTTTGTTATTTCTTGATAATATCATTAAATCTTGAAAGACAACTTTGTGTCATATATATAGATTTATGTATAAATTATCATATATATGCATTTAAATAGTGATTAATCTCGTAATCATCATCTATCCAAATCAAAAGACAAAGAAGATTTTCCTTTCTTTGTAAAGAAGTGATGATCCTCAAGACTTGCAGCTTCCATTGCTACTAAAGACTCATCATCACTGCTCACTAACCTCAACTGGAGGAGAGAACCAGCACCAACCATAGAAACGCCGCCACGTGGCATACTACCACCGGAAGACGACGACTCTTCCTCCGTACTATTAACACTTCCTCCTCCTCCTCCTCCGCCGCCTCCGCACTCCATATCTACACCAAACAGCCTTAACCTCTTCTCTCCTCTCGAAGCCATAGAAGCCACTTGTGCTCTCCTTTGCATCATCACTGGCACAGATTCAATCACAGCCGTTGGATTACTCCTCTCCATCGACCTCACATAGTATCCAATTCCTAGATCTCGTTGATGAAATCGATGATAAAGGTTGTGACTTTCGTAATTTGTCGGCATCTGAGGATGAGGGAATGTGTAAAACCTAGGAAACATAGCTCCGGCGAACTGATGAGAAGTTTGATGATGATGATGATGATCGGGAATCTTAGGTCTTCTCCTCCAATCGATGTAAAGCTTGTCTTTATTACCGGAGTCTCTCTGAAAAGAAACGATGTCTCCAGCATCAAGCTTCTTGTCTTTGACGAAACGGCTCCAACCTTTAGTCATGACATAGCTTTGACTACTGTTCCAGTAAGAGTAACGGAACCTCCATGAGTTTCCGCTTCGATCTTCGAAGTTTAGAAGCAAACCTTTGTTGTTGTCGTTTGTTGTGGAGTTATCTAATGGGAAGTATCTCTCTGCGTGTTGCTTTGGGATCACGAGTCGGTTTAGTTTGCCTACGTCGCTTGGTGTTACTACTTTGTCGAACATGTGTTCTCTTTCCATTGATGAAGAAGCTTCTTCAATAGGCTTCTCTTTATCTTCTTGATTCATCTTCTTGTTTTGTGGAAACAATCTCAGATCTTTCAAGATTTTGACTTCCTCACCATACGATTTGAGAGTAATTCGATGAAACTTCTTCAATTCTTTTTTATGGTAGACAAGAAAGAAGAGGATAAAGAGAGAGAGGAAGAGATAAAAAAAAACCCTAATTTCAGAATTGAGAAAAAGGAAGAGAATTGAGTATGGTGGTGGATGAGATTGACCTAATTATACAAAAATGGCAAGTGGGTGTTTGCCTAACTTCACTGATTAGCACGATTCTCTCTGATCTCTCTATCTCTCTCTTTGAAGCTTTCTCTCTCTACTGTTTATGGAGCAAGAAGCTCTTCAATTCCAAGAAAGGAAAAACAAGTTAGGATCAATCTCTCAAGAACAAGGAAGGAGAGAAGGAGAGAAGGAAAGAAAGAGAGAGAGAGAGAGCTCATGTAATATAAGATTGATAGAGATATGGGTTGGGAGGAGAGAGGAGAGAGGTGAGAGGGGGACCCATGAACAATCTGGTTCTGTTCATGTGAGCTTCTTGTCCTTTTTCTACCATCCTCGTTTCAATTTTCTCCATATGGACTTATTCATTTACATTTATTTGGCCTTTTCTTTTTTTCCATAGTATGTTTTGAATTACAAAATAAAATCTACGTATATAGTCCTAATCAGTGAAAATATATATAGAAACGAAAAAAAAATCAACTTAATATACCATCTCTAGGTTTTGACGGAATTACAACAGTTATATGCCTGTGATTTTTATTTTTTTGCCAACCCTTCAAAATTTGTATTGATGAGAGTATAAAGCTAAATGGTTGGGATATAAGGAGAAATATATGATAATGTCGTGGGCTTAGGAATATCAATAGAGTTTTGTTTTTTGTTTGCAATATAAAGAATTACTAGTAAAGAGAAGACTATTGGATTTTTATGAACAGTTAAATAATAAATGCTAATTATTGAGCTCTGTGGTAAGGCTTTTTGGGATGGGTTGCCTCAATCTGCTTTTACAAGGACAAGATGACATGTCGTTTTATAGTTTTCGTCTTTACTGTTGACTTTTTATTTCTTTGCCCTCACTCTTATTTAAATGAAAAGATTCACAAATCTAATTAATTGCAAACAAATAAGTGAGAAAATTCACTTATAAACCAATAGTGTATGATCTAGTAAAGTGAATAGAGGATTTGCCATATGGATTGTTGTAGTATATTTTAGGTTATTGTATTTTAGGTTAACTCATAATTTTGGTCTGTGATATATATACGCACCTCGGTTATTAAGAAAAAAAGTTGAATAGTATACATGTGTATAATTAGTATAGTTGAAAAGAAAATACATCTGTATATGTGATACAATGTTGTAACACATGCATATTCTTCTGTTCTATTAATCACACTCACCACCACTTGTCAATTTTGTTATCCCAATCAAAACATTATATTGTCCACATATACTATGTACATTTGGGCTCTCAAGTTTGAACCTAACAAGTTTACTAGAAAAGAAAAGTTAGGACCTGACGACTTAAACTCATACCCATCTCTTTTGGAAACCATGATTGCAATTTACGGACCTAGCTAGATTCCGTTTTTTTCTTTATTGTTGTGCCTAATAGATAAGGTCTATGTATTACGGAGAATTGTCTTCTGTTTCCTCGAACTTATAAAACTAGATGAAAGCGATTCATCACCATCTGCGATTGTGAAATGGTGGGCTGATTTGTGTTTTTTATTTTATATTACGAATCTTGATCGTCATTATTAGTTTTTACTCCCTCCATCCATTTCATTTAATGTTTTGAATTTATTTTATGAACCTAAAATACAAACATTTTTTTCATTATCATATTAAAATTTATTATTACGAAGCTGAAAGCTCAAAGAATGATTTATACGTTAACATAAATCATGCTTTAATATTTATATATCATATCACGTGAAAAAATAAAAAAAATTAGAGTGTAGTTATCGTGGACCGACCAAAGTATCTGTTAGAAGGATTATATAATATTTTCAAAATCAAACGGAAATCGATACAAATTTAGTTTTGGGTACAGCTCATTATTTAGACCGACATCACGACGTAAACATTACTACATAATACACATGTAGTTCTAAAACAAGAGACGTGGCATTCACATGAACCTTCCAATAAAAACTACTCCCTCTGTTTCACAAAGAGTGTCGTTTTAGAGTTTTGCACACAGATTAAGAAAACATTAAATTTTTTGTTTTTTCTAAACAAAAACATCATTACCTATATACTTAAACACAATCTGCCCAATAGTAAAACAATCTGCAGAATACTAATAGTCATAAAACATAAAAAATCATTAAATTTTGCATTGAAAACCTAAAACGACACTCTTTGTGAAACAAAAATAAAACCTTAAAACGACACTCTTTGTGAAACGGAGGGAGTATAAGCTTGTTTTAAAAGAATTCACGTAAATTCATGTTAAATCTTATCGTTATTTACGTACGTGGTGAGTGGTCCTGAAAGAGACAAAGCATCATTCATGTCTCTATGGCTAATTTCGGCTTAATTAAGGGAGAATAATCAATTAAGTAAGTCTTAATTAACCAAGGCTGGGTTTAAGCAAAGGTTAATTAAAGTTCGTGTTTTCTTTTGAATTTAAAAAATTAAAGAGTAGGTGAAACTCATGAAAGAACATTGATCAATGTGGTCCAAACTCTCATCTCACATTACATAATTGAATGGTCACAAAACTTTCAGGCGATAACCTGTTCTTTTTTTTTGGTTTGATGGTTCTTTATCAGAGATTAAAATATATATCAACTACATATTTACTTATTAACTTATAATATATGGTAGTATGATATTTGTACTCACCCACCTTTTCTTTTCTTTATTTCATGATAACGCCCCCAAAATTAAAAGTTAGTATTCACAACAATTAATCGGTCCAAATATTACTCCATCCGGCTGGCCAGTGGGATTTCTTTTAGTGTTTCTCTGCAAAGTAATAATGACGAATAAAACAAATTATTTATAAATTCTGAAAAATGATGAAAAAAAAGAAGAAATGAAATGTTTAATTTTTTAGAAATAGAGGAAATTAGGAAGGGGACGTTGTAGCATCGCCCTTTCCAAAGCATATACCCTTATAGCCACGGGACCTATCTATAGTTCTATTATTATTCTATAAATCTTCCTTTTCATTCTTGTTTTGAATTTGAATTTGCACCTTCAGATGCAAAAACTTTTCCATAGATACACATGTATATCATTAATGGAGAAGACGATATCATATTTATAAACAAATTATATCATAATGCAAATTAAGATATAGAGAATCCGCTTCCTTCTTCTTTTTTCCTCTACTATTCTCTTCTTGTATAATACACTCATTGCATGATAAAACAATTAACGTAGTACAACATAAGAAAATATACATTAGAAGTAGAGTTATTTCACTTATTTGTAAAAATTTGACGTGATCCATAACTTAAAAACATTATTGTACAACTCAGAAATATCTGAAATCGTGCGGTTTAATTAAAAACATAAAAAGAAAAAGATGGAGAGTAATATGGTGGAGGTAAGAGTAATAGAGTATGTGTGGAGATATGCAAGGTAGGGATATTAAAAGAAGAGTTTAGGGTAAGGACCACAACTTATAAATAGATTAAACCCAATTAGCTTTTGCATTGCACTTAACTCTTTTAATGTCTACTTGCTCTTTTTATATATTTCCTTCTTCCACCTACACCATTGCTAACTAACCCTATCTATTTTTTTTCCCACTAGATAGTCTCCCTTATTCTATTTTTTCATATATATATATATACTTCCTTAAATCGGAGGAAGATAAGAAAGAAATTAATGAGTATAGTGCGAAGAAGAGGATGATGATTTTCGAACATTTGATTTATAAATTTTCTCTATAATACCGATGATTATATTTTATTTGTGAACGATTGAGATGTGCATGTGGGAGATAAATACAATATACAATGGTATTTCAAATGTAAATGAATTAGGGTTTCTCATTTTTTATTTTTTTTGGTCTAAGTAATTAAATGTAGTATAGGATATTTTGGACAGGAGCGACATGTACATCCGTGTTAATCAAATCTAGTATCATATGTTTATATACCGCGACCATATTATGGGAGAGGAAAGCAAAAGCGAAATAACAAAATATTTGATTGTATATGGATACGATAAGTCGCAATCAAATAGGGTAGTGGTGAAATAAAAAAGGCGGACCATTTTATTCAATAATAATAATAATAACGAAATTGGAGGATGGATGGTGCGATAATGGCGACAACATTTTCCAACTGTCATTTGCCCCCCAGGGTCTAGGACCCTTTCTCTATCCCTAGCCAACCCTTTCGTCTATTTATTAAATTTAAATATATAACTTAAATTAATTCAATTATAACATTATTTATATAGCATGGGTCTTGGAAAGTTTCATGTAGATTATAAAATCTTACCTTTGGTATCTAATTCCGAATTGCTTTTATTCTGATAGCAAAAGCTTTATACGTTTTCGAGCATTGATTTTGTTTTCCACATTATTCTCGGAATTGGCTTTGTATACTGGTTCTTTTCTCGACTTTAGTTTAATTTGATTAATATTGCATATCTCAGTGATGGCCGTCGAGAGAATATTGCATCTCTACGAACAAATCGACTAATGTGTTATTTCTATAGAGGAATCTTATATTGAAAAGAATCTAGTTAGACTCAAACTGATATTTAATTATAAAAAAAAACAATTCGTTTTAAGATGAACAAGTGCAACCACTTGGAAATGAAAGAGTCTTATCGTAAACAATTTAAGACATGTAAATTGATAGGTATATACAATTTAGTTTTAGCATTGACTTGACTTCATCTCTTAAACCTTAAGGATTCACAAACACACACACACACACACAATGATCACATATGCATTGATTTATTTTAAAAAGTACATTTGGTGGTAGGGTGTTATTAATTGATCACCTTAGAATAAACATAAGAACAAAGTATATAGATGGGATTAGAAAAATATAGATGCAAAATATATGAATGTGGGGCAGGTTTTGTATGGAGAGGGGGATGCAGAGGAATCATTATCAAGCCCAAGTTAGCTGCAGAAAGGGGAGATTCAATTGTATGAAAAATTGGATATGTCTTAATTATTAAATTCAATATCATGTAATTTTCTTGTTATAATATATATCAAAAATATGCTTTACCATTATAACACGTGTAAGAACCTTCACATTATTGACTGTTCTATATTATCAATATACACTTTGCGAATTTGGCAATACATATACACGCCTTCGATATACGAATTATGGCCACTGCAATAGCTGCAAAAGTCAGCTGCTCATGATCCCAACCTCTAGCTTCATTTGATCATACTATAAGTTCTGATCTGAAATTAATTCGGTTACATATGAAAGATGTAATGAAGAAGAAGGTGAATTAGGTGGTCCAACCAAATAAAGATGATAGATAAAGATCAAAGAGTCTCCATTGTCCCTTCACAAATCTCATATATCTTTGTTTTTTAGGTTTAGTCGCTTTCTCTTCTTCCACCAACAACAATGCCAAGATTTTGTAAATGTTATTTTAAATACCCTCTGGCCTATTCATTCACCTAATTATTATTTCTCTTAAGCCTCATTAGATCCTAACTACAGATTTATTTAGTTTCTCTTACATTCAACTTTTTCAAAATCGAGATTGTTTAACTGGCCCAATTAGTATGGGTCAATGTAAAGCCCATTAGTGGCCTGACAAAATTATAAACTATGGGCCGTTTCGACTAGATCTTCCTTTTGGTAGTTCTCTACTTCTCTTCTTCGGCGGGTTAATATCGTTCTTCAAACAGAATTGGGCCTAAAGTGGCTCTAATGGGCTTTACATGTGGTTGAGTTACGTGGCACGTTCACGTGATAATGATTATTTTCATGATAATTAGAGATGGTCCCAGTGACATTGATTGTGCCAGGTCAAAGGTGATGTGGCATTAACAAACGATTAGTTTAATTAATCAAAATTTTCAGATTATCACCTCACCAAAAATCATGTAGAAATAGTCATTAGCAATAACTATTCATTTAAATAATTTTATAGCATATTCTGAAATTATAATATTTGTGTACGTCACTCAAAATCATGAATAAATCTTGTTATTATATATTGACATCAAAACAACGTTATAGGTAAAAAATATGTCAACTATTTTAAATCCAATGGCTTCACTGGTGACATGGTAAAACGTATATGTTGATTTTAAAAATTAAATTGTAACCCCTTTTTTTTTTCTAAGAATGATTTTCTACTTTTTCTTTTAACTTAATATCGTACTATAGACTATATAAATTAAATTAGTATTTTTTATTTTATTTTTTTGTAACTTATTTTTTCCAACATTATTGTATAGGAAGATTTCACTACTGTAAATATAAATGGAACTAATAGTCATCTTTCGACTTTAATGACATATTCATAAACAATTAAATTATAAAATTCGACGCCCATAGAATATTGAAATATACTAGAACCATATTTTGAGATCTATTGTTGAACTTTAAGGAAACTAACTTATAGTTTATTTAAATAAATTGAAAATAGCTATTGTTTTGCTAGATTTGATGATACTAAAATTTTATAAGGTATGAATTAAAAATTTGATTATACTTCATGTATATATTAAAAAAAAAGGTAATAATGAGAGATATTTCGTGCGTATTTTCCTTGTGGAAATTGGATTCAAGACGTCAATTTCAGAAGGTTTCTTCTGGACTACTACAAGTAAGAAACTCTTTGCTCTTAAGCCAAAACCAAATCTCAAACACAACACACAAAACAAAACAAAAAAGAAAAAAGTTGATTGCTTTACTGTGTAACATATATAAAAATCAAATCACTTAAACAACATCGTCTCCTTTCGTTAACAAAAACAGTTCGTTGTTCCTTAATCCGGAAAAAAAAAAAAAAGAAAGATAAAGTTTTGATTTTTCTCTGTTTTTTTGTTTGCCTTCTGTGAGTTTGAGTAGTAATAGAAACAATGGAGGTTGATTCAAGTAAGGATCCGAAAGTCTAACGGGTCAAAAAACCCAAAAAAATCCGGATGGAGTCGGCACGACTTGTGGGTGACTACGAACTTGGCCCGAGAATTGGGTCTGGTTCGTTTGCGGTGGTGTGGTTAGCGAAGCATCGATCGTCTGGTTTAGAAGTCGCCGTCAAAGAGATTGATAAGAAACTTCTTAGCCCTAAAGTCAGAGATAATCTTCTTAAAGAGATTTCGATCCTTAGCACAATCGATCATCCTAATATCATCCGATTCTACGAAGCAATCGAGGTTTGATCTCTTTTTTTTTACCTTTGGGATAATTGAGATTGAAATTGAAGTTGAAATTGAGGGTTTTGATTCGAATTGTGTAGACTGGAGATAGGATATTTCTTGTGTTGGAGTATTGTAGTGGAGGTGATCTTGCTGGGTATATCAATCGCCATGGGAAAGTACCTGAAGCTGTTGCTAAACATTTTATGAGGCAATTGGGTAACGAAATTTATCTGCTTTTTAGGTATTTTTCATGTTTGTAATTTGGAGTTTTTTGTTGATGTTTGAATCTCTGTTTTTTTTGTTTGTTGTTGTTGTGTAGCTTTAGGGTTACAAGTACTTCAAGAGAAGCATTTTATTCACCGAGATTTAAAGCCTCAGGTAATTTAAAAGTGTAATTGACTCTCTCTTATATTGTAGTTTGATGATTGCATTTGTAATCACTGTTCTGTTCTTCTTCAAAATTTTCAGAATTTACTTTTATCGTCCAAGGAAGTTACTCCATTGCTAAAGATAGGAGATTTTGGGTTTGCTAGGTAAGATTTAGATCTCATATCTCATAAATATGTTTTCTTTTTATGGAAAAGGTGTTAGTTTGATGATATATTACACCAATCCATTTGGTGTGTTATTTGGATTTTGGTAGGTCTCTAACACCGGAGAGCATGGCGGAAACATTTTGCGGTTCTCCATTGTATATGGCTCCAGAAATTATCCGGAACCAAAAGTATGATGCTAAGGTGAAGAGACTTCCTCAATTTAAGAAAAGATTTCTCACTTTGTTTTTTGAACTTCTCATTATTTTCTTGTTAATGGATGTTTCAGGCTGACTTATGGAGTGCCGGTGCGATTTTGTTTCAACTTGTTACTGGGAAACCACCTTTTGATGGAAATAATCACATACAGGTTCATTGTTACCCTAAATCGATAGAATTGCCACATATGTGAACTTATTGTGACCTTTACTAAGCTTTGGGGTCTGATCTCTACAGCTTTTTCATAATATTGTGAGAGACACTGAGCTGAAATTTCCTGAAGATACGAGGAATGAGATTCATCCAGATTGTGTTGATCTATGCAGAAGTCTTCTCCGCCGAAACCCAAGTAATTGTTATAGGATTCTCTTTTTGTCTACTTTTCTTTATGATCAGTCAAATCACAACTCAAAATTTTCATGGAAATGTCTGGTTTTCTTACTGCAGTTGAACGCTTGACATTTCGAGAGTTCTTCAATCACATGTTCCTTCGAGAGCCAAGGTAATGTCTGGATATTTTGACTGAAACCAACCTTCATCATCCAAAAACCTTAATTTTTCTCCCCTTAATTATGTCATACTAAATGTTGTTAGACAAATGCCGGATGTTGTGCCTTCTGGTTCTACTACCTCTACGGGGAAATCATCGTTGCCCTCCGCACAACCGAGTACTAGTACAAACCGTTTTAAATCAAGTGCAGAGAATGTTCACAAACATGGGAGTTCCTCCAGTGCCTCAAATTCTCAAATTTCAATGCCACATATCTCTTTTGAGAAGACTAGAAAAGACACTGAGGGACAATGCTCATCAAACCAATCTGGAGGTTTGTTATTCGCTATTTTGTGTCTGATCTCTGTTGCTCTGTATAAGATCCTATTACCCACAATCTCTTGCTATTGTCATTCGTGCAGTTGTTGACTCACTTGAGCTGATAGAGCGAGAATATGTTCTTGTAAACCGTCCTTCTGCCTCGCTGGAAGGGTCATCAGATTGTTTCGACACATCATTGCAAGATTCCGGTTTTCCTAATATCTTACCCAGGAATGAAAAAGTTTCATCAAGTTCACTTGAAGCACAGAGACCATTATCTGATGTGTCAGGTTCACGACCAGCAAGCGTATCATATCTGCTAACAGAAGTACAACGCTTAACGATTGTCCATCCTCCAACTAAGCTCCAACTTTTGCATCAGTATGCACAAGCACTCACAGAACTAGCTCGCGAGATGGTAACTTGAACTCCTAAATTCTCGGGTCTTAAATGATAACATTAGAGCTTCTAACACTATTGCATACAGGGCAACACAGGGCAGGTAAAGGAATCTTTTGCTGTTACGCTCGTCGTTTTAGCTGTCTGGAGAAAAGCCTTAGAGATATGTGATTCTTGGATGATCTCCGTTGGAGAGGATAATGTGAGCCCAGAACCAACCACAGCTCCTGAGACTTCAATTCCAGATTTAAATTCACCTGCACCAGCTAAAACTTGGGTGACACAAGAGTTTGTTACTGCTTTTAACCAAGCCGAGAATTCATCAACTCAACTAAACGAAACAAGCGGTTAGTTCCTAACCGAGCAATTCTCTGTTATGCTTCTTACAATTATCTGAAGGTGTCTCCTTTGTTTCATTACAGCTGCCACTCATATGCCTGACGCCATGGAAACAATATACGAGAGGGCACTAGCATATGGCAAGAGTGGTGGGGTAAGTATAAAGTTTCCATCCTTTTTACTTTTTGTTTTTACCAATTGGTTCTAAAGTCTGAAACTTTTGTGAAAAGCTTCCACCTTTTATCTACCCATTTGTCCTAAAAGTGTGAACTGAAACGTTGTGGGTTGATCCATTTTTATTTGTTTATCAGGCTGAAGAATATTTGAGTAACAAAGAAAGTGCAGCAACATTATACAAGAAAGCAATTCTTCTACTCTCCTTTATAATCGAGGAAGCAGTGACTCTATCTCTAAACCCTCCTTTCTCATTAACCCCTGACGACAAGAAGCGGATTCTCTACTACATCTCTAACTTGCAGCATCGTCGGTCTCATCTTTAGCGAAAATCGACCGCGGGCATTGTACATAAGAAACTTTCCTGGCTCTGGCTTGAGTCAAGTCTATAACATTTGTGGCTTTTCCTTATACTCTCTTGAAATTTCGAAATGGTTACACTCTATATTGATGATGCTGTGACCAAAAGTATTTGCCTCCCCCATTGTATAGTGCCAATATCAATAATAGCTTAAGATACCAAAGATGCTAGCTTTGTTGGTGCCAAGAATTCCAATTCTGTTTCCACCACTCACAGTTCTTTTAGCTAATTGGACTGTATGGGCTTATTTTGTGGGCCTATCAGTATAGTAGTCAAAGCTCATAAGGCTATATAGCAAACTAAAACAATGATTCCTTTCTGATCCTTCAACATGAAACAGTTTAAAATACTAAAGAGGGGTTATTGGTTCATGGATTTATAAGGAATTAGAAATCCAAACAAAAATAATTTGTTATTCAATCATTGATTTTAAAATCTTAATTAAAATCATGTGTTATTGGTTCTATCATTTATAAATACTAGTTAAATTCCTATGTTATTCGTTTAGTCATTTGTTTTTGGATTTGAGAATCCAAATTATGTTTTAAATGGATTTGAATGGAATTGAAAGAGGAAAATAGAAGGATTCAAATCCATGGGTAAACACATGTTATTTCAAAATCCATATATCTTGATTTCATAATTAATAGAAAATTTCAAATTCTATATGGATTTACAAATTAATAAACCAATAACACCCCTTAAAACTGTGAGGTCTCACCACCATAGACACTATTTACCATTGACAATGATCGTAAAGTCAACACTTAAAATAGAGACAAAAGTCAAACCATAATTGATGAAATAATAAAGGCGAATAAGGTCAAAATTTTAATTAGATGAGACCCCAATCTCAAAAAACACCCAAATCGTGAAAAATAATAATCGAACAATCCAATAATATACGAACAAAACAGAATTTAATTCTGTCAGTAGGAAAATGAAAGAACGAAAAACGAATTTTTATTCTCTTAATTCTTAAAAAAAAAATGGTACATGAAGGAAAAAAAAAAGATACCATTTTGTCAGCTGTTAATATTTTTTTGGAAATATATTTTGGCCATATTTGTTTTAATCAAATCGTCGGAATATCGAAAATCTGATGCACCGCCGCCGTAATCTCGTCGGCTGATTCTAATTCGCACTCATCCTCCATCTGCTCCGACAAAATTGAAACCAAAAACAAGATTTTTAATTAAAGATTCAATTTTTCAATGTTGGGTTTCTGTTAGTTGAAGTAAAAAATGGAAATTAGTGTTTACCTTGAGGTTGAAGGAATAAGAAACAGAGGAATGAGACGAAGTAGTGATATTGAGATGAAGAACAGTGAGTTTAAGCTTTTCGAGTGAAATGATTCCTTTGAGAAGTTGTCCTTGTTTCTTCGGGCATTGAACTTTGAGGCTGACGTGATTTTGTATCACTGTAGCTTCGATTTTTGGGATACAAGTTTGATCTTCCTGAGTCGTCCACAAGTCGTTCGACGAAATGCCTGAGAGATGATTAATTGCGTTTTCTACTACCTCACTGCTTTCTTGTTGCGTTCTCTTCTGCGATTCAAGAGATTGTATGATTTGCTCTAGGACCTTCACGTAGTTTATCGCTCCTCCTACTATGGAAGCTTGGTCTCCCTGCAGGAAAAGTTGATAAGGTTTTGATGATTAAAGGATGAAACTTTCATGTATGTTTTTGGTTATTACTCGTTGGATGTAGGAAGGTGGGAGAAGGGCACGGAGAGAGTTGATATGTTCGTTCATTTGACGTCTTCGATTTCGTTCAACAGCAATGTGGTTTATTCTTTGATTCTCAATCTCTTCAATGTTTTTACTTGGTTTTGTTTTCCTCCTCTTTCTCTTTTCTCGAGTCATTTCTTGAGGCAGCAAGTGGTTTATTTTGCGCTTACGTCTTGAATTTGTAGTGAGTGGTGATGAGGTAGAAGAAGGGAGTGTCATGATTGCTTGGCTTAAGAAAAGTTCTTGGCTTGACAAAGCTTGATTGGCTCCTTCCATGGATGATGCTGAAATTGGTTTCTGATAGAAGTGGTTAGTCTCGGATTGCCTCGGTGAATGAAATTCCGAAAAGCTTTCGAGTTCCCAAGGCTCTTTGAGGGTTTGAAGAGATAATAGTGTTAGAAAGTTTGGCTCTTTGCTTGAAAAAAACGCTGAGGGGTCTTCACTTTGCAGCATCTGTAGAAATGGAACTGTATCTTGTAAGCTTTCTTCCTCTTCTTCTTTGAAGGCAAAGCTTTGAGCCTCTGCAAATCCTTGAACTTCTAAGCTTCTCACATCCGGTTTTCGATCGAAAAACTGTAAGAAAGACAGAGGAATGTTGAGGTTACCGGTGAGGCGCAAATGATTGGAAGAGAAGTGTAATTTAGCTCTACTGTGGGTTAGTTTGGTTCTTGGTGGGTTAGTACACAGATAAACAAAAGTAGAAGGGAAAATGGAATGTTTTCAAAAGAGAGGGAAGCAAAAATGATTGCAAAATTGTTATTGTTTTCTATAAAACAAACAAGAAAAGCATTAAATGCACAGTATCTGGACTAATTAGGAATGAGTAAAAGCAAGTAGCTCTGAGTATAGAAAAAAATGATTCAAGGGAAGAGAGAAAGATTGAAGAAAGAGAGCAAAAGCTTTCTAAATCAAGCAAAAGATACATACACAGGGGTTGATGTGTCCTTGAAATCTTTCCATTTGAGAGCTCTTGTTTGGTATGTAATGTAATGAACACAGGAGGAGTGAGTAATAATAAATGCTAAGAATCACCAAAGAGGCAGAAGAGGAAACTCATGTACTCTCTTCTGATTCTGAGCTTTTCTGGACTTGTAACTGTTAGCTTTATATAGAACAGTGAGTCTTTACTAAAGCTATTGAGAGTAGAGTGGAAACAGAGGAGCTGTAAAAAACAGAGAGTAAGAAAAAATCGATGTATTTGGGTACTGTAAGAGTTGGTGAGGCTGAGCAGAGCAAAGGAGAGAGAGATATTATTGGTGGAAGCAGTTTTGTCTTGAAGTGGAGACAGAGTTTGTGGGGACAATTCTAAATTACACAGAAGAAGAAGGTAAAAAGAGACATGTCATGGGTAAGAGAGCTTCCATTGGGTTTGTGTCATCCTTTCTCATGATGTCTCAATCATCCTTTCTTCACTATTCCCATACCACACCATTCCTTTTCTTCAAGGCTCAAAAAGCTAAAACTTTATACAGAAACCATGTTGCATTTGCATGCATCCATCATGTTCTAATGATTCAAACCTTTAATAGATGTAAGGTTTCTAAAGTGTGGGATTTTGAATTTTACTTTGCAATCAATACATATCTTGATTACAATTATAAAAAAAAAAGGGTTGACTCTAAATGCCTTGGCTGCTACGGCATTAAACAGTGCTTGTCCTCTAAAAATGTCCCAACATGTCCACAAGCTTAATCCAAACGTGTAAATTCATATCCGGTCTCACAAAATTTGAGCAAAGAAACAAAACATTCGGGCTTTGCTTAGTTAACTAAGACCTTAGAAACCTTATCAACACATCAAAACTCCAAAGAAAGTTTGAATCTAAAACCAAAAAAAAAAAAAAAGAAAGTTTGAATCTTTTTTATCAATTGTGTACTGGATATGGTTGTTAACTGTCACACACGAGCTATGGTTACTTGCTCTTAGGACAAACATGCCCCACTCTTTTTGGTAGGTCTATTATCAAAGATAAACCCTAAAGATTCTGATTCTTCTATGGTAACTTAACACAATGCCCTAATCTCAAATAAAGTTATGATGTCCTTTTAATTACCTTTTCAAGACAAGACCAAAAAAAACTTATTCATAGACAAGAAAAACAATGGCATATGTCACAACAATGTAATGAGAGCACACGAGAAAGCGAAAAAAGATTTAACTTTGATCATGAAAATGACAGAAAACCAGAGAGATGAACTCTTTTGTTGTTTTAACGCTCGATTTGTATCGTAACGTGACTGATACGATACTCTCTCCAGATGTAATCGATCACTTTGTTCAGCACCATATCATCATCAGCTTCTGGTCTAACCTTGACATGACAAGAAAACAAAGCTTTACCAACTGTAATTTCCCATATGTGCAGCTCATGAACATCCACAACTTCTTCAATTTCCATCAATCCCTTTTCGAGCTGCCTCGCGTCAATCTCTCTCGGTGTGCTCTCCATTAGAACTTCAAGTATGCTTCGAAGCATCTTAATGGTTGTCCCTAAAACAATAACTGAAAAGACTAACGTGCATATCAAGTCAATTACTTTCCATTTAGGGTTATACCAAATCATACCCCCTCCAATCATTACCCCAATGCTCTGGATTAAATCCCCAAGGACATGAAGATAAGCCCCTTGCACATTAATGTTCCTCATTTCCTTTGATTTCTCCAACAATTGCTCAGCTTTTTCCCCATGACTATGACCATGACCATGCACATGACTATGACTATGATCATGATCATGACCATGTCCATGATCATGTCCAAGCACAACAATCATTATGATGTTTACAAGTAAACCAAAAGTAGCAACAAGAACCATAAAGAAACCATCAACATCATCATTGGTCTCTTGAACGAGTCTAGTTACGGCTTCATAGACCAAAATCCCAGTGAGTAACCAAATGAGCTGGATTGAGACAAGAGCGCCCAAAATCTCAATCCTGAAGAATCCATAACTCTGTCGCGGATTTGCTTCCCAAGAAGAAGCCCACAAGGAGAGCATAGAGATAGCAAAAGCACCAACATCAGTGAGTAAATGAGCTGCATCTGCTAATATAGCCAAACTATTAGCCTTAATGCCACCAACAACTTCTATGCTCATGAACAAAAGACACAACACCACAACGAAACAGAGCTTTCGCATCGAAGCAGCTCGTTCTTTAGCATCACTTGTCGATGTTGAAAACCCACAAGCTGTTTCTCCACAGACTTTACTTCTTCTTGACTCCATCTGCAGCAAAAATAATAACTTTAGAGATTGGATCAATGGACTATACGCAATTATATGTATACAATATATAGATTTGTTACCTTGCACAAACAAGATAGTAGAAACTCAATTCAAGGGTAAGGTTTTTAGAGTTTGAGACATGAAGGAGACTTTTAAAGGTGGAAAAAAACAGAGAAGTAACAAGGACATGCTTCCCACAAGGATGCGAGCAAACCGAAAATTCACATTGCAACAAACGAAGAAATGAGAGTTTTTTGTTTTATTAATTAAAAACCCATGAAGTAATTGATATGACAACATATTCATACCATAACAGAGAGTCAAAACCTGAATCATATAGTATAACATGCGTAAAAGCATTAGAATATACATAATTAAGCAAAGACCCATTGTAACAATGACGAAATCCAAGCGACATCAGATTCCGAGTTAGACCAATTCTTGATATCACACAGAGAGTGGAAAGAATCTTGAAACAAAAGCTAAACTCTCTCTCTCTCCATATCGTCTGAGTTTCCATTAAAGTTTTTAACTTTTTAATCGAATTTTATTTTTTGGATAATCTTATATTCTTATTGATGATAGTCCACGAAATTGTTTGTTTTTCAACGAAACAATTGAATCTACTAGGCTATACAAAATAACAGGCCCATTTTGAAAGTTATATAATGGGCTAATGATAGATGCTAGGCTAAGTAATATACAGAATTTTTTTTTTGATAACCCAGTATCCAGACCACACAGTGATCTGACTAGCCCACTGGGCCTAAGCCCGCGTCACAGGGATTTTTAAGCCTCCACTTAAGGGCCCCCTGATAAACTGGTGGTCTGGGGCGCCTGAGCAAGTCCGCAGGTAAATTCCCAGGTGGCCACAGGAGTGAGAGAGCGAAACTGCGTCTGGGAGGATCGATCCCTGGCCTAGACCAACAGGGCGATCCTTCCAACCAAACGAGAACCACTCGCCCACCACCATGTGGTTGTAATATACAGAATTACTTCGGCTGCTATGTTTACGACGAAAATTATTCGGTCTATCTTAGACGTCTTTGACTTTCAACGGGACTTAATTAATTAAGATCTCGAAAAATGCAAAAACAGTAAACAAAACAAAGAAAAACGTTTAACATTACCAATTTCATGTATACTCAAATGCTTCTTTGTTATAAAAAAGCCTTCAAAATTAACATTTACATATTGATTGGAATGTTAACGTTGGGACTATATTCGACTAGTGGAAACGTTGGGATTATATTCGAATTCTGAACCGGTATCCAGATATGTAAAAACTCATGCACACAACCCTAAATATAGTCAAAAACATTATCATAATTCAAATAGGATAACCATTGTAATTATTCTAAATAGATAAATAAAATATAAAGATTATTAATTATCCTAATTCTATTTTACATCATTTGGTACAAGAATAAAGAATGCGATCATGTTGAAGCCTTCCGATGCCGCCAATGAGATCTTAAGAGGCCCAAAGAGCAGCTGTGACCAAGCACAAAAACTTAACTACGTTCCGGAGATTCGGTAGATTCGATAGGTCGATAAACGGCTTGGATGAACCAGATGAAATAGTTTTATATAAGGCTCTTTGATTAATTTAAAGTTGTCGATTAGATTTGAAGTTTGTCAGTAAGTTTACCTTTTGAGATGTCCACACATATGCGATGCTAAAACGCCATCAAAACTCTTATATTTGTTGAAAAATAAAAAGTATTGAGATTTACATTTATATCTTTAATTAAATGCATAACACAAATTAAACATACTGCTTTTATTTCTTTTTCTTTTCTATTTTTTTATAACGAAACTCTTTTTTATTTTTTGGTTTCTTTAGCCTTACATATAATTGTTGATCTAGAAAACGTTATTATAGTGTCGTCTATCTAAACTTTTAAACTATATGTATCGAAGGCACATGTATTAATTAATTATTCCTCTGTGATGGAACCCAATCTTCGAGACACCAAGTAACTTCCACACCGTTGAGATCGAACATCGCCACCGGAGCCAAGAACACTCGCTGGTAAGCGACCTTCCATACATTCTTTAAGAATCAAGAAACCAATCTTACCACCGTCGTCCGATTGATCACCACGACGCGCCAAATACAAAAGCTCTTCCAATTGATCTCTTCTCATCCTCACTTTAATCCGCACACTCCTTCTACGTTGTTGCTGCGGATCCTCCGCGTGTCTTCCTCTTCCTCCCTCGCCGGAAGCCGGGTGCACAGCGCAGCTTCTCCTAAGAAAATTCCCCATTTCTTGATCTTTCTTGTTTTCCAAACGCTTGCATTAATTGATACGTGTATGACTTGTTTCTATATATGACTATGAGATATTGTTAGGCATTTTCTATAGGCGAGGGCATTTTATATAGGCGTGGGCAATTTGGTTTTTCGGTTTTGCCATCCAAACGAAACCAGAAAAAATGATATAGTTTGGTTCGATGCGGTTTGAAATTTCTGATTTATTTCGGTTTTATTTAACCTTTTTTTAATGAAAGTAACAATACATAATTAACTATATATAACTCAATACCATCTTTATATATAACTGAGTATAATCTTGATATCCATATGATTAAAAATGTTATTCTTGATAAATCTACTAAATTTAGTTTTGGTTCGGTATATAAATTGTTAGCGTTATTCGATTTTAAAAGTAAAAGACGGTTAGATCTCGGTTTGAAACCATTTGGGTTAAGTTTATTGGAATGATAAATGAGGAAGGAGTTGGAGTAAGAATGTGAACTACGATGCATGGGGCATGCGAGGTTTTTAGACGGAATTATTAAGTGTTGTTCTGGTTCACGTATCTGCTGACGTGGAATCCAAGTATTAAAACCTATAACATAACACAGGGGTGTGTTTCACGCGTCAACTATCTTAAAGTACGGTCTTTATCTCCGGGATTTTGTCACCTTAAACCTCTAATTTAATATTAATAATCACCTATTTCTCGTTTTTTATTCAAATAAAATATTAGATCGAATGAAAACGGAAAACCTCCCCGTTTTTCTGATTGGGTTTCGATTTGATTAAACTCTTATATGTAAGATCCCCATTTAGCAAAGCTCATTAAAGAAGGCAATGTCATTGTTTTTTTTTGTTCACAAAAGAAGGCAAATGTCATAATCTATATAATCAGGACCATAAAGAAGAAATTCATGATGTAGTTTTTCGTTAGGCCCATTATGTAGTTCCACTTAGTTAACTTTAGCCCATTATGTAGTGTTGGTTTGGGCCATATAGTTGTTGATGTTTAGGCTAAACGTGCGACTCTGCCAATCCTAATAAATTTACTACCTAATTTTAACCAAATGTTAAATATCAAATTTGAAATTTAAAGGCTCAAATGAACTTCTTTTCTTTGTAATTAAAAAACTGAGTTGTTTTGGACTAAACACCAATACACTATCTCACTTGAGTCTTCTATTTTTTCAAACAAAAAGAATAAATGAATAAAATTTCATTTGTATTTCTATAGATCCTGATTCTTTGCTAGTATTTGAAATTTCAGCATGTAGTGTGTGAGAGACTGAGACAAGTAGCCAGTGGTCTTTTTTATATAATATATTTTACACTATGGTGGGTTCAATGCTCTCTAATAGCAATTTAAATAATAGGAAAAAAGAGAGTATGTAATATGGGCCACTGCCAATTAGGACCCATGAAATTAATAATGACCAGCCAAGAAATTGTTGGTGTACGTAATTGAGTGCACCGAAAGGTGGTACTGTTTTTTCTTTCGTATTTCCATAATCTTTCTTTTTTGATCTCCGTATAATATAAGAAGACAAAATGTTATATTGTTGTAGGACATGGATCCACAAGGTATTAGTCATTAAAATAATCAATCCAAGTAAAAAACAACATGCAATTAAATTATACACTCTGTTTATCTGATAAGGTATACTCTGTTTGGTCCATAGTTTAACACGTAAACGTTCCATTTATAAATTTCTAGTAATAGTTTTCGTGGAGGTTTTCTAAGAATTTGGTTTCACCTGAAAGTAAAATGGTAAAATTCATTTACCACACTCATTATAATCATCCACAATTTTATAAAGATTAACGTCTTTTTGTCTCTGTCGGCCTTTTTACCTTTTGACCTCACGTGAACATTATTATCCCTATCACACTACCTTTAATTTCTAAAGGAAAATGGGTAAAACCATTTATCTTCTTTTTTTTGTAATTTGTTTAGGTAACTTTCTTTATTTTTTTTTATAAATGAATTATAAATGGTTTTACCCATTTTCCTTTAGAAATTACGTCTTTTTTTTTTTTTTTCTTTTTTTTTTTTAATAATTTTTTTGCCAATTATTCTACAAAATAGACCATATTACCTAAATTTTTTTACTATATATGTTGCCAATTGTTCAACAAATAGACGTTAATATATATATTATATTACCAATTACTCTCAAATAACCAAAAAAAATCTTGATCTTTGAAGAATTAAAATAATAATATGATGATATTAAATCGCAAGCACGGTTTTACCAAAAAAAAAATCGCAAGCACGGATCTTCATTCCTTTTTTACCAAGAAAAGTGGTGGACCATTCCCAACCCTTCTCCGTCTTGGGTTTTCTTTGGATTCCATACATAACATTACTTATACACAAAATAATTAGTTGTTATTCTAACTTGTATAGAAAAAATGGGTAACTGCGTATTCAAAGGCAATGGTGGTTTAAGAAAATTATTCGATAAAGATGATTCATTGATAAAAGTTGTGACCCCAAACGGTGGCGTGATGGAGCTTCATCCTCCCATCTTCGCCGAATTCATCACTAACGAATTTCCCGGCCACGTCATCCACGACTCTTTAAGCCTCCGCCACTCATCTCCACCGCTTCTCCACGGCGAAGAACTCTTTCCTGGTAACATCTACTACCTCCTCCCTCTTTCTTGCGCCGCCTCAACCGCTCAACAGCATTCCTCCGACCAGTTATCAACGCCGTATAGAATGTCTTTCGGGAAAACGCCGGTAATGGCGGCTTTGAGTGGTGGCGCCGGAGGGGGTGGAGTATGGAAGGTGAGACTTGTGATAAGTCCGGAGCAGCTGGCGGAAATTCTTGCGGAGGATGTGGAAACGGAAGCGTTGGTGGAAAGTGTGAGGACGGTGGCGAAGTGCGGCGGTCACGGCTGCGGTGGAGGAGTTCATTCGAGAGCGAATTCAGACCAGCTAAGCGTTACGAGTAGCTTTAAAGGGAAATTGAGGTAAAATTTCGAATTATCTAAACTACGTATATGTAATTTTGGTTGTTAATTATATGTTGTAAACTGATTCACGATTTAAGCATTTAAATTATGTTGATTTCCGTATTCGTTGGAGACTTGGAGCTATTATATAAGTTTATCAACTTAGAAATATGTGAATTATCAATGTTATCTCTCATGAAACAATTAATTTATGAAGTCGTAGTTAAAGTCAGAGATTATTCAATCTTTTTTCCTATTCAATGCTAAAAGAGCAAAACAAAAGGGAGACATATCGTTCACTCGGGTACTCAGAACTCTTTTATCTCAGGCGCAAGAACCCAAAGTTGGCCAAAAACAGTTTAGGATTAGGCTAAAGTTACAAGTCCTGCAAAACTATTATAAGTTCCTGAAAAATCTTTTTATAAACAAACAAACAAACAAAAATTGTTCCGAGACTTGACCATGTAGCTAGCTAAAGAATTTGAACATTTATTATTTATTATTGAACTCTGTCATTGAATCCCATGGGATATGAAGATGTGAAGTGTTTCAGTGTTTGTAACTTGTAACTTGTAAGCGTAAAATCAGTTTAAAAAAAAAATGGTCCGACAAGGACGAGTATATATATAGTTATATGACGTCTCACCATTAAGGGTTTAATAAATTTTGAAATATCTCCAAAATATTGTTTCCCATTCAAACTTTCTTCATCTTCTAGAAAATTTACTATTGTACGTACGTATAATGCTTAAATTATATCATTTTGTTTTTTTGTCAGTATATTATTATCAATTCATCATAGCTCCGTGCCGCAACAACGTTCGTTTTAATCAGATTATATATGTTATAAAGAAATGTAACCCAATTAACTAATTATTGTTTTTAACTCGCCAGGTTTCAGTGCATAATATGATTTTATAGAAGTATATACATGGATACAATGTAACAACTTGTAATTAAGAAAAAGTAGTTTAAGAATCCTGGTTATCCGTTTTACTGTCTTATGTTGTTAATTATAGTGTTAAAAAAAATGAAAAGACATTTCAGATAACTCAAATTTTACTCTCATAATTTAATATTTTATTAAGTACTTGGCATAATAAAGGCCAATGTTGTCCTATAACACATGGCAAATTTGCGTATTAATCTATTATAAACTTAAAACCATGTTAAGAGAAAAAAGAAATTTACAAAATAACCGTTTGTAAATAGGCCCCCACAAAATCTACATAATACGTAGATACTTCGCTTACAGTTGTTTACAACTGTTCATCTAGATTCATGTCGTCATTCGAATTTAAATAAATACAATAATTTTTAAAAAATTGGGTGAATCGAATCCACACCGTCTTTTCTTGAATACCCAGATAGGTTAACTTTATAATTAGTTCGAGTGAACCACATGCACGATATACGAATCTTAGACCTTTGTTGCAATGTTACCTGCACATATATTTGATAAACGCTTCTTCAAACAGATCTTGATCTCTAATTTTCTCTCCATCTTCTAAGGAGGTTGCGGTTATCATGTCGTATACATCTCAACATTCACCAAGTCTATCATTATCTTCGCATCATCACCTTCAATAAGCCTAAGCTACGAGTTTTAATGTCATATGTAACACAATAATGTATAATATGAAATCTTTGTTCATCACATTACATTCTTTTTTTTTCGCCTTCACCGTTCATTCAAATATATATAATATTTGATATAGACACTAATTCGTTTTGTTGAACAAGAAAAAAGACGTATATCCATTTCAATATATCTCTATTTTGTAATAATTTTTTTGGTTAAACTACAAAATAAATGAAATAAAAAGAATATATTTATATATATATTTTTTAAAATAAGGTCGATGGTCATGTAGCGATGTGGGCATGCTTCCTACATTACAGTTGACATGTGGATCCCACGTGGACCCTTCTTTTACCCAATAGCTACGTGACCTGGTCCCACTCTCCCTCACTATTTAGAAATTGCGATAAACAACTCACCGAACAAAAAGAACAAATAATTGTGATAAATAAATAAAGAGACCATTAGTATAAATTTTATTTAATGAAGTTTTGCATCTTTGTATTTATAACGGATATATTTTACTGAATCATTTTATTTTATTTTTATCAAAGAGAGATATTTTACTGAATCATGCAAAAGATAGTTAAATTTAGATAGATTTTTAAAATACAATGTGAACTCATACGAATTAATCATTACAAAATATTCATAAATAAAAGCAAAACCAAATTAAAACAACAAAATTGCCAATCTATGCAATTAGAGAGAGATTAAAAAAAAAAAAAAAGTCGGCAAAACCAAAAGCTGAAGAAGCTTGCTCGAGATACATGGTAAGAACTAAGTAAAAACCGATGCACGGTTAGCTCACAGGTGGTAATTTTCCAAGCAATTACTTTTCTTTTTTTTCCAAGCAAATACATTCGTTAGAGCATGTGCAGTGGTAGAGACTCTCAAAGTCTCTCAAAATATATTATTATAATATATATAAATTAGTTTAATTATATATTTAAATTTTAAGTAATAAAATGTTCTTAAAACCAATTACATGTGTGATATGAGTCTCTCAAGAGGTTCTCAAAAGTTCTCATGTGAGAACCTATGATTATGTCTCTCTCTTACTTTTTATTATTTTCATTTTTTATATTCTTGAGAACACTTGTGAGAACCTCTCACTGCACATGCTCTTATGAGTTCAAGTTCGGGAATAAAATCGACATTTCAAAATATTAAAATAACCTCTTAGGGCATATGCAAGGGGATAACTTATCTCATGTTCTTACCATTAAAAAAATAATAAAATAAAAGAAAATGGTCTTAGAACACCCAAAAACTGTTCTTGTCCAAGAACTGTTTAGACATGTTCTTCTCTCCACCCAAGAACTGTTCTTCTATCTACATTATTTTAATACTTAATTAACCCTAAGAACATCCAAATAAGTTATTCCGATAAATATGGTCTTAGAGGCTCATATGTTTATTCGTAAGTGGCGGCTCATGCGAACTTATAATGACACCATGAAAACATCAAATACTCGGGGAAAAATAATACTCTATTTTAAAAGGAAAACGTAACAAGAAAATTAAAAATGAGAGGAAAGACCACATGCATTTCCTCATGCATGTATTATTTTATTTTTTTTGGCCAATTGATGTAAAAAAAAATACACATATATAGACACACTTTGGTTAGTTATAAACTCGTTCTATATTCTTCTTCTTTTTCTGTCTTTAGCAATGAACATATCAGTAAACGGACAGTCACAAGTGCCTCCTGGCTTTAGGTTTCACCCAACCGAGGAAGAGCTCTTGAATTATTACCTCCGCAAGAAAATCTCTAACATCAAGATCGATCTCGATGTTATTCGTGAAGTTGATCTCAACAAGCTCGAACCTTGGGATATTCAAGGTTCATCATTTATCTTTTATTCTTGATCAAACGTATTATTAGCTAGGGCTTTTATAGTTGTATATATATTATATTAGTTCTTCTATATATTCTCGTTGAGTCATAAACTAAAGCTCCAAAATTCAGGAAAATTTGCAGAGTAATATATACAAACTTAATTATTCGACTTGATTCACGGGATTCGGGAAAGTTTATACAAGATTTAATTGATTGATTATTAAAAGTATACTATTTGGAAAAAGACATAAAATTATACATTTTTCATCCGTTACAACAATTCATCAGTTAAAACTCAACGTAACTCTTGTTTTTTTTTTCTATGTAGAGATGTGTAAGATTGGAACGACGACGCAAAACGATTGGTACTTCTTTAGCCATAAGGACAAGAAGTATCCCACGGGTACTAGAACTAACCGAGCCACCACGGTGGGATTTTGGAAAGCTACGGGACGTGACAAGATCATATATACCAATGGTGATAGGATCGGGATGCGAAAGACGCTTGTCTTCTACAAAGGTCGAGCCCCTCATGGTCAGAAATCCGATTGGATCATTCACGAATATAGACTCGACGACAGTATATTAATCTCCTCGAGTGGCGATGATGACCTCACCGTAGAAACGTGTGATGTCATAGGAGGTGACGAAGGATGGGTGGTGTGTCGTGTATTCAAGAAGAAGAGCCTTTGCAAAAACATGATTAGCAGCTCGGTGGAAACGTCGTCGTTCAACGAAGAGACTATCGAGCAACTTCTTGAAGTTATGGGGCAATCTTGTAAAGAAGAGATAATTTTAGACCCTTTCTTAAAACTCCCTAACCTCGAATGGCCTAAGAATACCACCATCACGAGTTATCAGCGGTTAACGGACGACCAAGTCAACAACTGCCACGTCAGCAAAGTTATGGATCCCAGCGTCGTCACTAGCTGGGCCGCTTTGGATCGGCTCGTTGCCTCGCAACTAAATGGGCCCAACTCGTATTCATTCCCAGCCGTCAATGAGACCTCACAATCACCGTCCCATGGACTAAACCGGTCCGGTTTAACGCCGGATTATTATGTACCGGAGATGGATTTATGGAACGATACAGATTTCGGGAGAACGACAACGTCATCGTCCAACCCATTGTGCCACGTGTCGAACGGTAGTGGATAACGGAAATGGAAGAGACATACCAAAACATTGTGTAGAAAGATATTATATAATCATCATACTATAGATGTAGTTGTTGAAAGTTGAAACATTTACAATAAAAATGGTCAGATTGTGATAATTACAGTAGCTATGTGAAATCATTACAGAAAAAGTTCGCTATGTCTGTCGTACATTTTATATCATGATTTACTTTATACAAAAAGAATTAGTTTAAATTTGTTTCGTTCAAGAATTTTAATTTTTGAAACTTCATTATCATTCGACCGAAAAAAAGCAATTACATTTGCCACTGTGAGAAATCATAGTCTGTCATATGGTTTGCCGGATGTTGTCTAATTACAATTATGAAAATAGGATTTTGACCAAATGTTGATTATCATCTCGAAGGAGACAAAAGACCAGTATGAGAATTAATTAATCGGAAAATTAACCTTGAACAAATAATTTCTATCACGTTCTTTTCTGTTAAAACTTTATCATTTATATTCTTTTTACATTGAATTTCTATTTTCTAAGGAAATCTTCGGCTAATTATATTTAGTTGGTAAATGTTTAGTTTGATGTTGAATATTTTTTTTGTTGGTCAACAAATAGTTTGCTTCTTTCATCATTAGAAATTAGATTAATTACCCAATTAATCACCCCAACAAACTTGGATTAAGATGCACCAAGTGCCTAATCATAGCTAATTAACCTACCCATCAAAGCTAATCACACTCATTCTTTTCAATTATAGCATTTAATCAAACATTATTCTTTTTGTTGAATAATCTCTTTCAAGGTGCGGAATCTTACTTTTGAAGAAAAAAAATGGAAAATTCTAAATTTCCAATATTCACATCTTATTTTCTGTCAGGTGATAATACTTTTTGACCTTTCATTTTCCACTTTAGCATTATGGAATTACAACATATCTAACGCAACAATTACATGAAACTTTAATTTCGAGGCATCAATTTTTCACTGTTGTCAAAAAAAAAATCTTTATTTTTTTTGTATTTAAACCTTAATATAAAAAAAGATTTGGAAATACATTTAAAAAATGTATGAGCTGCTGGGCTGTACCTGTAAGTGCTGCTTGGTTAATCGTCCAAGTCTATTGGGCCAGGCCTATTTTATTAATAGGCCGATATCAGTGAGTGTAGGTCCACTCAATGCCTTATTTGACACAATATATTTTGACCAAAACTTTGATTATTTATTACTTCCTAGAGACTAGAGTTCTCTCGTATCATCACTTCCTCTTCTCTCACATAAACTGTTTGGTGAGGCAAATACTGGAAATTTCGACTTCACAACAAAAAATTGTAACAAGCATCATTTAAACAATTTAATAAAGGCTTTCCAGGATTATCTTTCAGTGTCTACTTAAAGACTTAAAAGTAAAAAATAAAAAATTCAAACAGGAATAAGAAAAGGCGTATTAATTAATTTTATTAAAAGGTATGCTAATTATTGTAAGAAGCATTATTTAACAAATTAATAAAGGCTTTCCACTAATAGCGACACACTGGACCGACAATTAAATCCAGGCCACATATTACATGTCATGATCGTTCAGCTTGAGTGGATTCGTATTCGTACTCTTTTGCTTACGGGACTTTGGGGGAATCTCCAGAGTTCAAACAACCTATGAATGTGTATGGTTTACTTTTTGTTCTTCTACTTTGATATAAAAAATACCTTTGTATTTCTTTATTACAGAGATGTTACACATAATTAAGAATCCAAATGATTTTTTTTAAAGGGTGTATGGGGTCATGGAGATCCTAAATTTTAATTCTAGTTGTAAAAAGAAAAACTACAGTGCTGGCAAAAATCATTTTTGCCGTGTAGAAATGATACATAACATAATTATTTATTTGTGTTGGAAGCCAATATCCAATAAAGAAAGTGAAAGAAAATAATAGCACCTTCTTAGACTTTCTTTAATTTTCATGGTTAGTATTAAAATTTCAAAAGAATAGGATAATCTTTGGGATTAACGCATTGTTGAGTAAAGACACCGATTAGAAGAGAGGTACCCACTTTCGCCGACTTTGTTCTTCCGTTCCATTATTCACTTTTTGGGAAATACACAAACTTATTTTTTCTTATTATCCCAATATTCGTTTTAAGTCCCTTTTCTTTATATCAAAAAGTCAAAACTAGTAGTAGTAGGTAATTTAGGTCATTATTTATAGAAAGAGATTTCTTTTCTAAACTCTCTAAGGACAAATCTTTTTTTTTAATCTGTAATTATCTAGTCTCTATGGACAAATAGATTTGTTTTTCGGGTCAATAAAATTTAATGCGATGTACAAACCGGCCGTTACAACAGAAAGAGAAAGGAACGTTATTAAATTACTTTTATGCCAAAAAGGAACGTTGTTAATTTGAAATTAACCGGTACGCTCCTCTTCTTTATTTCTAACAGATAAATTATGGGAATTAATTTTAATTTATTAGTGACTATCCCTTTGACACTTTTCAAATTTATACGTCTCTTAACAAAATATCAAACGCAAATTGCCAAAACTTGTTCGACTGTTCGTCATCTCTCGCTACAATCATCATCACCATCAATCGGATAAGCATATATCACTAGAAAATTTATAAATCGAACAATTAACATTCATAATTTAACATTTATTTATATTTATGGTTATTTCCAAACACCACTAGAACTTCTACTCCTAATCTTGTGGGTTAGGCCGTGTTTGGCTCCACAACTCCACAAGATCAAACCCATTAGAAAAGAAAAAGAAAAAAGAGAAAAAAAAAACTAAAGATGACAGACAAATTTTTATACCCTTTTGCTTCCTTGCATCATCATCATCATCAAGCTCTAAAACATCCAACAAGATGATTATGGGTATGATTATGACGATGATCATGATGATTATTCTGATAATTAACCGATCTCTCTCTGTTGATCATGTCTTGAACGTATCGAAAAACCTCCACGTGGCAAGGGATTGTGATGGTACCTTTCTGCTCGAATCCATACTCTTCCTCGGCTTCTCTTAAGAGTTGCATGAACAATGGATGGTTAAAATAAAAGACAGGAACAACAAATCTCTGTTTCTCCTCTTCTTTTGATCCCACTTTGATTGCTAAACACCCTTTTGGAACATCTTTGATTCCTTGTTTGCTATTGCTTTTCACGTTATTAGAACGATTTGAATGGACGCTCTTGAAGATTTTTTCTCCGGAACCCATAACTTAGGAAACGATGAAGAAAGAAGAAAGATCTAAAATTTTCCGAGAAATTTGAGCTTAGGAAACAGGGGAGAAAGGCCAAGGGTCTACTAGTGGAGCTGGAGAGAATTTAAGAGACCTTATAAAGTTGTTATTTTTTTCTCATTATGGAGATAACAAAATTTGGATTTAATGAGAGATGCTGAGTGAAATAAATGGGTCAATACTCAAAAAAGGAGAATTCTTTTGTAAAGGGAAATCGTAATATACAGTATAATGTAAAAACATACCTTCTTTATTACATATTTTGATTACAAAATCTTTATAGAGAATTTCAATAATCATTTTGGTAGATCAATTTCTTAGTTGACCAAAATAAAATATTCAGTTAATACAAAATTTGTTGGAAAAAGATCTTGTAGTGATAATAAATATGAAAAATAGATTTTTAAATATTTATATGGGCACAAAGTTTAAGAGGACATTTATAGATATTGTTTAAAACTAAATTAAATGAGAATCTCATTTTCGCAATAAAAACAAATGTTTGTAACTTCGGATTGCAGTATGGCCATTTTTGCATTTCGGATATGCATCTAATAACATCCACTTGGTACTTTTATATTTTAAATTGATTGTGAGGAAATGAAAGAAAAATGAAGAAGTAATATTTTACTAATATAAGTGTGTTTGTTTTTTTAGGGACACCATTTGCATTTGTTTTTAGTTTAAAAATCAGACACTTGGAAATATTCCACTAAATGCACAAAAATAATAAATAAATCTGACACGTGAAAGAATCATTATTATATAACTTGTACATTTGCGCTGTAGTTATAAGAAAAATAGAAAAAGTATCGTCTCGTGATGAATTAATATTATATATGTGTGAGAGATTCATATTTTTTAGTTTTTTACATTACAACATAAAGCAAACAACGATTTCACTTAGCCGATGTATCCAAATTCTAATTTAACTGATTAACTTGCCTCAAGTCGCTGGTACATCGAGTTGACCAAAAAAAGAAGAGACAAGTAAAACCAGTTCAATGTGGAAGACTTACAAAAACAAAATGTGTTTACTGCTCCATCATCATACACATTGAGGGTGGTGTGGCACCAACAGTTCATGAGTTCGAGGACATATTCAGTTGATATTTGCTATTTAAATGTCAACGTTTATTTACGTATAAAATATAAATATTATAGGGGAACAAATACATCAAAATTGTATATAATTGTATGTCAAATATATATAAATCCAAAGTTGGGTACGATGCAATGAACAAGAAGAAAGAACTTCAGGACATTCCCACGTATGGATATCATTTAATAACATATCTCATTAGTCATCGACTTGTTCAGACATATCGACGAGTAATATATTAATCATTCAATCAAAAATTATATTTTCTTATTTGGTTAAGGTTTAGAAAACCTGCCCCCAAAGAAAGAGTTAACCATTCATAAATAATTACATATCAATTTCATTCGTGCATCAAATTAATACATTTAAATTTGGGAAAAATGTCGGAAAATGCGCGAACTTTCAAATTTGGGACAAAAAAAGCATGAACTTTCGAAATGTCATTTAAATCATAAAGTTTAATTTGACTTTTGATTAAATGGCTAAGTTTTCGTTGACCTGGCCATTTCGGGCATATCGTTAAATTTCCGTTAACGAGACGTTGACGGTGTTAATTTTCCGTTCAAAATCTCCGTTGAATCGAAACGACGTCGTTTTGAAAACTACAAAACGATGTCATTTAATTGGAAATAGATTTAAAACGACGTCATTTTGTTGTTTTTAAAATGACGTCGTTTCGATTCAACAAAGATTTCTAACGAAAAGTTAACCCCGATATCGTCTCGTTAACGGAAATTTAACGACATGCTCGAAATGGTCAGGTCAACGAAAACTTAACCATTTAATCAAAAGTCAAATTAAACTTTATGATTTAAATGACATTTCGAAAGTTCATGCTTTTTTTGTCCCAAATTTGAAAATTTTGAAAGTTCGCGCATTTTCTGACATTTTTCCCATTTAAATTTCGTTTAGTAAACAGATTTTTTTGAGCTTTCAAGCGCTGCCTAAACACTTGCAAGAAGTTAAGTGATAGAGTTGGCCTAAAAAAACTGACAACTGAATTTTTGTGGACAGAATATTTAAGCAAATACAAATGTTTTAGGTTCGTGTTTGATTCATTTTCATGATTATTGGTTTGGTTCACCTTTGTGTGCTACTTTAAATTAACTTGATACTTCACATCTGGAACTTATAATGAAAAACATAAATAACTAATTATTTTACATCTGTTTTAACGGCTATAAAAAAAAAAGACACAAGACTGGAAGTAGATCAGATGATCGTTTAATTTTGATACTAGCAAAAAAGAATTAGAACAAACCCAGCGATACAATATCAATAAATTGCAAAATTTTGAATGTCGATACAAAAAAAAAACACACTTATTCACTGAAGCATCTTTTCTGGATTTGTGTATGCGAATTACAAAAACACAAAATATTTGTTCGAGACAACGAATTACCAAAAAAAAAAACTCAACCCAATGGGTGAAATTAATTAAGCCCACTCAATGGGCCAAACTGGGTCTTCACCTTCACATTAAATGTCCAAATCTGAAGTTCCAGTTACCAATGTTTCAAAATCTTGTTGATCATTAATTACTCTAAAATGAAAACTAAAAAACATGGCATAGCTAGCGAGAAGAAATTTCTTTCATCAGAACCAAAAAAAAATCAGAACAAATATCCTGTAGTACATAGATGAAATTATTAGTATATTGACGATGTATTTCTTCCAAAATTATTTTTAAAAAGTTGCATAATAATGCTTCACGTTGTAAAGAAAAAAATAAATGTAATTACATAATGGAATAAAGATTTAAATTTGACATCAAATCCTAGAGGTAGCTAGTAAGACAGACACTGAAACCGTAGTTAGAAAAAACGAGGTCAAAGTCTTCGTTGATAAAGCACATAGTAACTTGTTAAAAAGCAAACAAAGTCAAAAAAGACAAAATGTAAAAGGCATGGTAATTTGTGTAATCAGTCACTCACTAGTGTAAAAGATAACTTTTGGACATCAAAAAGCAGTTTTTCTTCTTTTTATTTTTAACTTTAAATTCTTTCACAATTTCTTTTAGATTGGTGTTAATATTCAGTATTCATCCTATAATTATTATCTTTTTCTCTGTTCTGATCCAGCGGATGTCTAAAAGAAAACATTCCTTCGTTCCCACACTTCATATCCGTTCACTTTGTAAAATTTCACTTTTTCACAGAGGTTATGAAAACCAAAGAGTTTCACTTTCTATTTCACTATACATTTAACCAAACGTGCAACAAATTAAGCAGTAAATTGTCATCTCTTAACATAAACGTTGATTATTGTGTTTGACGACCTGGTTCTTACCTCCAATGTGGTTGATTTCGATTGTTTATTCAACAATGTATAGCATGCAAGTAATAAAAAAGTTTTAACTACTAGTACGATTCAGTACGATATATGTCTTTGTTTTTCATTTACTTGAGAAATATTAGCACCACCAAAAACTATTTAAGGTTGAGTTTCTGATACTGAATTATGTAATAAAGATCAGCTATATATAAATTGACAATGGTATGAGATAGATCAGCTGATCCTACTCATCAGATAGAAAGAGATTATTACATTTACAATATTGCAAAATGAAACAAAATCCGATATTATTGATCCTCCATGCTTGAAGTAACTGATGAAGACAAAATGTGAGTGTGAATAGAACAACAACAATCAACCAGAGGAAAATAAAAAATGCGAGAATCTATAAATTTTAATTATTTAATTGTTGAAGTAAAGATGGTTTATGGAATGATGAAAGCCTAAGGCTAGTAGTTGTACTAACAAGAAACATAAATATAGCAGTAATTTGAAAGATTCAGATCTAGCTTCAGATCTAGTAGATCTGGTTTGGTTTTTTAGAAACAGACGGATCCGAAAGTAAATAACCCTCATCATTAATCATAACCATGAATAGATTTAGTCTCTCTGAATGCTAACTTGTCCTGACATCATAAAAAACAAATCATTACAAAATCATAGCTAGAGAAAGAAAAAAAAAAACGAGAAAAAGTTAGTAATGATGATAGACTTTTTAGTTTCTCACATGAGTCAGAATCCTTCATCATTACACCAATCTGTTACAAAAAGAAAAAAATCAAACCCACCTGAAACTCAGAAGATCTTGAAGACCTATAAAAATAATTGAGTCAGAGAAAAAGTTAAAGATCGACCTTTTTCACATTGATATATAATGGATTCAGAGATAGGAACCCTAGATCATAAGATAAAAAAAGAGACGAAACATCTTCGTTAATTCGGATTGAGAAGGAGTAATAATTGGGGGGAATGAAGCCTGGTCCGAGACGCTAAAACCCTAATCAATCATCAGATCTGAGACTATTGAAATGAGATTGTATTAGAATAAGAGTCCTCGAGCCAGACAACAGTCCCCTCAAAAGAAAAATCCCTCTTTAAATCCTCTTCTTCTTCTTCAAGAAATAAACCTTTTTCAATTAGGGTTTTTCAAGAAATTTCTTATATATATATTTTCTATCTCTCATGTGTTCGTCCCCCATCAGATCCGGCTGAGATCAAGGGAGAGAAAGAGAGATGAATGTGGTGGTGATGATGAAGAGAATGATGAGAAGGATAAGTAAAGAAGAGGTTTTTAAGAAGAGAAAAAAACTCAAGAGAGTAAGTAAGTGGAGAGAGAGCCAAAGCTATACAAGACAAAATAAACATGGGTTCTGGGTGGCTGGGTCCCATACCTATTTACTTGTTTATATATTTTTGTATTTATGTTTTGGTCAAACAGTGTAAAAATATATTTCAAGTTTCAAGATTTCAACGTAAACATTTGGATTTACTTTTTGAGACATGTCAATGGATTTCTCATTTTACCATGCTATTTTACTTGTTAAAGTAAAATCAAGAACCCTCTATTTTCCTTGAATTTTATTTCACGCCCATAATTTACAAGAATTTATTTACTTTGGCTTTGCGATGATTTGACCAAATCAAAGGGGAAAAACAAGGAAGATGATAATCAGTGACCATGAAAAGGAAACAAAAAAAGGGGTGAATGTAAAAGAGACGATCAAATCATACAAAAGATAAAAATGGAATAGTAATATTATGAGTGTTTAGTATAGTAAGTTACTAATAGAGATGAAAGAAATGGAAAAGGGAATCAAAAGGAGAAAAGAGGGTTGTCTATAAAAGTTAGTCAGAGGAGTGGTTGAGTTATGTGATCTGCCCAATACTACCATTCTTCATTTATTGTCTCTCATCTTTTTTTTGCCATTTTCTTTCTCCTTTCTAGTAATGAAATTCATTTTCGCAATCGTTTCCTTTTAATTCTCCTGTTCCATTCAATTTTTTTAATAAGATAGAAAACGTCATTTTTTTAATAGTCGTTAGTATTTTTTGTCTATCATATTTATCTTTTGACTCACATACTACTAAGTATTATATGCGCTAATGACGGAGTTACATTTCAATATACTTGTAAATCAGTATAGTTAAGTACTATTAAAAATCCTACATTTATTAAAACTGGCAGTTAATTACACATAAATAAATTAACTAGTAGAAAAAATTTAACTAGTGTCAGCACAATCTACTTCAAATTTCAACTATACTGTAATTATTCTAAAAACGGGGAACACAAAAAAAAAGGTACTTTTCGAAGAATTCCTTTCCGCGAGAACAAAAAGTCTTTCCTTTTGTCAACCAATATCTGTTTGTATTTGTGCATAAAAAAAAAAAGAATTATACGATCATTCAGCCAGCTGTAATATTTTTATATACAAGATTCGATATTAATTTAACTTAAATCATATGAAAACATCTCATTTGACCGTTGTGGTGATATTTTTGGTTGTGTATTAAAGGTATACAATAAGGAAAAAAAAAACAAAAAAACTCTTGATGTATACTATATTATTATTATTTTTAAACAAAGATTATTGTAGCTTTAGCTAGAGAGTGCCCGCAACATGTGCTGCAACGTTTTGTTAGTTTCCTAGTGTCCAAGAAACCTAATGAAATCTCCTCGTATATATAAACAGGGAGATATACGTATATACTATATACATTGTTATTATTTTAACAAAAAAATAAAAATGCATCGCAGCAAGAAAATAAAATTGAGTACATAACTATACAAGCTATAATTAAATTCATTTTTGGTTTTAATTGTGGTCTAGAATTCAAATATATGGTAAGATAATTTAGTACTACTTAAACCAAAACCTAATTAGATACATATAATTTATCTACAAATTCATGTATGGTAAGAAAAACCATCTAATATATAGAGAAAACCAAACATCTCTGATCCTGTTGGCTGTTGCAATCAGGCTATCGATTGAACACTTCTATCTGCATATGATTTGGTTTTCATCCGGTTCAAGTTTTCAACGTAAATTCGAGATTAACGACTCTTATAATTATATAGATATGTACAAAAATGAAATGCACGCGTATGTTAGTGTAAGCGTGGAGATACGTAGACTGTGCATGAGAATGACAAATGGAGAAGACGATTCTTAGCTCCAATTTCAACGTTGTTGACAGTCTTCGAGAGATGTGTAATGTGTTGTGTCTTGGAAGAGTGAAACAAAGAGGAAAACGTCAATTCCCCACGTTGTCCCACTCTTACATTCCTTTTCATTTTCGTAAGCAAATAATTATACATCGATCTTTTAGTAGGCATGTTAATCAATTATATATTGAATCTTAACTTACACATATAAAAGAGTCTCCTTTGTGAAAAAAGTATATCCCCTTCTATCAAGACTTGTTAAATCGTTCCAATATATGACATCAAAATTATTAGGAAATTTTTACGTTTCTAGCTAATTCTCACTTTTGAACCAAGCGTTATAAATACCCAAATTAAACATACATGGAATTTCCAAACAAAAAAGAAAAATAGAAATTTTAAATAACTGTTTTTACCTTCTTGCCGACTCTGGAATGATGATTTTTTGAATTTTCAAACTATCACCTACAACAATTTAAGCAGTTTGAATTTCTATTCATATTTAAAAGTGAAAGTAGTTAGTTTTTGTTTTTATGTATTCTGATTCTTAACTCATCAAAATAAAATAAGATTTTAAATGTAAGTAACTACTTAACTTATTTCTGTAAAGAACAAATTTTTTTTACATCGTGTACAATTGTAAAACGTATAGTTGTCAAATTTAAATTAGTACTTATATTAACTCTGGTCCTTAACGAGCTTTTTCCGTACGTTAATCTGCAATTCCCAAATAAATAAATTAATTAAGAGTATAAATATATAGGGTAGGGGTAGCATTGTAATTAGGGAAAAGGGAAAGAGCGAGCGAGTACAATATCATTTAATGCCTCTTTGTTCGTATTCTCTGCCACCTTCTTTCTCTCATTAATTCCTCTTTCTGCTCTCTCGTCTCAGATTCCAACTCATTAAATAACTTTTTTGTTTTTTATTTGTACCTAGTAATTCATTTGTTTTATGTCTTTTTTGCGGTCACCATGAAATTTTTTCATAAGAAACATTCAAAGGTCTTTTGATAAGACGCTTGTCATAGCTTTTTTTTTTTTACTGTTCTTTTTACCATGTCCTCTAAAAATCTCCATCACTCTTTTCATCTTTTACTTGTCTCCTTCTGTTTATAAGCATACCCATATAACAGTACACTACTTGTCATACAAAGCCCATTCTTGCTATTAAAGAAAACTTGTATAATTGGTCCAGACGGTCTAAAATGGGCTTTTAGTTTTAGTAGTTTCTTATTTGGGCCTTCAAAGTACTAATATAGGCCGAATTCAAGAAAGAACCAAACTCTGTTTTAAAGATGTGTTGCTGCTGACATACAAACAACTGGCTAACGCATCCGAACGGTCAAAATAATACCAATCTTGTCATGAGTTATCAAGCCACAAAAATGTTTCAATTTTGTTATTATATGGTTTGGTTGTCTTAAATCCCAATAGTTGACAGTAAATGTTTGTTTCTACCATTATATAATGAGTAACAAGAAGAAAATTGCACCATCTATACGAGGAACATTGAGCCGGTTTTATGTAATAACAAACCTCAGTTAATTACGATCTTTTCCCATTAACTTAACTGCGAGACTCGTGCCTTGCATGTGAGTTGAACACCGTTTTCTTACAAACCTTCTAGCTGGATCCGAAGGTCTCTCAAACTTTTGGCCATTAGAGGTTCGCGTGTGATAGACAATGTAATCTTATACTCTATACAGTCTATAGATAACAACATCAATAAACTAATGATTAGATTAATCAAAAGTTCTTTTTATAACTTCCTTTTAGATATAATTTCTGTAAAGGTTATTATCATCACATATAATTTGTTTTTAGGACGGTGGTGAAATAAATGTCTCTTCCTCATTGGATTCGCATCTTATCATGGACCCTCCTTGTCTTTAACAAGCTGGATCATATTCATTTCATCATTTGCATATGTATACATGGTAAGCTTAACTTCGATCACTTATTTATTTTCACAATATCGAGGTTTTAGTATCATTTTCGAATGACAGTTTGGGTTATTTTAGCCATCATAATTAACAGCCTAAACATTATATAAAAATATATATATATATATATATATTTTTTTTTTTTACAGCCTAAACATTATATGTATGAAGCTTTACGAAGATATGCATATTTATGAATTTGTGAATACTATTTCACAAGCTTTACACGCGGCAAGGCCAAGGCCCAAGGGGTTGGAAGAATATGCAAAATACAAACAAGAGATGACAAGGCGCCTTTTAGAAAACAATTAAGCAAATTATGATTTTAAAAGGTTTTTTATGTTCGGTTAAATTTATCCAAATTAAATGAACGAAAACTATGCTTATAAAGTATAAACCGTACATAAATCATAGCCAAGTTGTATCAAAATTGGACCGAATTTGATTTCTTAAGGTTTTTACAAACCATTAACAATTTTTATAGGAAAGCGATGAGAACTGAAAACAGAACCAGATTTCTATATAGAAGAAATGAAATACAAAAGAAGTAAAGAATCATCTTCTCTTACGCATCTTATCAAGAACGGCTACATTTAAGCTAACCTCGACACGTGATAACATTTGTCGGACGCAAAATTCATACACAACCACAAAGTAATCACCACGTCACCTTCTCATCAACTTGGCTTTCTGAATGGTGCCAAATGTCAATGAGTCAGTGGTTGATCTTGACAACTTTGATTGCTACTTGTCTGAATTTCTACAGATCTAATTCATTACAATGTATACGAAAAAATTTCGTCCCTTTCCTTATTGAAACAACTCGATGTAAGTCATTCTCTTCAAATATTTTTTTCATGAAGTAATTTTCTGGTTTTAACGCACAATAATAATTGGTGATTTATAATTTTTTTTAATTAATGGCTTAACTGACGATCGATGAAGCCGCCATAGTTCACAAATGGCCAAATTTAATTTGTTGTTTGTATTTAATAAGTCAATAGAGATTCCCCAGAAGCAAGGTGAACGTAACCTTAAACTAATCATTAGAACATTAATTATATAAGTTGCGTTTATCATAAATATTGTTGCTTAAATTACAATTTGTCAAAAATGCCATGGTTGAGATAATTTGTGTGTTAGAGCCTAAGACGGAACTTGTGTATTTTTATAAGAAAATATACTATCTTCGTTTTATAATAGGTAATGTAGAATTTTTATTTCTGTTTATGAAAAGTATCTAGATTTTTAGACATAAATATACTTCTATCCATATTTAGGTTGTTAAATAGAAAGAGAAACTTATAAATATATTAATTAAAAGTATAATAAAAAAAACTAGAAATAAATAATAGGAACACCATTGGTTAAAAAGATTTCTGGATGGGGATACAGTTTTTAAAAGAAAACTAAAACAGCCATGTTAAACAGAAATTCAAGAGGATAGTAAGGTCAATTTACTTCTTTAAGGAAATTAATCTAATTTTGTCTAGGTACAAGAAAGTCAACAAATCTGATAATTTGAGTTTAACATTTGCATGGAAGTCAATAAATCCTTGAGCGCGTGATCATCTTCTTGTTTTCCGTGTAGCGAAAGTAAACGCGTAAAACATCGCGTAAACTATATACTATACGGTATGTGGTATGCAAATAATCTTTATTTTTTGGGCAATGAATTGAAAAGTTGAAAATTTATTTATCAACTTACCACATACAGTCACAAATTTAACCATGATTAATATTCTTTTGGGATTTAGCGAGATAAATCAAGATTAGGCTTTATTTTATTTTATAACACTCTAATGAAAAGTCGCGTTAAAACGTGTTTCACGTAACCGACCTCTAAAGTATGGCGTGCGAGTAACGACAAAAGAAATCTCAAATGGAAATTATTTTAATCTTATGATTTGTGATGTATTATAACACCCGTCGTACATCCTGATATGTGAACGTGGAATCTCGTTACAGTCGAATAAAATTATTGCTTAATACGATCTGTCTTTCTCTCTCTTTCGTAATGATTATTATCTATCAATATTATCTTGACTAATAAAAGTATCGCAAGGCCTTGGCAGTTACATGTTCAATGATATATGTAATATGTTGTTGTGCATGTTAAAACATAGTACAATGGTATCTAAGCTGCTGCTAAATTATATTTTAAAAATGCCGTTTTCTATGTATCTTTAGTATAATAAGGTTCCTATGACCAATCACTTAAAATGCATATGTAGTAATCAAATTTTAACTAATTGATCTATCAAAGAAATCACTAATTGTTTTCTAACAATTTGGAATTGGTAGAATTTTTTGGAGAAAAGATAAGTAATCCCTTCGATATTTGGAACTAAATTCAAGAAAAAGGAACATAATCGAGTTTTTTTTACACCATATACGAAAATTTTAAAGTTGTCATTAATTACTAATATACGATTAATTCATTAATATAAATTATTTTTTTAAGAAGAAGGGTCAAACTGTCTTTTCAAAATATGTATGGTGTGATTAATGGAGAGGTTAACAAAATCATTCACTTGATCACTTCCATAGAACAGATAATATTAATCTTAAAAATAAGAATAAGTTTGAAAATATGATCACTAGTTAGATGATTAGTTCACATCGAAATGTAATACGACTTAAACTGAAAGAGACATGAGCCAATTCGTGTCGAGCCACAAATTTTGGACGTATATTTTTGATTTTAGCCCGTGGTTCCACAACATTTGCAGGTCTTTATTTAATGATTTTTTTTTGTCTTGGTTAAATAATGAAATTTCCAAATTAGAAATAACAATCTGAGGCCCTACACTACAAGCACACACAGTAACTCCCACATTATATATAAAGCGGCCAATATTAGCAACACAGAGATTCCAGAAAAATAAAAGAAACAAATAATTCCAAAACCTTCTTTCTTTATCGAAATCAAGAAACTTGCAAGATCTGGTGAAAACCATGGAAGAAGGAGATTTTTTCAACTGCTGCTTCAGCGAGATTAATAGTGGCATGACCATGAATAAGAAGAAGATGAAGAAGAAGAGCAATAACCAGAAGAGGTTTAGCGAGGAACAGATCAAGTCACTTGAGCTTATATTTGAGTCCGAGACGAGGCTTGAACCGAGGAAGAAGGTTCAGGTGGCTAGAGAGCTAGGGCTGCAACCAAGACAAGTGGCTATATGGTTTCAAAACAAGAGGGCTCGTTGGAAAACTAAGCAACTTGAGAAAGAGTTTAACATTCTTCGATCCAATTACAACAATTTGGCTACACAATTTGAAATCATGAAGAAAGAAAAGCAATCTCTTGTCTCTGAGGTACATCATGATTCTATTGACATCTTTATTTTTAATTGAACACTGATGGAAAGAAAAATTGATTTGATGTTTTTTCTTTTCTGAATTATATCCATATTTATTACATTTAAATTATATCTACCATGTAAAACTCCTAACATAGTCGAAAAATCAATATATTAGATGGTTAATAAATGTTTGAGGGGAAGATTAATTTAGGGTGACAAAAACATGGATAAACACAAAAGACGATAGAAGCAAAGAAAAGATCTCTGATGGTTTTTGTGACCTAAATTTGATATTAAACAATCTCTATTTTGCAGTTGCAGAGACTAAATGAGGAGATGCAAAAGCCTAAAGAAGAAAAGCATCATGAGTGTTGTGGTGATCAAGGAGTGGCTCTAAGCAGCAGCACAGAGTCGCATAATGGAAAGAGTGAGCCAGAAGTGAGGTTAAACCAAGGGATTGTTCTATGTGATGATGGTGATTACAACAACAACATTAAAACAGAGTATTTTGGGTTCGAGGAAGAGACTGATCATGAGCTCATGAACATTGTGGAGAAAGCTGATGATAGTTGCTTGACATCATCTGAGAATTGGGGAGGTTTCAATTCTGATTCTCTGTTAGACCAATCTAGCAGCAATTACCCTAATTGGTGGGAGTTTTGGTCATAAAAACATATAAGAAAGAAACAAAACATAAGTGAAGAGAAAGAGTGTGAATAGTTTGTAGATTATGTGTTAATAAAAATAAATGTTAGTTTAGTTTAAATCTTGTTTCGATCTATGTATCTACTATGCTCAATACTCTTTGTAGCTAATTAGTAGTAAAGTCAAGAATCTCACAGAGAAGTAAACAAACTAGATTATTGGACAAGAACTTCAAGAAAATCTTGAGACAAACATATGAAAAAAGTAGCTTATGATGAGACTAGAAAAGTTTTGAAGTCATCATGGTTAAATTTGTGATTGCAAATACTATTAGGACAAAGAAGCTTCCAAGCCTCTTGGACCAAGCGTAATGATCACAAGTACAAGAGTCTTCGTCCATAATGATCTGGAAACGGATTCAAATTTAACCTAAATTTGAAACTAAGTGCATTTATCTCTATATTGGTGCTCTGCTATAATGCTTTCAATATCCTGGAGACGAATTTGTTCTGATCACATTTCGGTTCATCATCTCAAGTTCCTCTGTTAATCCCTTCCTTATGAGATATTTGTAGCTGGATTGGCATATTATGGAACAACTTCTTGTAGGTGCAGAACTAGTTCCATTTGGTGTTTGTCTATCCAGTCTCTAAGGAACAATCGAGTCATGTTAATCTTCCTATGATGATGTCATGTGGAGCATGTGCTTTGTAACAAGACTGTCAACCGAATGTCAAAGAATGGCTCTAAGTCAAGTCTTTATAGTGTCCTTACTACAGGCCGATGTAGACATTGGTAGTTGCACTTTTAGAACGAAGCTTGGGAAACGCATGTCCGGTAAATCGGAAATAAGTTCTGACCCATTAATCTGTATCAAAATGTAATCTTGTGTACAAAAGAATGTGTGTGTGTGTGTGTGTCGCTGTTCGTTTGATCAACTTTCTGGATAGAGATCCAATATATCACACACTGTTTCATAGTTTTACACTTCAACTATTTATTAAAGCAGCAAATACGAAAAGTTAGCGTCTTAGCGAAGACAACAACAACATGGATTGTTAAAGAATGCTCTGTTCTGTATTATTGATGGTTAATAAGTAACTCAAATAAGAAAACGTCTAATGATTTATCTTAATAAATGGTTGCACAGTAAAAACAACACATTACCGTTGTACGTTCTAACGGCAACTTTTTTTTATTACCGTTGTGACTTGTGATTAATTTCTATTTTTTCGTAACCCAAATATAAAAGAAAAAACCTAACCTTTAAGTGATTTCCATTTTTTTTAAAACAACTTAACATTTCCTTTTTCTTATTAAACGAATTTCCTTTATTTTTGTGGTTAACCTTCCCTTATATATATTGATCGCTTCTTCTATAATTCTCATTCGTCTAAAAGAAAACAAAAACCCTAATTCTTCTTTCTTTCTTTAATACCTATTTCTTCTCGAACTCGAGCAAGCTCTGTGACTGTTTAGAAATCTCTTACAGAGAGAATCATCGATCTCGAAACCATCAGCCGATCGATGCTCCATGTAGACTGATGTGAATCCGACAAAGTTAGAGTTCAATGCCGTCGAAACTGTAACTCGAAAGATTTTCTCGTGTTTGATCAATCCGAACGATTCCAAGTCGGGTCTCTCTAATCTCACATGAGCAAAAGATCTCGCCACTGTTCAAGAGGTGATGAATATCCTTTCTTTTTGTTTATCTTGATTCGTTTGGTATTATTATATTGCTTGCGTCTCTGTTTTTGCGCTTTTGCCTGGATTATAACATCGAATGTCTGATATTACTTACTTTCTTAATTAACCTATAGTTACTATAGATGCATCCTATGCGATTCTCACCGGCGGATTTTGTCAACGGTGGCGACTGAGAACGAGGACTATGTAGCAGATTCGAATTTCGATGGAGTAGCCTGAGGATGAATGAAAAAGAAGACGGTGCAGTGAAGGCTAACTAATGGGCCTTGGCAATGGGCTTTTCGCACTCCTCACACTTCCCAAATCCAACCAAGTAATAAAACTTTCTTTTCACTTTTTTTTTAAAATGTTTTTTTAAAGGACTTTTTTTACAATTTTTTTTTTTACAAAATGTTTTTGTTTTAAAAAAGAAACTAAGTGTTAAATATAATATACGTGAAAACTAACCGGACTTAGCATCCCGTCCTTTGGTCCGTAAGTCTTGAGGTGTCATAAGTTCTACATATTTTCACGTATATTAAATTTAACATTTGGTTACGTTTTAAAGTTTTCACAAATAAAGTTTTAAGTAAATTGTTTTGGATTTTAACTAAAAGTTTTTGATTTTACCAAATGTTTTTGTTTTAAAGACAAAACTAAATGTTAAATTTAATATACGTGAAAACTAACCGGACTTAGCATCCCGTCCTTTGGTCCGTAAGTCTTGTGGTGTCATAAGTTCAACATGTTTTCACGTATATTAAATTTAACATTTGGTTGAAGTTATAAAGTTTTCACAAATAAAGTTTTAAATAAATTGTTTTGGTTTTTAACTAAAAGTTTTTGATTTTACAAAATGTTTTTGTTTTAAAAACAAAACTAAATGTTAAATTTAATATACGTGAAAACTAACCGGACTTAGCATCCCGTCCTTTGGTCCGTAAGTCTTGTGGTGTCATAAGTTCAACATGTTTTCACGTATATTAAATTTAACACTTGGTTAAGTTTTAACGTTTTTTGCAAATAAAGTTTTAAATAAATTGTTTTGATTCTTACTGAAAAATTTTGATTTTACAAAATGTTTTTGTTTTAAAAACAAAACTAAGTGTTAAATTTAATATACGTGAAAATTAACCGGACGTAGCATCCCGTCCTTTGGTCCGTAAGTCTTGTGGTGGCATAAGTTCAACATGTTTTCACGTATATTAAATTTAACTTGGTTAAGTTTCAGCGTTTTTTGCAAATAAAGTTTTAAGTATTTTTTAAAAAAAAAAACTAAAAAATTTTGATTTTACAAAATGTTTTTGTTTTGAAAACAAAATTAAGTGTTAAATTTAATATACGTGAAAACTAACCGCACTTAGCATCCCGTCCTTTGGTCCGTAAGTCTTGTGGTGTATAAGTTCAACATGTTTTCATGTATATTAAATTTAACATTTGGTGAAGTTTTAAGGTTTTCACAAATAAAGTTTTAAGTAAATTATTTTGGTTTTTAACTAAAAGTTTTTGATTTTTCAAAATGGTTCTGTTTTAAAAACGAAACTAAGTGTTAATATACGTGAAAATAAACCGGAATTAGCATCCCGTCCTTTGGTCCGTAAGTCTTGTGGTGTCATAAGTTCAACATGTTTTCACGTATATTAAATTTAACATTTGGTTAAGTTTTAACGTTTGTTGCAGATAAAGTTTTAAATAAATTGTTTTGATTTTTAACTAATATTTTTTGATTTTACAAATGTTTAAAAACAAAACTAAGTGTTAAATTTAATATACGTGAAAATTAACCAGACTTAACCTTTGGTCCGTAAGTCTTGTGGTATCATAAGTTTAACATGTTTTCACGTATATTAAAATTTAACACTTGGTTAAGTTTTTAAGGTTTTTCGCAAATAAAGTTTTGAGTAATTTTTTTAATTTTTAGCTTTGAAAACAAAATTAAATGTTAAATTTAATATACTTGAAAACTAACCGGACTTAGCATCCCGTTTTTTGGTCCGTAAGTCTTGTGGTGTGGTGTAACAAGTTCAATATGTTTTTTCATGTATATTAAAATTTAGCACTTGGTTTAGTTTAAAGGTTTTTCACAAATAAAGTTTAAAGTAAATTGTTTTAGTTTTTAACTAAAATTTTTTGATTTTACAAATTGTTTTTGTGTTTTAAAAACAAAACTAAGTGTTATGAAATTTATGAATCTAAGTGCAGTAAACAAAACTACCAGCAAATGAATTTTTTAATCTTGAAACAGAGTAAAGAAGAGAACGTTTGTTTTTTGGAAGAATTGAGATTCGAAGCATCCATGAAAGGCTTGCTCATGAACGTTAAACCACGATGAGAGAAATCGCTGGTAATTGGGATTTCGCGAATCACCGATTAAATGATAACCGGTCCGAATTCGAAAATCCGAGTAAAAGCTTCATCGTGTACCGGGACTTTTGACTTTTGAATTTTTATTTGACCAACCCTTCGAAACGGGTCGGTCTATATTGGGCCTTATCACAATAGACTTTTTATTTCTTATTTATCAAACTGAACCCAACTTAGAACGAGTTATCGCAACAGAGTTGGCATATCACTTCCAATTGTCTTCTAATCTTCTAAACAAATCGAAATCTTGGACCAAGAACAATATCTTAATATTGGATACTTTTTTTTTAATATTGGAAGTAAATAAAATATGGAAAATCACTATTAAATTCTAAACATACACATTTTGACCTGACAAGACCCTTTACTCTCAAAAGAGATAAACCTTTTATTAAATGAGAATATATTTGTTTTGTACAAATAGAAATCACACAAATATCGCTAGTGAGGAATTTAACCTACTCTGGTAATCAAAAAGAAAAATATTACATGCACGCATAAATAATTTGTTTTGTTTAATAAGGATGTAGATTGATTGGTTATTTCCCTGCTTTGATAAATTCCAAACTAGATAATCACCCGTACTACAATACGGGTTGAATTTCATTTATTACAAAATTTATATATTATATAGTTATAGAATAAAATCGTGATATATTATAATAGTAAGTAAAAAAATATTAATTTTTTTATGTCAGTCCATATATATAATATTAGAATGAATATATTTTTATTTTTCTGTAATCCTCAATTATGGATATATTTTTTAAAGATATGAAAACGGAAAATAATATTATTTTCAAAAAAAAAATAATATTGTTTGAACAATTAGTTAATTAATGTTAACAACCACAAAATGAGAGTGCATATAATTTAGTTAGATCAAAAATCAAAATATCATAAATGAATCGCATCTAAAACGTAGATTATTTTGAATTAGTTAAAAAAGTTAGCTATTATTTTGAATTAATTTAGGAAATTATTTTTTCAAATTATAATTCATTGGTTGTTGAAATAGAGATTTGTTTGACCTAATTATGGAATTTACCAATTATTCACATAATCGAATATGTTATGAACATATATTTGGTATATAATAATACCAAATTCGATCTGTGTGCGGAGTCTATATTTTCATTTTACAATCCCTATGAAAATATTGTGGCACAATCTATTATTCATTATTTCCAAAATTGCTTGCAGAATTAAATTTTTAAATATTTAGAAGTGTCAAACGTTATTTAACTCATCTCATCATAAAATCTTAAAATGTCGTCTATTATAAGGATCATAATTTTCTATCATATAATACATTACTTTTAACCTGCCGCCTACTATAAATATATTAAACATATCTTTTTAGAAAATCAAATTAGTATTTATAATTTTTTTTTATCTTTTTAATCTATTAAATATTTATGATATTCTTTAATATATTAAATTAAACTTTTTTCAAAAGTTCCAAATTAAAATCTTTAAATTTTTTATTGTAGTATGTAAAATTATTTAATTTCATATATATATATATATATATGAAATTAAATATAAATATTCAAATAGTTATAAAAATCATAACTCATTTCATCATATAATACATTATATTTAACCCGCCGCCTATTATAAATATTTGTTTCAAAAAATCAAATTAAGTATTTATATTTCTTAACTTTTTGATCTATTAAGTATTGATGATATTAAAAAAGGAATATATTACTCAAATATGAATTTTTGACCCGTTAAATTTGTTCTTTCATACATTGAACAATTTATATTCGTTTTTAAAAATTCAAATCTTTGTATATGCTGAAAAAAATTACTTTTTTTTATTATGTAGATGATATAATAATTTATTTATTTTATAGAAATAGAATAATATAATTAAAATGAGAGGTGTAGTATAATGATTAATAACAAATTAATGTGATAAGTTAGATATCAAATCTTATATGTTCATTTTGATTGGTCATTCTTTTAAAAAAAATTAATAATAGATTTTCGTTTTTATAATTAAATTAAATTAATTAAATTGCATAAAATAGTATTTGACTTGTTTATCCTTAATGAGGTGAATTAATTTACTCTATAAAATTTTATTTCTAATGGCATTCTTAAGTAAATTCTTACAAAAGGGAAGGTTAGTTAAGGGTATCTTATAAAGTGTACTCCCCAAATAATAGTATAGGATTTCAAGATTCTTTTTGCTTTTTCTAGTGATAGAGACTGTCAAAAGTTTCCGATTCAACTCCACGTACGATTCGACATGTTGTTTGTTTTTATCGATTTTTAAACCCCCGAATATATATATGACTCGGTAATAAATATTATAATAAACCGCAAAATATATATATTATTGTAATTTAAGCATATCAGACATATGTCATCACTGGTGGTCTTGTCTAACACTAGTGAAATTTTAAGTGTGTGACATATATAGATTATTAGATTCCAATTGTCTGAAAAAAAAACTCTGTGACTTATATATCAATGAGTTTGTTGAAAACCTGTCATTAATATAAATTTAACCCTATATGCTTTAGATTAATAATATAAAAGTTATTCAGAGCTAGAAACTATTTATGAGATCATTAGACCATCTCCAATGTAAATAGAGTTAGTATTAAAAAAAAATAGAGCTAGAAACTATTTATGTTATGAGATCTAGCCAGGTAATTTTACTCGAATTCAAATATCATAACTAATATTACTATATGTTAATTTCGATTGCATTTTTATAAGCTTAAGGGTCATTAGTATATCGTGAACATATAAAGCGAACGTCAAAAAGTAATAATAATATTAATAAATCTGTTCATTTGAAACTTGAAAGTGATCTAAGAGTGTTTTTTTTTAGTGCAAAAAAAGTTTTTGTTAAAAGTAATAACTCTATATATAATTGTATATATTCTCCACGATATGTTCTAAGAAACCAGTTCAAATTGTAATATTGAGCAACACTTACAGTCGCGCCTATGACACTACGCTGCGACTTACTAGTTACTACTACAGTAAACACCTTTATATCGGAAATTCAGAATCAAATCTTCATATCTACACGTAGAAACCGAACCCAAAAAGCATGTTAATTCTCTTTATATATGCATTTTAATGTTGAAAATTACTTTAAGTGATATTCGCTATAAAAACTGTACATGTACAAAAAGCTATGTAGAATATTTTTCAAAACAGTGTTTCTAATTTGACTTAATTTTTAACATGTAGTTTTATATGAAGTTGGGGTTACTCATATATAATAACTAATTAGTGATTTTTTAAAATCATTCTTAGCTGAAGGTAAATATTCCTGAAAATATAAGAAAAATGCTCTACTTAAAACCCTTAAAACTACTATATTTCACCATTTAAAAAAAATTAGCTACACCTTTTATTATTTTTTGTTTCATCAAGTCAAACTTCACATAGTGGCAAAGAAATAGTTAATGTGACCCATAAACATCTGAACAAGTGTAGACTTCCATATATTCTCGTAATATAAATAATTTTTGGAATGATTACAGAACCTTATTGAGTTTTGACCTTCTTCTTTTTTTCGTCATTTGAGATTTGACCTATCAAATAAAGCGATTTGGAACGATTTAAAATTCTGTGATTAAGATTATATGGAGCATCGAATCTATTTATCATTCAAGCTAATAAAAGTGGGTTAGGTCATCGAATATATATATACGGTCATTGAGGTAATATTTTATGCGTAAACTAAAACTGATTTTATTTTATGGAAATATATGTATAACCCATATGAAAGACATTAATTATTCATATATTATTCAAAAAAAAAGAAAAAAGAAAGACATTCATATACAGTATTCTTCAGTACTTTTCATTTTTCTCTCATTCATTGTTAAGAGTTTTTGATAATATTCGTCGTTAAGAGTTAATAGAAATTTTAACCTTGTGACCCTGCATGTCATATCTTTTTGAAAATCATGAATTTTGCGAGTCTTGTGACTTATGAGGACAACTGTTGTTTTAAGCTTATTTTGCGTTTGTATGGTGCAGGTGCACGTTTATTTAAATGATTGGATAAAAATAAGTATGGTCTCTTAACTTTTAAGGGAATACATGCACACAAAATCTATAATAAACAGGTCTTTTGATCGGCAAACTAAAACCAAATCAAAATAGATTATTCGATATATCTAAGATAATATTCCCACATAAATTGACCAGATCAATTGGCATTAATCTATGCAAAAGTTTAGCCAACTTTCTAAAGTACAAGGATGCTGTGTACCTAGCTACGACGGTCCACTGAGGTACCATATATATGAAATGAATAAAATTAAAGTTATTTACCCTTTGAAAGGCATGGTTTATGGTTTAAATAGTTTAATATCTATCTAATCATATGATTATGTAATCATATCAACAACGGATTAAGGAATCCGGGCAATTTGCTTGTAGATTTAGTCATCTTTTGCAAAAACGGATCATTATACATATTTGTTAACTATATAGCTCACCCACCAACCCCAATTGAATTACAATATTTGCTTCTTCTGCATCGTTTATACTATCTCGTGTGTCAATCGATTATGAGTTATGATATCTATCTACGATTAATACTTTTTTAAAGTCCTAGATATATGAGTGGTAGTTTTGTAATCTACATTATTAACCTATTTGTGATTATTGAATATGGTGGCACACTTGCAAATAACTTTTTAAACACAAAAACATTTAACAACATGTTACAATAATTTTGCCCCTTCTAATAGGGCAACGAACACACATTTATCATGTAACGTTAAGTTCTATATATATAGATGTGTCCCCCTAATAAATTGACTTATCATACTCCTCAAATGACAAATTTCAGACAAATTAATGGTCCTAATTGCAATAATGTTCTCTCGTTTTTAGATAATGACAAAACATTCGCTTAAAATTTAATTTTGTCCATATATTTCCATTCTAGTTGATGGTAATTAATTATATGGAATTACCAAAACTGGCTCGTGGATTTTATCTAAAAGAATGTTCTTTTCTAATTAATTGTTATTAGGTGGGAAGTTGCAATCTGAATTTGTATTTGTGTTGACACAATTCAGCTCGTTCTTAGTCTTCGGTCCTCACCTTATTGGTACATACTCTCTTTATTTGACTAGTTTTCTTTACTCCGTCTAAAATACTATATCTATTTGGTTTGAAATAACTTTAAAAATCTTTAAACTTTTACTTGGCAATTAAATTTGGATGATATCATTTGTATAATCAAAAATTATTCAACATTTTGTTCGGTAGTGTCATCTTTGAATACAAAAAAAATGTGTTAATAGCTAATGGCTTAATGAGTAAATTTTAATCCGGAAAAAAGTAAAAATGAATATAAATTAAGTAAATGACTATTCAATTTCATTTTAGAAAAAGAATTGTTATTTGGACATCCAGTTTTGTTTTTTTTTTTTTTTTTTAGTAGTTATTTGTCTATTTTTATAAAAGTTCACAGTCTTAGTTTAATTACTCATAGAAAAATATAAATGTTGATCTTTTTTTCAAGACAAAAATAGATGAGCAAAACTTTAGTTTTTTTTCTTTCTTCCGCCTTTGGTAGATATTAATTAGATCGACGGTTAGGCATCTCTCGCACTACGATTAAAAAATGTGACCGTTGATAGAAGGCACTGACAGTTAGCAACGAACCAATTTGGGGGGACCAGGTGGGGATACGAGTCATGTGAGTTGTCTGATTTATGAATAGACAAATATACCCTTCCTCGAATCGTCATGCGGTCGAACCCTTTCTTAGATAGATTTAGGGTATTTTGGTAATAGACACTCGAAGAACACACGCCAAGTGTGCATACTGCAAGAACCTCGAAGATCAAGCCTGTGGGACGTTATGCATGAATCAAAAACGAGATCCAACGGCTGAAAATCAGGAGGTGCAGTGTTGTACAGTGCACCACGCCACACCATATCTCAACCGACAAATGAAGATCCACATAATCTATTTGTGACCGAAAGCGAAGAATGTCTTCACACACGCACAAAGTCAATTTGTGACTCAAGCCCTTACCTAAAGGTCAATTACATTGTTCTTTATGATTAACATATGTATATATTTATTTGTTAAACAAATTTGTTTATTTGTTAATTTCTATAGTAACCATTTTTTTTTTCGTTTGGCGCCTGTTATGCATTTTAAATCGCCAAAAGAATTATTATATACAAGTAAATGGCATAGTTGATTCATTTTTATTTATTTACAAGTTTAAGCTATGAATTTATATACTAACATTAAGAAGGTTCAATCACAAAACTATTTAATTTGGAATCTTTCTCTGGATATAAGAATATACGAAAATATAAATTGGTGCACTTCATTAAATGTCGCTCTCTGCTCGTTTTTGAATTATAATCGATGAGGCCAATGCTATTAATTCGAACTTCAGCATAATTAGCGGATATGATCTGATGTCTGTCTATTTAGGAAATACGACAGACTTGACGAAAAATGACAATTGAGTTTAATATATGTACTGTTTCATTATAGTCTCATAACTATTTTAGGATGTCGGAAATGTGTCAATGCATTGGACCATTGGTAATCGATCAAGTACGACTATATATACATTAATCAGCGAAACGTTGTCCTAGATAAGCCTATGCAAAATTTAGAGCATATGGTTTTTAAAAATGTTATTGATCTGTTTCGGATGATTAGAGAATACACATTGGTCGTTTAAAATTATATTAATTTGTAGTTTACATAATAATAGATGTGGACAAGCCATTGTTCAAATCCTTGATTGCCCCCACGTATTCGATGATAAAATAAGTCGAAATGGTCAACAGGTTAGTTAACATAAAAACTAATTTAACTCTTGGAATAGTATACTGTTTATAGCTTAATTCAAACTAAGTATATATAGAACGCTTTATAATAAGACAGTTGATATTATATTCAAGAGAAAATTAAATAAATTGTTGATTTAGTTTACATTCAATTTGAACATTGTATTAACCAAAATTTTGAATTCTCTGTATATTAGTATAACGTTATATGCTTAGTATCTTCAGAAAATCCCTTGATTCAGTTGACTTCGATGATAAATATGTCGATTATCGAGCAGTCACACAAAGCATATTATAAAATAAAAATTGAATTAAAAGAGCTCCTTGAATATGACGTCATCCGAAGGATCATAATTCATAAATCACACAAAAGCGTAAGTGTCACGCACCCTAACGTAACCTGCCATTCAGTTCACATCCCTCGCGCGCTAAACCGTTAGATCTCATTTTGCCAACAACACAACTCAACGGTTATGATTTGTCTTATAAATTATATATTTACACTTTGTTGTTACTTTTGGATGAGATATTGTTGATATAGTTTAATGGGAAATTGTTAAAAATGCTCCTTTTGGTGTGCCCCTTTTCAAAAATACCCCTTTTAGATGTCCATTTTCAAAAAAGCCCCTTTTTAAATATAAAAAATTTATAAAATTTTATTAGGTTTATAAGGTACTTATGGATGGTAACTATTACTTGAAGACTCGATCTAAGTATTTATAAGATTTTATAAGGTGTTTCTAAAGGTTTTACAAGATATTTTAAAGGTTTTTCAAAGGTTTTACAAGATATTTTAAAAGTTTTTAAAGGTTTTTCAAAGGTTTTAGATACTTATTTGTGTATGTTTTAATAATGTTACATACACAAATAAGATTTTAGATACTTATTTGTGTATGTTTTAATAATGTTACATACATATTTGGGTAAATCTTATATTTTAGGAGCATTTTTTATAAGGTTTTAATGAATGGGCATTTTTGAAAAGTGGCAATGAAAAAGGGGCATTTTTGCAAAAGCCCCTAGTTTAATAGATAATTAACATTAACAAATGAAAGAAAACTACACTTCTTATTACAAGCGAAAGTTTAAATATACATAAAAACGTTACGATCATGGACTGTATTTAACAAAGATATTATACTTAAATGTCCAACACACTTACTGTTAGTAAATAAAATATATAGTGCAAGCCTGCAACCGTGCAACATACAGATTATATCATTTCTTTTTTCTTATAAAATAATCATCAAGTATCATATATTAAAACTTGATGTCGTATGCTGTGATCGAATATATATTTAACTGCCCCGTGACTTACGTATTTAGATATGCCCTGCAAGTAAAAGTAAACGTTGTTTTTAACAGTACTCTCAGTTGGAATTAATTCCATAACAAAACTATAACGTTAAATCTATAAAAAAGGACATTTCTTACAAAGATATACGAATATAGATATATAATTTACCAGTTAAGTCAGCTAACTAAGATTACAATTTACAAGTTCAATGAATTCACAAGAGTGGGTCTATCAAGTTTCATCAGTTTTATTTAACGGCCACGAGAAGTTAAGTTAATTGCTATATGCATTACTGCCATTGCATTTAAAACCTCTTGATATTACGTTCTTAACTTTGTAACTGATTTTGTCAATAATTTTTCGAAATAAAAATTCAATTGACATTCAAATCCATCTCATGGTAGGAAAAAACAATCCCGGAGCTTACGTTTTGTTTTTTTTTAAAAGATACTATGTTTTATAAGTGGTCTGAAATCTTAATCACTTTTAATTTTTGCACTTTTATATTTGATGTGTATTTGTCTAATAGATTGGTGAATAAAGAGCCTATTAATTCATTGCATTTAATCAACTTTTTTTCTTGTGGCTGCAAGGTCTTGCTTTTTTAAAAAATATCCTGAAATAAATCTGGTTTATGTTTAATCAAGTAAAATAATTATTAGTACCCACATAATAATACAATAGTTTCGGTAAACTTCAAATAAATGAAGGTTTTGGATACGTTATCCTCAATATATTGTATATATGTTTTTCTTTTTCTTTTATTTTAGATTTATGTAGCTAATATGAAAAATTTCAAATGGAAAATTTTTTTTTTTTTTTTGGTCATGGGAAATGGAAAAATTACAAGTTCAAATTTTATGTTTTATATATTTTCAAGTAAGCAAGCAAACGCAAACTTGCCCAAAGATATCAAGTAAAAAGTACAATATTAAAGGGTAAAAAGAATGAAGTACACACAAGAGGGGCTTCTATTATTTAACATAAAAGACATCATTCCCTTTCAAATATAAGAAAAATTTATTAAATGAAATAAACTATAGTTTTTGAATTAATTAAAAAAAAAACTAACAAGAGGGGCTTCTAATGTTTTTTCTATATAAATACCTGAAGGCAGCCTTTCGTCTTAAACCCCACAGCAAAAAGCCACTCTCCTTTCTCTCTCTCTCTTTTGTTCCTCTGCTTCCATGGCCACCAAGCTCGACACCAGTAGCTTACTTTTGGCCATCTTCTCCAAATGTAGCCTCCTTACTCAAACCAATCTTGCACTCTCTCTCCTCGTAGCCTCCCTTGCTTCTCTCGCTCTTTCTCTCTTCTTCTGGTCTCATCCCGGAGGACCCGCATGGGGAAAGTACTTCCTCCATCGCCGCCGTCAAACCACCGTGATACCTGGACCAAGAGGCTTACCTTTTGTCGGAAGCATGTCTCTCATGTCAAGTGCTCTGGCTCACCGTTGCATAGCCGCAACCGCAGAGAAATTTGGAGCCAAACGTTTAATGGCGTTTAGCTTAGGAGAAACTCGCGTGATCGTCACGTGCAATCCTGATGTAGCTAAAGAGATTCTAAACAGTCCGGTTTTTGCTGACCGGCCGGTTAAGGAATCAGCTTATTCTCTTATGTTTAACCGAGCTATCGGTTTCGCACCTTACGGCGTTTACTGGCGAACCTTGAGAAGAATCGCGTCTAATCATCTTTTTAGCCCGAAACAGATTAAACGTTCCGAAACGCAGAGACGTGTGATCGCCAATCAGATCGTCAAGTGTCTTGCAAAACAGAGTAACACCAAAGGTCTCTGTTTTGCACGTGACTTGATCAAAACGGCATCGCTTAATAACATGATGTGCTCTGTTTTTGGAAAAGAATATGAGCTTGAGAACGAGCATGAAGAAGTGAATGAGCTACGTGGATTGGTGGAAGAAGGTTATGATTTACTCGGAACACTTAATTGGACCGATCATCTCCCATGGCTCTCGGAGTTTGATCCTCAGAGAATCCGGTCTAGATGCTCTAATCTCGTACCGAAAGTAAACCGGTTTGTGAACCGAATTATCTCTGACCACCGCCGTGATCAAACTCGTGACTCGCCGAGTGACTTCGTTGACGTATTGCTCTCTCTTGATGGTCCTGATCAATTATCCGACCCTGATATCGTCGCTGTTCTCTGGGTATGTACACGTGTCTTTTATTTTTATCTTTTTACTAGAAAAAATCATATTTATTATATACTCTATGCGTTTAATTTAATTTTGGATAATCAAATATGCCATTTTAAGTAACTAAAGTATTCGCAATTTTTGGTTTTAATAACAGGAAATGATATTCAGAGGAAGTGACACGGTGGCTGTTTTGATCGAGTGGATTCTTGCTAGGATGGTCCTACATCCAGATATTCAATCGACGGTTCACAATGAGCTTGATCAAATCGTGGGAAGATCAAGAGCCGTCGAAGAATCTGACGTGGCGTCTCTAGTATATCTAACGGCTGTGGTGAAAGAAGTCTTGAGGCTTCATCCGCCAGGCCCACTACTCTCATGGGCCCGTTTAGCAATCACAGATACGACCATCGACGGTCGTCGTGTTCCGGCGGGGACCACCGCAATGGTGAACATGTGGGCTATAGCACACGATCCACACGTGTGGGAAAATCCGTTGGAGTTTAAACCCGAACGTTTTGTAGCTAAGGAAGGTGAGGTTGAGTTCTCGGTTCTTGGGTCGGATTTGAGGCTTGCACCGTTCGGGTCCGGTCGTCGGGTTTGCCCCGGGAAGAATCTTGGTTTGACCACCGTGACGTTTTGGACTGCGACGCTTTTGCATGAGTTTGAATGGCTAACACCGTCCGATGAGAAGACCGTTGACTTGTCCGAGAAATTGAGGCTCTCGTGTGAGATGGCTATTCCTCTTGCTGCTAAATTACGCCCCAGGCGTAGTTTCAGCGTATGATAAAGATTATACACAGATACAGTGGTAAACTAAAGGGAAGGAAAATTAGTGTGAATTGAAGCAAAAGATAAAAATAAAGAACAAACAAAGTAAAGGAAACAAAAAAATAAGAATCATACAAAAAAAAAAAAAGAAAAAAAAAATGGTTATGAAGCTTTTATATTAAACTAACATCTTGATACGTTTGGTGGTGTGTTGTATATATGATGAAAACATTAATGTCACAAAGAAAAGTTTATAGTACTATGTGGTTTTTGTATATATTTTTTTCTCGCTTTCTTTTTGCATTCTGATTTTTTATCTAAATTTCAAAACTTGATTTCCTCGTTTCAAGTTTAGTATGTTTTGAAAACTTAATTAATATCGTGGACTATCAACTCTGAAATTATGGGAAAACGATCTTTGCTTGAACACGAACAAAGTCCCGATTACAAGCAAATATAATATATCATTTTTCATCCACTGATCAGCAAATATAATAATCAAGGAAAAATGTAATTATTTCAATTCATTTTTACTTCGACAAGAAAAACTACAAGTATAAGTGGTGGATACATTAATGAAGCTAGTTCTTAGTTCTTGCATATAGAAAATATTTTCAAACTTCAAATTGTGTGGTCGAACATAAAAAAATCATTATAATAAGAGTTCTTGAATTTATATTTATGTAAACGTAAGATTGTGACACATGAATTATTAAAGGATGGTGGTATTTTTGTTCCAGTGAGGAGCAGGCACATAAGCATTAGGAAAGAACAAAATATGACAAGATTTGAATTAATTGTGGTCTAATCATATATACAATTGAGAGATCTTAAAAGTGGATAAGTATCTTATAAAGAATTTTTTTTTTATGGTGGAAGCATCTTCACTGGTTGCTGAGAGGTTTTCATAATGACATCATGTATGTTTCTCAATAAAAGTGGTTGTAAAAAAATATATAATGCCCATATAAAGTACTCCATAGCATAACCTTACCAAAAAAAAGTACACCATAGCATAAACTAATCTTGCATGACAATTTTGTTTCCGAATGGTTTAGCCTTGTACAAAATAAATGATTTTATTTATATTTCGTATAAACTGAAAGTGGGCTTAATCAAGAGTTGATAAATAGCTTAGGCCCATCAACGTAAAAACGATAACATTTATTATACATGGGCCAGAGTTGACATAGTTTAGATCAATGTAGATCTATTTTATACGAAATGAATTTTTCAACATGCTTAATCAAATTACCAGACTTCTTGTACATGAAAATCATTACAAAACTCTGAAACACAGTGTGAAAGAGTATTATTGATCATTTTCCACCATTATTCCAATATTAACTCGAATTGCATGATTTCTTACAATTTCATCATTTACAAACCTCAAAAAAAGTTGCAGAATATTTGCATATATAGAGTCAAACTCATAATAAGACATCCCAATAGTAATATTATCTATGGCCATTTAGTGAACTCAAAGACCTTAAGGACGATATCAAGACCTGTTGGGATTTGCCAAATGAAAAGAAGAACATTTACTGCATTCAACGCTATGTGTAGACTCCTCGCCGTCTCGTTCCCTTTCTGCATTGCCGGCACTAATGCTGCCGCCGCCGCCCACAACACCGTTATTCCTGCCACCACCACCACCATGAACACAAAATGTGACCAATTTTGTACATCCCAAACAAATATAAACAACAGTTTTTTTTGTTTTAATGAAATGTTCAGACTTTTCTCATAGTTATGATGAATGGTAACTTTTGAAATATAACTAAAATCCAAAGTTCTGATCAAAACTTAAACCACATCAAACCAAGCCAAAACCGGACTGAGCAACCCAAGATTACACAATTTTGTCCAGTGCTATCAATGAGAACCTAAAATCAAGAAAATGAAAAAATAAGACGAGAGATTGGTTTATGGTACCTGCACCGGCGTAAAGATGAGGACCGGGGAAGAGTTTACCGGTACGAAGATAAGTGTTAACACCACCAAAGACAGCTTCCAAAACACCAAAACCTAACAAAACAGAGCCAGCGTCAAAGTGTTTGTCTCTGTAAGACCCTTTGACCAACTCTTTCCTCTCTTCTGTCAGCCGTTGGATCTGAAGCTCAGTGGTAGAAGGAGGCGACGAAGAATCAACCTCAGTGGATCCATCAGGAGAAACAGGAGTTGGTTTAAGCTGTTTCTTGAGCTCACTGATCTCACTCTGTATCGTACGGACACGTCTCCATTGCCAACCTAAGTAACCAGTCCAAAGAGTGTATGCGAATAAACCTCCCATCACAATTGGGTGTATTAACGCAAATGATCTTCCTTCCAATATCCCAAATTCTCCTCCAACTGCTGCTGCATCCTTTTAAAATTGCAAAAAACAAGAATCTTGATTGATGAAACTTTTCACCATTCTCGATCATCTGGTTATATTTGTAGAATGTGAAAAGATTGAAACTTTTTGATTACCTGTGGGTCGAGGAAGAAAGGCAATGCGATGACTGCGAGAGGGAGAGAGGATGATTTAAGGAGTTGAAGAGCGTTGGGAGTGGAGGGTATTTCTGGGATTTTGCATGGTTGTGATTTGGTGATTGGTTTCAGAGAGTTTAGGGTTTTAGGGTGATGGGTGCGAGGAAGAAGATGGAGTGTGGAGAGACAATGAAGTGTGGTCGCCATACTCTCTCTCTCGCGATTTTTGGAACAGAGATTTTGGCAAAAGAGTGAAGAAACAAGAGAGACATTCTTAACCGCAAAACGATCGAACCAAAACAGATAAGAGAACTCCGTTGGAGCTCCACGTGTCAGAAAACTGGACACTTACATAAAATTTAATTCTTTTCTTCTTCACCGACAGAACACGAGTCGGTAAATAAACATGTACAGTATAATGTCAGTTGATTAATAAATAATCCAAATTGTTTACTTTTATTTAGTTTTTACAAAAAAAATACTTATGTTGATACTCCCTCCGTATTTTAATAATTGTCGTTTTAGGATTTTTATTTTTTTGAATTGGATGTCGTTTTCAAATTTCTATGCAAAATTTATTACTCCCTCCGTATTTTAATAATTGTCGTTTTAGGATTTTTATTTTTTTGAATTGGATGTCGTTTTCAAATTTCTATGCAAAATTTATTACTTTTTAATGTTTTATGACATCATAAAACATTAAAAAGTAAGAAATTTTGCATTGAAATTTGAAAACGACATCTAATTTTTTAAAAAAGAAAATCCTAAAACGACACTTATTAAAATACGGAGAGAGTACTTTTTAATGTTTTATGACATCATAAAACATTAAAAAGTAAGAAATTTTGCATTGAAATTTGAAAACGACATCTAATTTTTTAAAAAAGAAAATCCTAAAACGACACTTATTAAAATACGGAGAGAGTACTTTTTAATGTTTTATGACATCATAAAACATTAAAAAGTAAGAAATTTTGCATTGAAATTTGAAAACGACATCTAATTTTTTAAAAAAGAAAATCCTAAAACGACACTTATTAAAATACGGAGGGAGTACAAAAGAAGGCTTATGTTGTTTACTTTTATAATGGACTCATGGGGTAACTTTTAGTGTGGGCCTATTTGTGAAGAAAGCCCATTATAAGTCTTGAATTTCCGAATTTACCCCTATTGGCATGACGGTGTTTTTAAGTCAACCAGGCTCTTCTTTTCGTTCTTCGCCGAGCGTCGTCGTCGTCTAGGGTTTGCTTATCGTTACTTCTCCGATCGTTTGAAGGTAAATTTTCTCCGATACTTGTACTTGCTCATGTAGATATACCTTCTCTTATCCCCTACATGATTCTAATTTCGTGTTATTGGATCGTTAGGACTTGCAAATTAGGATAAAGATGAGGCCAGTGTTCGTCGGCAATTTCGAGTATGAAACTCGCCAGTCGGATTTAGAACGATTGTTCGACAAGTATGGGAGAGTCGAACGAGTGGACATGAAATCTGGTAAAGTGTCTTCTAATTTCTACACCAGTGACCGATATTTGGAATAAAATTTTGTTGTTTGATCATCTCGAATTCGTCTTCTGGTTGGTTAATCATCTTTGCTTAGGTTTAGTTTCCGTTTGAACTAGGATTCTGGATATTTAGAACTAGTTCCAGTTTCATACATGATTTGAAGGTTTATAGTATTTTGCATATCAAAGATTGGTTTATTAAGTGTGGTAGGGGTTTATGCAGTAGAGGATGGTTGTATTGAGTGTTTATTTGGTCGCAGGAAATTTTCTTCAAAGGAACAAGAATTGCCATCTTCTTCTTCTTCCTGCAAAAACATTTCTACATTTTCATGCCTGCCTTTATCATCTTGTGCCTACCAATCTTCGCTGATTCTAGAGAAACTTTGGAATTTGTCTATCTATACCAATCAGTCGATGGTTTCAGATGGAAGTCTATTGAATCCATCATTGCCATGCCTTGCCTTCCATTTCTGAACTCCTCCACTCAGAATGTTCAAGCATTCCTTGCAAATCACTCAGAATTGTTTTTATAAAAATTGGTGTTTTAAAAAAAAAATCCTGAATTCCTGTGTTATGCTACAAATCTTGATTTTCTACTACATCATGGAATGCCTCTACATCTCATGTTCACCAGCCTTCACATATATGCAGGTGTATATCTATTTAGTTATTTTCTAGGGTAAACGAGATATGCTCTATTTGCTGATCTACAGCAATGCAGGGTTAATGGACTGGAGGGTTGTCACTCTTTATGTTGCGTTTTGTAATCCTTGTGCTTTTGTTGTTGTTGCAGGATATGCTTTTGTGTACTTTGAGGATGAACGTGATGCTGAAGATGCGATTCGCAAGCTTGACAATTTCCCTTTTGGATATGAGAAACGCAGATTATCAGTTGAATGGGCAAAGGTATTCTTTTTTTTTCTGGTTTTTCTTGAAGCTGCCTTATATTTAAGAAAATTTCTAAAGTTTCTTCTGGTTTTCAGGGTGAACGTGGCAGGCCTCGTGGGGATGCGAAAGCCACTTCAAATCTGAAGCCTACAAAGACCCTGTTTGTCATTAACTTTGACCCCATTAGAACAAAAGAGCACGACATTGAAAAGCACTTTGAGCCCTATGGTAAGGTCATCAACGTGCGAATCAGACGCAACTTCTCATTTGTTCAATTTGAAACACAAGAAGATGCCACAAAAGCCCTTGAAGCTACTCAAAGAAGGTAAAAAAGAACACTTCTTCTAGTTACTTTTTCCGCTAAACATTTTATATATTTGCCTAACTAAACTCCCCTCTTTGTTTTCTCAGCAAAATATTGGATAGGGTTGTTTCTGTGGAGTATGCCTTGAAGGATGACGATGAAAGAGATGATCGATATGGTGGTCGTAGCCCGAGAAGATCTCTTAGTCCTGTGTACCGTAGGCGTCCAAGTCCAGATTATGGTAGGCGTCCAAGCCCTGATTATGGTAGACGTCCAAGTCCAGATAATGGTCGTGCACGAAGCCCAGAATACGACAGATACAAAGGTCCAGCAGCTTATGAAAGACGCAGGAGTCCAGATTATGGACGAAGGAGTTCTGATTATGGTAGACAAAGGAGTCCTGGTTATGACCGATACAGAAGGTAAAAGAACAATTGCTTTGGCTTCTTAGTTCTTACTGTTCTCACTCAACTCTAATTGATGTCTATGTAATGTTTTTGATTGAACAGTCGTTCTCCAGTCCCAAGAGGAAGACCTTGAAGAAACTATGCAGAAAACAGGAGCTTCGCAAGAATGGTTTTTCGGAAGGGTATATTTTCTATGTTGTGTTTTGAGTTAGAAGAAGATGCTTTTTGATGTTTTGAAAGCCTTAAGTTAAGTTTGGGATCTTATGCTGTGTGACTTTATAGTTTTTAGAATTGGAAGACTTTTATCTAAAAGTCAGTAGAAACTTCATAATGGCGCTTTGTTACAATCTGTTATTAGTACTTGGTTCACTTGGTTCATGTACCCTTTTGATTCGTCATAATTATTCTATATCCCATCTAATTAACAGTGACACAAGTTTGCCAGAGAAGAAATCATTTTGATGCAACTTTTTTCCAATAAGGCAACGATAACTTCTTGTTTTACATGTTTTTTTCGCCACTTGTTTTACATATATCTCTAAGCGAATGGTCGCTTTGTTTGAAGTTTGTTTGAACAAATTACTTTGAAGGCAACGAAGCCCATCAGGTGGGATAATTGGGCCGATATGCCCAAAAAGTCTCGGAAATCCTTCCGTCACAAAAATCAAAAAGTTTATGAGAAGGTAAAAAAAACAATTGAGAATGGTGGAATTCCTTTTTATAACTTTTCTGTTAGTATACTGAAATTAACTAATTAAAATTTTAATGAGACATGTTGTTTTATTCCTTCGATTTCTTTGGCCTGAAGATAACAGCTTTCTATAATATATTTATAAAAATATAGTTGACTCCATTGATCCGTTGCATTATGTTTTCTTAATTATTTTGAATAAAGCGACCATGCGCGTAGATAAATCTAGATTTCTTATAGACTAGGAGAATATCGCGTTTGATTTTATCTTGGATTTTTAAATGTTAACAAGAGTATAGTCAGTAATTAAAATAATCAAAACAACACAAACCCAATGAAAAATTCATGTTTGGTTGGCGGGCACTATAAAGTGGGCATCTACTTCCGCATTTCAAGCCAGCTACTAATCATCATGTGTTCATACACAGTTTTTACATTATTACATTTTAAAATATACGTACGTCAGATACTTTATGCTTGTTTCTAAAATTAAGAAATATATACTTTTTACTTGAAATTGTAAAATATCAACATTTAAGACTTAATCAAATGTAAACTAGCATTAATCATAGACCTAAATATGTAGTTTAATGGTTTTTTTTGGGGGACATAGTGTAATGGTTTGTTTAAGTGTGGATAATGTCAGTATATATATATATTATATTGTATATTGTTGATAAAAATAAAATCTACATTAACTGTGTTATATACACTATGAATCAATTGGAAGATTTAACTTTTTCCGACTAATTGAAAGATTAATTAGCGGATTAGGTGGATGAACTGTGAAGGTACGGTATTTGTATTAAAAAAAGGGAAAAAACAAATGTCGAGTGGAATGTGACATTGCGGTAAATCTGGTAATAACGAGAATTCAAGGAAACCGTGCCGTCGTCTCCGAATCTTAGTGGGTGTTTGCTTTATGAGAATTTAATTACTATATTATTTACAAATGATCATGATTACTTAATATGACCAAATTTACAGATCTACATAATACTACAAAATCTACAATTCTTAACGTGATTAATGTCACAAACGGCTTCTAGTTGGGGTAGGTTAAGTTAGACCTAAAATACTTTAATTTTACTATTAATTCCTTGCTTAAAGTTTGTGTTTTATTATATATAATGGTAAATAAATAACTTTTTAAAAGCAAAATAATCATCGTTTTTTTGTATATCTTGATTAAAAACTAATGTTGTTTGCACATAATCAATAAGGGTGAAACATTTGATATTAAAAATAAATAATCAATTTATTGTAATTTTTAGGTGTATACAGCGACACATAATAACGAATATCTACTTACTTGAAAAAGTTATGAATATTTTATTTGAAAAATGGAGGGAGTATTATTATGAAAATGTAGTACTTAATTTACATGAAAGAAGATAAACATTGCTACGTTCACGCACGGGCTCAAAAGTCAAAAAGCTGAGGAGCTCTATAAGTATATTTTATATTAGTGTCCCCAAAATGCGATGCTTTGGGATTTGATAATCATGACTATTCGTGGATAATGATTCCGATCATCTTTATTTTTATCAGCAGTTATATGAACTAAAAAGAATACATATTATGAAATCTATAAGTTTTGGGATGTAAATGGTTTAACTTCTGGTTGATGATAGACTTTCAAAACATTTGTCTTGTTTTGAATGGTTCAATTTTCCTTTCCAAATTAAGATTTAATTATATAAAACCTCAAAGGGTATCTCATGAATGGAGGTGTTCTGAGACTCTCTCAGTAATTAGTAATACATTGTCACTCATGATGTACAACGGTAAGTGACTGCATTGGAGCGTAAATATATAACATGTTAAGATTGAAATTCTCAACACAAACAATGTATTCAAGCTTAGGGTTTACACAATTTAAATATCAATCGGATTATGATTAGATATAAAGATGAATAAATTACAGAAACACCTCTAAAATAGAAGAAATGATGAATACAGATCTCACTGATTACACACGAAGCCCTCGTATTCACTTATTCTTCTACCCTCACACCCCTTAACACTCCTCATGAACATAGAGTACTCTATTTGATACTAATAAATCTGAATGACCATCAAACCCAATTATGAAATATATATTTTGAAAAGACTGATTAAAAAAGGAAAAAAAAAAACCAGAAAGAAAGAATAAAAAGACAATCTGTAAACTAAGATCTGACAACTTTAAGTAAAGTTCCCCATGTGAGAAAAAACAAAAGATCATCAAAGTAAAATCTCTAATAAAATAGGAGAAAAAAGAGAAAAAGAGAAGAAAGCTAATAAGTTCATGAGCTCTTTTTAACCTTTTTTCACCACGAAGATCCTCCTGTATTACTGAACATCCCACTCCAATATGTATTATTACCATGACTCTTCTCTTGGGTTGTGCTTGAAAGCTCTTTCATGTCTGAAAAAGGGAACAAAACCCTACTTGCTCCGTTCATGTCATCATTGTTATCTTGAGCTCTTTGGTTACTGTTGATGGTGTTATGTCCAATCCCTTGATGATGATCAATGGAGAATGAAAGGTTATTATTACTCTGTTTGTAATCAGGCATTGTTGGAAACCCTAAAGATGAGTAAAGGACTGAGTTTGAATCCATCATTTGACCAGGCAAGAACGTGTTCATGCCTCTTGAAGAGACTCCATTGGATCTTAGAAGCTCAAGAGCTGAGACAGGAGATGATGAAGCATAGATTGAGGATGAAGTATTGTTGTTCTCTATCTTGGGCATATGAAAAAAATGAGACATACCATGATGATGATGATCTTGCATGACCGGGAAAGACAGCAAGTTGAGATCTTTTGACTTATTAGGGATTTGGCTTGAGAAAAGAATCGGTGGGTTTAGATCTGGAAGCTTGGGATTAGAAGGTGAAGCTAAAGGTGTAGAGGATCTCTTGTTCTTTCTTGAGCTACCTCCGACAGGGACGTTACGAAGAGAGCCACCTTCGGTCCAATACCTTCGACAACCTTTGCAGAAGTATCTTGGTTGTGTGAGACTGTAGTTGTTGTAATAACAGAACTTTGTGTTTGTTGAGTTGCATCTTGGACAGTTTACTTTCTCTAGTGGCCTCGCCTTTCTAGTTTCCATCGTGGTAGCCGTGTTGTTGTTATTTCCGCCGGAGCCACCATTGGATGCGGTGGCGTTTGGCCTTGCGTTGGTGGCGATGAATGTTGGTTGTTGTTGCGATGTATTATTGTTGGTGCTAGAAATCATTTGCTCCATTGGTTTTACGTTTATCATTTCTTGAAAACCCTATAAAATTAAGACAGACTTAAATTATTCCCTAACCATGTCAAATTAAGCGAGAGAACAATAACAAGCAAAACCGAATCTAGAATTTCGCCAAGATTAGGGTTTAGTGAGATCAATAAAATTCAAGTAATAATTATGCCTTATTAAAAAGAAAAATATACTAGGTTTGTTGTTAACGTTAAATCGTCGGTGCGTTAACATAAAATTAATTAAAGAAATGAGACTAATTAAAATTTAGGAATTTTTTTGGTAAGACCTAAGCACCAAGAACAAAAGGTAACTAACAAATCATACCTTTTTTATCCATTAGTTATCAGACTTTTATAATTAATCACATGAAAAGTTGAAGTTGTATAGAGAACTAAACCTCCATAACTCCATTCGAGGACTTCGAAAGTTTCAAACGGATAACTCCTCCATGCAGTTTTCATATATAAAACTCTAAATTAAAACACATCATACATATTGATATCTCTGTGAGACTATTTATATAACCACTACTAGTTTCATACATACATGCAACACATATGCATATATAAGTATGTGAGTAGAGAGATAAAAGAGAGAGAGAGAGAGGGTAAGAGTCAGGGAGAAGAAACAAACAGATATAGCAAAGATATATCTTTTTACGTACCTGAGTCCACTTCGTAGCATCCATGAACTTCGACAAAGAGAAAGGCAGAGAGAGAGAGAGAGAAACTAAAGAGTAAAGAGCAAAGAGAGAATGTTTTGGAGATAGTTTTTTTTTTTGGACTTTTGCTTTTTTTGGGACGATATGGCTCTCTATGCGTTAGCTTTCACTTTATGGATGATGAAAGAAAGCAGCCAAGAGGAAGAAGAAGAAGAAGAGAAGAAACCTGCAAAATAAAATATAATAATTTATATGAAAAAAGCAAAAGGAGGGTTTGTTGTTTTTGACTAGTGATAATAATGTCTCATGGCCTCCCTCTCTGGTTCTTTTCTGGTCCCTCTTTTAAATCTTTTTAAAAGGAAAAAAATATCTGTCTAAAATATTGATTGTTCTATTTAACTAATTGGTTGGCTCAATAAACTAGTGGTTAGTATACAGTAAATAGTAATACATTGTTCTACACATCGTGGTTTAAACTATTCAAAATTTTCAAGAAATTTGGAGTTGAAATTACTTGCCATCATTTCATAATTTGCGAGTGAGTACTTGTGTAATTTATTTTTTTTAAGGTGAAATTGTGTAAGTAAACCTTGTAGTTATGTTTTTTTAAATATGAGAAATTATACCTTTATTATGCATGTTGATTACTCTCATTTCATATCATAATAATACAAAATGTGAGTGGAATTGTGAGTTGTATACTATTCCCGCCCACCCATTTTGTAATTAATATTATTTGTTTGGTTACGATCCGTCAATATTATTACCTTGTCAATTTCAAAATCCTTATACCATGACTATATACATAGATATCATAATTACTCTATATTTTATCTATTAAATGTAGATTAGGTTACGAAATTCGGTGGCGAACTTGGAATTCTAATTACAGATTAATTTATGATAAAGTTGTGACTAAATATGGTCGATAAAAACATATGATTTAATTTCTAACTTTATATAAAGTACTAACTATATAATATGTTGACTGTATTCAGGAATATGGATTATTCTTCGGACGTAATATATAATACTTTCTGTTATTCAATTATGTTATTTCGACGAAGAAAAGGGACACCAAAAATTCACCCTTTATTTCAGTTGTGATCTGCTTTTTTCGTAAAAAGGACCATTATATATTACACCACACATGGCTACATAAAGTTAATATGATTTTATTCTTAAATCGGTAAAGCTATACAACAAATGTCGCGTTAATCAGATAACTAAAATAAAACTTTGTAAAAAGCACATAAACTGAAAATCGAGGCCAATTATAAGAAACTAAGAAACTTTTGAAACTAACAATACTGCACGAGTTATTATGTCACATATAGCTTTTGCGTTTGTAAATAATCATTCTAAAAATATTTAATCACGTGTTATTTAAACGTTAAATTAAATATCCAACGTGCGACTTGGTTTACTAAAATGATTAAAATCACATTCATGTAATCAGAATATCGTTGTGGAATGTAGTTAACTAACACCAGTTACTTGAGCATAAAAATTTAATTGATGATAACTAATTTTCATATCGATACAACAATCAATTACAGAAACTATATCTTAAACTAATTATAGAAATTTGGGTATAATTTTGACAAAAGAAAGTAAAATGGTTAGTTATGTAAATATTCAAAAATGAGGGGTTAGAGAAGAAATAGAGAAGGACCGACAGGAAGCGACAAAAAGGAGGAGATAGGCCCCAGTTTTGAGGCGTGATTAGCTTTTTTGAAATCTAAGGACTTTTTTTTTTTTATTGATTCAATCCAAATCCCTGATGTTGACAACTGTCTTTTCCTACCCAAACACTCACCCCACTTTTCGCGTCGTTTTGATCTTCTAGCTTCACCTCGCGTGCCGTTTTCTTTCGCCTTGAACGACCTACCACGTCGACGTGGTCTTTCAGCCACTTTAGCTAGAAGAAGAAGCTTCTGTTGTTTTATTCTAAGGGCTTTATATTATATGGCCCATTAGTTTTATTGGGCTTAAGAGAACATTGGTATACATTAGTTAGTTGTCTTCACTCCAATACAGAATGAACGGATTTAAATGTCTATATGAAAATTTAAACAGTTTTTTGAAAAATTTAGCCACCAGAATTCGAAACTTTTTAATTTTTTATACAAAATATAATTTGTAGGACAATTTGATGTAATGATTATCGCATATGGAAGATCACATCCTAGCCACTAATTATGCATTATTTCTCCATTATATATGGCCCACATTACTTTTTCTCAACATCCTATACATTCGAAACCAGCTCGAGCCTCGAGCATCATAAAAGTAATTCCAAATTCGATAATTATTATGGTATTGGGCCACTATATAGGCTCAGAAAAGCCCATAATACAGTAAGTATTTGGTCCAGATAAGTAAACGACGACGTATATGCTTTGTATTATTTATAATAAAATCTCCCTCAAAAGCTAATTTTTTTTAGCTTCTTGTTCTTCCCTGGAACTGTTTGCAAAACAAAAGAAGACACGAACATGTAATCGATGGTTCCTTCGGAGACAACAGTTTATAAGACAAAGGTTAATTTACCCAGAAATAACATCTAGTGACGTAAGAGAAACAATGGAGACCTCTTGTTCTTGTGGTCTTCATGTCATCTTCATCTTCCGATGGATAAATAAAACTACAACTTCCGGCCACATAATCATCACCATCTCTCTTTTTCTTCCACTGGAACCACCGTTTCCACCCGACAAGACGACGGCGATGATTAGCTTTCAGAGGCATTTTGGTAAATTCGTCAGGAAGGAGCATCCTCGGAGGTAAATCAAGACACTTGGAGTAAGAAGGATGACGAACATGGTGTTTAGGCTTGCCAGGTTCTTCTTCCCATGAGAAAGGAATCGAAGCGCGAGAGAGTGAATCATCAGGGGACGACAAGAGTGACAATGATACGTGGTTATTAGTTACCGGTGATGACAAGTATTGTAGCCTTCTCGATTTTGCTGCTAATACATGTTGAAGTTTCGATGTGATGATTATCATCGCCTCATTATCGTCTTCTTCGTCAAAACTTGTATCTTTCTTGTTCTTTGTTTGGGTTTTAACCATATCTTTCTTGTTTCGCTTATTATGATTCGTTTGAAGAAGAAGACAATGGATTTAAATATATGTAATTGTCATTGAAGATGCAACGCTTGATATTTTTGGTACTGTTTAACTATTACCATTCCTCGAACTGAAAGTCAAACCGTACTCTTTTGTTGAGGAAAATTAGTCAGAATAAATTCGACTACAACAACAACTACAATCGTATTTAATTTTGTTTTCTTTCACCGATTATTTTTTTGCTATATGTATGAAGATTTAAGTTTTGTTTGATTTTATATCAACGGAGTACGATATTTGTAGCTAGCTCGTATATATATTATTATTTGAGTATGGATGTTCTTTTTATATGATTTATTCTGACTGAAATCTATTCAGTTTAGTAAGCTTGAGGCTTTTTTTTTTGTAAAAGTAAAACAATTGCTCCATACTACGTAAGTACATAACCACCACACCATGTACTCAAGTTTGAAAAAATTGTTCTGTTTTTTTTTTCTCTTTCTTCATAAGGAAAATCTGAATTAAACCAAAAATATTGATAACTATCAACTAAAGTATCATTTGTGAGTTTATCCGAAAATTAAGTAGATTTTATTAAAGAAAAATATGCTGCAGCTAAAAAGGTTGGAAATTAAAAGTTTGACAAAGGTAGAACTTGATAGAGAACAACATGGAGACTTATTTTTGGTACGATAAATTTGAAAATTCAGTGATTAGTTTTCATTTTTTTCGATTTCAGTTCAACTTTTAATAACACTCTACATTCTAGAAGTCAGTTTAGATCCACATATATATATTTACAAACTCCAAAATAAAAGAGAACCTTAACTAGTCTTGTTCAATAGTAACCCAAAAGAAAGAAAGTCGTTGACTCCTTTACTTTTCTATGACTTTCATATCATGCACACCGCTTTGATTTCCACGCCTTCAACGAATTTGTTGTACTCTCTAATGTTTATGTTCAAAACTTTTTTTTTTTGCCTTAATTATTGACTAAAAATATAATCTTTGAACCCATAACTAATTGATGTGTACTTGGTTTTGAAAATTGAATGGTTATGGAACACAACAAGTACATAAAGATGTAAACCGACCCATCAACCACTGTCCCAAAACCGAAATATTAAATCGCCAACTTGAAAAATTGACATGAAAAAAAAAAGAAGAGAAAAGACTTTTATATACACAGGCCACAGATTAAAAGTCTATAGACCCTTACGTACTAAAACGACGTCGCCGAACTAACCTTATAACAGCTAAAACTCTCACCACCTACTATGATTATCATCAAATCATTCATTACCATATTCTTCATTCTCTAACGACGAAGAAATCTTCAATTTCGTTGTCATTTTCTTAACCTCATCGCTCGAATATATAAATATCTTCTTAGCCATCTTGCAAAACTCACTGCACAAAAAAAAAAAACAGAACATTGAAAAAATCAGTTCCGGTTTAAGTTCACATTAACTGATTTGAGCTAAACCGGAAAATCTTTATGACTTACTTCCATGGATCATCTCCAGCAAGCATCATATCTCCTTCATCATCTGTGAAGACAACGATCCATTTGTCTCGAGGACGAAGCTGTCCTTGAATCTCAAACATCTCCTCAAGCTCCTCAATCAGTTCATCGTATGATTTCAACAGTGTTAAATCAACCGCACGACCAACCGCAATGCCTTGCATTTGCACCTTTTTCAATCCAAGATCAAAGAAATCAGATTTTCAAAACATTGTTGCTATGTTATATATGAGTTTTAAAGTGATAAAGATGATTACTTTAGTTCGACTTCTTGATGTTTGTTGCTTCTTCTGCTCATTCATTGAGGTTGGAGTGATGGGTTCTTGACACTTGGCAGCTCCACAAGTATCCATCGGTTGTTTGTCTTGAGGGATTGGAGCAGGAGAATTGCTTGTGAGATCGAATCCAAACAACCTATAGCTACAATTCGTTGGAGGAGGAGGAGGAGGAGTCTCGGGTTTGAAGCTGTTGTTTGAGGAGTATCCACCTGAATTTCTCTCAAGTGATGGATCTTGGAACAGTTTAAGGGATGCATTGATGGAATCTTGGCTCTGAGGGAGGCTGTACAAGAAACTAGGTGGGGCTGGTGTTATAACCGATGGCTCGATGGGTCTTGACCGCTTGCATTTCAATTGTGGTTGTTGAGCAGGGGTAGAAATTGGGGAAGTTGCCAAGAAAGGCTCAATCTCCCATGGTGAGACTTTGTCTGGTCTCTGAACTGTTGTTGGCTCATCCCATTGGACCTAAGAAAGACAAAGACAAAACATTACATAAAGATCATGTAATAAATAAACCAGTAAAACTTAAGATCGTGGAATGGTTAACTGAACCTGCAATGACCTCCATTTAGAAGCTGGCCATTGTGAAGATAGATCTCCGGTTCCCACAATTGTACCCGTAAATCTGAAGACACGCCAGGTTTCAGAATCAAGAACACTGAAAGAAAATGAACAGAGAAAATGGATTCTTACATTCTCTCAGGAGACTCTTCTCCTTCAAACCTCATTCTGAATCGGGTACCGAGTGAAAATCCATGCTTTATAGCTTCCATATATTTGTTCACCCCAACTATGAACTGGCTTATCCTGCAAAGGACAGAAAACTTTTCTTCAATCTAAGAGTCCTAAACCATCAATGTATATAAAGCAGAAATCATCTAAAGAAAATTTCTATATACCTAGGCTTGTAAAACACAACAAAGATTGTTGTTGTACGCACAGCATGAGAAGCTGTAGCAAGAACTCCCAAATGCATGCTCTGACTCGAGATAACCGAAGTAGGCATCGTGCTTTGATGCCGCGCTAATCGCCTCACTCCAACTCGTAAATCCCCATTCTCACCCCTGAAAAACACAAAGGCATTACATTAGGTTCATGAAACTAAAACAAGACCAGTGAAGTTTCAATTTCAAAAGTACCTCAAGAACACAAAAGCATCTCCAGCTACAAGTCTTTTCGAGGATACAAATGTACTCCAACCCGTTGTAAGCAAATGCCTCCGTGGTTGTCCTAAACCAAAAACAACACTCATGTCTCATATAGTCCAAACACAGTTTCAAAAAAAATAACACCAAGATTAGTATCAATACCTCTGAATATATGCTTAAACCTCCATTCAAACCCATGAAGATCTCTAGTCACAAGTTCTTGAGTAGGAGTAGCTTGTGTCATATCCTAAAAAGTGTAAAATTGGAGTGAGAATCAAAGCTAAAGTCTCTTCAATTGAGAAGATTTATATAATAAAATTTACCAAAGCAGGCAAGCATTCAGTGGCGTGTTTACGAAGAACAGAGAATCCACCATGAGTGCTTGTATCTGAAGCTGTTAAAATCTTCACAAACGAATGAAACATTTGCTTAGTTGGTTCAACCAGAGGTGGATCAAGACTTGTGGGTTCACTTTGCTGCAAACAAAACAATAAAATACAATCAACCCTCACTGAAAAATAAAGTTGAGCTTTTTTTGTTGTTGTTAAGAACTTACATCTTCCTCTGGTTGTAATGTGATCTGAGCGTAAACTTCATCTGTTTCATGCTCCGCCTTTAAATCAAAACTTAAACATTTTAACAGATTCAGTGGAAATTAAAAAAGGGGCAAAAAACAAGAATTATGATTGAATTTTTTACCTTTAAAGTGACACCAAGAACTCGACAAAGTATCTTTGGAGGAAGATCAAAAACAGGTATTTCTTCTGATGTGATTCCTTGATTAGTAGACGCCACAAGCTGCAAAACCCAGAATTTAGAAAGAGAATGCGAGAAAAGAAGAAAGAGAATTTAAGTGAAAGAGATGATTTTTGGGATATACTTGTTCCATGTGACCCTGAGGGAAGTAGAAAACTCTCTCGTCAGCACGAGGAACTTCCACTAATGGACCTGCACAAACTTTCCATAGCTCTGTGTATAGTTGATCTTGATAAAACCCTAAAATCAAACAACAACAACAAAAAACCCTAACAGTCACATTTCCGCGGCAAAACAATAACTGAATAGCAAAACAAAAAAAAATGTGAGCTTTGAAGCTATACGAGAAAAGATAAGAAAGTGGGGGTTTTTTTTTTTCTTTTTCTTTCTAAGCTCGTTTCCCGAGAAAATGAAGGAAAAAAAATCGAAACTTTTCAAAACCGATTTTGATTCTACAGAGTAAAAACCCCAAACAGAGTCACTGTTAGAAACAACAACAAAAAAATCGAAACTTTCTCAAGTCTCGGTCTTTTACTCACTTGACGAAGAATTTCCGAAATCGTCATCACCTTCAACACTCGCCATTGAAGAACCCAGATGAGAACTGGAGAAGAAGAAGTAGTAGAAGAAGAAGGAGAGGAAAATGAAACAAAATAAAAAGAAAAAAAAAAAACCTTCACGCGGTAAACACTACTCTTAACCCCATGAAAGAAACACGAGAGAGAGAAGAAAGAAAAGACCCATCAATGGAGAAGCAAAAAATAAAAAAAAAAAGCAAAAAACTTTATTAACAAGACACAACGGACGGTTATGTCCGTATTGATTGCAGAACGTAATTCAGGCACTGTTGGATAAAAAAAATCTCTCCTTTTTTTCCCTCCAGCCACGAAACCGATCTCTCTCTCTCTCTTAAATCTTTTTTTGTCTTCTCCTTTCCTTTCAGATTCCGTGTTGTTTTGCTTCAACAATCACAAACTTCTCGCCGTTTTTTCCCAGCTTTGCTTACTTCTCCACACCTAATCCCGATCTGCAGCAAACCAAAGCTGCTTCCTTTTTTGAAGAAGTCTCACGGTATCATGCACATATTCACACTCTCTCCTCTCTCTCTCTCTATATATATATATATAAATATCAAAATATAGAGATACTTTCTCTTAGTTCAGATCCTGGAGACCTGTCATTTCCACCCACAGTAACTTCAGTTGAATCTCCCTATTTTTTCTATTCATTTAATTTTATTTTTCTTAAATTGTTGTTTTTTTGTTTTATCATGTCACCGCTAAAAAGGAAACTCAATTCTGTTACCAAAAAATCAAAAACAAATTTAAATGTGCCAAAAAAAAAACAAATAAATTGTGTACAAGGCAAACGAAGGGACACGACGTTTAGGGAATTGCTTATGACTAATTACATTTTTTTTAAAACGTACGGTGCATTTAAAGGAGAGGGCCAATCTCAGCCGTCCGATAAAGACGATCGTAATAAATAAGCCTATCACTTACTCTATATCCCTAAATTGCCCCTTTTACTGATGACCCCGTTGCCGTTAAGACTTGACGGTGCCGTTACCCACATCGTCTATTTTTTTCCTTGTGTCTGGATCGTGGCAGGCAAACGTGTCGGCTTCTCTATTATTTATACCCCGGCCACATTTCTTTTTTTTCCGTTATTTTTTTTTTATGTAACATCAGATTATTTTTCCGTTACTGATTTTATTTTAATTTCACACTGTGGAATGTGAGTTAATTACACAATGTGCCACTGATCGTTTTCTTTTAAGGACCCACAAAAGCTATGGCTACACCCACACTCGCACAAGCCAGAGCCATGACTCTTTATGGGACGAGCGTCTTGGGAAGCGTGTGAGTTATGTTAGCACGTGCCGAGTCTGTTCTGAGTCGCGCGTGTTCATGTTGTACTCTTTTTTCTTCACGCGCTTCAATCTTAGCAAATAAAATATCGAAACTATATGCAAAAATCATGTTTACAGATTTGATAGAATTATCGTGAATTTAGAGAAGGTGAAATCTGTAACCTCAAAATAAAAGAAAAACAATTAAACGAATAGCGAGAGTGGAATACACGCGCTTCTGAAATGAGAGTGGAAAAGAAGAGTGATAAAAGTAGAGAAAGCCATGCCGAAGTGTCGGAGGAAAAAGTGGTCCCCACATGGACACGTCAGAGTTAGAGAAATTGCCACGCTGTTTAGTCGTATTCATGACCGACACGTGTCAAATGCTGACTTGTCCTACCAATTTTGCTCATTTACAGAGGAAAAAAACTCTTCTATTCCTTTTTTTTTTTTTTTTTTTCCCCAATGATAGTGAAGAAGAGCACAATCCAAAAATATTATTGCATTTTGATTTGTGAATACACTTGTATTTAACAAAATTTGCTACACAAATCAATGTAGGCTGTATAACTAAAAGCCAAGAGCTTAAGGAAAGACAGAGCAAATCTTAGACTAAACAGAGCATCTAGTGAGTCAAAACAGAGCACACAAGCAATCTGAACCTTTGTAATTATATACATTGCACACAAAATAGAACTTCACCACTTTTTTCACTATAATATAAGTTCATATTTCTTCAATGCTACCATGTATTCCACTGAAAAATATAGTGTAGAGTTCTCTAGCTAATTAATAACATAAGGCCTACAAGAGTGTTTTCTGCATCACGAAACACTATTACAATATTTAGTCATCGTTGATTAAATTATTCGACCGCATTACAAAACGAAATGTGATGCATCGTCAATTGGAATCATCGTCTAACTAGTTGATAGGGGGAAAAAAGTAATTATTAATTCTATCTAAAAAAAACTTTTTTAAATAGTGCAAATTATTGTACGGACAAATCCTTGCAAAGCAGAGAGGAGATTTGAAAGAATCGAATTTCATTACCAAAGGTTGAATTAAATAGTAGAAACATAATTTTAGAAAAGGCAATAGGATGAGATTACCATAAATAAGAGATTTAACGGAATTAAAAGATAAATTTAACAATGATTCTTATCCTGCATGAGATTTCATGCTTGCATCTATCACACAATATACACTTAAAGATCGATGATGCCAAATTTGAACGTCATTTTAGTTGCGTTATTTTTCTTTTTTTTGGTGAATATTTGAATTATCTTTTTAAAGTCAGTGACTAATTTAATATTTAGCTGCTACGGATTATTCTCTCAAGTTGAAATTATTTATACACACAAAAGGTTAGTAAAATTAAATAAATATAGGATTAGGAATATGATCATTCAAAGTGAATATGAACCCATGGATGGGAATAAATAACTATACATTAGTTAAGTATTTTTTATTTAAAAATTGCTTAGTGGTTTAGTGGAATCCATTCCACAAAATCTTTTTAATTTTGTTTATTCTTCTTAATCACTGTTATATTCCATTGATATATTTGATAATATAGTTAATCACCTGTTTAGTCATAGTCACCACGTCATTTAACAAGAATTTAGGAATATTCGTATTTCTTATATTTACATATTGTTCTAATCAACGGCACTCCTTTGTTATAAATTGTAAAAAGAGAACGAAAAGTTGTGGTTATCAACAGTATCATGGTCCTATCTTCTACTATATATAAGGTTATGGTTATCAACAAAACACTAATTACCATTGCGGTACGATTAAGAATTACCAATGTGTTTAGATTGTTTTGAGAACCAAATTACTAGCTTAAGTTGATAACCCTGTCAAAAAGATACCATTTGAATCCAACGTCGTATATATTTTCAACCTCTTGCAATAATTTAACTTTCAAATTTTCTACAAACCAAACTTATTTTAAAATTATTCTGTACAATTTCGCTATTTGACCGTACACCACATTTCGTCCCTGTCTTCCATTATTCTTATAACGAGTATAAATTATACGTTTTTTGGACAAAATATAAACAGAAACTCATATATTGTTTTTATTTTTTGCTTTTGGTGGAGCATTTTAGGGGTAATTATTTTAATAAATCTTAGCATAGGTCTTGTTAGACAATAAACAATAATTTTAAGCTGTGCTAAAATCATAAAAACGACTCTTCCCTCCTCTTAAAGGGTAAGGTGTCTTAAAACTCTAAGTTCGCTAATCACCAATAATTCTGATAAATTAAAGTATGATTATCTCTGTAGTCAATAATACTAATCTACAAATTAAAAGCTCTCGATGCATATACATCGGATCCGTTATTCGATTAGGATGAGAAATCAGATCCTTCCTTGTTGCAATACGTAACTTGGAAATATTTTCCTTTTGATGAAATTAAAACATTACATGCGAAAAAGACATTTACTCTCTCTACTTATACATATAACAACTGCTAAAGATTATTTCATAATAATTTGGAAAATGAAACCATTTTTTGTACTATAAGTCTATAACCAAACGAAGTTCACAAATACTTAAAATTTAGTAGTTTGTAATTTTGTATTAGTGATATCCATGTCTCGTCATTCGGATTCAAACTTTTATATTGCATGTTGTTAAAAAAAACAAAACGAATTAGCATAACGTGTGACCTGTATGTACAGAATCGTAAACGTACAAGTGTGTATATTCAACAGTGTTTAGTTGGATCAAATGATTACGTTTTTCTAAATGTCTTTATTGTACTCCGATCCGTATGATTACAATGTTATTTGGAACATATGATCATTATTTTCTTCTTTTCTCAACAATATATAGGTTGATTAATTTTCTATGGTTAAAAACAAAATAAAAAGTTGGCCAAGTATTAACTCATTGAAATTGTATGCATAATACTAGTAAATATATTTTCTAGAAATTTCATACGTATTTTTCTAGATCTAATAAAATGATGACATGAATATGTATGCATTACTAGTATCATTCTTGTTTTATTGGATTTTTTTTTTTTTTTTTTTTTCCTTCTAAAAACTTTTATTAAACAATGGGTATTACAACCATACAATGCCAATACAAAACTTTACAGAAGCAATTTATTACATAAGCAAATTTATGAGCCATATGTTGAAAATGACATAATCGAAGAAGTGAATTTAACGATGCTTCTTTTCCATAAGCCTTACTCGCAATCATGTTACAATACATGATATGTTCCTTCTTTAAAAGCCATCTTACTCGAGTGTGATACAGATGCCTTATTGGCATTCTTTGTTTGAAACTCCACATCACATAGAATAAACCCGTTGCTCCTGTAATGAGTTTTATAATCTCGACATTCCGATACCAATTAGTCCATATCGGTGCCATTGCACGAAGCAAAAAGTTTGGCTTGATACCGGTGTAGACCCATCCTATTGTACATTCCACACCATAGACGTCGTTGGAGATCTTCACGACAAATCCCTTCGATGTAATTCCGGGATCCCATATGCATCGAGGATTGCAAATTTTCACTAAATCGCTGTCGACAATTATTGTCGCCATACCGAAAATGCCGAGCATACCCGGAAAAAACACCGTGAATGAACCACATAATCATCACACGGACAAGTACTCCTCTGGAAGGAGGAGAGAAAACCCTAACAACGAAAAACGTAATGACGTCGGCCACCGTCGTGGAGACCAAAAGTTGAAACAAACCCAACCATGAATTTGTTAACAAAGACATCATCATCTCTAAATTCTCATGTCCTTCGCTGCCAGACAAACCCATCACTATCACTAAGACAAGATAGCCGTAACTTACCCGACGAAACAGAGAGACTTGTTGGGATTCATGCATGAGAAGACTTGCGACATCCATGGCTGCATAGCCCATAGCCGTAGACAACCCCACACTTCTATTTGTTATCAAAAACTCCATCAAACCTAAAAGCTTATCTCCTACGCCGCCACACCAGACCATTTTTGTCCAGAGAAGATCAATGTTGTTGCCAATGGAATTAAGAACAACGAGAACCAAATGGAATTTCCAACGTAATTGACGGCCATGAAAATCACCAACAGAGAGAATAAGAGTTGAATTATAGAAACTTTCCAAATATGAAAAAGTGGGACTTTTGCATTAGCCATTGGACACATATAAAAGAAATTCAAATGGTGTAATCATATCATTCGCACTCTTTGGCTATTTTCTCCGCTTCTTCGATCCCAAACCTGAAGTGGAGAGTCACGCAGGTCGCAGGGATTGTCAATTATTAAGGGGCCTTTTGGTAATTTTCAGGAAATCGTCCGTACAGTCCCAAGGGTCGCTTTCGACCTACTTCACTCCCACTTAACCGTTAGGTCAAGCTCCCATCTGGGAGAATCTTTTTGAGATCCTTTACCAAAGTATACTATTTAAAAGAGTCCGTACTTTTTCTTCATAGAAAAAAACAATCTCATTGAACGAGTTCAAGACTAATGTTTAATACAATCAATACATGATAAAAACAACATTAATGATATTTGCATGGCACCACATTCATATCCAGTATTTATAAAAACCCAAACATTGTTCCTCTTACCAATATAGGACTAACTTAGGTGAGATTCTGTGTTTTCTCATCCATTATTGTTCTCTTTTATTAAATTTGTTTAAAGTAGTTAGGTATGACTCCAACGATATACCAATCTATATTTATTGTTTTCATTTTAATTCAGTTAATCAAATGTAAATGTTACATCACAAGGGATTGATCGATTTGTTATCATTATAAATGGAAAGTAAAGAACAGCCAAAAGACAAAAACATGTACATATATATGTTTGATTCTGGATTCAATTATACACACTGTAAAATTTATGTGTAGCTTTGGGTGAATCCGTGAGTTGAGTGATAAATTCAGTTTTAGATTGATGTGAAAAAGGTGAATAATAATATAAGAGCAGAGGGGACCATAAAGATAGATATATCACATGATCTCTTGATCAGACTGAGAGAAGATGTGCCTCAATTTCTCTTCTTCCCCCATTATTTGTCCCTGCATAACCTTCTGGTTCTGGATAAGTCTTTTTACTTAAACATTTAGCAACTATAGCAACTAACACTCTAACATTAAATGTTTAACTAGAAATGAAGATTTAAACTATAGAAAATGAATATCTCAGTGAAATTAAAGGGGATTAATAAGAAAAAGAATTGAGAGAGGGTAGGGACCAAGTGAGGATGAGTTTTATAGGCTATGGACTCAAGAAACCGAAATTATTGAGAGATGACAATAAGAAATGGAGGCGATTAGGTGTTATTAATTAATAAACTAGACTAGATTAGTAGATAGGGGCTTTCGTGTTCATGCTCCCATTCTCATTTGTTCATTAGCTATCTCATCTCCTCCCACATTTTTTGTTTCATTTCTAAAGAGTTTTAAAATCCAATAATACTTGCAAAATATTTAATTTCAATTATGGAGCATGCGTGCCACCTACTTCTCATTCCACTGCTGTTTATGTTTCTTAGTTATTCTATTAGCTCGTTAAGAAAATAAATTAAAACTTCAAACTGATTTTAAAATTAACAAATATCATAAAATCTCGTTTTATTTTCTTTTTAGAAAGGCTTCTAAGGGATCTTTCCTCATATTTTATGAAAATTTTGAAACATTTTGTGCTGTATCTAGCAAAAAAAAAAAAGCATCGTATTTCTTCTATAAAATAACCCTTCAAAATATACAAAACCCAATCTTTATATATATAGTTTCTGTTTGCTTCCCACATAATCTCCTAACTATTAAATCCTGAATTTACCAAACTGTTTGTTCCGGTAGTCCATAATAATATGATGGACTCCAAATTTTACAACCCATGAAGGGGAGATATCTGGTTTTGAGTACATACCCAACGAGCCCACATTGTTTATCTATTCTCTTATTGCACTACTCAAATGCTTTAGAGATATTTCTCAGAGGCCTCTTAGACATTTTGGTTACGTCTTAAAGCCCCATTCTATTCCAAAAAATATGGGCTAAATCTCCCATCAAGAATACTGAAACTGTACAACGAAACAAAAACACAGGAGGATAAGGTTCCACCGAGACTTGAACTCGGGTTACTGGATTCAGAGTCCAATGTCCTGACCACTAGACCATGGAACCAATTTGCACACTTCCACACAGTAACATTAGATATACCAAGTTACAAAATTAAAACTTCATTACTTCGTCAGTAGGAAATGGGGAATAAAGTCAATAATTTGGTAATGATGATTTTTTACCCGGGAAAGATAAAGAAAAAGGAAAAAAACAAAGTCGTTACATAATTAAAGTAAACCAAGTGCTTTCACACACGAGCTTCATTTTGCCTTTATATACTTTTTAGTAGATAGATAGACTATAGTCTATATAAGATCCATGTGACAATAGTTAAAATCCTCTCATATTTTCATTTCCAATGGAGCGAAAAGTCTTAAATACCCTCTTCTTCTCCGTCTTTGCCGTTCTCTTCTTCACCTCCTCTGCTTCTTCCCAATACCAAACTCTCGTCGTCAACACTCTTCCTTCCTCCGCAACCCTCTCATGGCCAGAATCGGAATCTTTAACAGATGAATCCGTTACCGAATCCACAACTTCACTCTCTGTCCATTTATCACACGTAGATGCTCTGTCTTCCTTCTCCGACGCATCTCCGGCGGACCTCTTCAACCTCCGTCTCCAAAGAGACTCTCTCCGCGTCAAATCCATAACCAGCCTCGCCGCCGTATCAACCGGACGAAATGCCACCAAAAGAACTCCACGCTCAGCAGGTGGATTTAGCGGCGCCGTTATCTCCGGTCTCTCACAAGGAAGCGGAGAGTATTTTATGAGGTTAGGTGTTGGAACTCCGGCGACTAACGTTTACATGGTGCTCGACACAGGAAGCGACGTCGTTTGGCTCCAATGCTCTCCTTGCAAAGCTTGTTACAACCAATCCGACGCGATTTTTGACCCCAAGAAATCCAAAACTTTCGCCACCGTACCATGTGGGTCTCGCCTTTGCCGGAGACTAGACGACTCGTCGGAATGTGTCACTCGTCGAAGTAAGACTTGTCTCTACCAAGTATCGTACGGTGATGGATCATTCACGGAAGGAGATTTCTCAACCGAAACGCTGACGTTTCACGGAGCGCGTGTTGATCACGTGCCATTAGGATGCGGTCACGACAACGAAGGCTTGTTCGTTGGTGCGGCTGGGCTATTGGGCTTGGGCCGTGGTGGGTTATCTTTTCCGTCGCAGACGAAAAACCGTTATAACGGAAAATTCTCTTACTGTTTGGTTGACCGGACGAGTTCCGGTTCTTCTTCTAAACCGCCGTCAACTATCGTCTTCGGAAACGACGCCGTTCCGAAAACCTCTGTTTTCACGCCGTTATTAACGAACCCGAAACTCGACACGTTTTATTACTTGCAGCTTCTTGGAATCAGCGTTGGTGGTTCGCGCGTTCCCGGCGTTTCGGAGTCGCAGTTCAAGCTTGACGCCACCGGAAACGGCGGTGTTATTATCGATTCCGGTACTTCGGTTACTCGGCTGACGCAATCTGCTTACGTGGCGCTTAGAGACGCTTTCCGACTTGGTGCGACGAAGCTGAAACGTGCTCCGTCGTATTCTTTGTTCGACACGTGTTTTGATCTATCGGGAATGACGACTGTGAAGGTTCCGACGGTGGTTTTTCATTTCGGAGGCGGGGAGGTTTCGCTTCCGGCGAGTAATTATCTGATTCCGGTGAACACTGAAGGACGGTTCTGTTTTGCATTCGCCGGAACTATGGGGAGTTTGTCGATAATTGGAAACATACAGCAACAAGGTTTCCGGGTCGCTTACGACTTGGTTGGGTCACGGGTCGGGTTTTTGTCTCGCGCGTGTTAGATTTTGAGTTTGAGTTGACTGATTTATTCCCAAAGTCTTATTGGGGAAAAAAAAATAATCAAAGCAAATTATCAAACATTGTTATCATCATCGATTTATCTTACTACTCATTAGACATGATTAATGAAGATCCCTAGATAAATATTGTACTACAACTTCTTTAAGTCAGAGAGAAGTAAATCTTGAATGTACTGTTGTCCTTTGAAAATTCTTAAAGCAAAATGAAATTATTGATAATTCACTAGCTTAAGTGTTCGTTTTTAAATGAAATTCAATGTATCTTCTCATCTTGCTTTAGCAGCACTAGACAGAACTTAATTTGGATTACTTTTTCTATCTTCTTCATAACTGATCGTTTTTTGTGCTCATGTAATATATGGCATTGGTCAGTGCGTCTCGATATTTTTGGTATGAACGTACATATGTATATTGTGTGTATCGTAAACGACACATGGTATCGTTAATGCAAGATGGACGTATGTTCTTGGTTTTTGGCTCTCCATGTGAGTGAGAGAGTGTGAATATCGGACACCAGTTCTTGGTTTTATGTGTTATATTATATGAAGCAGTCTCTCTATTTTGACAAAATAATTTCTGCAGTAAGTAACGAATCCGTAATAATAATAAAAAATCATAAGTGTGATCGATGGAAAAATAAAATAAAAAAACATCCTCAATGACGGATACAGAGACAAAGTGCGGTACGGTGGCCCACGTGGTCAGAATAATGCAACCACCGAACGAGCCACCAATTTTATACCCACTCCCTTCCCGCTCTTTCCTCCGCAAATATCTCCGATCACTCACTCACTTGCGTATTTAGTGGGAGATATGTGATCAGTCATTTTTATGCTCCTCTTATCAAAAATTCAGCCTTCTAGAAACTTATTATTACTTCTCTTGATAAATTCCAAATATATTGTATAGTCTATATAACACTCCCTAATGAGTCATGATTTCCCTTTGTCTCAAGAAATTATGTGAATTTAACGTATTGGTCAAAAGTAGAAATTTAGCATCTGTTTTTATGTGCTTTTGGAACCTTACCAGTTACAGCTTAGAAGGTTCTTATAACAAGGTGATTTTATTTGTTTCCATCATAAAATTATCTAAACACATTATCTATGACTATCAACACAATTAAAGCAATTTCCACCGTTTTTTTTTAATTTTCTTTGTTTTTTTTTTAAACCAGACTGGCACACATATCTTTCTTTTTTTGGTTATTTTGTTCATATATAAAATAAAACTGTTAAAGTAATTTTAAATATACGACAACTTTCCGTAACATGATGACAATTTGCATTTCCGATTTATTCCGGGACAAGTGTCCTGTTAGATTGATATTACTGACTCGAAGTCCACGAATCTATCATCTTGCACGTGACATATGGGACAAAGGAAAAACATGACACAATCCTTCAATTATCTCCACTTATTTGGCTATTTATGTATTTTGTAATTATTTACAAGTAAGCCCGGTGGATTAACATGATGTAATACTGGCATGGGCTAATAACAAAAATAGGCCCATAACAAAACAAAAGCCCATATACGAAAATGACCAATTTACCCACCATCTCCTAAATCTTCTTCGACCTTGCGCCGTTCAAACTTCAAATCGACGGCGAAAAATTCAGATCATACTTCCTCGATCCGTTACCGTAAAGCAATCCCCAGTGTTTCTCCACGGCGGCTCCAGTTTTCTGATCTTCATCGAACAGAGCAAAGATATACACAGGAACTTTATTCCATCTTCTTCTCAGATGCTCAACGAGCCGTTGGTTAAAAACCCTAGCGTTCTCCAAATTAGCAGCTGTTTCACCTGGATCTCCACTCGATGGCCACCCAATCTCCGATACGACCACCGGAATTTTAGGTAACCCTAAGGATTTCACGGCGGAATCAACAGAATCCAACATTATGTCGAACAGATTGGTGTATGCAACTCCAGTGTACGGATCTATGTATCTCCGTCGTTTGGGGCTATTCATCGGCTGAAACAGAGCAAAATCCAGAGGAATCGAAGGGAATGATTGTTTATAAGCGAGGTATGGGTAAACATTCACCATGAGAGGTGAATTTGTTCTTTGTAGAAACCTTATGAGTGGTTTCAAAACCGAATCACCGATCGATTGATGGAAAATCGCAGTCGAAGGAGGGAATCTTCTGGAAAGAATCGCGAGGGAATGTGTTGTGGACACTTTGATCTTCTTGTGTAATCTGTATCTCTTGATTGCTTTGTGAACATTGACCATAGCTGAGACTAAGTGGCTGGAGAATTGCGGGAGTAAGGAGACTTCGTTTCCGATGGAGATCGTTGTGATGATTGTGTTCTTGTGGTAAGGTAAGATGAAATTTCTGATGATTGATTCAGCTTCGGAGAGATTGGTGGCTAGAGATGGGATCTTGTCGTTGGGGATACAGAGGGAGAGAGTGATTCCAGTGTTGGCGAAAGATTTGGTGATTCTTGGATCCAAGTCAAAGGTTTTGACATGTTTGATGGAGAGAGAGTTGACTAGCGATGGTATTGCTTCTGGTTGAGGAAGGTTTGACCCGTAACGACCATAGTTGATTCCGATCACTGGACCTGGAAAAACGAACAAGAAAGTCTTTGAGAGTGAAAGATTCAATTTTCTCGGGAATCACACAACGGAATCGAAGATTATTTACTATCTTCAAGATTGGAGCTGTATTGTCCGTAGTTGAGTCCGATTTGTGGACCTGCGAGAAAGTGATGGAAAATGAGAGAAAAAGAGGATGAACAAGAAACGCAATGAAAGTGCTTCGTTTTCTCGGGAAAGTATAACAGAATCACCAGATTTTCTTACCTCCAAGCGATGGAATCATGGAGCAAGAAGCCATGGAGATGGAAAAAACCAGGAGAATCGAGAAAGCGTATTGCATCGTCGTCATATGGATCATCTTCATCTTCTCTCTCTTTTTTATTTTTCTCGAATGTGTTGAGTGATTTTGGTGGGAAGAGGAAGAAGACTTCGTAACTATATAAACGATCTTTATCGTAAGTACATAAACACCCATCGAATTTGGTGAAGGGAGGTTAGAAAAAATAGGGGTACTTACGTCATTTCGACCATAGGGGAAAACCAAGTTAACCGAATACGCCCAGTTTAATCAGATATTAAACCAGCAAGTGGGGAGAGAGGGGCAAATAAGTCATTTCGAATAACGGAGTAAACCGACTATAGTGGGAACAAATATTAAACCAACACAAATCTGATTTTCTTTTTCGGTTTTGTTTTTATATCGTCTTCTTCGGAAATTAGAAAGGAGAAATCTGAATTTTCTGATTGCCGGCGATGGAAGGGAGAGATGACGGCGGAGGGAAAGTTATTGGGTTGATAGAGAAAGCGACGAAATCAACTGCTCAAGAGGTTGACCCGAGGCTGCTTAAGGCGATCAAATCAATTGTTCGTTATTCTGATTCGGAGGTCCGACTTAGTGCGCAAACCCTAATGGAGCTCATGAGACATAACCACTCTCAGGTTTTTCCTTATAGTCTATGTTGTTCACATTTTTATTTTGTACAATTTTCTGATCCTTTCAATTCATAGAAGTGGGTTCGTGAAAAATTTGCTCTTTTAAGGAATAGTCAATGGTGATTGATCAGCGTTTATTGGTTGTCAAATAGAGTGTAACGCGGTGATAATTTTCTGTGGCAGGTTCGATATCTGACGCTGTTCATAATCGACGAGCTTTTCATGAGATCAAAGCTCTTTAGAACTTTGATAATTGAGAATCTTGATCAGCTTTTGAGTTTAAGTGTTGGCTTTAGAAGCAATCTACCTCTTCCTGCACCACCTCCTGTTGCCACTATGTTACGTTCAAAGGCTATTGAGTTCTTGGAGAAGTGGAATTTGTCTTTTGGGTTACATTACAAGGAGCTTAGGCTTGGGTTTGATTACCTTAAGAATACCCTCAAGTTAAAGTTCCCTGATTTACAAGCTAATGCTGCACGGATTCAACGAGAGAGACAGGAGAGGGAGATGAAGACAAAAGAGATTTTACGGAACAAGTTTGATTCCTTGAGGGATAGTTTTGGACTCTTCAAGTATGAGATTGAGGTAACTATAAAGGAAATCAAGGAGTGTATGGAAATTGTTCAATGGAGAGGGGATGATGGTGTTCCACTTGCGATATTAGATGAGGAAGATTTTGAGGAGATCCGTTGTTCTCATCTGAGGCAAATTCGTCTTGATTCACTCAAACAATCAGAAAAGGTTGAAGAAACTAGTGAAAACAGAGTTGTATTTGATGTATTGAGGGAACAGTGCAAGCTTCTAGTGACAAAGCATCTGATCTCTGTTCAAGAAGGGATCTCTCTTCTCATCAGGGTTGACGTAAGTGATAATAGAACGAGAGATTCCATGTTGAAAGACTTAATCGATATCAGGAATAACATATTGGCTGCTAAAAAGAAATGGGAAGAAGCTGGTTTTACAATTTCAGTGATGACTGGTACTCACGAGAATGAAGAAACAAACGAGGAAGAAGAAGATATCTGGGAGGAGGATGATGGTAAGGTTGAAACTGATTCAGTCAAGAACGTGGCTCCTGTGACAAGAACTCAGCAGAGTGAGAATTCGTCTTTACCATCATCAAGTGAAGCAAAGAAGTCTACATCAGAATCTAGGTCCAATAAAGCGTCAATCACTAAAAAAGTTGGAAGCAGTGGGGGCTCTCTTAGGGACAAGCTAATTTCTGAAGCGCCTGTGATGAATTGGGGATCACAGTTGAGTAATTGGGACTCCACTACGGAAGTTCGAGCTAATTATCGGGGGTTAGAGCTCGAGAGCCACTGGGGTAGGGTGGATCAAGATGCTGTAATTCCGGCAGAGAAAATAGCAGAATTGAATCTTCAGGCAACTGTTTATAGAGAAGAGAGAACAGAGACACCTCCATGCCGTGCTCCTCTAAAGAAAGGTGGTCTTTGCCAGAGAAGAGATCTCAGAGTCTGTCCGTTTCACGGACCCATTGTACCTCGGGATGATGAAGGAAACACCATAGTCCAGGAATCTCCTTTAGATGAGAGTGAAAACCAAACTTCTTCAACTACAGGGATCAACCAGGATGTGCCTATGGATGAAACAACTTCAGATTCTGATCCTAATCAGTTAGCTAGGCAAATAGCGAAACAGGCTCTGAAGAATATCCGGGAGAAAGACAAAGAAGTGATGAGGAAAAGAGCAAAGCTTGTTAAGGTTAAGGTTAAGGAACACAATCAAGAAGTTCTGCGTGATGCTGCTATAGCCTCAACTTCTAGATCAAATGTTATCGATGAAGAGTTTGATAGAGTTTTTGCTGCAAGGAAAAACAAGAAACAAACCTTTTCCTCGATGCGGCGAAAGAAAACAACGGCTAAAGATAGAATATCCCAAAGACTGCTTAGTAATCGTGTAAAAAGTACTAATCCGCAGCAGTTGGCTCAGGGCAATGATGAAAAGTGCCGGGAAACATCGGCTAACCAGTGGTAACAAATTACTAAAAGCTTCCTAGTTTTGATCCAGTAATGCCTTAAATTTGATTGTTTGATGCAAATAGAAGTAAAAAGCTAATGAATAGTTGATGAATAATCAGATCCTGTTGTGATCTCTTTTAGCTGTGAAAACAGTTCTAAAGTCAAGTCTCAGATTATATTTTTCTCAGACAAAACCCAACAGAAAGAGGATTGTACAAATGACATGTTCTGTTAAAAAGCAATGACAGATCATTGAAGCTGGATGGATCGTTGTTGTTCGCTTTTTTCTTTTATGTGGTGCGTTTTAAGGATAATATCACTCATGAGACCGATCACTCATGAGAAGCAATTATTTATGGAATAATTTTGACTTTTTAGATTGTGAGAGTTTGCTTGAGATGAAGAAGAGTAAAATGTTCTTTTACATTATCATTGGTCTGTGAAGTGACTTTGAACCCAATCCACATAGCATTACTTATTCCTCTTATGAATTTCATATTCTTAAGGCGTCTAAGTTTACCTAAATACATCTCTTTAAGTTTTTATTAAAGTAAAAAGAACGATGAGTATGTTTTTCATGAATCTTAGAAGTTTATTTAGTGGTCGATCTATGCCATCGTTTTTAAATCATTTTTCTTGTACAAATGAATAGAAATTGTTTGAATTAAAAGTGAATAAAAAACACGTAATAATAGACACACATTAGAGAAAAACATCTAGAATAAAAAAGAAGCAATCATGTGCACCATGTACATATTTAGGCCCATCTTTACTGGACCATGGCCCTTTATTAACATATTTTAAAAAGTTTTCTAAACATTTTTTTTAACATTAATTAAAAACGAAGAAATCATTGAGCAAGAGAGGATATATATTACTAGAAAATGATTATTTTTCCCTATCCAGTAATTCTTCTGAATTTTTTTCCAAATAACATTCTCTCTAACACAGCCGCCTTTGTGACCGTCCGATTTAAATCAGCGTTTCCGGTTCATTTGACGGCAGCTCTCTCTCTCTCTAGAATTGATGAAGAAAAGCATCTATCTTTATTGTTTTTGAAAATTAACAACACTTCACGAGGGTTGACCTGTTTCGGTGGTGTTTCTTCAATTCATCCCGAATTTTGATCTTTCGTTTCGATCGAAGATCAATCAAAGTTTCCACCTTTCTTCAATGGATTTGGATAGCATGGACTGTACATCAACCATGGATGTGACTGATGATGAAGAGATCCACCAAGATCGCCATTCCTACGCTTCTGTTTCCAAGCATCATACCAATCACACCAACCTGAATGCTGCTGCTTCTGGGCTTCTCCCGACCACAACCAGTGTTCATGAGCTTCTCGAATGTCCTGTCTGCACCAATTCTATGTACCCTCCCATTCATCAGGTCTTTTTTTTCAATCCCTTGTTGCCTGATTTCGTTTCCCCGGATCTTTAATTTGTTGATTCAGTTTAGGGTTTTGAGTTTCTGATGAGAAACATATGTATTTGGATATTGAAGCAGTGGTTGTGTTGGTCTTGTTAGGATTCTGATTTGACTAAATTATGGTTTGTGCTTCTGTGTATGAATTGATTTGGTTCCACTTAACAATTGTCACTAAATTTTGTCAATAGCTTTGATAACTTCCAAGATTCTTCTTATTGTCTCTTTAGAGAATTATGGAATAAGACTTACACAATTATTTGATTTCCCCGCAGTGTCACAATGGACATACGCTGTGTTCAACCTGTAAAAACAGGGTTCACAACCGCTGCCCAACTTGTAGACAAGAGCTCGGTGATATCCGTTGTTTGGCACTGGAAAAAGTAGCCGAATCACTTGAACTACCGTGTAAACACATGTCACTTGGATGTCCTGAAATCTTCCCTTATTACAGTAAGCTCAAACATGAGACTGTATGTAACTTCAGGCCTTATAACTGTCCGTATGCTGGATCCGAGTGTTCTGTTACTGGCGATATCCCTTTCTTAGTTGCTCATCTGAGGGATGATCATAAGGTGGATATGCATTCTGGGTGTACTTTCAACCATCGTTATGTCAAGTCTAATCCTCGTGAAGTCGAAAACGCCACATGGATGTTAACTGTAAGTACATATGAATCGTGCTTCATAGTTATCTGTACACTTAGTTAAGTTTTGGGGATTTGTTTAAAGGATTATTTATGTTATGAGATTTTATCATTCTGGTATAAACTATAATGCAATCAGATGAGTCGAATTTTGCTTTTGTTGCGAGTTAGGTTTCAATCGTGTGCTTAGAGATGTCCAATTTCGGTCTATTGAATATAAAAAGTGAATGAAAACCTAGTACTTTCCTAGAGAAGGTCCAATTGTTTATGGAAATTTGTCTTGACATCTATATTCTATGGCTAAACTCTTGCTCTGCAAGATCTATGGTTGTGAATCTTCCATCTCTCTACACATATTATTCAGGACTTGATATACTTTAACCATTGCATATGCTAATCAAGGTTCCTCTGTTTTGGTTTTGTTTCTGGTTCAAATATAAAAATCAGGTCTTTCATTGCTTCGGACAATACTTCTGTCTTCACTTTGAGGCATTCCAGCTCGGAATGGCTCCAGTCTACATGGCGTTCCTGCGTTTCATGGGGGACGAGACAGAAGCGCGGAACTACAATTACAGTTTAGAAGTGGGAGGTTATGGGCGGAAGCTGATATGGGAAGGAACACCGAGAAGCGTAAGAGACAGCCACAGGAAAGTTAGAGACAGTCATGATGGACTAATTATACAAAGAAACATGGCTCTCTTCTTCTCAGGTGGGGATAGGAAAGAGCTGAAACTGCGAGTCACTGGAAGGATCTGGAAAGAGCAACAACAAAGTGGTGAAGGTGGAGGAGCTTGTATCCCAAACTTGTCTTGAAAATGGAAAAGAAATCAAATTGATTTTTGAAAACCTCCCCGACTTGTCTCTGTCTCTGTTAACCATGGTTCTTGGTAGTGATATATCTGTAATTAGGGTTTTCTCTGACGATAAACTTGGGTTGTTCTTATGAATTTCTCTCTTGTCTTTCTCTTTCTCATGTCATGGAGGTTTTTTTTAATATATAAAGTTTCATCACAATTCTGCTGTATCTGGAAAATGTAAAATGTTGAACCTTTTTCAACAACGGTAGTGTTCATAAATCTCTAATGATTGTGTTGTTTAAGGCATTAGCTTTGTTTAAGAAACGACAACGTTTCATCAGTGTTCTGTTAAACCCAGCTTTGGGGTTTTCACTTGGAAGTGAGCTTTATCCCTTTGGCTCCCATCAATGGAGGTTCTAAACTCTGCTCTTCCTAATAATGGTTTCTTCAATTTCTCGTCTTTCTCGTCCAATTCGAACAGGAGACTCACTAACAAGAGAAACCAACATCGATTCAACTTGCCCATCTCCAAATTCCACTACTATCGCGTTTCAATTCTCCGAGTCTCGGCTCGGTTCGGAGAGACCTCGAGGAGACGTAATTCGCTGAGGAAGAAGATTATCGGTGATGAGAATTGGCGTTCGACTCCGAAATCTTCTGACCCAGGTACGAAACCTCTAAACGAAAGCCATAATTTCGATCACAGTGATGATTCGAAAGATAGCACCGAGGGATTGAAAGATAGGGTTGCTCAAGATTCGAATTTGCTGAATGAGCTTGAAAATTGGGTTGCTAGATATAAGAATGAAGCAGAGTATTGGGGGATTGGTTCGAATCCCATTTTCACTGTCTATCAGGATTCTGTTGGAAACGTGGAGAAAGTTGAGGTTGATGAAGACGAGATCTTTAGTAGAAGATCAGGTCTTGAGGATTTGGAATCAGTGAGTTCTAAGGTTCTATATGCGAAGAAATTAGCTGAACAGATGGAGAATGGGGAAAATGTGATCCATAAGGATAGTTCTCTTGTCAAGTTCGTTTCTTCTTCTTCTTCTTCAGAGGAAGAGTTTCGTTTTGTTAGCTCCATCCAAAACGCAATTCTTCGTCTTGACTTAATTCCAAAGTTGCCGGCGATTGGAAGAGCTGTTTTGTGTGGTTACATTGGACTCTGGTTACTGAAGACGGTGCTTGTGTATAGGAAGAGCAATGAGGTTGAGTGTACAGAGTTGGAGAAGGAGATGATGAGGAGAAAGATGAAAGCTTGGAAGGAAAAGGAAATGTCGGAGAAAGGTACTGTGGAAGTTTTGCACAAGGAGGGTTTGGAAAAGCCATTGGTTTCGTTTGAGAAGCCTAAGTTTGATCGGAAAGAACTTATGAGTAGTATTTCTAAAGTTAAGGGTTCAGAGAAGAAACTGGAACTCTTGAATGCTTCTCATGTTGAGAGTGGTGATTCCTTGGACTTTGATGATAAGATCCATGAAATCAAAGCAATGGCTAGACGAGCACGGGAGATAGAAGCTGGTATAGAACTTAATGAAAAGGAGAACCGCGAGGTGAACAAAGAAACGAGCGACAATGATGAAGATATAAGCATGCGGTCACAGAGCAGTCTTCCACATGAGGGTTTGACACCCAGTGAAGGTGATGATGATAAAAAGGAAACCTTGGGGATTTCGATTGAAATTAATCAAGAAAACACTGAAATGTTTGATTTGGCTATTCCAATGGTGAATGGAGCTATGGTAGATTCTGGTTCTCCTATTCATGAAATGGCAGCATCTGACAAAGAAAAGGTGAGTGATGTGGTACCACTAGTTCCTACAGATGGAGTCATCCAATCTTCTGATGTCTCTAAGGATCAGTTAAGTATTATGAATAATAGCCCTGGTCGTAAGTCACGAGTCATACGGTCTGTAAAAGAGGCTAAAGAGTTCCTTTCAAGAAGAAGTGGTGAGAAAGAGACTACTCAGGAACCTTCTCAGATGATAGCCCAAGACAGTGATGAAATCTTCCCAAAGCAGAGTGACGAAGAGCGTGGTGTTGCTAGAAAACACGAATTGGTTGACAAAAATAAAATCCTTGGTGCAGCTGTCAATGGAACCTTGAAATCTGCACTTGAGTCTACTTCTTCTGAACCGTTGGGGAAGGATGTTGATTCTCAACCCCAAAAGAATGATTACCAAAAACTCTCAGAACCTGGGAATGCAGTTAAGGGATCGAGCAAGCAAAGAGATTCTTCAAATAAAATAGAAGAGCGCAAAACAAGTTTTTTCAGATCAGCCAAAAGTTCTTCTGGTGTTACTGAACAAATAGAGAAGGCAGAACCATCGGGGAAGGAGAATTGGATAGAGAAAAACTACCATGAATTTGAGCCTGTTGTTGAAAAAATGAGAGCAGGATTTAGGGATAATTATATGGCTGCTAGAGAGGGTGAAACTCGGGAGCCAGGTACAATTGCTGAAATTGCAGAACTTTACCGCAGTGAGTATAATGATGAGCTTGAGTGGATGAAGGACGAAAAGCTAAGAGACATTGTCTTCCGTGTTCGAGATAATGAGCTGGCTGGTAGGGATCCATTTCACCTGATTGATGCTGAAGATAAATCTATGTTTTTGCAAGGCTTGGAGAAGAAAGTTGACAAAGAAAATGAGAAACTGTCTCATCTGCATCAGTGGATTCATTCAAACGTTGAAAACCTAGACTACGGAGTAGGTAATCTTCTCTACAACTTTGATTGAGACTAAGTTTTCTCAATATCTCACATTCACAGTTTATACGTTAATCAGCTTGCCAAAATATATCTCAGTTATCTGCCTTCCTCTTATTATTCAGATGGCATCAGTGTGTATGATCCACCAGAAAAAATCATACCGAGATGGAGAGGGTCTTCGCTTGATAAGAACCCCGAGTTTCTCAATAACTATCAAGAACAGCGCGAAGCGTTGTTTTCTGGAAAAGCTGCATCTGCATCTCCTGTGAAATATGAAGAACAGATCTCTCATCAGGAATTATCAGAGTCTGCTTCCTCTGAGAACACTCTCACCCCTTCATCTGAAATGACCTCAAGCCAGCCAAAGATTGTTGTAGAAGGAAGTGATGGATCTATTAGACCTGGTAAAAAATCAGGAAAGGAGTATTGGCAGCACACGAAGAAATGGTCACGCGGGTTCCTCGAGTTGTACAATGCAGAGACTGATCCAGAAGTGAAAGCTGTTATGAGAGACATGGGAAAAGACTTGGACCGATGGATTACAGAAGACGAAATCAAAGACGCAGCTGATATAATGGAAAAGCTGCCAGAGAGGAACAAGAAGTTCATGGAAAAGAAACTGAACAAACTCAAGAGAGAGATGGAGTTGTTTGGTCCTCAAGCTGTTGTGACCAAATACCGCGAGTATGGAGAAGATAAGGAAGAAGATTATCTATGGTGGTTGGACCTTCCGCATGTACTGGTATGTTTTCTTGCTAAACAGTTGACTGACACTGGAGAAACTCAGAAGTCCTTGAAAATCTAATCTGTGTTTTCGTGTTTTAGTGCCTTGAGTTGTACACAGTTGATGAAAACGGAGAGCAGCAAGTAGGGTTCTACACATTGGAGATGGCAACAGATCTCGAGTTAGAACCCAAACCACATCATGTGATCGCTTTCGAGAACGCTGCGGACTGTCGAGACCTCTGTTACATTATTCAAGCTCATTTGGATATGCTACGAAGTGGAAACGTTTTCATTGTTCCGCGTCCGCCAAAGGTAATGAATTTAGCCAAGGAAGAAACTTTAATTAGACCTATTTCTGTTATCAACTCAAAGTTGTTCTCTTTAACCTATACAGGATGCATATCGAGAAGCCAAGGCGAATGGGTTTGGTGTAACGGTTATTAGGAAAGGAGAACTGAAGTTGAATATTGACGAACCATTAGAAGAAGTAGAGGAAGAGATATGTGAGATAGGAAGCAAGATGTACCATGATAAGATCATGGGAGATCGATCTGTGGATATAAGCTCGTTGATGAAAGGTGTCTTTAACCTGAAGACCAAACCTACTGGCCGAAGAAGAAAACGATCAAAGCAGGCTCTTAAAGATTCTAACAAGAAAAATAGCTGAGGCACCAAGCCAAAAGGCCTAGCAACAAAGATTGGAGGCAAACTAAAAAATGAAAGCATGTCATTAATAGCTTCTATTTTCGTGTAGTAGGAACAATGCAAAAACTTGATATGCTAGGCACAATGGCACATGTTGTGTGTTTAAAGTAACCTTGCCTTTTTGATTGATCATAGGTTTGAGAGAGTAAGGGATCCTATATTATTCATGGATCACCAAAGCGTATTAGTCAGTTCTTCTTAAACGCTCTAAGAGACCCACACAAATTTGTTCTCGATTATCTGTTCTAAGATGGAATCGATAGTCTGTCTGATATGCTTAATCTGTTTTGCAGTTTGAGAATTGCAGTTAGTTATCTGGAAGCTTAAATAGATTGATAATGCAACATGTCTTCACTGAACATCTCATTGCATTTTCAGGGAATACAAAAACTCTAAAACAAAACCCACAAGGAAGAAGAAACAAGAGTTTTCTCTATTGCTGAACAAAACATATGATACTACAACAAGAATCTTAGCCAAAATCGATGCTAAGCGATACTTAAAACACTCAGGTTTTTGGGCTACCCAAATCAAAAACCAACCACAACACTTTGAATAAAAGAGTTCTTAGGCTGAGACGAGATAGCCTTGGCAACAAAAGCAAGCAATCACAATACCAACCAATGCTCCAGCAAGAACCTGCGAAGGAGTGTGACCGAGCAATTCCTTTAGCTTTCTTTGACTGATGGGATGTCCTTCGAACAAGTCCCTTATGATCAAGTTCAGAACCTGACATCAACAAACACAAAACAATGTTAATCTTATCTCACAAAGAACAAACAAGACTTACTCTGTATAAACCCTCTTTCAAGACTCTTAATTCTCTGCAGTCTTATCAAGATCATTCTACAACCAACAATAGCTATCATCAACATGTGCCTAACGTCCATAATTTCGAGAAACTTGTATTATGCTCAACAATGCAAAACCATCTAAAAGATTCAAGAACCAAGAACAGACATCAACATCTAACTGACCATGTCCATAACTCCAAATCTAGTGATGTACTTCAATTGTGCACACAGAAACCAACTTTTACATAGAGGCATTCGCAAAAATTCAACAATAATAGTGAAAGTCGAATCCATCACCTGATTCTAATAATACATTAAACTATACACACACACTCATCAACAGGGAAATCTAGTCAAACTTGTAGAATAGACAAAGCATTTAATAAGACCAAAGTCAAACGCAGTAAAAATCTCCAAAACTCAAAACTTGAAGCTTTAATTTTACCTCAGCTTGCATACCGGCATGGCGTCTAACACCAATTGCATCATACATCACAATCAAGCTAAACCCTAAACAAACAGGAAATAAGGAATCTGCAACTCCATGACAAAGCGCCACAGAGGTCGTCAAAGCCATACATAGAGCCGAGTGAGAAGAAGGCATTCCACCAGAAGCATAAAGAAGACGAAAATCCCATTTCCTCTCAATGAAGAAATTGATAACCATTTTACTCGATTGCGCAAAGAACCACGCGACTACAGCTGAAACGAAAGTTGGATTCGCAGAGAGCGTCGCAACGAAAGGGCTAATCTTTATCTTAGCGGAAGCAGTAACGCTCAAAAGGGCAATCCCTAATCCACCATTATGCTTCAAATCTCCGGCGAAATCCTCAGAAAACGCCGCCGTGTCGTCTCTGTAAGCTCGAAAACGTGACATCCATTGCCTGGATTGAGAAGAAACCAAACCCTTTATTGTTCGAATGATTGGGCGCAATACACAAAAAGGGTTTAACTTGATACGACGATTGCAATCTGGTTTAGGATTCGAAGACGATGATTTACAGCAGAATAACGATAAGGTGTTGTTGGAAGCTTCCAACTTTTGGATAGAAGTTAGCTTTACGAAGGAGAGACGAGAAGGGTAATGAGAAATGGTTTTTGAGAAACAAGCGAAGGAAGGATTTGATGTAAGAGACTCCATGAGAGAATTAAGTTGCTGCTACTCTGCGACATACAGAGAGATTAGAATACAAGTGTGTGGGAGACTTGGCGAAGAAAGATTGGAGATTTTCTTCAACCCAACTGGGCCTAATCAACAAAAACAATTTAGTTTAGCTAATTAAAATACTTTTTTGGTAAATTAACATAGAAATCGTGTGGTTGTAGAGAAAAGAAGAGACATTGTTTTCGTAAATTATAACGGAAATACCATTCGAGTATCGTGACTCGGAACATAAAAGAATATACCAAAAATGTGTCCAAAAGATGATTAATCATTAAGAATATTTGGGCTCAACATGTTCTATATTGGGCCTTGGGCTTGCTACAATGTTTGACTTTTCAACAGGGGTATTTTGGGTATTATGAATCTTTGGTTTATATATTTCTGAGAAAAATTCAACGGTCGCCTGAATGATAGCAATTCTCGCGGTTATAACGTTTGCGATCTCTTCTCCTCCTCATACGGACTCGTCGGAGATCAAATCTCGCCGGAATATTGATTCCGCCGTTGAGTAATCGGAGCTGATTAGGTTTGATTTCGTTATGGAGAGTTTGATTGCGCTTGTGAACAAGATTCAGAGAGCCTGTACGGCTCTGGGAGATCACGGCGAGGGAAGCTCCCTCCCAACTCTCTGGGACTCATTGCCTGCAATTGCCGTCGTCGGTGGTCAGGTTTGGTCTCTTTCTCCTGATTTTTGGCATGGAATTTTGAATCGGCGATCTTTGGATCTTAGGCATTGCCTTCTCGGTTCCATTTGGGGTTTTGTTGCGAAGAATAATCTGATCTCATTTTCTCACGAATCATCTGATATCTTCCCCTTGAATCATTGATTTGATCTAAACTAATGATGATGTTACTGTGTTCTATGAGACCAATGAAAAGTTGTGAGATCCTTTGTTCTTAATCAAAAACTGTTGCGTACTCATGTACATTTCTATTCTCTTGGGGATCAATCCGATTGATTTGATGAAATTGTAGAGTTCTGGAAAGTCTTCAGTGCTAGAGAGCGTTGTTGGAAAAGATTTTCTACCTCGTGGAGCTGGTAAGCTTTCTTGATAAAGACGTACATCATATAACTGAAGATTCATCTCCTGATATATGACTTACTTATGAACAACAATGTCTTCCATGTAGGGATTGTTACACGTAGACCTCTTGTCCTGCAGCTTCATAGAATTGATGAAGGGAAAGAGTATGCAGAGTTTATGCATCTTCCAAAGAAGAAGTTCACCGATTTTGGTATATTTCTTGTTTGGGAGGAGTTAATGCTCCTTATTTTTTCTGTGACTGATTGCATTATCTGTAGTGTTGTTTAGGTGCTCACATTCTTCTCATCTGGTTTTCTTATGTTTGAGATATTTATTCCTTCTTTCTTGCTATGTAGCTGCTGTGAGGCAGGAGATCTCGGATGAGACAGATCGTGAAACTGGTCGCAGCAGCAAAGTAATATCTACAGTTCCAATTCATCTCAGTATCTTCTCTCCTAATGGTAAGAGAAGCTATTGTACTTCCTACATTTGCATCAGGAAGATAACCAAGCATGCTTTAGGAGTCCTTAGGTCTTGTACACAGGGTTTTAACATTCGATCAAATCTTAAGTTTATGTTTTCTACCATCTTTCCCATTTGTCTTCCAGCCTTCATATAACAATTTTATTTACTTAAAATGTTTGTAGTTGTGAATTTGACACTTGTCGATCTTCCTGGGCTGACAAAGGTAGCTGTTGGTAAGTGAGACAGTCTTTGCTTTCCATGATATCCCACACCCCAAGTCCTCTTTATTGACAAACATGAATGAAAAATGGTGCCAATTATGTTGTAGATGGCCAGCCTGAAAGTATTGTTCAAGACATCGAGAACATGGTCAGATCGTTTATTGAGAAGGTAAGTATGATTTGAAAGAAATTAGTATGTAGCAGAATTTAATTGTAGAAGGATGATGCTACTATTCTCTAAAGATCGTGTGTTCAAGTAAAGTAACAAAGATTGATCATTAACCTTTTGACAGCCCAACTGCATCATACTAGCTATTTCCCCTGCAAATCAGGATCTTGCTACATCTGATGCCATTAAGATCTCTCGTGAAGTTGATCCAAAAGGTGCCAGATTCTTCCTTCTTTATATTTTATACAACTTCTTTCTGAATTCACTTTGAGCTTCTTTTTTGGTAGATATAAGCGACTGAGACATGGAATATGGTTTAAGTTCTATGGAGCATTGTATATATGATTGACTAGCATCGTCAATGCCTAGTGGTTCTGTTAGCTGATCATAATCTTATTATATATAATAAACGATGATCCTTGCAACTAATATACCTTGATAGTATTTTGAATTGATTGATTCTTGTTGTTTAATGTTTGCTTCGTTGCACTTGATGCGATCAGGAGACAGGACTTTTGGAGTTTTAACTAAAATTGATCTCATGGACCAAGGCACTAATGCTGTTGATGTAAGTTTACATTCAGACGATAGTAATATATATCATGAGTTAAGACTATCGTCTGAACTGCAAACAATCTATCTCCAACTGCATTATGAAAAGGACACAATGAAGATAAATATGAGAATCTCACTAAATACTGGTGAGTGAATATTCAACAGTTCCTAAGTGTTCTAAATGTTTGGACATTTCAGATACTTGAAGGAAGGGGATACAAATTAAGGTATCCCTGGGTTGGTGTTGTAAACCGGTCTCAAGCTGACATTAATAAAAGTGTTGATATGATTGCTGCTCGTCGACGTGAACGTGATTACTTCCAGACTAGCCCAGAATACAGACATTTAACTGACAGAATGGGTTCAGAGTATTTAGGAAAGATGCTCTCTAAGGTAAATAATTGAGGAGTTTGGTATATATGAAGCTTTTAACATAAAAGATTTGGTAGTTGCTCTAAAACCAGCTATAACCTTTTCAGCATTTAGAAGTTGTTATCAAGTCGAGAATCCCGGGACTTCAGTCTCTTATCACAAAGACTATTTCCGAATTAGAGACAGAGCTAAGCCGTCTTGGGAAGCCTGTAGCAGCTGATGCTGGTGTAAGGATCTTTTTCGCCTTTCATTCTTCGGTTTCTTCTCTTATTTCAAATCCCTCCTTCGTTAATACTCATTCTCCTGAATGCAGGGAAAACTTTATATGATCATGGAAATTTGCCGTGCCTTTGATCAAACTTTTAAAGAACACCTTGATGGCACGTAAGTCATCTGCATGTTTCTGGATTGGTGCTAATGCAATTTTCTGGCTTTATGATTACCACTAACAACCTCACAGGCGTTCAGGTGGTGAAAAGATAAATTCTGTGTTCGACAATCAATTCCCAGCTGCCATTAAAAGACTGCAATTCGACAAACATCTCTCCATGGACAATGTACGGAAACTGATCACTGAAGCAGATGGATATCAACCTCATCTCATAGCTCCTGAACAAGGTTATCGCCGCCTCATAGAATCATGCTTAGTCTCCATTAGAGGCCCTGCTGAAGCAGCTGTTGATGCGGTTCATTCCATTCTCAAGGATCTTATCCACAAATCCATCGGCGAAACATCAGTAAGAATATCTCTGCTCAAAGTCATAAACCCAACAACATACACTTATGAGTTTTGAAGCATGATTATGTGTTTTCATCATCACTACAGGAACTGAAGCAATATCCAACACTGAGAGTAGAAGTATCAGGTGCAGCCGTGGATTCATTGGATCGAATGAGAGAAGAGAGCAGGAAAGCAACTCTGTTACTAGTGGACATGGAGTCTGGTTACTTAACGGTCGAGTTCTTCAGGAAACTCCCGCAAGATTCTGAAAAAGGTGGGAATCCGACACATTCGATATTCGACAGATACAACGATGCATATCTCCGAAGAATCGGTTCGAATGTGTTGTCTTATGTGAACATGGTCTGCGCTGGCTTGAGAAACTCCATACCGAAATCCATTGTTTACTGTCAAGTCCGTGAAGCAAAACGAAGCCTTCTAGACTTCTTCTTCACCGAGCTTGGCCAGAAAGAGGTAACAATAATAACCATATACTAAATTACCAATATGAGCAAATTGACAATTGTATAAGATATGATGAGTAAGAATGTTTTAAAATGGTTTTGTGTTAAAAATATAGATGAGCAAATTGTCGAAATTGTTGGATGAGGATCCTGCGGTTCAGCAGCGAAGGACTTCGATTGCGAAGAGGCTGGAATTGTATAGAAGTGCTCAGACGGATATTGAAGCAGTTGCTTGGTCCAAGTAGAGAGACGAGACCTCTTCACACTCCATTTTTTGTTTCTTTAGGATACGTTTCCTTCTTCATTTTTTTTGGTCTCTTTTTTCTTTTTTCCATTTGTCTTTGTATTCGGTGTTCGAATTAACATTGTTTCTGAATAAGTTTTTGTAAGACGATAGTTGGTCAAATTATTTGAAAAAAAAAAGTGAATTCACGGACAGAAACGTACGACGTGATCCTATCTGTTTAAACCACCGGAAAGAGAGAAAAAGAGGAGCAACAGAAGAACTGAAGTAGTATTACAGAGGCGAGCAAATAATTAAAAAAAAAAACACAAGTGGAGATGCGGGGAATCGAACCCCGTGCCTCTCGCATGCGAAGCGAGCGCTCTACCATATGAGCTACATCCCCATTTTGATTCTTCTTCCACTTTAATTCAATATATCTAGTCAAAATCTGTAATATTAGACTTCGCTAGTTTGAATTTTGATTACATAAAACGCGGTGACTGATACGGTGATATCCATGCCGCCATGCATAATACAGTTTAAATTATTGTTACATTACCATTTTGCAACCAAAAACTTTTGCTTAATGTAAACCAAAAACGTAAACCGAAGTTTGTCTTTTTTTGTTGTGTTTGTTTTTAGAATGAACACATGAAAGTTTTCGTTTGTGTGATTGGTACTCATTGAAGCTGTAAAGGTTCGTACCACAATAATGAAAGTTTTAAAAACTAAACAAAAGAACTTGGTGTTTACTTTGTTTCTAAGATCTGTTCCAATATCTCCTCCCCGAAAAGAAAAGAAAAGCTGATGTTGATCGTGGCACCATCCTGACCAAATATACCTAATGAGTAATGATTCAGACTAAGACTGATCCACTTCCCACTCTGGTCCAGTTTACGACCCCACTCTCTCTCTCCCATCTCTGTCTTCTTCTTTTTTTCCCCTTAAATAAGCAAAGTAAAAAAACTCCAGATTCTCCATATCTTAGAAATAATTTCATAATTTCTCAACCTCAAATAGCAATTGACAATTGTTTTAACTGTCAAAAAAAAAGAAGCAATAATTTCATGGCATCTTCTTGGTATTTTTCTGTCGGTTCACGTGTCGATTTAGTGACAGAGGGGACATAAATTGTCCGATACTTAACCAGTGAAACATCAACTCCAAGTATCTTTCTCAAAATCCAACCGGAGCTGATTTTAAACAATTTGATGATTATGATTGATCGCCATCTTCAACCACTTTCACCACCAAACTCAATCACTCTTCTTCTTCTTCAAGTAAACATCACCCAAAAAGCCTCCATTGTTCCTCGCTCCTTCTCGTCTCTGTTTCGATTCCAACTATGAGAACCTTTGTCGGATTTTACATCCTCTGTCTCTTAATCGGACAAGATCTGCCTTTTCTAGCTGCAGATGACGCCAATGTCATAAACGATTCGACCCAGAATCTCTGTTTTGCAAACCGATTATCCGATTTCCTCCCTCCACCGTACAGCAATGTCTCCGATAACATGCCCTGTACTCCTCTTTGGAACACATTCGTCTTACGGGTAAACCAACATAATAAAGAAATAAACCAACTTTTCCTAAAACCCATAATTTTGATTTTCAATTTCTCTGCTTTTCAATAAACCTTTAATTTTTTGGGTTTCTCTGTTTTGCAGTACTCAGAAAACAGAGACAATGTGATGACGATTATAGTATCGGCTTTATACACAACCGGGTGGGTTGGGATCGGATTCTCGAAAGAAGGAAGAATGGTTGGATCAAGCGCGATGGTCGGGTGGATTTCGAAAAAGGGTCACGCCAAAATCAAACAATACTATCTCCAAGGAACGGAGAGAGACCAAGTTGTGCCTGATCAAGGAGAACTGCAACTACAAAAAGTCCCTCCGGTGGTGGCTCTTCACGGAGCAATGATTTACTTAGCTTTTCAGGTGAAATTCTCCGTTAGAGTTCCTCGGAGAGCCGTCATTCTAGCCTTTAGCACCGCTTATCCTTCCAAGCTTGGCCGTTTGACTAAGCATGATGATAAAACTACAGTCATCGTCGATTTTTCCAAAGGTAATGTATAACAATTTAAGTCCATATACATGTTAAAAACAGGGGAGAGTTCAATACTTGTGTGTTGTTGGTCAATGCAGCAAGTGGAGCAACCTCCATAAAGACGACAACTTCTACGGAGAAGACAAAACATGGAGTAATGGCGATACTCGGATGGGGTTTCTTACTTCCCGTAGGGGCAATCCTCGCGAGATATCTTAGACATAAAGACCCTCTTTGGTACTATCTTCATATCGGTTTTCAGTTCACGGGATTTATCTTCGGTTTAGCCGCTGTTATCCTCGGGATTCAGCTTTACAATAGGATCCAGCCGGATATACCGACGCATCGAGGCATAGGGATCTTTATTTTAGTTCTTAGCATTCTTCAGGTTTGAGAATCAAGACTTGCAAGTCTGTCGAGTTTAAGAATCAAAATAAGTTTTGGTTTCAACATAATATATGGAATTTTGTTTTTCAGGTTTTGGCTTTCTTTGCACGACCACAGAAGGAGACAAAGATGAGGAGATATTGGAATTGGTATCATCATTGGATTGGGAGAATCTCTCTCTTCTTTGGAGCAGTGAACATTGTTCTTGGAATTCGAATGGCCGATAATGGAGGAGATGGATGGAAAATTGGATATGGATTTATTTTGTCAGTGACATTACTTGCTTTTGTTGTTCTTGAAATATTCAGGATTCGTGGCGCTATTGGTTCGCCATCTTCTCACACCCCTCCCTCGTTTGAGGCACATCCAAATTCTACTAGTGTCTGATTCAAGATCTTCTGTTTTTGTCATTCGTTTGTTTCTTGTACATAAAGGCACTGTTTTTTTTCTGGCTAAAGCCATTATGGTCATTGAATTTTACAGTCGATTAAGTGTTGGTTTTCTAGTGGAAATCGGTCTTGGTTTAGAGAGCAACATGGTGAAATCTTTTTTTTTTTCTTTTTTTTAAAGGTTTGTTTATTTTTGGATCTCAAATTGTTGTCATTTGAAGATGTAAGTTGAGTTTTGTAGGTTGTTGTTCCTGAAAAGTGAAAACATATATACGTAATTCTTTAATTCCTTATGAGTTACGATAAATGAGAGTTTGTAAAAGTGCATAGACGTTCCTAACAAACTGGTAAAATTTTGCGTTACATTTTCATCTTAACTGGTAAAATTTTGGATAATTTTTTTTTACCTTTCAAATTATACCTCTAGCTAGAAACGCAACCATTTGCAGCACCCTATAAATTATTAACATATGAATACAAAGACTACATGAATTTTAAAATTTCAACTTGCAGATTTGTAGAGATTAGAAACTTTGATCATTAGATAAACAAAGCTCACATGCTATAAACCCAATTAATAAAAGAAACAACTTAGGCCCAATATGTAGCCCAACAAGCTTTGATTTTTCTCATAATTTGTGAGAAAAATAAAAGAAAAGAGAGAGTTATTTAATTGATGCGCCACGTCGGATTTGAGCAAAAGGAAGTTTTCGACTTGGCGCTCTTGTACGCCTGAAAATTCGCAGTCTTCCCTCGTCCCCAATCCCTGGAGCCAAACACTGTTCCATTCAACCGCCACGTCAGCATAACTCGATTTTTAATTTTCGTTTTTATTATTATTCAAGCGAATTAATTTCAGAATTAACCATAAAATAATAGTGGAAAATATATAAACCGACGACGGTCTGTGTCTCCTTCACCAGAACACAAGATCCTTCTCCTCCTCTTTTGTTTTCCTTGGCCGTCGATTTTAAGGTTTTATCCTCTCCGTAGTGAAACCACTGATAATTTTCTCCAGGGAATTTACGAGGAGGATTTGTTTTGTTTCTCCGGCGTTCAAGAGTTTTACGATTTCTCCGTCGTTTGATTTCTTAATTCAATCCTCTGAGGGAAACGAGAATTTGGTTTTCGTTTTCGAATTTAGGGTTAAAGAAGCGGTTTCGCATTGGGTTCGTTGAGTATTGAGCCAATTTGCGAGAGGAATTCAAACGTTACGAGTTTTTTTCTTTTCTTTTCCCGGAGGTCCGAAGTGCGAATCTGTTTTGTTTGATGAAATTAGGGTTTTGGAATCGGAATTTGGATGGTCGTTTATGTTGATTAGTCGACGATTGCTGAGTTAGGACATGATTTTGAAACGGACCTTGACATTCGAGAATCAGAATCTGAAGCGGTGCAAAATTGATTCAGAAATTGATTATGGGAGCAAAAAGGGTGAGATTATGGTGTATAAGAAGAGACAAAGAGCAACCGTGGATCAACCATGTAGTAGAGAACCCGAACTTCTTACAAGTAGCTCAAGCTCCTTGACCAGCAAAGAATCTCAACCGTGCTCCGACCAGTCCAAGTCTTCGCGTGGCAGAGTTCGAGCGGTTCCTTCAAGGTTCAAGGACTCCATTGTTGGTTCATGGAAATCTAGCCGTCGCAAGGAAGAGTCGACTGAGTCTAGTCATGATGACGACGTAACTCTGGGGAAGAAGGTCAAAGGTTTCAGTGGAAGCTCGAAATTGAATCGCAGCAAAGACTCGAAGCTGTTTTCACGTAAGGATAACGGAGACAGCAGCGAAGTAGATTGCAATTACTGGGATGTTAAAATTTCCATGTTGTCTTCCTCCGACGATGCTAACTTTGGTATACCGAAAAAGTCCTACGCCTCGCGTAAGAGCGTGTATAAACCAGAGGAATTTACGGTCGGCGATCTTGTCTGGGCCAAGTGTGGGAAAAGATTCCCAGCATGGCCGGCTGTGGTGATCGATCCGATATCGCAAGCGCCTGATGGGGTCTTGAAACATTGCGTCCCAGGCGCAATATGTGTCATGTTTTTTGGGTACTCCAAGGATGGAACTCAGAGGGTAATATACTAATCTCTGTGACTCTGTCTGTCTTCAAGCTTGCGTTTGATGCATTTATTTGTACTATCTTCTTCTGAAACTTCTGCTCATTAACAGGACTATGCATGGGTCAGACAAGGAATGATGTATCCATTTACGGAATTTATGGATAAGTAAGTACATGAGACGCTCTTTCTGGAATCTTTCATATTTGTTTGTTTGTTTCTGTTCCTTAGTAGTCTTTCATCTCTTCAGATTTCAGGATCAGACAAACTTGTACAATTACAAGCCAAGTGAATTTAAGAAGGCACTAGAGGAAGCAGTTTTAGCAGAAAATGGGGTCGAGGGTGATTTTGGAGATGTTGAAATTAGCTGCCCAGATTCCTCTGCGACGGAATCCGACCAGGAGTATGGAGCTGCTTCTAGAATTCAGGCACGTTTTCGTGACACATATTCCTTTTCTTTTTTTTGGGTTAGATGTTCAAGCTTGCTCTTGTAATTGATTTGGGAGGACAAAGTAAATCAATTCAGGACAGAATCTTACTTTAACTCTCACCAGTCAGTTCTATAAGCATCCTGTATAATTCATAATCAGTTCTATAAGCATCCTGTATAATTCATAATCATCTTTCTGTTCTAAGTCATAATCGGCTGGTGATATACTTTCTGGTCTAAGTCATGAAGGCATTATACATATTACATACTACATAGGCGTGGACATACTGTTTGTATCTGACTCTTTTACAGTTATTGGGAATACATCCCCTAAAATGATATGCTGATTTAATTATTTTGTAGGGTTTATGTCATGAGGACGTAAGGACCTGCGACGGTTGTGGCTCAGTAATGCCATTAAAATCTCTAAAAAGGACTAAAGGCTCACAACCGGAAGAGCTTTTATGCAAACACTGTTCAAAGGTTCTTAGCAAAATTTCCTTACTATTCAGTTTTCTTTGGTCAAAAGGAATTGAATCTTAATTTTTGTTTCAGTTGCGGAAATCCAATCAGTATTGTGGCATCTGCAAGAGAATATGGCACCCTTCAGATGATGGAGATTGGGTGAGAATCTCTTTGACCATGTTTGGTGAAATACTGACCTGAGTAATAAACTATTACATCTATGTAGCTGACTTGATTTGATGTATTAGGTATGTTGTGATGGGTGTAACGTATGGGTACATGCTGGATGCGACAACATTACGAATGAGCGCTTTAAGGTGCAGTTATACATCTCCGTGCATCTTAACTTTTGATTTTAAGTATTGAAGACTATTGTCGAATGGCTGTTCTAATTTGGTTATCATCTTAAGGAACTGGAGCACAACAATTACTATTGCCCTGATTGTAAAGTCCAACATGAGCTTTCACCAACAATATTAGAAGAACAGAAATCAGTGTTCAAGTATGTTGTTAACATCTCATGTTCTCTCACTTTAGTCTTCTGGAAAACAATATGTTCTCCTGCTTTTATTATTTGCATTGTTCTATTGCTAATTCTTTAATTTGCAAAATTTCCTCTTCACAACCTCGTTGGGACAGGTCTACAGAAAAGACGACAGAGACTGAGCTGCCTGATGCGGTTACTGTAGTCTGTAATGGCATGGAAGGGACATATATCAGAAAATTTCATGCGTAAGTATTAGATGGATCAGCTTTATTTCAATTTCCTCATTTGAGCAGGATTTTGTTTGCTCATGACTACACAATGCAATGCCGTAATATGATTTTTTCTCTGAAAACGACAATTCTGCGCTTGATCCTAGACTTCTGTTACCATTCTCTTGTTGTTCCAGAGATTAGAACAACACATTTATCTTGGAACTATTGGTTTCAGAATTGAGTGCAAGTGTGGTTCATGTGGGTCAAGGAAGCAGTCACCAAGTGAATGGGAACGGCATACAGGCTGCAGAGCCAAAAAGTGGAAGTATAGTGTAAGAGTGAAAGACACAATGCTACCTCTAGAAAAATGGGTACATTCCTTATGCTTAACTCTCTCATAAACTTGCCCTTATATATACCCCTGAAATTTACATGCATGATTCTATAAGAAATTTACTACTGACAACAAGATATTACAGATTGCAGAATTTAGTACCTATACTCTAGAAACCCAGATGTTGGATAAGCAAAAGATGCTCTCTATGCTGGAAGGTATATTATAGCTCAACTCTTGGCGTCCTTCTTTTGGAGTTTAAATTTGCTAGGAAACTTGCTTACTACTTATTTTATATGCGCAGAAAAGTATGAGCCAGTCAGGGCTAAGTGGACGACTGAAAGGTGTGCTGTATGCAGATGGGTAGAAGACTGGGAAGAAAATAAAATGATCATCTGTAACAGGTTACTTTATGGCATTTTTTGGTTATACTGAATTCTACAGCGATCTTATAACCAAACATGAGACATAAATATGTAAATCTGACCAAATCTGTCTTCAGATGTCAAGTGGCTGTGCACCAAGAATGCTATGGGGTAAGCAAATCTCAGGACCTCACTTCCTGGGTGTGCAGAGTATGTGAAACACCAGACATTGAAAGAGAGTGTTGTCTTTGTCCCGTAAAAGGTACTACTGCAGAATTAGCTCTCTTTATGATTTTATTCCGATCTTGCATTAGTAATGGTTTATTCTTGACTGTCCTGTCACAAGATTACATTAGGTACAGTCATTCTGAGAATTCTCTTTTGGGTAGAGGTGCTATAAATTGAACTCATTTTCCCTATTTCTATTTCTTTCCTGAACTCTTCCATTTGTGCAGGCGGTGCTTTAAAACCAAGCGACGTCGAGGGTTTGTGGGTTCATGTAACATGTGCTTGGTTCAGACCGGAAGTTGGGTTTTTGAATCATGAAAATATGGAGCCTGCTGTTGGACTTTTCAAAATTCCAGTAAATTCATTTCTTAAGGTATAATGAAATGCTAGAAGTAGAAATTGTAACCAATATGTTTTATTAGAATTGTATAATATACGTCTGATATTTTCTGAAAACACCTTTTAGGTTTGCACAATTTGTAAGCAGACACATGGTTCCTGCGTGCATTGCTGCAAGTGTGCCACTCACTTTCACGCAATGTGTGCATCACGGGCAGGTTACAACATGGAGGTTAGTCCTTAAACTACTTAGCCTCTGTGTGAATATGATAATTTTCATTCTTCACGTTAAAACCGTTGCAAAGGTGTTCTGTTAGTTAATCATCTTAGGAATGTGTAACTGATGCTGTTTTCTATGGAATTTAGTTGCACTGCCTGGAGAAAAATGGTGTGCAGAGAACCAGGAAGTCAGTTTACTGTTCATTTCACAGGTTTGTTTTTCCGACATATTCTTTAATTGACCTGTTATGTGATATTGGGACATACTGATCGCCTGTATCATTTTACCCACTATGTAGGAAGCCAGATCCAGATAGTGTTGTAGTTGTGCACACACCCTCAGGCGTATTTGGCTCTAGAAATTTGCTTCAGAATCAATATGGGCGCACCAAAGGTTCAAGACTCGTTTCCAAGAAGATGAAGCTTCCAGGTTTTGAAACCCAAACCCAAGCCGAACAGAGTCGTGTATTTGATTCTCTTTCTGCAGCAAGATGCCGTATCTATAGTAGATCAAACACAAAGGTATGCTTCTGGGGATCTTGTTTATTCTTGGACGTTGGAGAGTCTTTCATTATTAACTATTCCCTAGCAAAGCTCCTACTTCATATCTGTTACTGCTGATGTTTCAGAAGATTGATCTGGAGGCTATATCCCACAGGCTTAAGGGACCAAGCCATCATTCTTTGGGTGAAATCGAGAATCTAAACTCTTTTAAGGCAAGTTTCTCATTCAGAGCTCCATTCATGTCAGTGTTTTGCTTTCTTGGGGCAATTTTTTCTGAATATCTCAGCAAGATCTTAATTTTCTTTTACCTTGTTACACCAGGAAGCAGATTTTACCTCATTCAGAGAACGGCTAAAACATTTGCAGGTAAACATTGATTCAATGAGTTAATATTTTCTCCATCTTGTTATCCTAAAATATCTATAAACAATATTATCTTCTTCAGAGGACGGAAAATTTTCGAGTCTGCTTTGGTAAATCTGGCATACATGGATGGGGTTTGTTTGCAAGGAATAGTATTCAAGAAGGAGAAATGGTATCTAGTTAATGTTGTATTATTCATGATTTCGATATGGCTAAATTGAAATTCTTGAGGCAAACTAACTACTGATTATCAAAATTCTTGTTCAGATCATCGAGTATCGTGGGGTGAAAGTTAGGAGAAGTGTTGCAGATCTGAGAGAGGCAAACTATCGATCTCAAGGCAAAGATTGTTACGTAAGTTCCGATTGCTTGCTTACATTAACCATTATCCGCTACATCTAATGGTTAACTTATTGACTAACGACGCAGCTATTCAAGATAAGCGAAGAGATAGTAATTGATGCCACAGACTCTGGAAACATAGCACGATTGATCAATCATTCAGTAAGTTCCCTAAATTGACACACAAGACCAAAACCTGGTAACTTACTAACGATGTTTATGTCTTGTGCAGTGTATGCCCAATTGCTATGCTCGTATAGTGAGTATGGGTGATGGAGAAGACAACAGAATCGTCCTCATTGCAAAAACCAATGTCTCAGCTGGGGAAGAGCTTACGTAAAACATTTCTCTTCTCATAGAATTTAGATTATATCCATATGCATTAACCTTAATCATGAAAACTCAATTTTCTACAGGTATGATTATCTCTTTGAGGTTGATGAATCTGAAGAAATCAAAGTGCCCTGCCTTTGTAAAGCTCCAAACTGCCGCAAATTCATGAACTAGAGCTCTCTCAAGTCTAAACCATTCTTGCAAACGTTCAATCTTGCTTTGGTAATTTGAACAGTAACTGCGGTGGGAAGTTAACCGATTTTTTTCCTCGGCGGCTAGTTCACGGGGGAAATCCCGTGGCATAATGCTGACTTCTTTCCGATTGATTCATTAAAATGTACATCCGCTGGATACTTTTCCGGCGTAGCAATTTTGTAAATGTCTAGAATTCACCCACTCTAAGAAAATAACTTCACAGCCAACAAACTAAAGTTCCAAAATGTTCAAGTGTTAATATAGCTTTTCATATTTTCCATAATACAGTTTCTGAATTTTCTATAAATTATATCGATTTACTAGGCCTACAATATCTTGATTTTTCATAACCAAGGTAAACCACACTCTCGGTTAAGGTTCCGTCTGTTGGTGCTAAACCGGGTTCGAACTAATTTAATAAAGATTTAAATTTTAAAATATACAGTCAGAAAGTTTGTTACAGGGGTAGAAACGTCATTTGAAATTCGAAAATTTCAAATTCGCTGTGTCTCCCTCGCGGGTATATATCACAGCTACACGTTCAGAGCTAAAACCAAATTCTGAAACAAATTTTTTCGCTTAACAAATTAGCGACTAGTGAGATACTGAGTGAGAAGAGAGAGAGAGAGAGAGAATGAAGCTGAGATCTGGTGATGCCGAAGGAGATAGTAGAGGGAAGAGGATAGTTCCGGTGGGAGACGGAAATGGTGGACGGAAGAGAAAATTGGTGCAGAGCAACGAACAGAAGAACGATCTTCAGAGAGACGAAGATGGTAGAGCGAAGAGAAGAATCGTTCAGAGCAGCGACCAGAAGAACGGGAAGATCCTCAGAGGAATCCATGGCTGTGTATCTCCTCGGTGCTCTGCTCAGACTTACCAGTCTCGCTTCTCCTGGTATTTTCTTCTTCTCTATGAACGAAATAGATCTGTTCTCAGATATTTTTTGTGTACGAGTTTGGGCTGAGCTCGAATTTGATTTTGAAATGTTTGTACGGCGTTTAATCTTACTGTATTAGATGGATCTAGGAAATAGAGTTCGATCAATCATCTTCGGTACCTTCTGGAAATGAAATCTCGGAACCAATTTGATTTGTATGAGAATTAGATGCTTATATCGATCTCTGATCGTGAGTTCGTGACTGTGTGGTTGCTGAAACCTGGGATTTGTGTTTTTCTTCATATTATTCGCTTTCAATCATCAGAAATTGAATCCAGATTCAAACGAGGAAGAATTTTGAAAATCAATCGCTATATCTCCTCCAATTTCGAATCAGGTTTCTGTATTCAATGTATCTTATATCTTTCTCTGCAAAATCAGGTTTGAGCAAGATATATGGACATACATTTCAAGGTTTTTGGATGGTAAATCACTGGTGAAGCTGGGAGCAACAAACAAATGGTTCTACAAGATCGCAATGGAGGATACTGTTTGGAGGTTTGCCTGCTTGCGTGATCTTCAGGTCCCTCAGCCGTTTCCCGTTTCTACCACCTGGATTAAGATTTATGCTTCAGCTTTTGGTAAGTTTCACATCAATATCCGAGTTATACATTCTTCTGCAGTGGTAAACTAAGAAACGATATGGAAAACTGCAGATGGGAGTCACTCTTACTTGTTCCGTCAGAAGGAGAAGCATATTGGTTAGTCCACGAATTGGATTCATCATACTCTCTTACTCTACTAATTAGTCATGTTAAATATAGATGCTGTACAGATCTTTGACTTTGAAGTACTTCATTTGCTGATCACAGACTCATTTTGATCTCTGGTTTTGTTTGACACTGTAATTATAGATTGGATGCGGATTGGTGCCTTTGTTCTTGACTCTCAAACTTCACTCCTGACTGAGAGTTTGAGTGGTCGTCTGAAAGTCCCAAGGGAAGGAACCATAGAACGAATGTTACAATCCAGTGGTTCATGTGTTATCAACGACATCAAAAGCGGTATTTGGATTGCGGGTGAGAAAATTTTCTTATTCATGATCTTTAGAAACTTTGGCAACTGCAGGAAAAACTGTAACATGGCTGATCTCATTTTCCAGATTTACAGCTTGTGCGTTGCCCTGTTTGTGACCTCAGTACCTGTGATGGTAAAAGACACTAATCAACTCTATTCTGTTGCTGAAACTTTAGTATTGATGTTAGTCTATTAGTTTCTGCAATAACTAATTACAACTAAGATTGTTTCTATTTACTATGTATAGGAACAATGCAAACACTTGATGCTAGGCACCTTGAACTGTTCCTTAGTGAAGGCTACAAAGATGGAAGCTGGGATTACAATCTAATTGGATCTCATAAGTTGCAGAAAGACGCAAGTGCAGCTTGTGGAGCCATATTTGACCTCAAACACCTTAAAGAATCTTCATCCTCAGGTAACTTCAAATCTTCTTTACTTTTATGTTCCTTTACTCCTCTTTGAATCATTTTCCTCTGTCTCATACATTTCCACATGAAATTTCTGTAGGTATTCTCAACCTCAAGTCTTGGACCGGAGAGGCAGATGATTCCCAACCTAAAGCAGTTATCGCACCCCATGCAGTTGCTGTTCACACAAGATTGCAAGAAAACGAAGGTATATGTCCAAATCACATTGCATAATCAACCATTTTTATCTAGGAAGTAAGAAACACAATTACAATTCTTTTACAAATCTAAATTGCAGGAATCCTTGTGAAGTACCACACAATGAAAGCAGGAACAGACGGTGACATTGTTTCCATCAGAATCTCCCAGCAGCTTCTCTGATTCCTTCACAGTGCATTGTCTCAAAGTCACACAAAGCTTTAAGTATTTCTAGTATTCAAATCCTTTTCCTCTTCAGTAAAATAAAGATATACATTTATTTGTCCCCTGAATATTGTATGTTGCAAGAAAAATCTGACTGATTATTGAACTTCTATACAAAACACAAACCCAATGAATATTTAAGAAGATTTAATGTGGACCATTCTATAACAAAATTAGACTATTTCCTGTTTTCCTTGCTTGTCACTTTAGCTTGAAGCTCTAGTATTTCTTCTTCCTCCTATTAAAAAACAAAACAAAAAGACACAAGTTCAAGAAGAATCAACACAAATCCATAAGCAAAATTCTGTTTGTATGGGAATCTTACCGCCACCATTGATTTAACACAAGAAGCAAGATCACCACGGGCGGTGAAAAGAGCCATCAACTCAGCCACAAGCTCCTTGTCTTCGTGTTTTCTCACAAACTTCTTCAAGAAATTCTCATTTGTGCATATCAACACAGTGGCTGCAGAGGGGAATTCACTTCCAATTAATCCTTTCGACATCAAAGCTTTAATTACGTTACACCTTGGTAGAATCCTCTCCTCCATGCTGTAAGACAGCATCTTAGGGCACAAAGACCATTTCATCTCCTTCATCAGAAAGTCAGCCTTCTTCTTCACCGACTCTGCAGAATATGCAATGCATGGAGGATGTCGTTTTATCATCATCTTGAACTCATCTCTGCTGAATCCTAGGCTTAGAAAGGTTTCAGCGGAGTTTGATATGTTCTTCTCCGAGAGTCCCAGAATCCTTGGAAACTTCTTGAAAAGAGACCATACATCCCCAACAGCAAAGCCTAACCTCTTATAGATATTGATCTTTTCTTCTTCTTCTTCTGTTTTGTCACTCATTTTGTAAATAACTTTTAGAGCCTCGACAAACTTTGGCTTCGTGGGATCAAGACCCTTACCAACAACCTTGTTCACGGTTTCTTCAAATCTTCTTCTTTTCCCAAAGACAAGTTTGTTATCAGATGTAAGCAAGGATAACAAGAGATTCTGAGGCACACCAAGTTCTCTCAAAGCCCATACATTTCTCATGACATTCCCCTCCATACCACCTTTTGGCAAAGAAGGAGCTAAATTTCCACTCTTATCTGCGGTTGTCATGTATTTGAAGACATGATAGTATAAGCCGGCAGTTTTAGTCCCTTCCATTCCCAAGATTTTAGGAATTTTCGGTAGGATCTCAGAGAGTTCAACACTTGTAGCTCCTCTAGACCGCAGAAACTTAAGCTTGGGAGCAATGGACTTGCGAGCATCTAAGTCAAACAATGGTGGGTAACTCACAACCATGTCGCCGAACTGAGAATCTGTGAACCCATGACGTCTAAGAAGAATCAGAATTGCATCTTGCTTGGAGTAGACTAACCTCGTTAACCTTTCTGCCTGTTTTAGAGTTAGACCCTCGTAAGCGACGACTGGCAAATTCCTCCTCCATTTTTGACCATCACTTACGGAGGAGAACGTTCTGGGAAAAGCAGAGAATACATGTTTTTGCATTGAACCTCTCAAAAGAGACTTTCTTCCATGGATTAACAGAGAGTACATGACTGACCAAATCTATCCTGCAAATCTGATCGAGACACCAAAAACAAAAAAACAAATACAGAATCTTTTAGGGTTTAAGAGTTAAGACAATACGTTGGGCCATTTCTAAGTGGGAGTAAATGGACCTTGTTTCATTGTAAACGGGCCTTGTATATGAATAAAAACAACGTTCGAATTAGAAATGTCAAAAAGAAGATATATATTTTCCTTGTTTGTTAATCAAGAGAGTTCGTGACAAAATCGAAATTCTTATAACTGAAACTTCTTACTTTGTTTGCTGCCTCTTTGTTATTAGCGGAGTTCATGCTTAACCAACTAGGAATTGAAGAGAGTGAAGTTACAAAGAATATGGCTGAGGTAAGGTAAGTGATTTTTCAAAATTCTTGATTCTAAACATTTTCCTCTGTCTCATACATTTCCACATGAAATCTCTGTAGGTATTCTCAACCTCAAGTCTTGGACTGGAGAGGCAGATGATTCCCAACCTAAAGCAGTTATCGCACCCCATGCAGTTGCTGTTCACACAAGATTGCAAGAAAACGAAGGTATACAACTTTGCATCATCAACCATCTTTATCTAGAAAAAAGGAAGAGAAAACACAAAATTTCTTTCTCTTACATATTTTAAATTGCAGGAATACTTGTGAAGTACCACACAATGAAAGCAAGAACAGACGGTGACATTGTTTCCATAAGAATCTCCCAGCAGCTTCTCTGCTGATTCCTTCACAGTGCATTATCTCAGAGTCACACAAAGCTTTAAGTATTTCTGGTATACAAATCCTTCTCCTCTTCACTAAAATAAAGATAAACATTAGCCCCTCATTAAATTTTTTACAACTTTAATTTACGATATATTGCAAGAAAAGTCTGACAGATTATTTGAACTTCTTCTATATGAAACACATACCAATGAATATAAGAAATTTTATTCTACACCAAATTAGATTATTTACTGTTTTCTGACTTTTTCCGTTGTCTATAAGTATGTAGTTACAATTCCCTTAGTGCCTTACCACAATATGACTTTCTCGAAACAATTCCCTCTTCTTCTCTTTTTCTTCTTCTTCTTCTTCCCTCTCCTAAATGCCTCAGAACCAAAACGTTGCTACAGTTCCTCCTGTGGAGGAAACAACCTTGACGTTAGGTTCCCTTTCTGGCTACCCCCTGAGCAATCTTCTTCCTGTGGCTACCCAGGATTCAACCTCCATTGCACCGATCGTCATAAGACAGCCTTAAAGCTTCCAAACTCCGGATCATTTCTCGTCCGAGACATAAAATCGCAGCGTATTCGCCTCAGCGACCCTGATAACTGCTTAGCCAGGCGGCTTCTCAGCTTCGACGCTTCAGGGTCTCCTTTTTCTCCTCTTCACCAAGTCAACTACACTTTCTTGAGCTGTCCTAACGAAAACGTCAAATCCTCTTCTTTGGAACCCATCCATTGCCTTGGTAACTCCACAACCTCCTTCTTCGCCACACCTTCAGATGTCACCGGTTCATTGCCGTCCTCTTGTCAAATCTTCAAGACACTACTTCTTCCGGTCTCTTCACCACTCGCAGTTGACCTCAACAAACAAGACCTCTGGCTGAAATGGGACTCACCGGATTGCACAGGTTGTGTTGATTTTAGTCCGTTATGTGGCTTCATAAACAATACCACCCTCCAAGTCAAATGCTTCGCATACGTTGATTCAGGTACGCACACACACCCCAGACATTTCTTCTCTCTTCCTATTAGTTCTCACATATACACCCCAACTTGAAATCATAATCTTGGCCTCATCAAGAACATTTTCTCTTAAAAATGAAATCCAATTTTCATTGACTTTTTTTTCTTCAGGAAATCCCTGGTTAATAACGTTAAAGATATTGTGCTTATGCCTATCGGTACCATTCTTCCTAGTGATAACTCCTACCCTCTGTATCATTTTTATCCCAATCCAAAACCAAAAATCCAAGAATGTCCCTTGGCGAAATGATACTCTCTGTCCCATTTGTTTATCAGAATACACAAGTGAAGAGACCGTTAAGTGCTTACCCGAATGTGAACATTGCTTCCACAACGAATGCATCGACCCGTGGCTCAAGTTGCATAATTCTTGTCCGGTTTGTCGGAATTCGCCTTCATCTCTGCCAACTAAAGCTGCGACCAACGCTGTCTAGATTTGATTTTTGTCAATATTGTTTGTTTATCGTAATTGTCTGGTGACGATGCTGCGCATTACGCAATTTCAGACAAATATTTCCCAAGCTTTACTAATATAATGGATGTGAATTTGTCTCCGATCTTAGCTAGTAGTTTTTGTCTAAGTCAAACCTTCAAGTACGTGAGTCACACGCACGCGTTTCTAAGCGAGTGAGCGTAGTAAGTTATAGCGTTAGCTAAACGAAGCCAAACTTTGAGTCCCCATTATTGGGCTTCAAACAAAATTTTAGACCCACATAATTGGGCTTGAAATAATATGGGCCTCATGTCCATTTTCTATCAAGTTAAAAAAAGTATACGGACTTGTCAGAACTGAGATCAGTTTCATGATTCCCGGACCCGGAGAGAAGTTAAAGCGGTAAACGGATCAGAAACAAAAACAACATCGATTGTGAAGGAGTTGTGATTCCTTGGAAAATCAAACCGGAAATCCCTAGATCGGTTTTTGTGTGTGTAGTGTTAAGGTTCATAGCCTTAGAATAATCTTCATCTTCCAGTAACTTAAGCTTACTCTTATGTCTTTTTTGTCGCCATTATAATAGTTTCCTTTGTCTCACCTTCTTCACATGAAATTGTTATAAGGTATTCCTCCACCTCTAATCTTGTACCGGAGACTCAGAAGATTGTTTCCATCAGAATCTCCCACAAGCTACTACAGTATGTTTCTTCTTCTTCGCCCTCCAAAAGCTTTTAGTTTCAGGTTTGCAAAATTCTCTTCCCCTTCAATGTTATATCTTGTTGCTTGAATAATCTGAGGAACATTTCTTGAGCTTAATTAATGAAGAATATGTAACAATAGGACGACTAAATTAGATAATAATGTTGTCTGACTTTTTCCATTAGTCTATAAGTACCAATTTTTCTCAGTTTTTAATGTTCCCATCCCTTAGTGCCACACCACATTATGTTCTCAAAACAACTCCCTCTCCTCTTCCTCCATCTCTTCCTCTTCTTCTTGCCCCTCCTAAACGCATCAGAACCAAAACCTTGCTACAGTTTCTCATGTGGCCAAGGGAGCGTCGTTGTCCGTTTCCCTTTCTCCCTATTCCCCTACCAACCTGAGTCATGTGGCTATTCAGGATTCAACCTCCTATGCACAGATGATGGCAAGACTGCCTTAAAGCTTCCTAAGTCCGAACCATTTCTTGTCAGAGAGATCGACTATGAAACACAGCGTATTCGCCTCAACGACCCTGAGAATTGTTTGGCCAGACGCCTTCTTAACTTTGACCCTTCGGGGTCTCCTTTTTCTCCTCTTCGCTCTCGCAACTACACGTTCTTGATCTGTCCTAAGGAAGCGAACGTCACAGCATCCTACAGAGCCATCGATTGCCTTGGTAACTCCACTTCCTCCTTCTTCGTCGTGCAGTTGGATCTGGTCGGTTTGATGCCGTCTTCTTGTCAGACCTTTAAGACGTTACCTCTTCCATTTTCTTGGTCTGTCGCCTACACGGCATTCCCCGGTGGCCAAAACAGTCGAGACCTGTGGCTCAAATGGGACTCGCCCGATTGCAGAGATTGTGAGAGGAGGACTAATTCGAGATGTGGATTCAAAAACAATACTTCGCTCCAAGTCGAATGCTTCAGTTCTGTTAACCCCGGTACGTACGATCTCAATTCTTCTCTTTTCTTTTGTACTTCACAACATTCCAACTTGAAACGACATCATCTACTTTTGAGAATCTTCTTTCCCAAGGAATCCATTGATTGTGGAAAGCTTCAAATCCAACGAGTTGTTAATTTTTTTCTATTCTTTCGGATAGTCAGTCAGTTATCTACCGATTAAACAACGAAAAAATGAAATCTAGTTGGCTTAAAATAATGACATCAAACCATTGACTTTGATTAATTAATCAATCAAATAACAAACATGAGAGAATGTCGTAACATTAGAATATATGAATATATGTACATACAAGTTTCACCGTTGACTCGTTTTGTTGTTTTGAAAACAGGACTTCACAACACAGGCTTACAAGTACTAAAGATAATCTGCCTCTCCCTAGTAGGACCACTCACGGCCTTGACTTTTTGTGTCGGTCTTGTCATGTGCAGTTCCGAGAGAGTCTCTTCCCAAATACAACACGCAGTGGTTGCACGCCTTTCTGGATCCGTAACGCCACAGCCAAGCGATGAAGTCGCAAGGACGGGTCTCGATGAGTCTACGATTGAGTCATACAAGAAAGTTGAGTTAGGGGAGAGTAGGAGACTCCCGACCGGATCAAATGATGTTGTATGTCCCATTTGTTTGTCAGAATACGCAACCAAAGAAACTGTTAGGTGTTTACCTGAATGTGAACATTGCTTCCATACCGAATGTATTGATGCGTGGCTCAAGTTGCATAGTTTCCTGCCCGATTTGTCGGAGTAATCCATCTCCTGCGCGCGATTAATTGTTTTGAATAACGTTTGTATATAATTTGGATCTCTTGGATTCTCTAAAAGATTTTTCGATGCATCCATCTCTAAAATGTTTTATTAGATACATTTCAAGGCCCATAATTGCATTAAAAACTCTGTTGAAACGAAGCCCAAACGCCAAGTTTACTAGAGAATAAAAATGCAAAAGGAGAATTCGTGGATTTTCCTTGGCAGATTACTTATATAAAACCCCAAAATTGGGAAATTTCATGGGCTATGAGGAAAGAAGATATCATATATAAGCATTTAACTCTTTGTGTATATTCTACATTATTCCATTTCTTTAGATCATGTTTCTATATTCAACTCTTTATGTAGATTCTGTATGTATGCATATATTATATATTTCACTTTCTTCATGTAAAGTTGAAATTATTCCATTTCTCTAAAATCCTGTTTCTCCATTCGACTCTTTGTGTATATTCTATATGAATGCATATATTATATATATTGTATGCACAGATGTGTGTAATCAAAAAGAACAATCAAGCCTAAAACTTTATACTCTGCTTCATTGTATCAGACACAGGTTCGTAACTTGTGCGGGAAGTAACTTGGAACTTGAAAACTGTTTATATTTGTCTGAGGATCATGAATCCAGTAGTCTAATTCTTGTTCCCCATAGATTTGTTTTTGCTTTTTAGCTATCTAAGTCAGTTCGTTTAAAGATTTATTACTAATTCGTGTGTTTCCTTAGGTCTGAAATTCATTTTCATATTCATATCTCTCTTTCTTGTTTTTGTTTCAGAGATGGCTGCCAATGAATTCTCCGTCAAGCAAATCTCTCCAAAGCTGCAGGGAGGAGAAAGAGGAGCTCGAAACCGTTACGGCCCAACTTCTTCACACGACCTCGTCGAGCAGATGGAGTTTCTTTACGTAGAAGTAATCCAAGCCATACGGAACTCTGCTGTAAACCCTATAGCCCGCACATGTATCCCCATCGTCGAAATCACTCTCGGAAACTACAAATCCTCTACAAAAAATCTACCAATTGGACCAAATATGGATTGGAACCAAGTCTTTGCTTTCGACAAAACCAAAGGTGATGTCTTGTCGGTTACTCTTAAAGACGGTCCGACCAATACCGTAATCAACAAGCGCAACTTCAAGCTGGCCGCGGATATTCCAACTAGGGTTCCTCCAGATGCAAGAATCGCGCCGCAGTGGTACTCTATGCATAATACCGAAACCGATTTTTACATGGAGTTGCTGATGTCAGTTTGGTTCGGTACACAAGTTGATGAGGTTTATCCAGAGGCTTGGTTTTCAGACGCCTCTGAAGTGAGTGCCGGTTACGTGATCAACACGCGACCTAAGGTCTACCTAGCTCCAAGGCTCTGTTATGTTAGGGTTACCATTGTTTCAGGTCACGATTTGATTCCTACGGATAGAAAACGGACTCCTTCGGTTTACGTGACAGCTACTCTTGGTCAAGTCGCTCTAAAAACCGGAGTTTCTTCCGGGACGAACCCGTCATGGAACCAGGATCTAATCTTTGTTGCATCAGAGTCGTTAGAAGGAACTGTCTACATTAGGTTAATCGACAGAGTCGACGAACAACACGAAGAATGCATAGGGATGTTAAAGAAGAAGCTCTCAGAGATGACTCCGCTCAAAGTTCCAAGTTCCGCACCGGCTTTGTTCTACGACATTGAAACGCCGGTTAAGGTCGAACCGGCAGGCGATTCGAGGAGGTTCGCTAGCAGACTCAAGATGAAACTAGCCACTGATCAAGCTTATCACGTCGCTGATGAATGCACCCAATACTCGAGCGACTATAGAGCTTTTGCTAAAGGGTTATGGCCATGTCTGCTCGGGAAATTAGAAATTGGGATTTTGGGTGCGACGGGTTTAAAAGGAAGCGACGAGAAAAAACAGGGTATCGACAGTTACGTAGTGGCTAAATACGGGAATAAATGGGTCAGGACTCGAACCGTGGTTGATAGTGTCTCACCCAAGTGGAACGAGCAGTATTCGTGGGATGTTTACGAGAAGTGTACGGTATTAACGCTTGGAATCTACGATAATCGACAAATCTTTGACAAGAATCAGGCGAACGATGTTCCCATCGGGAAAGTGAGGATTCCATTGAACCGTGTACAATGTGACTGGATTTACACTTGCTCGTATCCGATTCTGAAGTTGGGAAGCAGCGGACTGAAGAAAATGGGAGAGCTTCAGCTCGCGATTCGCTTTGTTTATGTTGCGCAAGGGTACGCACGGTATACAGCTCCTTTCCGTTTGATGTTACCGAAAGCTCATTACAAATCTCCATTGTCCATGTCTCAGATCGACAAGTTGAGAGCACAAGCTGTTGAGATTAACTGTGAGAATCTTGCGAAAACAGAGCCGGCGTTGAGAAGCGAAGTAGTGTCGGATATGTTGAAGCCGAAGAATAAGAGTTTCAGTATAAGAATAACCAAAGCTAATTTTGATAGGCTTTATAGAGTCCTTAAGATGGTCTTTTGGTGTGTTTCGGTCATTGCATCGGTCAGATCCACGACAGAATTAATTCCGAAAGTCATTGCGTGTTTTGTCAGTCTTGTGTTTCTTTTTATGGAGTACTGGATATATTGGTTGGCGACTTCGTGGGTATTTGGGATTTGCATTGTGCTTATACTTCTACGGGAAATTGTCAAGTCCCCGGGGAAAATATATGACTGGTTGCCTTATCGGATCGTCACTCCTCCTCCTCCATTGATTCTCGTCGATTTGAAGCTACGGAAACTGGACTCGATCAACCTAGACGAGTTAGCCGAAGAGTTTGACTCGTTTCCGTCGGCGGAGAACGATGTAAACATTCTTAAGATGAGGTACGATAGGTTGAGGAAGATTATGGAGAACGTCATGTTACTAATGGGAGATGCTGCTACACAAGGCGAACGGTTTCTAGCGGCTTTTACGTTGCTTGAGCGGCCATTGGTTTTGATTTCCTTCTTGGTCCTCTGTTATGTGTCCATGCTCGTCGTTTGCCTTACTTGGGATATAATACCTGTTCGTAGGTGTGTTTTTTTTGCATTTATTTTCCACTGGGTGCAATTCCCGTGTGTCCGCAATAATTTGCCCGATGGGAACCTCAACTTCTTCAGAAGATTGCCCAGCAACGAAGACCTCATGTTCTGAGACAATTCTCTAGGGTTTTGTTTTTTCCTTGTTTATCTATTTGTTTTGTTTTATTTTGCACCGACTATTTCTCGACCGTTGATTTTTTTTAATTTTTTTTGGACGGCTCATATCTATTATATACATTGGTATTTAATAGCCCATTATTTAGTCTCTTTAGTTATTTCTTTTAAAATGTAACGATGAATTAATTAATACATAGATTTATTATACTCTCAAATCTCTTGAGTTCTACGTCTCTCAGGGAAAGGAAAAAGATATATCATTTTTGTTTTATCGGATTCTCATTTCGTCAGATCGAATTACCGGAATATGAAACATTGTTTCCATACCAAATGCATCGATGTGTGGCTTAAGTTGCATAGTTAAGTCGTTTCCGGTTTGTCTAAGCAATTCCTCTTCTAGCAGGCAGCAGCGCGTGAAGGACCATGTGCTATGTTGCAAATTTTTTGTCTAAATGTTTAACTTAAATGTAATTATTTAAACATTTTGGACCCTAAAATACAAAAAAAAAAAAAATGGGAAAACTGAGCAGACCCTAAGAGCCGGGCCTGGCTCTAAAACATTTACAAACTAGTTAATAAGAGATACGCATTGTCGAATGAGAAGTATGGAGATACTTCAATAGTATGGAGATATAGTTTGATCGTCTTTAGTAAAGAATGAATATGTTGTAAATTTTTTAATGAATTCAAAACTATTTCAGTATAGAATGAATATGTCTCTTTTAACTAAATGTTTTAGAAATTAGCTGTAGTAAAACGGGCATTATCGAAGGAGCGGATAGGCTTAGAGAAGAGACCCACCAAGTTGGGCTTGAAAAGTGTACTGACAAAAAATATTTGCAAGGAACAAAAAAAGAATGCACCAGCCGGGAATCGAACCCGGGTCTGTACCGTGGCAGGGTACTATTCTACCACTAGACCACTGGTGCTTCACATTTGAGAGGACAAGCCAAATAATTAATAATATAGAGAGATTCCTTTTGTCTATCATCATCCATCCATGATCATCAAGGTCTGCATCAATTCATCAGATTAGGACCGGGAGAGAAATCTAAAATTAGGCGGTGAATGATTTAGATTAGTAACAAAAGCATCACACACACACAGATTGATAAGTGTAGATAAATTAAAACCCTAGATCGATTGCGTACGGAGGAGTGTATTCGGCCAAAATTGGGAAGCGATGAGGAAAGAAGAGATTCCAGATAAAAGTCGGATTGATCCGAATCTGCCCAAGTGGGTCTGCCAAAATTGTCACCACTCCCTTACCATCGTCGGTGTCGATTCCTACGCCGGCAAGTTCTTCAACGATTCCCCTCCTTCCGGTTAGCCCTTTTTTCCCTTTGCTCTGAGGATAGATAGATACAAATTTCCGTCAAGAGTTCAATTGTTGATTTTATCTAATAACTCTGTAATTTTGGCCTTGGACAATTAGGATTGGTTCTTCTTCGAGCAAATTGTCGTTGAATTATTTTAAGTTCAAAAGTTTCAGAATCTTACTTATGTGGATATGATTTGTAATGAGTCAAAATCCCTCACAATGAAATGTGATTTGTTACATCCAGCAACGCAGGGCTCATCCATCCATGGAGCTAACAGTGTTCTTGGTTCAACACGCATGGACAACTCTTTCGTTGTTTTACCTCGACATAAGCCTCAATCTCAGGGCATTCCTCCACGTCCTCGCGGGGCGTCCTCTGCTCAGCCTGATGCAACTCAATCTGGAAAGGCAATGGAAGAATCGTTTGTAGTTGTGTACAAGTCTGAGCCTGCTTCTGATTCTGGCGCTTCTCACAATCTGTCTCTTGAAGTGGGCCAAAACGGTCCTTTACATTCAAATACTTCTGGCTTTAATGCGACTATCAATGTCTTAACACGTGCTTTCGATATTGCCAGAACTCAGACACAGGTATGATGCTCTAACGTTTTTGTTCTTGTTTGAAGGGTATATCTGCTGGATAAATTGGAGTCATTAATAGTCGCGATAAACTTGTACTGGATAACTTGGAGTCATGTGGACCTGATAATATGTTTTACTTTCCCCTTTTTTGAATTCTTTAGGTTGAACAGCCATTGTGCTTAGAATGCATGAGGGTATTGTCTGACAAACTTGAAAAAGAAGTCGAGGATGTGACGAGGGACGTGGAAGCATACGAAGCATGCGTTCAGCGGTTAGAAGGAGAGACACAAGATGTTCTTAGTGAAGCTGAATTTTTGAAGGAAAAGAAGAAGGTATATTTCAGCTTTTAGCATATTGTTTGACTCTAAGATGAGTTTCATATAATGTTAAGTTACAAGTTTGTTGTTGTTTCCTGCTCTACTTAGATTGAGGAAGAAGAAAGAAAACTTGTTGCAGCTATAGAAGAAACAGAGAAACAAAATGCTGAAGTAAACCATCAACTGAAGGAGCTAGAGTCAAAGGGAAATCGCTTTAACGAACTTGAAGATCGGTAAGCTCTCTCACTGTTTCCTTATCCGCCAACGATACATTTATAATGCTATCTTTTATTTTCTCACATGTTTTTATGACTTTTCTGGTTTCCTTGTTATAGGTATTGGCAAGAGTTCAATAATTTTCAATTTCAACTAATAGCCCATCAGGTGCATTGCTGGTTACACTCTTAGGTTTCTCCTTCATTTTACTAAATGATGCTTTGGAGAGACAAGAGCTTCATTCGTTTTCTTCACAAATTCTTGATAATAGTTCTCTCTCATTGTGGTATTAGTGTTCATAGCAATTGATTTAGGTTTTTGTAGTCATGTTGTATCTGTGAAGGTTTAGGCTTTATCAGCATAACACTCGTTTCTTAGATCTAGTGTAAAAGATATGCCTTTGTTGACAGGAAGAGAGAGATGCAATCTTGGCAAAGATTGAAGTTTCACAAGCACATTTAGAGTTATTAAATAAGACAAATGTACTTACTGATGCCTTCCCCATACGGTATGATGGGGATTTTGGTACAATTAACAATTTTCGACTTGGAAGACTCCCTGCCATAAAGGTAAGTTTTGCAACTTTCCTTGTATGTTTATAATCTCTTTCTGCTCATATAGTTGTCTAAACATAGGTCACATGAAACATAATTAGGTTGAGTGGGATGAGATCAATGCTGCTTGGGGCCAAGCCTGTCTTCTCCTCCATACGATGTGTAACTATTTCCGGCCAAAGTTTCAGTATCCTTATGACTATCTCACAGTCCTTTTACTTATTTTACTTTTTTTTGTTTGATACTGTTTACTGTATATGAAGTTTATCCTTAACCAGTAACCCCTTTCAAGATGTCGAGTTAAAATACAGCCGATGGGGAGTTATCCTAGAATTGTAGACAGCAACAACGAAACTTATGAGCTGTAAGTAAATTGCATATTCTTGTACTGGTTTGTTATTGGAGTTGAACTGAAAATAGATGTCTTGTGCCGAGTTTGTTCTTTGTGTTTCTTCACCCTTTTTAACTAAAACCTGTTGATAATCTTCGTCAGGTTTGGTCCTGTAAACTTGTTTTGGAGCACTCGGTACGATAAAGCCATGACACTGTATTTGATGTGTCTTAAAGACTTTGCTGATTTTGCAAATTCAAAGGACCAAGAGAACAATATTCCACCAGAGAAATGCCTTAAACTTCCATACAAGTAAGTCCCCACTCTTTTAAAACCAAAATCTTTGTCGTCTCTTATCTTTTTTTTGTTAATGGGTGCAATGGAAAATCTTACAAGTTTCTCATATAAAATATTTTTTGCAGGATCGAAAAGGACAAAGTGGAGGGATATTCAATAACACAGAGCTTCAACAAGCAAGAGAGTTGGACCAAAGCACTAAAGTATACTCTCTGCAACCTCAAATGGGCTCTCTACTGGTTCGTTGGAAATACTAATTTCCAACCTCTCTCTGCGACGGTCTCTCTGCCTTCTGATATATCAGCTGCTGGTTCCCTGTACGCCAAGCGAGGTCCTGATTCTAGTAAGCCCTCAGCTGGTAAAAAGCCTTAGAAACTCATGATATATTGACTGAAATCGGCGACTTTGTGAATAGTTTATAAGCATTTATGTCATAGCATCGAATAATTAGAAACACAGATGCTTTTTAAGTTTTTTTCTTCTTTTCTACAGTCTCTTTTGTGTGATTATAGCTCTTTTTATTTCGTTAGTTTCAAGCTTTATGAGTCTTTTCGGTTTCGACAACGCAAAAGACTAAATTGAAATGAAATTTATCACTGTGGGCAATTTCAATCGTAACAAGATCTTACAGTAAAAAAATTTGGGTTAAGCAAAATCTATGTTCGTGATGGACGGAGTAAATCGTGATAGTGATGGAGCAGAGAAAAAAAAAATTATTCTTATGACATGGCAACTATGTTATCAACATCATCAAGGATGTGACATCCAATGTGTGAATCAAAAATAGCTCACTTCCATTTTTTTTTTTTGTCAATCAAAAAAAAAAAAAAAAAAAAAAAATGGAAGTGAGCTATTTTTGATTCACACATTACATTAGAAGAAAAAAAAAGATTAGAAGTTCTTCTTATTAAGAGAAAACAGTATTAGACACATAATTTAGAAGAAACTTTACCAGTCATTAAAAAAGCCAACAATATTTTTGCCATTTTTACAACATTAATGGTTTCAGATTCTGGAAATGTGTTTACACGTTACCGAATTTCTAAACTATAATTGAAGGGTATTTTAGCCTCACGCGCTTGAATTTCTTTACTTAATAAAAACAGCATAATTTCCAATGGGTTAACCTACAGATTTTAGCTGCGTGGAGATAACTCGCGCTAAGTGCGCGTGGCTATATTGTTTTCAAAAGGACGGAAACAACTGTTGATGTGGGCTAATTTACCGGCCCTAAGGCCCTTTTTATAAAATATATTCGCTCATTTCTTACGTGTTCTCTCAATAAGACTTTTGTACCCTTAACCAACATTTCACTTCAATTTAAATGTCCATGACAATGACACTGTAGCTTTTGATGCAGAATGCTGCTAAAGAGTTCGACTACATTTACAAAGTTTTTCGTAACACATACCTCTAAAAAGAAAGGGATTTTAAGAAAAAACAAATTTAAAGACAAAGAAACTAGTCTAAGCCTATTTCTTGCTTCATTTAAGAGAATTGTAATAGAGGTACAAGGAGACTACAACTGCAGCTTCATTTTATTCATAATGCCTTTGATTTTTATATATCAATATTTGTTATTTTAATAATGCTTGGTGGTTTATCTGAAAGATGACTATGGCCGTCGCTACTTTGCAATTCAAGGCTTCTCTTCATCTGAATTAGAACGAGGTCCAGGCACCGAATCCACGAAAAACTCCTCTATTCATGCAGAAAAGAGATCATCATGTGCATCAATTCAAAAGAGACATCAGAGCATAACAATATATCAACCAAACTTGAAGTTTATGTTCAGCTTTGGATTGGGTTTTTCAATTGTTAAGAGTACCAAATCTAGTTCAATCTAATTCTGTATGATATCTATTTATGTTCCGGTGTGGTTTTCTACGGAAATGTTTTCAAGACTGGTGAAACCGGAGGAAGAAGAAGAGTTGAAAAATGAGAGAGAGTACCTATGTCCTCTTGTTCAGGAGAATCCAGGAAAATCTCTGAATCAGATGGAAGAAATGGAGAGCCTGGATAGTTTCCTAAGGCTCCTAAATCTGCAACATACATATCTTTATCTGATAATCAGCTCTCTCTTTATAAAACTGACAATATCCATACCCCGAAAAAAAGACAAGTATGTCATTGAAACTTACCTCCCAGATTTGACAAATCTGCCGTGAGATCAGAAAGGCTAAAGTTCCAAGGAATCTGATCAAATGACCTGAGGGAATCTCTGGAATTCCCGGCTCCTTCTCCATCCGGTCCAACGTCAGATGTGAATGCTGAATCAAGCACTGAAGTGTCCATTACCATACCCGACATGTCTGAAGCAGCAAATGGAAAGTGTCCACTTGACGCCACAGAAGCTGGGCTCGCTACCATCTCAGGCATCCCACCACTGTTTGGTGGAATCACTTGAGGAGTTGCATCATTCGCAGTTGTAACGATCACCATACTAAGAAAAATGGAGATTTAGGTTAGCACATGCCATCAACAGATAATAATCATTCTACCCGAAATAAGTTAACTTATACTGCGAGTTAGTTCTTACTCATTCGCTGTATTCATCCTCAACGGATGGAAATTCACAGGGGCAGGGACTCCATTAACAACATGGCAGCTCGATACTCCCATTGCATCAAGATGGGGATGGCCTGGAACATGCATTTGAGGATGTTGTAGTACTGGGTATCCCATTGGCATGTTAACTGCACTGCGAAACAACAGTGTTAAATAACAGTGAAGTTCAATATAAAACTTTTTTACTTGTGACTTTTTCAAAAAATACTATACAAGTTTTTAGGTGATATAGGGTTTCAGACTTATTACCAGGTGCCATGGGATGCATTCCGTTTTGTATCGGTGCCAGAGGAATTTTTGGAGGTCCAGGAGGATACTTCATGAGATGGTACTGGTGCTCAAGCAAATGATTGAACAAAATTATTTGCTTCTTCAGTTTCAACCTTATATAATAAGCCCTGAAAAAGTCCGCGTTTTCTTCTTCCAATTTCTGCCAAACTGGTTTTCACACATAAAAAAAGGAGAGTCAGAAATAGAAATCTCATTTGATGTTTCACGTTGCTAATGCTATATAACTAAACAATATATAACATGCAATTTGTGTCACTCTTCAACAACCCAGTATCCTATGTAGCTCTTCTATCCCACGTCAGTACAGTAGATGTAGTTATGCTAATGATAATTTAAAATCTAAGACTGAAAGAAAGGCTATGACTCAATGAAACAAAATGAAGCAAAGAGATTTCAATAACCTTCAAAAGCTTACCCAAGGTTGTAAATCCAGGGTCTATCCTTGCACGAGTCAAGAGGGTCTTCACGACCTCATCTCTGTTCATGTACAACTGAAGACATCTTTCTATCAAATTTTGAACCTACATCAACCAATTACCAAGTGTTCATTATCAGATGTTACACATATACGTGGGAAGACACAAACATATTTCCACTTAGATAGAAAGAGAGAGAGAGAGATGAAGCCTACTTTTTAATAGTTAAAATTACAAGAAGGAGCTCAAATTTTTTTCTTACAAGTTCAATATCTTGTCTTGAAACTTTCCTACTGTCATTGCTTGAAGCAGATACAGAACCAGAATCTTGTATAGGAGGATCTATTGATAGGTTGGTTTTCTGTTCACCTTGAGAGTCATGTGAAGCTTGAGTGGAAGATTGTAGCTCTTGTGCGCACTGAAATTAAATAGTAGTTATTTTCTAAACTCTCTACAAGTAACAGTTTAACTATTGCTAGAACTAGTCTAGCTAGTAGAGAAATTTAAACTTCTTATGTGAAAGTATTGACTTAATCCACAAATCTTAATAGCTATAAGGGCCCAGTAACTACTTGTTACCTTACAAAAAGGAAAGGCATATCAGAAGTTACACAAGTTTTGAAGAGGACTAAGCCAATACAAGAAAGATAGCAAAAGGTAGAAGATTGTGTTATAGAAGAACCTGTCCGTTCTTCATTACTGCTGAATGTATAGTGAATGCATCCTTCAATCAGAAGTGTTCTCTGTAGCACCACATACAACAATGCAGTCGATAGAGTTCAACATCTTGGTCAATTTGTATCAAAATTTTCAGCCAAACATAAACCTGAATAACAAAAGAAAACCATTTAGCCGATGGCCACAGTTTCTCTACACACTAATAGTTCAATACTAGTAGCCCAAGTCAACTAATAAACAATCAAAGCAATAAAATAGATAGCAAGCTAAAAAGAAGAGTATAGTAATATAAAGTGAAAGCATTTTCAACAGTGATTAGTTTAATTAATCAATAAGGATGAAAAGTGAGTCACTCAAACATTGTTTAATAAGGTTTCAGATCCCAATTAAGCACACTCTACAGAATCTATCTAATAAAAATACTATTTCATAAAAAAAAAAGTTACGCAAAAACTAAAAACCTAAACAAATCCCAGATAAAAAGAACAAAACTGCAGTATATGTGAAGTAAATAAAACCTAATTCCAGAATCTTTTTGCCATTTATGGAACAACAAAAAACAAAAATCAAAGAACAAGAAGCTTTGATTTTCAAAAACGAAATCATTGAATTTAAGAACATGGAACAGAGTTTTAGTGAGTTCATCAACTCCAGATTCAGGAAACATTGCCCGATATGATGAAGAAAAGAACAGTAATATTATTAAAATAAAATTAGAAGAAGAACAAAACCCCCACATGAACAGAAACTCCGAAAAATAATATTGTAATAAAATCAAAAAGCAGTGTATATATATAATGAGCAGAGGAACAAATACCAACAAAAAAAAAAGATCTAATCGAATCTCACCTTCCCGCGAACTTGAAGCGTTTGTAGCGGAACCCTAAATCTCACACACTCTCGATGAACACAAAGTTATCTCGACGAATTTTTAATAGCCAATATACAAAACGAAATTTGCCAACTAAAATTATCAAACGAAACACTGAGAAACGCGATGGATTAAACGAGAGAACTCTGATGAAATCCAATTATAGATTTGAACTGGAGAAGATAGTGTAAAACAAAGATCCGACTGTCCTTTGAAGTCAAACAAAATCTCCGAAGACGGAGACAGCGAGAAGATATCGGAACGCCATTATCGAGAGAGACGAAGTTGCTTGCACAGAGATAAGAGTTAAAAAGAGAGAGAGACCAAACAGTAGAGTAGACTGGACAAGGTAAAAGAAAATGAAAAAGAAAATGAAAATGAAAATGCTTTTCTAATTTATATTTCCTTTTTTTATTAAATAAAATTCTATCTGTAGTAAATGTAAAATCGAAGAGTAGATAGGATAAAGGTCAAACAATATTATATTTGACAAAAAAAAAATAGAAATATTTGCAGTAAAATGGTAAAATACGTGACCTTGGATTAAAATTTAACCGTTTGCAAAACCAAAATCAAACCGAACCAAGAGAAAGAAATCGAATTAAACCAGTAGAACCGTAATGGTCGTCAAGTTGTTGATTGTTGCGTTACGACAAGGCAGGGCATGGGCATGGCCTGCTCTATGGAACTTTCTGGGTTTAGCATTTTCTTAACTATTCAACAGATTTGTTTCTTCAGGACCACTTTTTTTTTTAATTTTTTTTTTTTGGTTTAATGTTAAACAAGTTTTTTTTTAATTACTAATGAAGAAATCTCTATATTAATTGATATCAAATTCCGATTTCTCATAACGAGTGGTCCGAGTGCCAACACTTTATTAAAACACACAACAAAATAGTTTTGTTTCATTAGTCAATAGGCACCAAACAAGATCTTTTGATTGCCAAGTATATAGTTCCACCGTTTTCCCATCTAATTTGCTATGTGAAGAAACAATTCATTCATTTTTAAAAGCCTAAAATCCATGATATGAATCTCAAATTATTAAATTCTATAATGTTTGGTCAACTGTCAAAAACAATGCATTTATTTCTCTTTAACGTCTAAGTTTATTACTCTAAAACAAAACAATAATTATGAGCTCGTTTTGATAAACTCAGACGTTAAAGAGAAATAAATTTATTGTTTTGGCATTTTCTCCATGCATTAATAATATATCACAGGTGATGGCTACACAAAAAGAATGATGGGCTTTTCTGTTTTACTTATATTTTCATATATATACTTTCGAGCCCACTAACGGCCCAAAACATAAGCAAAGCCCAAACTATTTAGGCCTGGGCTGAATAAGCGTCATCAGACCTACAAACAGTGCGCTTATACGAATTTATGATTCTTTTTTCTTTTACGCTATAAAGAAGTTATGATTCTAATGTTCAACATCTTCTTCTGTCATAACCGAGATTTTTAAAAATAAATCTACAGGTACAGCTAAAAAGTGTACTGTTTTCTTTTTCTGAAAATAGTAGAGGAATTATTTCTTGAATTTTTAGAAACATGGTTGACGATAAGCCCTGGATTCTAATAGTTTCTATGTGGGCAAAAAGACTACATTTTCTATGGAAATAAAATGCTAAGGGAAAAAAGACGAGAAAAGTTACCTAACCGTACTAGATCTGCGAAAGAGTTCCTGCGTTTTTTTCATCCATCTGGGCTATTAAAACCAAGCAGCAGTCTCCGTGAAAATGATGATTAAACCGATGATCATGAGCGGTAATTGGCTTGATTGTAGTGTACATACAAAGAACAAACCAGGCTTGGGTCGCTTACCGATTCCTCTTTGACTTGGTTTCCTTCTTTGTTGCTCTCAAGAGCACACTTGAACAGAAAAATCGAGATTGGTCTGAGGTCTATCAAGTCTTGACTCTTCTTTCACGACTTCACAACTTTTTGCCTTCTTTAGATTTCCAAGACCCTAGTGATGTGATCGTACAGTATTCTTCTAAGTTCTTGAGTTTATTGCAGCTAAACTTGGGCAACCATTGATGTTACTTCCCCCTGTTTGGTGAAATCAAGAGGAAAATCTGAGGTCTATGATACTTCTTTATTCAAGAATGTTCTTCCTCTCTGTAATCTAACATTGGGCTGTAATCGGAAGTCTATAAAACCAAAATTACCTGGGGAAGTGAGGCGAGGAAGGATCGTCAGGTGAAGACATATGAGCAGAAGCAGCAGCACCACGAAACCTTGGCTGATCCTCGTCATTTAAATGTGGCGCTTCACCCGCTGGTCCAAGAGACCCATACTCATGGTGTTCAGATGGTGAATTGTAAACATTATTATGGTCATATGGATAAAACATCATCACAGATGGAACGTTGTGTCCCTCTGAAGAAGTCACACTGTTTTGCTTCATGCCCGGCGGCAATCGGTACATACCATAAGCAATATTTCCAGAAGCATCTTGTGAAGTGTTTGAGCGAATTGGACCGTTTTGAGAATGATGAGAAGAATAGGAGGACGACTCATGCCTATACGACGACCCCCAATGCCTATCAGATCGGTCTTGCCTTGAGCTTGGCTTATTGTCAGCTTGGTTACGATTGTTGTGGTTACGTCCAGAACCTCGTGTCTTTGTACCAGCATTCCAATTCCCTTCTCTATCACTATGATGGTCGGTTCTGTCATGCCCATAATTCCCACGCCTCATGCCAGATGTAGGCCGCTGCTCCCTAGGAGAAATCTTCTGCAACAAATTCAGCACAAGTTTAGAGCAGTGTGGCAAACCAAACCGTCATGAGTTTTATATCAGAAGATAAAAAAAAAACAAAGACAGCACAGAATCAGTAAAGGAGAGAGCAACACGCCATCAATATGAGCATAGCATAACAAGCAAGTAGAACGGAAAAAATCCAGAACCATATAGCCTGCAACATGACCAAATTTGTCAAGTTGCAGACTTGAATGCGAGTAGGATAAGCAGACAGATCATGCTGTAAATTCATAAGAAATATAGGGCTGCAAGACTGACAGACATTTTATTATTGAGAAGCAAGGTAAAAGCTCTTCATTTAGCATTAGAAAATATCTCAGGTTCGTTTCACAAGACAAGACAATAAAATGAAAGTTGTACCTCGATTAACCAAAGCACAAAGCATGCACGCAAGTATAATGGAAGCTCAAGGAAAGTATTAAGTTCTTACAGGATTTGGAAAATAGGTCCCCGTCCCACTTCGGTATCTGGGAGTTTCATTAGCATAACGAGGGTAAATATTGGGTGGCCTGGTTGAAACAGGTTGTACAGGAGCAACTGGTACAAGACGAGGTCCGTAGGTCATGAGTTGATTCACAACATTGGTGTAAGCAAGAGGTCTTCCAGGACCATCCCATGGTAAACGCCCCTGGAGATAAGCAGGTGGCACTACAACAGGGGCAGGATACAACACAGGCGGATGTTGAGAATTCTGGCAGGAGCGGCCATACTGCAAATTTTGCCAATGGCTTATAAAATCACCATTGAGGATATCATTCTTATGCTCCACCTGTTCTGCAGAAGAGCCAATTCTAGTGGCGTGCGAAGAAACTACTATCTCAGACTGATCAAGTCCCCTGGACGAGTCAAAACTTTTACAGGGATCATGATTCTCTACTCCTTCATCCACACTGTGGTGGCTTGCCAGAGTATCCGATGTCGCATTACCACCAGCTTGGTAATTGTACATTGGGAGCATTGCAACAATCGGAACAGGTGGCCCTGTGGGATAAAACGTGTATCCAGAATTATCAACCTCATTTTGTTGCATGCCATGGCCAAGGAGAAAAGGAGCAAGAGACACTGTGGACTCTGATCCACTTGCCTGAGCTAGTTCATGACCATGTATTTGATGCCTCTGTACTTGAAATGAAGGGACAGTAGGACGAGGCTCCAGATCTCTATCGATTATTTCATTGCTAGATACAGGAATCCATTCTCTGTTATCATCATCAATCTGGATTGAGTGCTCAGGAACACTCTTTCCTTTTCCATACAGTGTAGATGCAGCCCCAGACACAACTTTCCTATTCCGTCTATCCTTAGCTGGCTTTGACCCCCTTGTGGTTGACCCATCCCAAGAGCTTTCAGATGAAGTCCTGCTTCGAACGGAACTAGCACCAGACACAGATCTAGAGCCTGCAGTTCTCTCCTCACTCTGAATCTGACTGCTTCCTCTGACTGGAGAGTGGGAATTTTCGAAACCATCTCCCCTTGTCAGTCGATTTTTCCTACTTGAGGGTACAAAACTGTGCTCTGCAAAAGATGACTGATGTTTATCATCTGCCTGATGCATTCCATAACCACCATTTTCAAGTCCAAAACTATGAGTTCCCCTTTCTGGCTCGTGCCAGAGATCATTGTCAGACTCATCGACATTCACTTCTGAAGACCCCATGTCATCACTACCAGTTTTGCTCGGCTTTTCTGAAATTGGGTGGGCTCCACTGGGAAAATAATGGGTAAATGGTGGCGACACAAAGTTTTGTGGAAATTGCACATTAGTACTCCAAGGTGTGTCGATGAAAGGAAGGTTAGAAGGAATAATACCAGGCATATTCCTCTGACCATATCCCATTGAAGCTAAGATAGAAGGTGTAATTGGAAACGGTAAGTGACCCGTTGAAAAATTAAAAGGGAAAGGAAAATGTCCATTAAAACCTTGCCCAGCAGCAGATGTCATCGAGTTAACAAGATCTTGCTCTTCCTGTTCCCCTGCAACAGAGAAGTCTTCATTCACGGAAACTGACCCTAATTCATCATAGTAACTATTCACTGCACTGCTCATGTCAGCAGTACTATCAGGACTTCGAGGGGATGGAGTATGCCTAACTGACGATGAGTCGGCCGAATATCGAACACTGCTTGACAAAGTTTCAGACTCCATATTCTTTTTCCTGATATTATCAACCCTGGTAGAATTAGTTTGGCGTTTCCCAGCTTCTGGGGCTCTACTACGACGTGATTGTAAAAGAGCTTCATCATATGTTTCAGTAAGCTCAGGGCTAGACCGGGTCCTGGCAAAAATATGCGTACCATGAAAATTATTAACCAGAGTTTCTGGCTTAGCAGTTTGCTGAAGCTTATCATTTGAAGCACTTTGATTGGAAATGACATCCTGAGCAGGTTGGTAAGAGTTGCCTCGACCCTTTTGCGTTTGATATGTTACTCTAGATATAATTTCTGTTCCACAGTTATTCTGTTGAGAGGGCATACTCCGAGCTCCGTGAACCCCACCAAGACGGATGGCATTTTGGTTTCTTTTGTTGCTTGAAGAATTACTAACATTTTCAGCTTGATGATATGGCTCAGGATCTCCCAGTCTTGATAGCCATAAGTCATTTCCAGGAGCATCAGGACGTCGACCACTGCCGTGTCTTTCCCATGTGTTCATAAAAAATTGGTTAACCTCATGGATCAAATTCTCCTTAGGGCATTCAAGTAACCTAGCCAACTTCTTGGCACCAAGGGTAAATGCACTTCGTATCCTAAAGAAGTTACCTGACACAATAATTGAACAACAAAAACAAAATTCAAGCATGTAAGGAAGTCAACAAGTTTGTGCAACTTCTAGCTTCATACTGTATAACCAACTAAGGGAGAATGCAAATTGCAGATGTACAGATTAGCATTCAATTATAAAAGTACCGGTTTATGAAGAATAGGTAGCAGCATTCAACCCAAGTAAGTACCTTTACTGACACTGCGTCCAAGGTTGTTGTTTTCACGCAAAGGGTCTATAACATTGAAATGTTTGGAAACAAAAGGCTGGCCCTGTATCTCTTGAGGAGCAATATTAACTGCATAAACTCTACTACAAGCTCTATAAAACGCTTCACTAACTCGTAACTCTCCAACATCCTTTCGAGGAGGCTCCGCTGCCAAAAATTGCATAGCAAGACAATCAGTACTAGAGACAGTTACGATGCACAACTAATGCAAATGTATGATGGACAGCAGTTTGTAAATACCTGTTACATCTGGTAGTGAACTAACTGGAACAGGTCCCCAGAGGCTAAGACAAAAATTCTGCCAGTCAAACTTACTAAAGAACTCAAGAAATCGATAGAGGACCTACAAATGCAAGAAGACCAGTCAGGAAGATTGAAGAAGCAATCTTGACAGAATAAAGGCAGTTTCATTATGACATTACCTCAAGGGGTCCCGAAAATGAGTTGTTGAAAAGATAAAATATGTAAAGAACCAAGGTTTCTAGGGCATATGTCGAAATAAGCCCATGGTGAGCTCCCAATATACGGCTCTCGTAGTAACACCAGGCTTTAATCAATATAATACTACGCTTGAATAAATGGTTCTGGTTTATATAGTGATCAACCTGCATATAACAAAGGGAAGAAATCAAAAGATCTGCCTAACTCAGGAAGAGAAGGCAAGTGGCATGTTGTCTTTGGTGGAATGCTAACCTCCTCAAGGAAGCATAATGTACACAGCCCTCCAATCTGGTTGAAAGATATATCCACCACAATATTCTCCACCAGACACTTAATTATCTTTACCTGAAACATTGTACAAGTGAAAAATCATTAGACAATTCAGTACGTCAAGAGACTCAACCTTACTTCGACTAATATCAATGGTTCATACACCAAGCATAGAAGAGGAGAAAAAAGAAGCATTCTAATTCGCATACTTCTGCCTGAATATACTGGACTTCTTTGACATGGAATTCAGCATTCTCGTTCTTCTCTTCCTTTTCCAGCATATCACGAACCAAATTCGCCCAAGAATCCTTCAGGTTTTGGTTAGCGCTAAAAGCCGTTAAGTCGATATCTCCATCAGGCAAATAAGTCTTCAGAGGTACAGATCCAAACATAAAGATCTGGTAGACACAAAAAGTTACAATTAAGTCAAGGATCAGAGGATTAAGAACACGTTTTCTCAAGGAATAAAAACAAAGTTTCAACTTCCAAAAACAAGAAACTTAACCTCAGCTACATCACGGAAATAGGAACTAAACAACAGATACATGAAATCAAGAATCCCCAAACCAAACCCACCTGAACCTGAGGGAAGCATTCCATGATAAGCCTCCTCACGTAACTGGCAACAGCATTGCGGCGATCTTCGGAAGGAGGATTTGGCTGGATACAAGCAATGAGCTTAGCAGTTCTATCCTCGGCCTTGGCCCATCGCTCCGCATCGAGCTGCCTTGTCACAGATGCAGCCTTGCCTGGCAATAAACCGTTGGGATATAAGAGAGTGGGTGACGGCGGAGAAGCCGCCCATGATTCATGCTCACCCATGCAAATCTCTCCCGTCACAGTCACCGACGAAACCTTACCCTCTAATCCAAACAAAGACCTTAACCAACCGTTACGTTTGCTTCAACGGTTGCTAATACGCAACCTCCCTGATTTATCTATCTATATATCGTGGCTTCAAAGTCACCGGAAATGTGAAAAATCTAATAGCTACGAAGCTAAAGAACCTTCGATCTGCGTGGCTAATCCAACACAAAATTAATAACCCCAAACATACAAATTTGTAAGAATCAAAATCGAAAAATTGGGCAAAAGAAGGAATCGCAGATGAATTGAAGAAGAAGGTAAGAAAAGAAGAAAACCCTAGGAGCAAACGAAGGAGACGGAAGTTAGATTCTAAAAACAGAGAGTGGGTGGCGGAAATCAATAAGAACCCTAGAGGATAAATCGAGAGAAAATCTAGCAGTATCGACGAATCGAGAGGCAAATGCGAGATTGATCAAGGTTAACACTGGCGGACTGAAATCGTGCGGAAGAAGATGATGAAGAAGACATGACCAAAAAAGATGTATATATTTTGATTATTCATTAGGTTTTTTTTTTTTTTTAATATCTCTTCTGTTGATGATATTATTCTCTTTTTTTTCCTCTTTCTGGGAGGAGGAGGAGCAAAAAGTGGGAGTGTTTGGTGACGAGGATAGGCAATTCCGGGGAATCTCAGCTTCTCTATGGGCGTTTTCGTCAATTTCTCAAAATTTAATTAAAACTGGTTTTAATGATGCCTACAAAATAATTGTACACACAAACAACGCAAAAAAAATAAATTCTGTTTTTTTCAATAATAAAACCAATTAAAATGATAAATGTACGTGTTTTCTATTTTGAGTACGCAAATACTCCACGTGCCTTACTAATTTCTCATGGCCTAAAATGAAACCATTCCATAAAAGTCAGTGAAGTGATTTGTTGATTTAATTTTGATGTACATATATATGTTTGTAAGAGAACTCGTGTCTTTTTCGCCTCTTCAAACCAAATTTCCTTTACGTTTTTACTTTTTAGTGAATACGAATGTTGTATTTATGGATTAATGAAAATATGAGACACTGATAAAACGAAAAAGAAAACCCTTTAAAAAAACAAAATTAAAGGATGGTTCTTTTCTTTCTTCTCTAAAAATAACTAAGCCTAGTGGGCCTTGCTATCGAACTGAAGATTTGAAATTGGATATATAAGCCTAGTTTCGGCCTAATTATTTCTTGTTTACAGGCCCACGATTGTAAAACGCTGCGCATCGAATAGGAGTGAGTGATCCATGAAGTTGGAGAAAACCAATTTTTCCACTAAGCATAATTTGATTACTGAAGAAACTAAATTCTTCAGAATTTTAGAATATTTAATTCTTTACAATATTTTATTAACTTGTTTCGGCTCACCCACAAGAAATGTAAAACAAACGCATAATCAGAAGAGATTCCACTTATATACAACCGTAGATTTCCCTCATTAGACACGTGTCATGATCTCCTCGGTCGTTGTCAGGTTCCCGTTTAACCCACGTCCTGCTGACGTCAGCACGGGCCAAACACTCCTCCTCTGTATCCTGGCTTTCCTAACAATGAGCTTCGTGTGCTGCCTGAGAACTCCGTTCACGGCTTTGACGTAGTTTTTGGAATCGTGATCCCTCAAGACCGAACCTTCCGAGCCATAAGCGGCTCGTTGACTCAGTGTTTCGAGAGGGTGAGGGCGGTTCAAAAACGCACGTAACGCCGTAGGAGAGTAACCTTCATTGCTCTTTTCTAAAATGTAGAGAGCGTTACCCGGTGGTAGCCAAGGGTGCGTCGGCGAGACGCTCTCACTTGGCTGTAGAATAAAAACTTTCCCCATCGGTGAATACAAGAGTTTCTGTCAAAAAGAAAAAACACAACCAAATACTTCAAC